>OY754330.1:145760611-146360611 GCA_963573305.1 Pyrrhosoma nymphula
AACTTACTCCTTTAATGGGTATAGTCTCGAATGTGAATAATGGACCCAAAATGATAAACGAGTAAATAAATAGTGGCATGGCAGTCGATGTTTTTTTAAGCAAAATTAATTGCTTGACATACATTATCGCTCCACTGTCACTCGAAATATTCGTGGATTCTAATGTAATTTATTAGCCCTTAAATTACCTGAATAGGTAAGTACTTTTACGCTACTTTGCATCCCCATCTAGGTCGTCTATAAATAGCTTTTCATAAAACACTAGTTTATTTATTGAATGTTAAACTTTCTCTAATTATGTTGTCAAAAGTCTTTTTGGACTGAATATATGTCATAACGCACTCTAATAGCTAATATAACTCGCTAATATTATGGAGTAAATTTCATTATCGTGGCTTATAATGTTAATGCATACATTGTGGCATTCGTTCATAGCCCAGTTAAAGTGATGAATGCTTGGGTAGTGAAAAATGTGAAAAACTCCCTTTTCATTACTGAGGACTTTACATTTTGTGAGTTGTTTCCTTGTGAAGGGGTGTAATGATTTTTGGTGCAGGATTTCTTAACGTTGCTCTTATGATAGTGCAAGATTGTCCGGGTATTTCCACTGCATTGATTCAGGATTTTCTTGACATCGTTGTGAATGCAATGCAGCCTTCAGGTCAAATTGAAGTGCCTTGGTCATAAAGGCGCGCCTTTATATAGGCAGACCTAAGTTGGCCTCTGCACTGTCATTTTTCGACCACCTGAAGGTCGTTACAATCAAAAAGATGAACACAAACAGGCAATTACATGAAGAAGATGAATACAAATTGGCAAATACACACGCAAATAATGGGAGACATTTTTTCCGTAAAAAGACAGCATATCGGCATTCTAATTGATGGATGAAAAACGACAGCGCGGAGCCCACATTAGGCCTGCCTGTGTAGAGGTGCGCCTTTTCGATCAAAGGAATTTAATTGATGATCTGAAAATAAATGTTAAGTTTGATTTCGATACCTTGTCCTCAACCAACGCAACGGAAATATCCAGAAAACCTTGCACTATAATCAAGGAGCGTGATGCCTTGTTTTTATTTGTATGTAGATCGACTCTAGTTATTCCTCCCGAGATCGCTGTATTTCATCTAAATAAATGTTACGATTTGGCATAATATCTAACGTTTTATTGTGTCCGGACGAGTGATAGAGCCTTTGTGATAGGCTGTTTGCTTTGAGTGCGAAAAAGGAATTTATAAATATAATGAAATTTCAGAATTAACGGCACGGAATTCCCTAAATCGTATTCTGCTTCTGTAGTAACGAATGCCCCGCAGATAGAATAGGATGTTCATTCTTTTATCTCGACGAAAGCGACAGTCTTTTGAGGAATCAAGAATCACCCGTACATTTTACAACTGGAGTGGACATTTAATGATATTATTTGCTTGTCCTGGTATGGAGGTCTGCGCGTTTTCCGTTTTAGTTACTCTTTTGGCAAACGTGAACATATTTTCATGAAAAACATACGATTTTAGACAATCTGTGTTTTTATTGAGAAATATTACTACTTTTTCCCGTGTATTTTGTACTCACAATAAATCTACATTTTTCAAACGCCCTACGTAATTCTTAAGAGGCCATTGGTAAAAATTGCTTCAAGCTGTTTTAAATTCACGTGCAGGAAATTAAATTTTCACCCTCGAAAATAAATGCTTCGTCGAAACTACCAATACCTTTCAGATTATTCATATAAGTATCATGTATGCTGCAATTGAATAAAATTAATTATATATACAATGTGAACTCTGAAGAAAATGTGTAGGCTAGGTTTTAAGGCTCATGTTGATGACACAGAAAACTATCGAAAACAGCAAGCCCGAATTTCATGCGCGAAAAAGCATACTTTCGTATCAGTCTCAGCATCGTGTTATCGCATGATCGAGTAGATAGTGAATGTAATTCAGTGAACTACGTGTTTTTTTCTTCCCTTGCTGTGCTGAATGATTCATTTAGCCTCACTTGATTTGAAATTGTAAGGGGTAAACCGGTTTGTATAGTGCTCGAACAAATATCTAGGTTGACGAGAAAAATAAATTAGAGGAAAAATCCCTAGTTTATGTGGGATTACAATGTATCCGTCCCTCGATGTTTGCGGCGAACGACTGTGTCCTCTACGATCAGCCATTCTATCGGATAATTTCGAAGCTCTGACGCAGTTCTGACGTAATCGAAGGGACAAAGGATGTTACTCTCGAATGTCAATGACTGAGGTCAAAAGGGTTACGTGCTTACATGCGTCAATGTTTAGCAGCTTACCAGTCGGAATGTGGGTGTTATATTGGGTGGTGTGGGGAGCATGTTTTGGCGATTTTGTTCCTTATAAATTAAATTTTACTGGGCAGTTTTAAAATACGTACAATAATTGAATATATATTTGCATTTACCCGGCACCTTGCGAGCCATCTCATGGGTTTAGGGTGACTCCTTACCAGGCATGCAGTAATCGTCAAACACACTATCATAGTTTTATCAGGAACTGTACTAAATTTATGTCAATGTGCGTTAGGAGATTTCACGTGCAATAAGTCATCTAACTATTATTATACTCAAGCGGGGTGGAAACGGAACTCATTCTTCGCGGGAACCGTCAGTTATAGTTCAGTCGTGATGGCTTGCAAAATAATTACAACATTACAGACACACACTGCATGTATAAGTAAATGAGCATCCCATGCCGAAGTGATAAAACATAATCATGAAAAAGTATGGAAAGAAAAGAAGAGCAACGCTACAGCTTCGATCACAGCATATTTGGTCCTTATTCGTGCATGGTAAATATGACATTTTAAGCCTTTACGTCCTCCAATATACTTCTCTACATTTATTCATGTGACCTAGCCTTCCATGGAGAACGTAGCATACATAAAAGGGAGGGTACTCTCAAACGGAGAGAGTGTGCGGATTTAATTTCCCCATTGCCTCAGAAATCGAGATAGACGACGTGGAAACAAAGAGCCAGCACAATTCGTGTGTGGGAAGTGGGCGTGGCGGACGCTTAGTGGACTTGAAACTTCCCGTAGGTATATATTACATGCTCGTATCATTTTCCCCTATCCAAGGCCGCTCCCTAGATCTAGAGGCCCCCGGGCGTAAATATGGAGTGGGGCTTCAGCAATCACAAAAATGAAGTACTAATAAAATCTTTTTTAAAAATTTAATACAAAAGAGAAATAAAACTGAATTCATTCTCTTTTAAATAGTGTTAATACAAAAAGTTAATATTACATTCAAGGGCGAATAAAACAAATTCAGGTGCGGGGCCCCCACTTAGTCCACGCGACCGTTTTTCTGACCGATTCTGCCTCTACCTCCGTCGACGACTACATCAATGCGTTGTGTTATTATTACGGGCCATTTTTTTCTGGTGTTGCTCATTCTCTAACACTTATTGCACTCTTCCGGTTAGTAGCACTTCAGTTTCAGGTTTCGTTATCTAAGTATCTATAATTGAAATTAAATACCTACTTTTTACTATTTTAGATTTTTTAATTACTGGAGAAAAGTGCAAATTTGTATTATTTGTTTCTTATGTCAATTGTGAGTAGTACCTGTCAAAACTTCAGTGGGTTGAGGAAAAAACGATGAAGTTTATTCGTCTACTAAGGTTTATTCGCACTTTCTGTCTGTCATTTGAAGACATATTGGACACCGAGGAAAAATTGGAACACCCTAATTCGAGCCGAGTCTTGCTTAGCTTCAGCGATAGAGTGGGAACAGGTGTTTGCATCGTTGTAGACCATTTCCCGTCATATTTTTGCGTCGCACTATGTTAATACCGTTATGTATCTACTTTAGCCTCTTGACTCTTGTTTCCTTCCCAATTAATTTTCCCCATTCCCTCAATTGGTCTCCTTGCATTTATTGCCCACGGTCTTACTGCGGCTAGCAGAGTATTACTCGTATGTAGAAAAAAGTTTTTATTAAAAGATCCGTTTTTCTGCAATGCTTATTTTAAACAGATAATACGCAATGCATCTCAAACAGTCATTTGATATTTTCATTAGTTTACGAGGAAGTTATTTGACATTCTCTAACGCATACATGCTCGCAGGTGCAAGCGTAACATTTTTGACGAAACAATTATCGATGTTTATGCATAAAGACATATTATGACTGAAAGTTTGGTGTCCCCCTTATTGCCCCCTATTCTTAACCATTTTGGTGTTAAATTCCTTCTTGCATACATTTTCAATATGTATGAGGATGTAGAGAGATTATGTCACGGTGCCTCATTTCATATTTTTATGCTCTTTGATCGTCATTCTACCAAGTATACACATCTGTGTTTGAGTGAGCCAATTTCATTGGAATGTGTCCTTTATCGGTGTACAATTTTTCAGTTTATTTGAATCAAGTTAATGGCGCTCCAGTATATTCTCTTTTAACAGTACGTAGCCTAATTTTCCTGGGTGTGATGAGAGCAAATATTGCCTCTATGATAATTGGGCGTTTGGAATGTATTGTTTCAAATTCATTGCAAGGTGCCTGTGACACTTGCCGTAGTGGATTGTGTGGGTATTGGGAGTTTACTTCCGTTTCAGATTTTTTCATAGTTATTAGCAACAGCAAATTCAGATCAAGTTATGAATCCGGTTCTGCCTCAGTATTCTGTTTCTATTTTTCTCAGGTGTTTTTATCTTGAACCGTGACGCAAGCGATGTCAAGTACCCAGTTGCCTCGCCCGGGCAGTTTGAACGTGACATAATGCTTTCCATCAAAATAATTAAATTTCATTCTTTTTGTGTCGGTTAAATCAAGTGTTTTTAATTTTCCGTTGAATATGTTTACAATTATTAATATTAGAATAGTTATTTATTTTTTTCTGTGGTTACTAAAGTATTTTTTTCTTTTTATTTCAGGTGAGTACCTTGCTGGAATTTAGAGGTCACCTTAATTTATGGGACTCGATGCGTGAGTATTATGTTTCACCGACTTAATCCGCTGGATTTCTAATTGACTATTACCGACCTTGGAAAATGCATTCTCCTTCTTACATTGTGGGTTATGACTAGTTAATTTCAGTTCCAACCAGTATATTTAATCAAACTTTCAAACCGGTAATCGCGAATTCCTTGGTGTATTTTTAACTTGAATCATTTGAGACCTCATTTACGGAAAAACTTAATGACTGTATTGCCTGTTAGTATATGTATATATATATATATATATATATATATAGTCAGTCGATGAAAAATCACTCATGGTGAAAATAAAAATCAACTGAGGTGTCACAGGCGTGACAAGCTAAAAAAGATATAGGCACACAAAAAATAGATAACTCACACGTTTTTTTTAATATTTCGGCAGCACGACTGCCATCTTCTGAATTGTATAGAGTCATACAATGTAGATGGCGGTCGTGCTGCCGAAATATCAAAAAAACGTGTGAGTTATCTATTTGTTGTGTGCCCATATCTTTTTTTAGCTTGTCACGCACACACGTGATCCAAGTAAAGTCTTCACGGATTCTTCCATCAGATCAGATATTGATTGCGCTGCCAATGTTTATTTGGCTGACTCTTCCTTCGTCCTCAGGGAGTTGAATTGAGGGTCGAAACGTACACCTGGTGGAAGACTTGCGAACACCAAACTTAAATAATATGCCGGTAAAAGATTAAATATCGTATGCTTCATCCATTATGGTGGTGAGAGAGATGTACATACTTATTTCAAATATTTCTCTGAAATCACGTGAATGAAAGATTTTTTTCTCTTTTGAACTAATTTCAGTTATACCTGTGAAATTTTAGTGCTTCATATCGGTGACTGTAAATTAGCTATTGCTTTTTATGTCCTAACCGTAGCAATATGGCCATTGGATGTCACCCGGTTGACAAAATAAAACTGCTATTAGTGGCATATTTTCCTCTATGCTCATGTTAATTAGAGAATATTAAGCTTTCGTAGAATTTTATTTCCCTTAATCGCTTCTCACTGGAAGCGATTGCAATATAGCTTTATCGAATAAGTTGCCTTCATTCTCTCTTATTAGAATTTGAATTAGAATAATTTTATTACATTAGCCAGTATTCTGAACGAAAGAAGAGTTTTCAGGTTTGGAAATGAGGAATTTCTCGAGAAAAAATTGAAGAAAATTTATTATGTTAATTCCACTAAAAATAGATATTACTCGCGACCTAGCTTTCCGCACAGATTAAAAACACCTGAAGACGTCTCTATTTGTTAATAGATAACACCCAAGTCATGAGTAATAAATGTTTAGTGTAAGTATCACATTTATAATTTTTATGTTAAACATAGCTATACTACACGTATTTAATATTAATTTTATCTATCCATATGCTTATATACATGTATACACATCACGCCGTTCCCTTTCAGAGTCCGCAGAGTCGATAAAGTTTTACTCTCGGTGATAGTCTGTAAAGCTGGCTTTGCTTTAACAATATCCTCCATAATGTCGTATCCTTCCATACCTTCTTTTCTTAAGTTGCACTCATGCATTGCTTCATACACGCCCTCCTATTTTTAAGTCAAGTTATATTAAAATAATATTCATTACCCTTTTATTATTTTCATACGAGATTATAAATGCGGCTTTTTAGATACATAAATAATTCAATCACGCCGAGGGAAAAGCAATCCAAACGGTAAGGAATCGTATTTTAAATTAAAATTTCCTATTAAAGGAACTTTTTACGCCATAATAAATGTAATATGACCTTATGTTCGAATGAAATAACTATGGGTCGTCGCACATCGACCTTTTCTTTGGAAGAATCCTTTCAGTTTCGCTTTTCAAACAAACCGAATGTGTATTCACTCCATAGGTTCACATTATAATTACGTATCCAGGAGTTGGCGGTTATTATTTCTTAATTTAAAAGCCTCGGGCACTGTATACAATCCTAAACCCGTGATGAAATCGTTTTGGCCCCATGACATTTGGGGTACTGGAAATTCCTCTGCATTTCTCAATGTCCTTAATAAACTTGTCCTTTAATTTTTTATCGATTAGTAATAGCAATCGCTTTTAACTCTTAGATTCCATTTTACAAAGCTGAATTGTCAATACTCAGGGGGATGTTTTTGATGAGGAGGGAAAGAAATCAATAATCGTGGGCGATACTATTTTAAGGACACTATTAGGAGTGTTAAAAAGTAAACCACTAATTTTTAAGTGAGCAACGTTGTTCCAATAAGTGTAAGTTCCATCGATTAGCGTAAACATTTCGTATCATCACTTTAATCTTATGCTTTTCCCACGCACTGACTAGACAGTTGTATTTGTCACTGGATCATGAATCTGGCTCTGAACCATGAAGTGAAAGTGGACAACATCCGATAAATTGATTTCGATAACGGCACATTGACATATGCTAGTGGTGTAAGCAGTTTCAAGAAAACTGCCCGTTATAGATGCAGCAAGTATTCATGTTTAGACGAATTTAAGAATAATATATCCAAATGTTCCACTCAAAGAAGAAAATATTTTGAAGCTTTAAGTAAATCATTGTTTAAGATAGTAGCAGAATTTCGACCTTCTTCCGATTCCGATCTTTATCTCCTCTTCGATTTTGTTGAGTACTCTTGAGGAAACCCTCTATGGACCACAATTTTTTTATGATTGAGAAAAAATATTTCCCTCTAACTTTAACCAATGAAGGTTGCAGAAACAGTACACCACATTCTGTGTAATTTATTTTTTTCATAATCTTTGTTTGCGCCGAATTCGCACATTGAGCATTAGAAAATGAGCGGAGATAACTCTAGAGAATGTGCCGAATACCGAACAGCTGAAAAAAAAGAACTAATGAATATTTCTACGTTCTCCTGCTTAAGAAGCAATTTAGGTATTTTAGTGCTGATCCTAGGACTGTCGTCCAATGATATGTATCTACATGGGAGAAAGCTCGAGAAACCGTCATCATCCAAACGACTCTGCAAATGCCTTCACTCCAGTATTTCAGTGCTGTATGATTTTTTACCCCTGTTTTGTATGGTTTATCTACGCTTAAGAGAATTAAAAAAATTTATCTTGTAGTTGGCCTTCTCGATTATAATGAATCGGTCTTAGATATTAGTATTTTTTTCATTCGAACAATCCGTTGTCCAATTAGAAAACGGCTCGTGAAGCCACGAGGAGATCTCTCCCGGCATGAAGTGGCGAATCCTTTCACCTAGGAATGAAGGAGAAATGGAGCAAGCTCCATTAGTCCCTCTTAATAGCAGCAACTCAATCCAGAGGAAGGTCTTAATACTGAAAGTAACGACCTTCCCCGGGGCGTATGGGTCCTGGACGACCCGTTCTGGCGCCAGCCAATTTCTTATTTTATCGCCCACTATCAACGGTGGTACTCACAGCTGCAATAATTAGTGCACGCACTTTGTTTTATAACCCATCCCCCCAAATAAAAGGGTGTCAACGTAGGTTTGAAATTGTTATTGACCTATTTTTTATGCTGCTATGGCTCTCAAATCTGTATGACATTCGTATTCAAACTAGATTGTAGTAAAAGCAAAAAGTAGTTCTTGACGGAATTAGCTCTGATGTAGTTAAAGTGGCATCAGGTGTCCCACAAGAAAGCGTAACCCTTTTGTTCATTATATACATAAATGACCTTTGCTCTCGAATTATCAGTAAAATACATTTATTTGCTGACGACGCTGTCATCTATCGCGAAATTAGTGATCGCTCTGACTTTGAAATTCTATCATCGGATTTAAACAACGTTCATGTGAGGAGCCAAGGGTGGGGACTCGAACTTAATCTGAGCAAATGCACGGCAGTACATTTCTTGCGGAGGTCGTCCAACTATCCACATGTATATGCTGTGGATGGTGTTAACATAAAGGCGACAGATGAAGTGAAGTATCTAGGAGTTACGATAACCTCGAACCTATCGTGGGGAACACATATAAGAAATATTTGTGGCAGAGCTCTGAAGAAGCAAGGATTCGTCAAGCATATTGTGGGAAGATTTTCGGATGAAAAAGTAAAAGAGAGATGCTATTTCGCACTCGTCCGGCCACACCTTGAATATGCAGCGAGCATATGGGATCCGGTGCAGAAAGACTTAATCCGGGAACTTAATAGAATAGAAAGGAAAGCTGCGCGATTCGTCAAAAACTGCTACGGGCGTACAGACAGCGTTACACAGATGTTAAACGAATTAGGCTGGGAGCCACTAGAGACTCGGAGGCTGCGCGCTAGGCTTAGATTACTTGAGCAATTAAGAATAGATATCTTTAAGAGCTACATGGAGAACATCATATCAGAACCCCACTATATTTCCAGATCCGACAGAAACGATAAATTAAGAGAGATATTTTGCCGAACAGATAGGTATGGGAATTCGTTTTTCCCCCGAACAATAAGGGACTTTAATAAATGCAAGGCGTAATTTCATTAGAGCGTTTCATTTATATATGTAAACGGCTGGTGTCCTAACACACACACGCCTATTGAGGCGGCTTGCGGGGTAGTATGTAGATGTAGATTGTTTAACATGTGCATAAATTGCGCTACGTTTTCTTTGTTAGCCGGTGTGTACCCATACTTATTATGATAGAAAAATCTGAACTGTTATTGGGAAAGGGTATGCATGCGTCGGAGTGATTTGATGAGGTAGGGAACTAATAAATGGAATAGCTATTCGAAATTAAAACTTAATTTCATTTTTTCAATTGAAAATCGTTTGCTATAAATTTGGGCAACCATAATTCTTCAAATGAGAAATGCCATGATTACCATGTAGGATGTACGTCCATTTATAAAAAAAATTAATTAGGAGTTTTTGCACGCACTCTACTCCAGAGATGCGGGGTCAGGACTGTCCTGCGCTCTTGCGTATCTCGATGCGTTGACATGCAACATCCAATTTGACATGGGTGATCCTCTCAGCGTTTCCCAATTTCACGAACCTAAAAAACAATGCTCAACATCCGTTGTTCGGACTTTTTTATGAAGAAAATTGATATAAAATTATATCCGCGGGACCAACCCAAAGATTCATATTAAAATAAATAGACTTTGTATATTCCACGTACTTCTATAATGGTATATCCCGACCGATTTCAACACTTTCATGTCATTTTCAAGGGAATTGCAATTCCCTTGAAAATGAAATGAAAGTGTTGAAATCGGTCGGGGTATACCATTAAAGAATTGTGTGAAATATACAAAGTCTATTTATTTTAATATGAACTCAAAGTTCCACAAAGTGCACTCGCGAGCCATGAAAGATATCCAAAGATTCAGCCTTAACTGAACAGCCTATCAAAGGGATTCTATATTTCATATTGTTTTTTCGAGATAATCTAATGAGTGTATTTCGCACGCAAAGTAATATGATGACCCAAAATTCATTTCAACCGATAACTATTATTATAGCACACTACATTACAAAGTTAAAGAACTTTCAGCTGCAAAACGACAATACGGAATAAAATATTCATCTCAGGAGAATAAACACACTCTTTCATTTTTGTTCCTCTATTCTCGTCAACGTTGAGCTGATCGTCTATTAGTTTAACCTCGTAAGAAAAGAGTAACAATATCTGCAGGCTGGTAGATTGTCAGAATCAGCCTTTTCAATTCCTGCAAATTTACACTTACAATTACTGCAATTTAACATTCTGTACAATTGTATCGAAATATTTCTGGCGTAAACGCAAAAAGCACAGTATTTTTGCGCATGATATCGTTTAAGGCGCTTATGTGTAGCTGGGGTGTGATCAGTGACGTCATCCGACAAGCACCAAGAAGCAACTCATTTTGCGGCGTAGACAAACAGCAGATTTCTTAGTTTAAAATTATTTTTGCCTGTAATTTTTATTGTCATCTTTTCTCATCGTTTATCAATTCTTTGATTTTATTGGTCTTGAATTCATAATCTAGCGTAAATACTAAAAAATGGAGCGAGATAATTATTGGTTGGTTTCCCCATTTTTTTATTTGGGTTGCAGTTTGTAGGGATCGTGATCAAGTGATCAAGTTCATTGATGGGGGAAGGCAAACGGGCTGCGAGGTCGTGAGACTGACCTCAATGGTGAGCGTTAGAAAATTGAAATGGGGATTTGGTCTGTTTGGAGAAAATTTGCCCTCCAAAAACGACTAGATATGGATATCTGCCGAAAATTCCGATGGATGCTCCCAGTAGGATTTTTCAGGAATATATTTCTCGTAGATCAGTAATTGTTTTCGAGGCAACCGCAATTATGTGCTTTCTATATAACGCGTAAAGACGAATTAATATATAAACATGAAAAATTATTGGAGGCGGATTGGACCAAGGATGTGTTTTACTGTTAACTGATATTTCATGATATTGTGATGTTAACAGATTTAAGCAACATGCATTTATTTGTTGTCTGGTATGAGGCCTATTTAATTAACTGTCATACCTACATAAAATCCATCGGGGTATGCTTGTATGGATAAAAATGGTTCACTGTTCCCTTTTGGGATGGACACAACCAAAGAGGTTAGTTGTTAGGCCATGAGAAATGGCCCTATTATAATAATTTATCCCAAGCTTCCCTACTCTAGCATATCTGTTTTGCTTTTGATACATTCTTGCATTGCTCAGTGCTCTCAAACTTATTCTTAATGCTCTCTAATCTCTGTACACGTGGTACACTTCGGGTCACCTCAAGGGTGTGTGGCAGGGGGTGGCTCCACAATAGGCATACACTAACAGCCAAACACACGAACATACTGTTATTAGCAGTTTTACTAAATATCCTGTTTAATAACGTTGGTGTAGGGAGATGTCACATATAATACAAGCTTCTAAATGCCATTCTATTTATACCTAAACGACCCTAAGCTCATACATAACGGGGTTCATCTGTTAAAGTTCAGTCATGCTAACATGAAAATCATACAAAACGATTGTTTTACGATTCTTTCTAACTAAAATAACATGAATGGGATGAGTTTATCGAGTTTCCCATTCATAATGGAGGTCATTATTGTGAATACAGATCTAAACTAACATGGCAAAAAATATCGGAAGTATGACATTCGAGGCCGTCAATTTCTTACTTCGTAGCACTCGAGGTTTTTTTTATGAATTATTTGACAACCATACGTTATTATGATTTGTGATGCTGTGTAGTTTATGAATTTTTTGGCATCTCTCGTGGAATAGGATGTATTATTCCTGGTGTCGCTAGCATTGAGATAATTTCTCCATTTTCCCTTGTCTGGCGAATTCTTTTGTTGCATTTGATGTATCCAACGCGGAACGTGCTCCTCCTTGAGTAATTCTGACTTCATTATTCCTTTATCTAGCTCAAGTGAGGCACTCCTCCTTTCTCACTTCAGTTCACCTCCTCCCCCGTTAGGCACCCGGGACCCTCGAACTTTTGCCGTGCTAAACACAAAAAAAGAAGGGAATCCTCGAGCACCTTACCCCTTCGATCTCACCCTGACACATGCTCGAGATCTGTTATATACATGGTGACCTCATTTCTGAAGATGGATCCCCATTTGGAGGGAAGGAAGTTCGTGGAGGAGGGTGGGGGTAGGTTCTTGTGATCACGTGATCCTCTTCCCCTTTCATATTCCTCCTTCTTCCTAACCTATTTTTATTCTGCCTTTCCCTAACTATTTTAGGGTTTAGAATAAAGTTTTTTTTTAACTTTAAGGTCATTTTATTCTTGCCGAAGTTATCGAAAATTTTGAGACTATGGTTTCGAGGTGAAATGCGTAATAATAGTTTCTGCATTCAGATTGTGCCGCGCCTTCCTCAGTGAGGTTGGCTGGATCATAGTGAAAACTCCCCTTGAAATATCTCCCCGTAGATTAACCTATCCGCTTTATTTTCCGTTTTTACTTGTTATTAATGAGCCATAAAATTGTTCTATGCGGAGAGACGATGTACGTTGACACAATTGAAGTATCGATATGAAGAAGAATAGAGAGGGTGAGCTGAGTGGTGAGGAAGACGAACGTGGAAGTGCTGGGTGTGGTGGGAGAGGAGAGGGAGTTGATGGAGGAGGAGAAAGATGAGAGAAGGCATCAAAGATGAATGGAAATTGTTTTTGGTGAAGAGGTTATGTTGAAGATGGTGATAGAGGGGAGAACGCTGAAGGACCGTGGAAGTGGAAGGAAGGGGGTAGGAATGTTGAACATCATAAGGAGAGTAAACATAAGGGTATGAGGAGCTTGAGCGCAGGAGAGAGAGAGACCTCATGGCGAGCAAGTAATTTGAGGGAAAGGGAAACGATGTCCAAGAAAAGGGGAAGACAGGAAATGATTGTTCAGAAAACCCTAACAATAATAATCTACCCATTGGTAATTTTTTCTACCTGTTTCTCGCGCTGACCTGGATTTCGGTGAAGTAAGGAGAAGGGAGACTCTCAAGTGACTCTTCTTCCTCCGCGAGCAACCCCGAACACTTAATCCCTTCCCAAGACGATCCTCGTGCATGTGCTTCTGTGTCCATCCGACAGAGGACACGGCAGTCTTCCGCTGTTTGACCGGAGCTGTCTCCCTTTTCATTGGCGTCCACACCGCCTTCGTTTTCACCGCCTCCAGCGCGTGCCTCAATAAACTCAGCGTAGGTGCTTGTTCGAATTGTGGTCCACGAGTCAGGAGATGGCGAGGCATCCTCATGACACGTATCTCTGCGCTCAAAACGATGTTGAGGTGCTTTTTATTTTGCACCGGATTATTTTATTTTTGTACCCTGAAAATTCGCTCTCATATACCAAATTTATTGAGGCAGAAATATAGAAGATCATTCTGTGAATTTCTGGGCACACGTGCAGTGAATTCATGGTGAACGCAGAAAAGGACGCCTGAGGGTAAAATAATGCTCACTAAATGTTATTCAGAATTCAGGAAAATGATGATAGTATGGCAAAGTAAAATATCTGTCCACTGCCACGTGTTCTACTTCTTTTGGGATTCAATACCGTGATTATCGTTTTAACTATTTCAGTCCTATCACGGTGAAATCTCTATTAATAAGGAACAGAAGACGCTGTAAAAATAAATTCAAGGTGTTTTTGAAATCATATCTTAACTGTTCGAACATGTCCCTTGAAACCCTATTACCCACGATCACTTAGTAATGTACTTTATGAAAATATTTTGCCACTCGTACGGATAACTCCATTTTTGATAAGTTAATGTTGGTTTTCTTTTCGGTGACATGACACAATACGTTTGTTTGTGACGGCGTCAGGGACAGTTTCATTCAGTAATACAATACGTAGTGGGAAAAGCATTAAGGTTATCCTTGGGGAATATTAATGAGTACAAACACTCTATATGCCTTCGTGTTAGCATTCTCAAACGAGTCAAATCGACTGTCAACCCAGAAAAGGCCTGTTCAGCATTCATCGTCTGTTTTTATCCTCTTCCTTAGCTCAGTTAATTAAAAAAATAGAAACGCTTGGCATATCAGTAAATTAAGGAATTTTTACAATAAATATGATTGAATTATAATTGAAGCAATTTCATTGTACTACAAGAGAAAAGAAACCCTCATCCCATTTTCACCGTTTAAAAAGGAAACAATAGAAAAGATATGTATACACTCCTTGCCATTAATTTAGCGGATAACGATCACTGCAGAACAGTTCCTTCACTACTTTTTTTCTTTTTCTGCGACACGTAAAGTGTAGATAGATTACAAAGTTATGTACGAACGACATGTTTATCTTCAGTCAAATCTTGGCGCACATTTCTGAGGCACACAGAATCTCTGGGAGCTGGAGGTAGTGTCGTTTTTTTAATTTCTTCAGCGTTTATTAAATCGTTCAGGTGCAAAAAATAAGCCCCAATTGAATCGGAGAGTCCAATCTATCCATATACCCCGTGTCAATTACCCGGCTCCCCGTCAAAATTCACTTCCTTCAGAAACCCCAATGAGATCCCATTCAGTTGGTTTACATCAACCTTTTTAACAATCGCTCCGCGGAGTTGTTATCTCTCCAACCACTGAGCTACACATTTCTTCCGTGAGTTACGAATTTTCTGCTCCCCCTTTTAATTTTAAGATGATATCACCGTAAAAAGACTTAAGTGTCATGATTGTTTGCAGAAAAAACTTTTCCTCTGTAGCATTTGAACAACAATACCCTTCCTTTCCATGACATTTTTTTCACATATTGAACTTGAAATTATGTAGTGTTAAATGCAAGAATAGGTGGAAGAAGCGGGATAATAGACTTTTTATATAATATAAATGCCATATTCGCAAACAAAACTCACAAATAAGCGAGTTTTCCCGGTGAATTGAATGGTGTTTTATTTATGGCACCAATTCATCTCAGCTTTTAAGTTTTTAGCATTTAACTAACTACAAAAACTGAAGTTGAAATCAGTTAGTTCAAAGAGTATGGCGCGGCAGTCGGCTCTCATGGCTGCAGAAGGTATTCATTGAAATGCATTCTCCGAATAATTTGCGTATTTTTTATCCTACGTTCATTTTATAGTAGCGTAGGCTTGTCACCAGCGAAAGCAGAATATTTTGAACAATGCAAAGGGAAAGGTGGAGTTCAGTATTTGTTTCGACTGACACAGTCGCGGTGGAATCCTCATTAATCCCATACGTTCGATCAGCAGGCTTCCTGGAACAACTCCTGGGATCACGACTTGCCTCCGCCGCCCCCCTCCCCTCCCCACAATCAGGCCAGTGCTCCGACCCCGCGTCCGTCTGCGTCTCTTGCGACCGAAATATCAGGAATTGAGAAATCGAGGGAGCCCGTCTCGGCGTCTCTCACCCGGCAGTCAGTCCTCCTCGGCATGGGGGCGAATTTGACGGGGGCGATTTATGACCGTTGCCATGGTAATGTGGCCATGTCGAGAGCGGAGTCTCAGTCTCCACGTGAAACGCCTGCCCGGAAGGGGAGCGAGTATTGAGGGATTAGATCGCCATGTGCCGATCGGTACTGCTCAGCTCTAGCGGGAGTAAGAGAGAGCCAGCCATAAACTAGATGGCGGTCGATGACAGAACTAGTTTTTCCCATGCAGAAGATCTCTTCAATTGAAGTAGCTTATCGTGAATCGAAGCTGGATGATATTTCTCCCTTCTCATATATATCCTTCACATTATGTCCCGCAAGCTTTAAAGCAATATTTAGCTGGGATTAAGAGACAAAGAAATACCAATCAGTAGCATTGGCCGTTTCGGAATGAGAGCATGACGAATGAGCGACCACTATTATCGCGCAGGCAAGATCGTGCCTAACATAGCTTAATTCCGTAGTAACGACTGCTTTCTCGCAATGCATGTTATGCCCCGAAATCGACTTATCGAGCAAAGAGATATGTACCGTTCAGCGACCCACGTATCATGAATGCTAATCATGATTTACTGCTGATGTTAATTACGCCACTTCAAAAATTCGGATGAAGTTTTTAATTACCGTGGAGGTTCGCCTAGTAGATATGATGACCGGAAACTACATTTTTACATCGAGTTTTCGGAAGACTTGTCTTTTCAATTGATTTGACGGTATGCATCAGTAGATGGATTATATTTTTAGCTTTTTTTCTACCGATCGTTTTTTCAGTGAACCGAAAGAGGGAGTGATTTTGTGTTCGTCGAATAGAATATTCGCACTGGACTTAATACTTTTCACCAAGGTCAGATTCGTCGACCGCACGAGGTTCTTTAATTGGTTTCCGCGCTATGAGAAGCAAACATATCTTTCTTAAATAGCACTCCTACGACTTCGTCAGGAGCTCTCTCGGAACTTAGAAACGTAACGTAGCGTAACTAGTCTGGAATCCAATCTCGTCACGGAATCTCGAGAAAATTGTGGAAGTAAGCTATAAAAGTTCTATTTCGTGAGTTTTATCATTAGTGCGATTTGAACTGTTGTTCCATTTCACTGAGCTCCCTCACGCAGGTAGTTTTTAAAACGAACTTATAACTGTATTTCGTCTTTTCATTTAATTTTTCTTTAAATTTTCAACTACTGTTATTAGGAAGTTCTTTGGTCGCGAGAAGAAAAAAAATTACGGTGTCCCCTTTTTTGGATTGTTGTTTTTCAAATATTTTCAATACAATTAACATTCGTAAATAGTGAAATTTTGGCGAACGTATTTTTCTGCGTGAAATGCAGTAATGAAAGAGGACGCAGAGTACCGGGATCAATGTGGTTCGAGCAGTTACCGCATGCTTTCTCTGCTCTGTACATTGGCTTATTTCCCCGAAAGAATCGGGTTTGGAGTGGAGGAAACACTACTGATGGTACTTAAGGACACGAAATCTAAAAAAATACATGCATTTTACATTAGCTTTGGTATCAGCCTATTGCGATTTCAGTGATCCAAATGAGCTCGATATCCGAATATTCCAGAGCAATCAAATTGCTGTTTTTTTACGTTTCCCACAATCCGCGAGGTCCCGTGGTATATGGCGTTATTGTTGTGCCACTCATCCATTACTGAGTTCTCCCTTTATTAACTAGGGATGGATTTTGTGATTTGCATTTGTGGACGTGAAGTTTAGATATCAGTATTTGCCAAATTGAGATCTTGTTTAATGATTTGCATTTGCAATATCAATATTTGCTTATGCTTATGCAAATATTGACATTGCAAACATATATATTAATTTGTTTAGGTCTTGTTAAATATTTAAATGATAATATTTTTCCCCAATTCTTCTCTTCCACCGGCCGAATGCTGGCCGACGTTTGGACGTTTGACTCGAGCATCATCCTCGGGCAGATGAGCTGTGCATTAATATGTGATGTTGAGTGGTTTATTGCTTCCTAAATTCACAAATCTGTGAGTGGTGATTAGGTTATCTTTTGCTTTACATGAAGGATAGCATTTATGGTGACAAACGATGGTAGCTGTTGAAACGCCTAAATGCACCCGCATCTTCTGTTAATTTATTAACTTTTCGTTTCTCTGCTACCTAAAATTATGAATCACAGTCGTATAGTCGTATATAGATTGCATTTAATGCTTAATAATAATTTGTCACCGAAGCACATTTTCACGCTTTGCATTTGGCGTATGGATTGACTTCTTTTCACATCACTATATTATCATTTTTTTGTTAATTATATTCCCTTATTTGCTCTACTTCCTGGTCATTTTTTATTTTCCATGTGACTAAGATTTCCAAAAACATCAGGCTACGCCAAGATCACCCTAGTGAAAAGAAAGCGTATAGGAAGCGTCTACAAAGTGTAAATCGGAATGTGAATAAAGCGTTCTTCAAACGCTATGGTAGAGCGAACGGAGAATCACGGGAGCATAGAATTTCTTCATTCGAGAGTAAACTAAGCGTCCTTTTATGGCGAAAATAAGACGTAAATGGAGCTGTGAGCCTACTCCGATTTTTCCTTAATAGTTAATGTTTAATGAAATTACGAAAACCGTTTCTATAAAAAACGTAGAACTAATTAGTACCTAATTTCTCGTGATGAATGCTAATTTATTTTTGAAACCTAAAAATTATTAATAAATATTCCTTGCCTAGCCTCTAACCTGATGGAACCTTGACGGAACTCGAACCTTGTCTGTTGCAGCTTTGACAGCCATCAAAGATGCCGCCTCACATCATTTGGTTTTCTCTTTGACATCACGAACTCTTCCGCTAAACCACGCACATAAGCGCCCAATTATTGTGTGCCCTTTTTATCTGGCTGTAATTCATGGTTTAGGAGATACGTTAATGGTGTGCCTATTTTTTCACGCCTTTGTCCATTACCATATTCCCTTCCCAATGAGCTTTGTTTAAGCTGGTTAAGGTTGATCGCTTAATCTGGGAGAGGAAGCAGAGGAAGGAGAAACCCCGGGTTAACTTCCGAATTTAAAGCCCATCCCGTAGCGGCGCTCTATTGCATCGATCGATTTGAGTGCCGCCCACTTTACTAACCCTTCTCCCTTAAAGCTTCATTTCGGGGATAATCAAGACATCGTTGCATTTTACGCGTTTAATGAACGCCATCACTACTGATGAGTTTGCATTTTATCGAATAGATTCGCCAAGGCATTACTCTAATGCTCTTTAAGAATATTCTTTTACAATTTCACCATCCTTTTTTTCATCTAGTTGAACGGTCTACGTCGATCAGGTCTCATTTTTGGAATCGAGATCGATTTTTTAATTTTAAAAATTGCAAATACCTGGTGCGTAAAACAATGAAGCCATTCCTAAACCAGGTCTAGGATTTAGTAGTATTTGAGTTTTGTTACCAGGATATTAGAAGGAGAATCACGCAAGCGGAAGAATCATTCAGCGATAGAAGGGAGCTGGTAACGGTCACCTTGTGTAAAGAACGTAAAATAAATGTTGACAAAGATTTCAATGTGAAGTATAGCGTTGTGCAGTGCATAAACGTAGACGAGTAATGTATTCCCATCCTTAGCGTCCGGTTTAGAAATCGGGTAATAAAAAAGACTTTTCAATGGAATTCCGCTACATAATCGGGTCCGGTACATTATATTGGAAAACACATCTTGTTCCGTGCTCCGTCCGTCGGACGAGACGCGAAAATTGATCCCCTGGCGCCTTTCGTTAAGATTAGGCCAACACAACGCCGAGTTTCCCTTCACTTTGACACCATATCTCAAATCTACTCTAATATACCAACATATCCACTTATCAATATACCAACATATCCATTTGTCCTTTTAGGGTAGCTTGAGTAGTTAGTTTGAGAGATATTTTTCTCTAGCCATAATAGAGACGATTATATAATATTATATTCTATTATAATATAATAATATTCGCTAATATTTCAAAAAGTAATGTGATGAGAAGCTGTTTTTTTAAGCATAATTCGGGATATGAGACCTTTTTCTACATAATGAGGTCATATATTTTTATTCTATATGAAATGATATCTCGCTCAAACCACCTTAATGGAGCAAATTACACAAATTTCCGGTCGTCTCCCTTAACTACTACAACTCTACTCGGAACCGTGTTTTTTTATTCCCTGAAGAAAGATTCCGAAGCTGTCAACACGAAGCTGGTGATATTAGAGCGTGACTCTGCATACTCAGGCTTGCAGCACGTAATGTCACGTATTTGGAGCAGGGATCCTGTCGCCCTCCCGTCTGCTGTCCCTGTTTTCTTGCTTGTGACTGGTATCCCCATAATCACACCCCGAGATTGGTGAAATTCTCAAGTGTCCGAATGAATTCCTCAGATGCCAACCCTGGATGCTAAAGAATGCTCCCGAGTGATATGTCAGTTATGTCTCCGCATTTCATTACCTGCAAGAAAGGTCATATTGGTTTTATTTAATGAGACACATTTAGGGTGTTTTGCAGAGAATAGGAATTTGCACCGAAAATATTTTTTAAATGCCAGTATGCAAGCTGGTATTAAATTGCCTACTGTGGGATATAACAGCCACCTGTAGTTAATAGTGAAAGAATAAGCGAATAGTCACTGCAGAACCCCTGAGATGGAAAACAGGAATAGGCAATTAATGAGGGATGTTAAAATAAAGACGAATGAGGGAATTGAAAGTGTAATTGAAAAGAGAATGAAGTCGAAGTCTGCAACTAATTAATCTTTGGATTGATGACTGCTGACAATGATTGAAATGCCGATGAAATACTAATTGAAAACATATGTTAGCAATTATAACTTAGAGCACCGATTCTTACTTAAAATATTTTACCGTCATTATCCTCCGTATATTTCTAAACAATGAGGCTATTTTGTCTCATTACCACGTTGCTGCAGTACTTGAGCCCTTACATCCAACATGACCTCGTTTTCACATCACACCCTGGCTGCTCCGCCTGAAACCGACGAAGAAATCATCTCCGATTAGCTCTGGAAGGTCAGTGTCATGTATTAATAAAATCTGCCTACGCCGTTTTTTGTATAGAGAAGATTGGTTTGTGTACTTCCACCCTAGCGATTTCCGCGGTGTAATATTCTGCGAGGAAATATTTTTTTATTTTTTTATTTTCCCACTCCAGTTTCCGCTGGCGCATTGATTCTTCTTACCCCTCCTTCCGCCTTTCCTCTCCTCCATCCCGTCCCGCCCTCCCCTCCTTGCGTTGCATCCTCGTGTGGCTTCAACCGCGAATTTCTAATCCTCGTGCATTAAAGCTTCCGTGCCAATGCGGACGTCCAAACATATAACCGAAATATGAGGATCGCTCGTGACGTCACCATAGCACCCTTTACGAGCTTTGTGGTGCCTCATTTATAGTCATCCGATTAGGGAAGGTTTCGAGCAGTGCTTCTGAACCCGAGAAAATAACTCAATGCTGACAATGTGTTATTCTTTTTAAAAAACTGGAATGCCACTGTTTATGCCAATGGAAGAGTTAAAAAGCATAAGAAAGGAAGATTTTCCTGCTTGTATCCATGCAAACTTTTTCAGGTGAAATGATGTCTCTATGCAGGCTAAATGACTACAGAAATATTTATTTATTGCAAATGAAAGCGTGAAATAGTTCTAAGTTTGGCCCTTTAAAATGAAGTGTGATCAAGTGTAGAGCATTATACGTATTTACTTACCTTGATTACGTGTTTTTGTCCACACCATCGCATCACTGCCTCATCGCAGTCTTATAAAGGGTAGAATTCCATTGATTTTTAAGTTAAAACGAGATCAAATACTTGCGTTTTGAATTGTATTTTTTTAATTTCGTCGTATCACATTTATGAAAATGTTAATGCTCACCGGAAGAACCGAGTTTCATGACAAGTGCTAGTGCTCAAAGAATGAAACTTATTTTTAACAATTCTGCGGCATAGCATCCGATTGAAAACAGTAGTCTGAGGATAAATGAATGGGACGAGTTATCGAAGAAAGATCAAGGATGGAATGCATGATGAAAATTATGGGGGATTTTAAAATTCAGAATTATGATATATTTAAGCGGTTAACAGACAGGAGGGTGGAGTGGAGAGCTGCAGCAAACCAATATTTGGATTAATGACTGCTGATGATGATTGTCACCGGTATTTCAATGTATGGGAAATCTTAATATTGAAAATAATAATTTAGATCCAGGGGTTTTGGGAGCCAGAAGATGTGAGCGTTCATTGCGATGGTGGAGTGGGAGCAAAGGAAAAATATGCACCTCTATTGGTTGAAAATCTCTCGGGTGTAAAGTTCTCCATTACATCCAGTTATCATTCCATTGGATTCCATGATCCCTGAAGACAATGGGCGAGTCAGCTGTTGACATGTTGGCCGAAAAGGAGAACCGTATTCAGTGGAAAACCTGAAATATTTTCAACCAGAAGATTCGCCGGTAAAACTTGATATCATGCATGCATCTCTGTTCTTCGTTATTTATGACATGTGGGACGGAAGGTTTGTCCGTAGGTAATAGTCATACGGGAAGAATGGGTCTCCAGGTAAGGTAATGGCTCTCCTATGCCATGTCAGCAATCCACCTATTTCCTCTCCCCCCCTCCCCAATGAACGGACCACTTAGGATATCGATAGCCCCGTCGGAGCACGATTTTGAAAATGAGAAGAGATGTATCGATTGGAGTGTACTCCATGTCAGGTCTTCCTAAATCCCAGCGGCAGTGTTTTCCATTTGCAATGCCGACACTGACGCTACGCCATTGGCTGAACGCTGATCACGTGATGCCATCAGCCGTTTTAGATCTTCCTAGCTTATCGTTTAGTGTAAACTAGCGTTTTTTTTTCAAATAAAAGTTGCGAGGATTCCTTCTGTGCATTGCTCTTGACTCCTCTAATGACTGAACAAGATGGAATGAACTTCACTCAGTACCCCAAGAGAAGAAAGATGACCAAAGAATGTAGATTTGGCTTTTCCGAATCGGTTAAGCGTCGCTTGCATGTAAATCCCGATGTGCTAGCAGTTAGTACTGTTGTCAAATCTTTATTTAAAACGCTATATTTCTTTTTTAAATAGATAATTACCCAAATATTCAGGCTTTCACTCTTACAATTGCGCAGATGCATTTTATTTTTTGCCATTCAAGTTGTTATGTATCGAGAATGTGGTGATTGCGGGGAAAAACAAAGCCATAACGCTTTGTCGTGGGCCCAGTGTCGGGAGACCTAAAATGGTGGCCGAGCGAACCTGTCATTTGATTAATTATCCAGGGCTTTCGGTCTTCCGCGAGAGAAGAGAAACGATCGAATCGTCCGGAAGTATTTCTTTCTGTAGCTCTTATTGCTTTTATTATAATTTTTACCTCTATCAACTTAATAATTATTATGATCTGAAATTCTTCGCAAGTAATTGTGTGATTTATATGTAAATTTTGCGCTACAAGTGCATACAATGCAATTATCTCTTGAGATGCTCTTCATATTGTACACCGATGGTTGTAGTACTTGAATTTAGCGAGAAAAAAGAAATAGTTATGATGTATTAACCTTGAATGATGGGGATGATTGGGAATATTTTTTCAATCTGCAAGTATTTTTTTCAATTCATTATTCATCTTATATATATATGGACTTCTATGTTCTAACAGTTGACTAAGAATTCAAAAGTCTTATCATTTCTTCAATCTTTTCACCTTCTTATTTTTGAACATACATACTTTTTTGTCAGTTCTACTTTTACACCTAGGTTTAGTTGATCTCTCCATTGTATGTGAGTTTTTCACCACGTTCGAACTTTGTTGATGACGACAGTTCGGGTTGGTCGGTTGGTAAGGATAGAATTACCTATTTGGGAAGTGGAGGAGGGGTGGAGAGAAACCCGGCGTCAGCTTTAGCCTTTACTTAACGAAATGCGTCTACGGGACTGCAGTTTAACGTCCCATCTGATAGACAGAGCACTGTACTTATGGTGTTCACTGCATGGCACCCAAGCTGAGATCGGAAATACACCGAAAAATCTCCGTCAATGCTGGGATTTGAACTCGAACCATCAGGATAGGGAGCCTGTACTTTATTCACCTCAGAAATACGATCAAGGGATTAGTTGGAAGATATAACTCAATTTTTCCAAATATTAAATTGACACCTGTCTTTGGGCCCTGCTTATGTTCATTAACTTACAGTTTATTGCATAAATTGCTGGTTTTCAAACATTTTTGTTGCTAAAACCACTGAAAAGCGAGGAAATGGAAGAAGTGTACACTCACGTTCACCAATGGTGGCGATGTTGAGGTTTCAACGGAAATTTTGGCGCACAATTTATAATCGCTATTTCACCGGTCTTCCGTGAAGTTTAAGTGAATGTTCATTCATTGAAATTGGCCATTCATTTCGCCGGAAATTAGTCGATCATCGGCTCTCTCTTCGATTTTTAAACCCACTTGGATCGTCTCCGGGGGTAGATGAGTCACCATCACAGGTGTGACTGCTTTTCACGCGTTTAAGATGCATTCATCTACACCTACGTAGTATGTACCCGGAAAGCCACCTCAAGGGTGTGTGTGTGGCAGTTGGAGAATTTTCATCAAAGTTCTCTACAATATAAGAGTTAACTTTGGGAAATGTAGGCTCACTAAAATTACTACAATTTTTAAATTCCACATTTTATTGCGCTCTACCCCGGCCGGTTTCAGCGCCTTCACGTCATTTCCAAAAGACATATTTTGCAGTGATGAATTTACCATATTTACCTTATTTATACCAATTTGCAATAAAGGAGTAGTAGCATGAAGGAGTGGTGTGGAGAGAAGGGAAAATGAGGTGAAGATGTTTTACTGTCTTAAAATGAATTCAAGGGGTCAGCCACCCTGCCCTCTGGTCGTAAGTATAGTCGAACTAAGTTATTATGACTAGAATTGGCTCAAGTGCCTGATTTATCTGAGGTGTCAAGCCTCAGCGTACTTTTATAGTTCGGCCAAATATTCCAAGGCAGTTGATAACAAGAGCGGCTGTAAAAAGGTAATTTCCTTCTTTTGCAATTTCCTTCTACCTTCTCTTTTTTCATTTTTATTCTATCCGTCGTCTGCTATTCTTTTCCTCTTTTTCTTGTTCTCCCTCTCATATATCGGCTGAAAAACATTCCATGGTCCTGACTCTGAGGCAATAGTTACAATTTTCTAGTTGAGTGCTTTTATGGCCCCATCCTACCTACGTGATACTTGCATCAGCCTTTCCTTTCTCCTTGAAGTTTGTCTGACAATTGCAGCGTTAATTATAACTCCGTCGCTCATTAATTTTGGTTAATTTAAGGTTTCTGTAGGGCAGTTGATAAGAGGCATGACTATCCGTGGTACATTCAGATGTATACATGACTCTTTACCATTCACTCATGGATTATTACCAGGTGAGGGTGCTCGCTGAAATGCAGCGGGAGAAGAAAAGTTTAATTTGTTGCATAGTTAAAAAAAACCATTTTGAACAAGTTTTAAGTTTTTAAAAGTAGGAGTCATTAACCACTCCTTGAGAGGTTGGGGTTAAAAATATCCCAACTAAAATCTCGGTATAATTCTCTAATTGATCATTTAATCTAAGCCATAAATTCCTCGGGGATGAGTTCCCATTTAAAATGTATGCTGTGGTTCCCAAGGAAATTAAAATTCCATTTATTGAAGCAGTAAAATAAATGGACGATTTTGGAGCCTAAAACTCAAATTTTTGACAAAAACGAGCCTTTGAGAAATTTGAATACACCAATGAGAAACATTCTTTCAGCCATCCATATTGGAAATTTCAACCTGATAACTTGATTTAAAATACTTTTAACAAAGTGCACTAAATTCCATGATATTTTTGCCAGTGAAGGTTAACATACATGGGGTAAAAATAATTCCTTTTTTTTGCTGCTCGCGGTTTTACCTTATCCACCGGTCAATTTTGGGTCACGAACTGTATTCCTACCAAATAGCAAATTCCTAGGTCACTTGTAACTCCCTGAGAACAGGCGAAACTGATAGACACAGACAGACATTAGTGAATTAGTTATGCATATAAATATAGAATGGAAATAAAATAAAGCTACCAGTCGTATTTTTTTCATTTGAGTCCCTTGTTCGTGCCTAGGTCACAGAGTCATTTTAATTCCGTTGACGCCTGCTTCCATTCTAATTCAACTTTGTTTTTTGACCTGAATTTCATGCATGGTATACCACAAAGTTTTATCCGAAAATAAAAAAAAACGATGCGCTGGCGTAACTTGTGTAGCCAAATCGAGGTCATCCATGAATTTTGTCTATGAATCGATCGATATCGGTGGTTTGGTTCCTTCTTTCGAAGCAAGAGCGATCACCATGATACGGACGCGCGCACGTCCGTATCATGGTGGCCCGCGCATGATACGGAAGCACACCATGATGGAAGCGCGCAGATGTCTGTGCATGGTCGGCCGTGTGTTTGCTCCTCGTACTCATATTCTTCCTTTTATTTTTGGCTCCTGAACAGTATCTGATTTTCAATATTGCATTCGAAATGGTTGTTCTCTTGCTTGGCGTATGCAAGAACAATCCAATGTGCATATTAATGGTGGATTATCATTCGAACAAAATTAACTTGTTCAAGTGTAACTTGTGGTACAACATTGTAATTTTTAAATAATTAAACTTTTACAGAAACCACTTCTTCATCAAATAACATACACTACCCGGGTTTCGATGAGTAATCATCATCATCAGTCGTTTTTATTAATGTTTTGTTTCTGTAACTATGGTAGTCGTCGTTATGTGTCGTCAGAGGAAAGGGGTAAATGAGGAGAGGAGATGCGGGTGTTCGAAACGGAGGCCAGAGGATAGGGGAGAAGGATGGGTCATTAATGAGGGTGATGCCTGGGTCATTCATAATTTTCAAAATCTCTAGCTGTTCTCGTGGGTACAGTTCGCGTTGGCCATTGCAAAATTTTCAAAACTCCAGTTCAAAATCACTCTTGTGGTTGTAACGTAATAAGGCTTAGTAAAATTACTTTTGCTATCAATGTTATTTTTATAAGCACATAAATGCTCCTGTCTTCTCACACCGAACTGGACTCATGAGAACAGCTAGAGATGTTGTTCGTATGCAGTTTTTCTCTCCGTTACTAGTAGTTAAAAATTATGACTTCGCTTTTTTCAAATGAAGCACGAAAAATCTCTGCTTTATAATTGGCTGAAAATCTAAGCCTCACTCAAAGGTTCCAGCTCGTTTTGTCGTTAGCTACCGAAACCCGTAAGACATGTTTTGCTAAAGCAATAAGTCGATAAAACAAGTTACGGAAACGCACCCTCGATAAGTGGGTGTCGATACAAGCGGTTGCTTTCGTTAACAGAGCGCTATCGACAATACGCTATCGAGTTACGGGAAGCCCCTGCTGGAGGGTTTATTTTTTTTAACTTTCTTACCGAAAGTTTCTAGATTGTAAACCGAGATTACGTCACAGTTGAGTTGATAGCAAAACCGTGCCATTAAGTAACATCATACCGAAAACTTTTGTTTGTTTCCCCCCTAATTTTCGAAATCCTATCCGTTAGCAATGGAATCTACTTTTCAATTAATATTCTAAAAGGTAGACAAAAACCGCCGCTCCCTGATAGTTCCCCTTGAAAACCATTGTTTAGCCTTATTACAAACATGCTCAAACCTTGGTATTTTAAGTGTGAAAGTGATACCAGAGCCTTCGGAAGGGGCCTCCCCAGTGTGCTTAAAAATTATTTTCGCAATGCTGAAAAAAAGGTAGAAAGTTTCTTCTATCCAATATTTGTTGGATATCAAAATGTTTGTCTGAACATCAGCTATAATCGATGCAACATCTTAGTCACTAAGGTTTACCATCCATTTTACATAGATATTCGCTAATTTGTGTTCCACGTCACGGCAAATTCACTATCAAAAGTTCATAATCATCATCACATCCTTTACAACACTCGTAAAGAGCATAAGGATATCAAGTTTTATCAGACAGCCAACTCGTTTGGAAGTCTGAGAGCTTCTTTGTTAGCTAGATGGTGGTTGGAGGAAGACTCCAAAGAGGTTCATGATTTTTTAAGGCAGCCAATATTTGACCTTTTTCAAATTTTATTTAACAAACGTTTTGTATAGATTGTTTGTATGGGGGGCCTTCGACAGGAGCCCGGACATTTAGACCTTCTTGGTTCATTGTGTCACCCCCCTTCTTGTCTGCCACATGCAGACAGGGGACAAGTCTGCCACGGTGAAGGAATGTCACCCATCCAGCCTCCGTCCTGGCGCAACATTGCTTAACTTCGGTGATCTTACGGGAACCGGTGTGTCAATGTGGCTGGACCCTTGCCCAAAAGTTTTGTATAAATAAAATATTTAGTAAAAATGGAGTGACTTTTGGCAGAGTTATTGTCAGCAATCGAAGTTACCCCTTTCTATGCATTTATAAATTTTAATGATTTTACTTCCGTTTAGTGACCAAAATTACGTATGTCATGTACGGAAAGTATGATTTCCACAAATCATTTATTCGATACTACCGATTTTAACTCCTAGGCGTCATGTCATATTCAGTTACCTTAGGAAACCTGTAGTACCGAAACGAAATATTTATGAAAATTATACAATGTGTAGGTATATAATCATTCAAGATGATGTTTGTGTAGTTGAAGCCGTTTCCATCAATTTCACCAAACTACGATTTGATATAGCGAAGAAGCAGTTGTAGCGGAGGATACGTGCTAGTAATAAGTGTAACGATATGTGTTCGATTTTTTTTACCACCCTATAGTTCAGCTGCCGTATTTAAAGGTCACAAGCTCAGAGTGGTCGGATGTGGTTCCGACATATTCGACCTTTAATTTCTTCTAAATGCTACGCACTGGAGTTGGATGCGGTATCTAAGTGGCTGCCCCACGGTCCCCTAGCGACCAAACATCCGTTGCTCGATACCCGATATTGGTGGAATTTTTCTCATTCGCACTCAATATCTACGCATTTCGTCGCTTTGATTTCAAAATGAAAATCATCATACACGTAGCTAAGCACCAAATTTTCCCTTGCGTCCTCGTATATGGATCGCTAGGGCATAATACCTACTTCCCTTAAATCCTGCAATATTGCAACGAGAATTAAGGAGCCTGGTTAAGATAGTTCTCAGCGAATTGGCCCGGTAAGTTAAAGGTCTGATGTTCGAATCCCCGTCCGGGTGGAATTTTCTTCTCGTGGAAATTTCTAAGTTTTACATCACCATGACTCGGCAGCATGAAAATATTCATTTATCAAGAGTCTGTTTAAATTGGATCCAACATCCATCATCCAACCATTTCTTTCAATGTTGCACGTGTATGGTAAAGAAACATCGACTAGAAAATAGGTTGGTGGCCCCTCCTTCACGCCTCCTCCGTGGTGCTCTTGTCCCCTGTCTGCAAGTGGCAGGCAGGTTTAAATGTGGAATGGCACGATAGACCTAGAGGTCTGAGTGCTGAAGGTCTTGATAGAGGGAGGATGTTGGGGAAGCAGAGCGGATAAAATATTTTAAATATTATATAAAAAAATATTTTAAATGCAACTTTTGAGTTTGACTATCTTGGGAAGGAGTAATAATATTCTGAACTATGGTGAAAGGGGAAATTGAGCAAAGAAGGTTGATAACCATTGATCTGAGGAGACTTTTCTAACCTTGTGGGTCACCGCTAGTAATAAGTGCTTGATTTCAATGCCTGAAGTAATGGTGTGGGAGGCTGGAAGGATTCCTGTTGGGATGTGAATAAGGGGAGTACGCCAGCGATCGTTGAACCCGAAATGCCACGCGTTGTATATATGGGGGGAAATCCCTAACCCAACCCCCCTCACTCCCCGTCCACCCCTCCCATATTGCCCTTCCCCCTTACCCCTTCCCTCCTCCTGCGAAACGAACGGTTTGCTTCTACTCGACACACACCGCCGGAATTGCAATGCCGGTTGGAGCACCCAGCTGCATGCCTTTGACGGCTTCTCCCCGAAAGAGAATAATGTCAAGTTTTCGGGGCGGCCTTCTCGTGCATCTCTTGGATCACAAGATTTTCTCGAACGCAGAGATGTGACATTGAGGGCTACGTGGGTGAACGAATACACACCGCTTTCTTAATATCGTGATTTATTTTTCCCTAAAATTAGTTTGATCGAGATTTTTCTCTAGTCATAATAGTTACCATATTCGAATTTTATTCTAAAATTTAAGCACTCTCAGGAGGCATGAATTAAATATAATGATATTAATTACGCAAAAGCTTGTTTTTATGACTGAAATTCTCAGTAATTTAACTAATTATACGATTCAACTTACGAAGTAAAACCTGGCTGGCTCAAAAATTATATTTATTTACTTAATTGCGACCGGTTTCAATTCAAAGGATGGTACTAGGACACAGGCCGGAAGATGATACTCTGTCGAAAACGGTCGCGATTCAGTAAATAAATATAATTGTAGAACCAGCCTAGTTTTTCTTCTTACCATGATATCATCATCTTGATGATTTCCTCCTAGTGGCGTCACAAGCGATACCAATAAAATTAATGTACATTTTTAAAGCTGTAACTTGACTTATGTGTAGCTCGCCTTACGTTGAAAACGCCTTCAAAACTGAAGGTTTTTTTTGCGATTTTATAAAAATTATTGGTGATTTAAGAATTTTATTTGAAAAAATAATTCAGATAACATACGAACTGCAGATACGGCATCTATTTTTGGGTAATATCTCGAAGAGTAATACAGTAAGATGCTGATATTTTCGTAACATATGATGGATGTGATATCTTTCTGTATATTCATCGAATTTGATGTGTTGTTGTATCTCATTAATACTAAGTGCGAAATTCCTCAGAGGAAAAATCATTCACCTTGATTGGGACACGAACCCGGAATCCTCGATATCGCGCCAAGTGCTTTAGCTAGTTAAGCCACCCTTATTAGGTCCATCTTAGGTTAAGTCCTTCTTCCCTGTGGTATCCTCAACATTCGTCGAAAGAGCAAACACCTCATTGTGTTCCATGTTTGGCTTTATCGCGCTTTGGGCTGCTTCTGTGACATATGTCCGGCAGCCCTGAACAACTTGTTTCTATAAAACCCTCAACAATCCACAGGGGAGAAGGATGCCTCAGTAGCTTAACTGTCTAATGCACTCGGTGCGACATCGAGGGATCCGGGTTCGATTCCCGATCACAGGTGAATGGTTTTTCCTCTGTGAATTTCGCACTTAAGTGCACTTGCAGGTGACTCAGTCAAGGTAACTCCGTGGCTAGTCCCGGTATCCTCAAAATTCATTATTAAAACTACCTTAAATCTCCTTCGCGAGTATGGACTCCGTTAAATATTCTTCCTCCAGGCATGGGTGTAGAAATTTACGAGGAATGACGGAGAAATGTGTTTGTCATACTGTGGTAGCGTTAATACTTTCTGATTTGTGACAGTCTGATCGCGGTCTGTTTGAGGAAGAGCAAATATGATACAGTTAGTAGATCCACTGGAAATCACATGCTGCTTTACTTTCTCACAGCTCTCGTCTTTACATAATATTTTTAAGCTTCTTGAATGCTTACATTTCATAGTTCATGGTGCATAGAATGGAAGAAATTAGATGGAACTTTTATATTACGATTTTGGCTAGCTCCTATCATTTTCCTGCCGTTTCACTCTGATTTCTTGGTAACTATTTTTTGTTAACAACGCTTTGGATGTACTTTCGTAGTAGTTTCATCCATTAGCTGCTCTTAGAAGAGCTTAACTTTCCATTTGGCACTTTCAAACTCGCTGCTCTTAGGAAATCTTAACACTTCATCAGGCATTTTCAAAGTTTGTCTTCTACTCGACTGTTATTATAGTCTTAATCATAAATGCGGAAGTTATTAAAGAGCTCGGGATTCCCATTACCCTGCCTTTCGTCCATGCTCCATTCCCAGCGTGGATACAAAATGCAACAAGCCGTGGATTAAAACAAACTGATGGAGTTCAGTTCTGGGGGTTGCTTTATTGATTCGAAATGTTGTTTTCTATGGTTTCCCTTATTATTGAGTGCTTTTTCCTGGCCTTCTTCGGTGGGTAGTGAATGCGCCCCACCTTTCTCAGACACTCCAGTCACTGGATTCAGTATCTTTCTTCTGCTTGGTCACCGACTTGAGGAATGAAGACGATGTAAGAGCGTTCCTTTGCATAGTGAACAGAAACAAACTAATATTATCAAAATACTGATAGTTTTTTGATATGCCAGCGCGAGCTTTCGTCGAACCTTCTGTTGGATTCATCGGACAGTAATGAATTTCTTCATCTGCTGGTCTTAAGATATACTAGGCAGTTTTAACAATCGAGACTATTATTCGTTACCATTTGAACTAAACCGGCAGAAGGGTCGGAAAAGCTCGCGTTAAATACAAAATTACCGACAGTGGTTTACCAAAAGCAACAAATTCATATGCAGCACTCGGGAAAATATCAATATGCGATCAAAACTTTTTTGGATTATTTACGAGGGTAGCAGCATTGTGCTCCAAATTTTATACCACTAGTGTCACCAGGTCATACTTCACTTTTTTAAGCGACGAATGCAGTAAGACCGTGAGTTTTTGTTATTTGGTGATCGACATATGAGTTCATTTGAGCACCATTAAGGACAGGTAAGAGTTTGGTACGGGTTGGATAATTGGTGGGAATGGAGGAAGGGTGGAGAGAAACCCGAAGTTAGTATTAATGTAGTCTTTTAACGAAAGTTACCGAGGGGTCCAAAGGTGAACTTCCCATCCGACTGACGGAGTACTAAATTTTAAGTGTCCGCCATATGGCCTCCAAGTTGAGGTGTAATTTTTCACTGAAATGTCACAGACACCACCGGGATATGAACCCTGGTCCTTCAGGGCGGGGAGCCGGTACTCTAACCACCGCACCAACCCGATCCCCATGATGGGTGAAGGACCCGGTAAGTTCCATGAAATGAGGTAAACTTCGCATGGTCTGTAGTGAAATTATATTAAACATGCCGATCAAGGTTTTGACTCACAAAGTCATAATCGAGCCCTATAAGGCGAAAAAAATGGTCAGAGTTTTTTATGATTTTTTGTAGACGATGCAATGTTTACCTAATTTTATAAAGAAATAAGGATGCGCAAAAGGTAACGCTTGAAAAATTTAGGATTTTTTTATGGTGACATCTTATTGTTGAGTGCCTATATAATTATATTTCCTTAGATATATATAATGTCGTATCACAATGATGCCTCGTATGAGAAAATCATTGTTAAACGTTGTGATGCTGTTGCCAAAAGTCGTACTGAAGAAAGGTTATCCACATGGTATTTAAATTCTAAATGCAGCTCAAATATTAATAATAAATATTCAGTAGTATACCCTCATCAAGTTGCGTAGAAAACGAAATAATTTTTCCATCCTGGATGGTTAATTGAAATGCTTATCTCCTATCAGACGAGATTAAGCGCAATATATTCCAAACGAAATTTCAGGCGAAAGTAAGATGTGTCCAGACTTTTGGCCCTTATCTGTTCCTCGATAACGAAAAATCCTTTTGCAAACATGATATTTGGAAATAGCTTCCCCCGGAAACGTACTTGTGGATAATTGTCTTTCGTTAATCAAAAGGTCCCTCGAGATTCACGCTTTCACCTTCGTGGTTTCTCTTGGGATTCTACAGCAATCGGCCTTAAATTGAATCACATCATTATTTTAAATCGGCCTGAATTTTCTTAAGAGTTTCGACTCATTTTCTTGGAGCGAAAAGTTAAGCAGGGAAACGTTAAAAAGAAACAACCGCTACATGCCCTCTTAAGGCTTATTCTCTCTCACCATTTAAATCTGCTATTTTAATCGAGGAACAGTCGTAAGGAATATCTAAATTATGATGCCAAAGAGTAAATAAGAATCGGCAGTTGACTTTGATTTTTCCTTTTCCTTCGCATTGATAAAGGGTATAAAATGAATACGGGCTTCATTGTAGGGTTAAAAAAGGAATAATGGTGTCATTGTAGTGTTTTACATATTTATTAAACGCTTAGCACACTAAAGGCCAAGGGTATTCATTAATTTTTTTAACCCTAGAACAAGTTAATTGTATTCATACAAAGTCGTAAAAACTGAATATTTAATTTTGAAACTTGAAGATGAAAACCACATTATTTCAAGGCCGTGATTCCGAAATAAGAGTTTCATTAATATTCTAATATAAAGGTGTAGTATTGATACCTTGAGGTGTGGAGCCACACTGTAGAGATATGAATACTTTGCTTTAAAACTTTTACTTTAAAAATGAAAAACATTATTGTTGCTTTGTGAATTACTAAAAGTCTTCAGTCGAAATTGAGGATCAATTCCTACTGTGTTTCACTGTGAAGGTTGTAGTTCAAAACAGTCCAAGTTAATTAATGAGCGACTGATAAGCTCCTACTTAAAACCATGGTGTTAAAAAGCCATTTGATACCTTGAATTTAGGAATTTTACTTGTGCAAATGTATTAATTTTTTTCTGTTTGTTTATCGGCTAACTCGTCTGGCTAATCTACTTAGGCAGATTAGTTCATGCCATAGCGCGTGCCCTACTGCAACACCGATCCTCATGCATCCTGCGTATTATCTGCGACGTATAGCTACACCAGATTTGGAGTATCAGTATGTAGGAGATGCGGAGGGTAAAAATTTCGGCCGTGCCTTGCGTGCGATCCAAGCCGCGGTAAATTAACTCGGGATCGGCGGGAATATGGAATTGGCTTTGCAAAGGATTAGAGGCGTAGGGTGGGATAGAGGGAGGGAATAAGTGGTAGGGTTGTGAGGAGTGGATATGGTGGGAGTGAGATACGAGGGCGGTTTAAGGTTTAGTGTGTGCGAATAGAGGGCGGTGCGGTGTGGCGTGGTGGACTTGCAAAGGGATGGTCGTGTGTGGAAATTGGATCGGTCGCCATGGCAACCAGGGGGACGGCACGCTCCGACACTTGAGTTTTCACGTGACCAGGGGGACGCCAGGAGGGGGGGGAGAGGTCATCATTGAGTGCTCGCAGAGCGCCCCTCTTGCTCGCCCCCTCCCCTTCCTCCCCCCACTCTGCCCCTTCATTCCCCTCCTTTCGTCCACCCTTGGATACAGATTCCCATGCACAAACCCTACTGTCCGGTTTCTAGCAAGTGTTCTGCGTGTCCATTGTTGAGATTCCCGTCTATGGTCCGTCAGGATTTGCCGAAGGGAGGAAGTCTCCAATTCTCGACTGAGAGCAGAGCACCACGCCTAAATCCAATTATCATATCTTCACTGAAGAGAAAATCCACCCCCCAGTGCGAGACAGGCATGCGAATCTTCTATCAGTGTCAGACGCATCTTGACAAAGTGTGACGAATACCGGTTTTTAGGCGAGAATCTGAACATCATAGGGAGCCTGGAGCATATTTTAGGTTATGACCTTGAGAATGTGTCGGGTTTTAGAATTTTTAAGAGAAACAGGCCTTTTTAAGAAACTATAGCTATTTTATAATGTAGATTCAAAATATTTGGCAATGTAATAATTTATTTCAAGCGAAACATATGAATAAATAGGCTTGAGCTTAATGCAATATGATTGTGTAGATGTCGAAGCAACCCTAAATGCTAAGCCTACCTACCTTTCTACTCTCCCCATCTATAGTCTCCCCAACTCGCTCCGCTGCTTTCGCTGGTTTTTCAAAACCTCCTCTCTGTTCGGGTTTGTTTCCCTGCTGTGTGTTTTTTCCTCAAGAATGCCCGCGTGTAAACCTTACGTTTTTGCCACACGTATGTACTTCTTTCACGCGTGTAATTATTTTTTCACACATCTGTGTATAGATATGTATATAAATTTTTTAAATACCATATTTTGTAAAAAGAAACCAAAAAATTACTTTACACAATGGGGATCTGGTTGGTAAGGTAGCTAGAGTACTGGATAGCCACCCCAAAGTCTCGGGTTTGAATCCCGGCAGTGATTTTTTATCGCAAACGCGATCCCGACTTGGATTCCATGTGGAGAGCACATTAAGGTCAGTATTCCGTCCGTCGGATGGGGCGATAAACTGTGGTCCCTTTGGCGTCTTCAATGAAAGTCTCCTCTCTTCATCTCCGAAGCTCTCCACCCTTCCTCTATTCTCCACATAATCCTTCTCATATCAACCTACCCGCCTGTCCTCAATGGCGTGAATGACCTCAGTTGTCGGTCACCTACCCAAATAAACAACCAACCATTAATGTACACCAAAGGTCTCAACCTTTTTTTGCTCTATTCCCCCTATTCACCATGGTTCAGAATATCATTCCTTCTTCCCGAGGTAGTCTAACTCAAAAGATGCATACTTAAGAATGCGCATGTTTACGAATCAATTTTAATCTATGCCATTCCATAAACTTTATTAGACACCTCAGATTGAATTAAAACAAACTACAATTTTGCAGATTTTATATAATCTACAGGAAATAAAATTTTGCTGAATGGTTCCCCCCCTAAACCCCTGAAATTCCACCTGGCGGGGGAGGGAAATACCCACCAGCTGAGAACCCCTACTTTACACGGATGTATTTGATGAGGTTTCGGTGGAAAAGGGAATATTTAGTCTTAGTCTGGGCCAAATGAAGCATTTTATTCATCATCTTATCTATTCTGCTGTCTCCCACGCAGCTCTCTGACTGGTATTGAGCGACTGGCATTGCTCGCATACTCACATTGCTGTGTCATGAGGCATATGATATAATTCCATTTGGAATTCCATTCACTATGCGATATCAAACTATATGCGGTATAATACGATGTGAGATTCGATTCTTCATCCGGTACCATCCGATACATGCATGGGTTATAATGCTGTTTACAATTTCACGCAGTGTAATTCGTTTTCATTCCATATGAAGTGTGCGATTTGCGACACTGCGATAATATACGATCTGCTCTTTCACCGCTAAAAGTTAAAGTTGCCAATCGCAAAAATTACAAATCTACTGTGCACAATTTATTTCAGTGTGCTTCAATTAGTCTAAACCAAAATAAAATTTCCAATATGTGATTTTCATTTTGACATAACTATGCGACACCTCACGAATTGCCTTAGTAAGCTTCTTACCTTCCATGGTTTTCAGCTCAACTATGTGGAAGCTGAATTTTACAAATGAAAAAGTAACTTGGCTACCTTCCACAGATTTATTTTCCTGGTGCAACATGTTTCGACGCAGCGGTGTCATCATCAGGTACCTGTGGAAGGAAACTAAGTTACTTTTTCATTTGTGAATAAGCTTCTTCTTTGATACAAAATTGATATCGCAATGCGTGTATTGAAATTGGAATTTTGCGCAGCCACACTCTAAGGACTGACTCCCCCGGCGGCGATTCCGGATTCCCGTCCCACTTCCCTTTCCATCTCCCCCTCCTTTATCCATTCCCACCCACGCGCTCACCATTTTATTATCTGCAGCCGTTGCACTTCTCTCGGTGGCCCATCCGGATATGTTCCGGGCGCATATGGGTGTTTATTCCTGCGCTGCATCCATTGAAAACAAATGGACATAGATTTGCGTCGTTGGAAACCGTCCTGAGCGATGAAATCCAATATTGGTGGATCGCGTTGAAAAAAGTGGATCGTTTGTTTGTCACTATGCACGAACATTTTCAAAATCAATTTGAAGCTCCAATAGTTGAAAGGTTATTGCAAGTGTTGTAATTGCTTTTCATTTCGCTACGGATGCGTCTTTTTATCTTTATTTCTATATATGTTGAACAGACTTACATTGTCGAGTTTGATGACGTGATATGGCTGTGGATTTTGTTATTTACTTTAAAATCTTATTAGTGTACGCCGATACCAGTCCTAAATGACGCACATTAAATTTCCCCCTGGTTACGTGAAATATCTATGTCACTCTAAACGGATGTGTCTACTTACACTCAATTCTCTATCTTTCATTCGGGGCTATTAAGTGTATTCTTTTGGTCATTGGACACAAAATATGATCAAAATAATTCACTTTGAAATTTCAGTTAGTAAATGGTGACTGGAATTATAATTATTAGTAGTCCATGCTGCAGTAAAAATGCTTCTTTTGCATTTGTTATATCTAACTTTGATTCCATCATCTGATTCATTTATTTTGGTCGACATCCTTTACGACAAGTTATAAAAGGGAAACATGTAGCTAATTATGAAATATATGTATATATATATATATATATATATATATTTATTTATTTATTTATTTGTTTATTTAACCTACTTACTCCTTTGATTAAAATTCTGCATGTTAAACTTATTAAATTACGTACGTTTCTGTTAAATACGTTAGTTATCTGTCTATATCTCGTCAATTTTAACTCTATCCTATTACCCGTTTCTCATTTCTGTCGTTCTCATTAGGCCATTGATTATGTAACCAGTATTCAAAGCCATCCTTTTTACGACCTGCAAAATCTGTAATTTTGAGGTACCCTTCTATGGGCATTGTTTGAAACAGTGACAGAGACCAGTCAACCCTCCATGAGAGAAATCCCTTTGATCTACAGATACAATTCTTGTGATGAAAGGCGTTCGAGTTAGGCACTTCTTTCAAAGAGACGGACATCATCATACAGTGAGTTTTTTCTTCCGTCGGAACTTTTTCAGAAACTTCAAAGCTCGGTTTCCGAAGCCCATTATCATTCCCACGTTTCTCTCCGCATGGATTGAATGGTTGACAAGGAAGGTAAATGCCGCAGATAAAATTTCTATACGCATGGAATACATATATATGTGTATTTTTCTCCAGTGTAAATGCACCGGAAAAGAAGCCCGGCATTTCTTGCGATATCTGTGAAGCGTTTGAAGATCATTGTGTTTATTTAAATTTTATTCATGCATTCGAATTGGTGAACTGCCAAACTGATAGGTACAAAAGTTTATTCTTCTCGCGCATCTTAAATTACTACTACAAAATTAGAGAGAGTCACTAAGACAAACCGTTAACGTCCAACTCTCCAACGTGCTTCTCCTCTTCCAGTTCCTTTCCTTTTCCTTCTTCCCTCCATTTTTCATGGTTGGTATCCTAACACCATGCGAAACACTCCTGCGGCGGCTCGCTGATAAATGTTTAGGTGTAGAAAAGTTGTTTAATGTCGATGTCGGGTTTCTCTCCACCGTTCCTCCACTCCCCAGCCATTCTCTAAATCATCCTGCTATCATATCAGTCCATCCTCAATGGCGCAAATGACCTCTGTTTTAGTCGTCTCCCTTGGTAACTACTTTTTCAGGTTGAATGACTGTGCACCTTGGATCCGTTCCGCATGCGTGATCGCGGCAAAATAAAAGTCGGCCTCAAGTCTAGATAGAGAGAGAGAGAGGGATAGAGGGGGCAACGCCCCTTGCCCGGCCATTCCCATGCGCGGCTCTCCCTCCCGCAGAGTGCCGTTTCCTTCATTCTCCCACCTCGATTCGTTTTTCGCCAACTGCCCTCGTCATCCTCGGGGCATCCGTCTCCTACCTACCTCCCTCCTCTCTCTCCCTCTCACTCCTCTCCCCCTTCCTCGCCTTCATCTTATCTCTTCTTCTTCACAGCAGCAACAGCGGAACCTCCTCCTCCGGGACCCAGCATCCTCCTATCGTCACGTGCCTGCATCCCATTTCCCATTCCCATGTTGCAATTGATTTCCATTCGCGTTCTTTCTGCATTCTGCATTTTTTGCCTAACAGGCTATCATCATGCCTGTTAGCTTAGTCTTGAATATTGCATTTTTTCTGAGGAAGAGGTCCCTATCAAATTGAGAGTCAGTTGAGTTGGCCATGCTTTATTTTTGTTGGAATGAATTCGGAAATGAAGTAAGCTGATATGCAAAAGTTCAATTAGGTGAAGTGATACATTTAAATCCCTATTTTAATGATGATATTTCATGTTTCCTTGTGTGGAGGGCCAATTTACTTCTTTGGCAAGATACAGACCCTCTCGCAGTCAGACCACTGCTTATAATGGGGTCTAGAACGTTTTACGTACTCTGAGAGCATGCTTCCTTTATTTTAACATGGCGGTACGTTTTTATCCCTTCCGCTCCCGCCCTCAAGCGTATGTACAGTCACGGAAACACCTAGCTACAATTTATTTGCGCGAAAAGTTTTTAGAAATGTTTAGGTACTCGAGGAAATGCATAATTTTTCAAATATTTGTGAATGAGGAAATAAGGTCCCTAATTGAATTGATAAAACCAGTTTACATGCTCCATATTTGTCTATTAGTCATTAATTATTTAGTGACAATACCCTATTAAATTAAAAAAGCATTTTACTTCTGCCTTTAAAAAATATTTCAGGAGCAATAGCAAAAATTCAACCAAAGTTGTTACAAATTGTCATTGTAACTGCCAGGTATAATTTTCGGATTTAGGATGGAGCTTTATTGTGACAAGCCTGCATTTGTTTAGGAACTATCATTTTTTAAATCTTACGCATGGAACCGAATCAGCCTGATTAGTTTAAAGTGTTTATCAGAATTTATATTCAACGGAAGTTTATCATGTGACTGCCATAGCCATTAAGTGCGGAAAATACTCATCGAAATTGATCTCCCTTTTCTCTTCTTCTGTCGTAATGCATTTGCGGTTCGAAGGCAATTTGGTGTTCAAAGCGATAATGCTCAGGTGATGGAAACAAAAAATAAATAAATGCTGGTGGTTTTAATGCGTATTTTACACCCAACGATCAGTTATTTTTTTACCACTTTTAGACGTTGTTTTACGATATTTTATTGATCTAGAATATCGGTAGCGTTTCTGATAGCGTGCGCACCCACTTAAGGTGTTGTTTGTAGTGCGGGCACATCGCGGGTACCGTAAAAACCCTTTGCTCGGCCTTCTTTTATCGTTTCGGTGGCCCTCCTACACCTTTCTCCCTTTGTTTAACCTCTCTCCCATTATCCTCATGACCATCAAACTCCTTTTATCGTTAGCCTATCGCCCTTCGCAGCTTCTCTTGATCTCCCTTCTCATTCTCCCTTCTTATGTCTCGCCTTCTGAAATCCTTCTCACTTTCCACACACCTCTCTCTCTCTCTCTCTTCTTCCCTTCATCTATTGCCCCTCCGTGTCTTAATCCACTTTTCTGAGGTCGCTGCCCTTATTTCGAAGGGCCTTAGCCTCCCGTCAAAGTCCCATGCGAGTCTTTACATTCCAATTTCGCCCCATCTTCGATGTCTCATTCATAACCTTTCCTGTCCTATCCTCTTTCCTCCACCTACCTTTCCTTTTTATCTTTTGAACTTTTCCAACATTCTTTGTTCCCTGTTCCTTGTGGTAGGAGTCGTTTTATTTATTAATGGTATGCGACAGACAACCGACTTAAAAATGATATCAAGGATTAGTGAGTCGGATGGTAAAGGACGGATAGAAACTTGACGTTTGTGTTAGCCTTCCTCTTTACGGTTGTGGTCTGTTATTCATCCCACCCGATCGATGGAGTACTATTCATAATATTATATCTGCTTTGTACCCAAGAAGACCGGAATCAGGGTTCCATTGAAAAGGTCTGCCATTGTCGGGATTCAAAGTCAGGTCCTCGGGATAGAATCCGAGCACTCCAACCGATCCTACGTTCTCTCTTTATTTCTTCTTTTTCAGATTTTACTTTTCAAGTATCTGAATTTCCCATCTTAAAAGCTCGGAATGATCCATGGTTTCTCTCCATGGTTTTTCATCCCCTAGGTCGTGCTGATATGTCGTTGATACATTTTCATAAGTAAATGTCGATTAACATAAAGAATAGTGATTCGTGTATTCAGCAAACAATTTGTTGACTCTCTAGTGAATTTTATTAAACTCATTTCCATTTCTCGACGTATGCAGTCCTGATGGTTGTTTAAATTCTCTTATTTAAATATTTATGTTTGTCTGGCTCCGACTTCTCATTTATTTCCATTGTTGACTAATATCATCACATCGATATGCGTTGAGTGCTTTCATGATTCCTCTCTTTAACGAAGTCTTAGAACATAATTTCCTTGAATATCCACCGTCAGGTATTCCATTTACCAACTCTAATATATCTGTACGGGTATATTCTTGCTGAGTTATTATTAATAATATAGTACGTGCTGTATCTAATCTATCTGTTCTAATTTAGTTCTGTATTACTATGCCATTACTATTTTTACTGTGAATTTTCATTAGTTTGTTGCCTTATCATATCTGGCTTCACATACATGACACATATTTATAATTTGGGTATCTGAGTGATTGCTCAATGAATGTAAAAACGTTCTAGATGCTGTGGCTTAATATACGTAATATGATTAAATGTAATTATTCTTCTTGCTCGGGAAGCTTACAAAATACATGCGAATTAGTATAATTGAAATCGTTAAATCACAGATATCGTCTTTTATTACAACTTTCCATTGCCAATGGGTGAATTAATGTATATAAAAGATAACATCACACCATAAATGATGAATCTCATTTGCGAATTTTCTCCATCTTCTTTGCCATGGCTTTTGTTTCTGCACCCCATGCCAGTTCCCTTTTTCGCGTCATCCGTGTTATTATGCATGAATAAATACTGGGTTTATCCAGATTCGTCTTTTAAAATCCAACAGTCAAGTATATTTAAAAATGGATTTCTCTCGTCATTATATGCATCTGTCTCAGAAAAATGCTCAGAGGATGAGATAAGAGAGTGTAGAAGAAATATTTCCGCTCAGCAACAGAACGACCATTGATGAGCACCTCTTTGTCTTAACATTTATTATTCTTCCCAGAACACTCGCTTTTCCCTAAGGCTTCCAACTCCATCGATGCTCTCCAGCCACTGCTGCTGCCGTATTTCATCATCTCCTTCACCGTTCAATTTTCAACTCCCAGTTCTCCCTTGTATTGTTTTCGACAAGTGCCTTGTCTTTCCATTTCCTGAAGGCCTGTTTAAGCCCCTATTATTTCCAACTCCAATTTATTTTTGTCCTATCTCGTCTCTCCTCTCGTCCATTTAAAATTCCAGCAGTGGGAGGAAACGATTTGAAAGGAAAGTGATAGAAATCAACATCTTACAGTTCATAATCAGCACGTCCGCTCCATCTCTTCCAATTACCAGTCTAATTATCGAACTAATGAATTCCCATCCTGTCATTTTCCCTCTCAATTGAGCGCAACTTTCATTCAGAAGTAGCTAATGTTTAATTTTCTTCAGAGCCCTTAATAAAGCTTGACGTCATCTCTGCAACAGCGTCGCTGATAAATGTTTTTGTTTACAATGGCCTGAAATTAATTATGCTTCACAAGATAACTTCTCGCATTAATTTGACGCATTAAGTTGTACATATAGTTTTCAAAACGTCATGCCGACTGAAGGGGTAAATATTTATTATCCAAAGAGTCAGGGTCTTTCTGCTGGTTTAATCATCGGGACCTAGTGTTTGAGCCCCTGAGCACTTCTCATGCGTCTAAAACTTACAAATAAAATGATTTTCTGAGTACAGGAAATAAGAAATGAAGTGGTGAATATGATGCGTTTTAATACGAAAGGAATCTTAAGGATAGCAGCGACGCAGGAACTGCGTACTCGGAGAAAGGTTTCTGCTTGTTCCGGACATCATTTGCCATGATGACATTGTTTTTCTTGAATTTTGCTGAATCAGCCTTTTCACGAGGAATAGGAAATTTTCTGGATGCTGCGGAACCTGGATCGCATCACTGAAGACGTCAGATAAAAATTTTCTCATTTGCGTATGTCACTTCTTTCTTTGTTTGCCTGTCCCTGCCTTTCTCCTGGTTTCTTGAAAGCTTTCCGCCTTCGTCCTCGGAAAGCTATTTCCAAAGCTACTTGTATTAGATATTGGGTTACGAAACATTTTCCAGTAGTGTTTTCATATGATGGAGTTGCCGAGAAAATAGATCAAACTAATATAGTTCTATTTATGAGTTCCTTCTGATTTATCGATTTTTCTGAACTATAAATAAGACCTGTAAATTAAAACCTTTATTTCGAACTCCCACTGTTCTCCTCTCTTGATAATTCTTTTATTTAGTTATTTTTTAACCTATTATTCATCGATTCTCAAGATTATGACGTCCTCGTCTGATTTGGGGTAGTAAGCTCTGTCTATGGGACGCATTTGGTTTCTCTCTTTTAAACGGTGGCTAAGACTCATCACTCAACAGGCTCAAGGCCTTTTCCCAAATCCCCACTTATGTGTGGTTTGTATCCAACAATACTGTCATCATCCTATAAATAACTTATATTTTTATATAATTTTATGAGATCAGTTTTGAGGTATTTTCGGTTTAAGTCAACTTGAAATGTAGGGTAATTTTTTTCCCCTGTTGTCGTCCATTTTTTTTCGCAAATCAGCCATTTCTTGGTGCATAGTTGCATAAGGAGTATGGAAGAAATTTCCGTATAAATTGCACTACTGCTTATAAGAAAACATGTTTGGAACAGAAGTTAATCAGGTTTTTTTTCATCATTCAAAGATCCCATCTATAAAATTGTCATTTCTCGATTTGGTGATACCGGATAAACTCAATGGTGACTTATCCAATTTATTTCCGAAGCTACTTATATTAGATTAAAAGTATTGGTTTACGAAACCTTTTCCAGTAATGTTTTTATATAATGGAGTTGCCGAGAAAATGGTTCAAACTAATAATTTATATGATGTCTTTTAAATATTTATGAGTCTCCTCGGATTTATCCAGTGCTTCTGAATTATAAATTCGACCCTTAAATTTAAAAAATTACAAAACAGAAATGCTTTGCGCTTGAGAATTCATACTTTGTTCGGCTGATTTGGTTGTTGAATCCAAACTCACCCATCTGGCTCGTAGTCACCAAATACAAATTAGTCAAAACGCGTTCGGAGAAGTTCAAGAATGCACTTCCGTTGGCATTAACAAGTTGGAGAAACTTTTATTTCCCTTTACTCGAAACCTAAATTTTCACTTGACGACTAAAGTGAATATTTTGGCAACATCTATGCCGTTTGCATTTTCAAAAAGTTGCCAACCTGGCACCGCTTGCAGAGGAAAAGAAACGGGTTGTCGAGTGGTCAAAATAAACCAACTGGAAATAATTTACGATTGCCCGAATATATACTGCTGTGAAGGGAACACCTCTACTTATGCAATGCGTACATTTCCCGAGCACGGCCGCCTTTCCCTCCTATTCTTTGTGCACTTTCCTCTCTGCAGCTACTACTCGCCAAAGGGCCTCAAAGTATGTATGTACTTCCTCGCCATTGTGTATAAACTCCATCATTTGAAGTGTATGTATGGTCCCACGTTCCCCTCAATCATAAACGTTTTTCTACGACCATCTCGAATTGTTTTTGGCGCTAGAGTCCTCCACTCAGCCTTCCCACCAAAGATATCCTCTTAAGAATTACATGTATCTTTGCGTACCGCAACTCACAGCTAGAGTTGCTTAGTTCCACTTGAGGCTTCCATCGTTACCCCTCTCCCTTTTTGTCGGTTTTATCTTCCAAAAGACACCAAACGTTTAGCTTTCTCTCTCTATGGACTCTGCTCATTCTCCTTTCTCATATATCTGTCTCTTCCTATTCATATCCTGTAACGTACATTTCTTGTTGAAATTTCCGTTTCCATTGATTGCGTAAAAGGGAGAATAACTTTCAAAAGATATCTCATCACGTTGCTGAATTTAGCTTCTCGTAATTGCTTTTATTATTTATTTTTTAATTAGATGGCATTTTTTTGGAGCGAACGTCATAAGGTTTTAGGCTTACAGCAGGCGTATCCCAATTGATGATTTTTTAGTGGAGAAAAGAAAAAATAATATAGTAAATACGCTCCTCGCTTCGAACACAATGTTAAATTCCATGGCAAAGTATCAGTGCCTAGGTTTTTTTGCGTCTGATTCATTTTCTCGACGTTACACTGTTTATGCTAGGAGAATAAGATGGCATTTTTCTTCTGAAGACACTCCTAGTTTACGGAGTGCAACTTTGAGAAAAAATGTATCAAACGCATAAATACACGAAAGCTTCTTTGGTCGAACCTTTCGGATATAGTTGCGTTTCCGGTGTAGAAAAAGCTGCGAAAACCCTTGAACAAAAATATCAGAAATAAGATTAGATGTGTCACTCACGTATTTTTTCTTTTATTTATTTATTAATTTTATTTTCATATCCCCGAAAACAGCACGAACGACCTTTTACCTGTACATCGGGTGTATTAATATGCATTAATGGACATACAAAAACACCCGTGTCCCGATTAGTGAAAATCCATTCATGCGGGACTCGAACCCGCGACCCTCAGTTTAGCTGGCGAGGAGTTTACCCCGTCACCACCGGGGCCTACGAGCTGATTTTGTTGTATAGGACGGAGTACAACCCTTTGAAGAAGGGGAGAGTTATATTGGAAATGATTTAAGACGATTATTGTAGATAAATTTTGGGCATTCAAGGGCTAGAATTTTATTTTTACCTCTCAGAATCTTTATAACTCAATATTTTATAATGATTGAATGGAGTGGTCCGCAATGTTTTAATGCATTATGCATTCATTTCACGCCCATGGTTTTCTGTAGAAAAGGAGAGAATAGCTGCTATGCCACCCCTGATGAAGTCATTTATATCACCTTCAACCTACTTTTACCACGAGTCCCTCCTGATCCATACAACCCTTAGCACTCCACTTTCCTCTCTCGCCCACGCAGCATTCACCCTTGATCCCCATCGCGCTCCAGCCGACCACCAGCCACCCCCTTTCCCCCCTGTTCACTTTAATTTTCCACCCCCGTCCGCACACATTCCTCCATTTTAGCTCCAGCTGGAGCTCTCTCTTCTCAGCCTCCCCCTAAGTCCCTTCACTTCCCCTACATCCCCGGCGAACACACACAGCTTTCCTCCCACCCTGTTCTGTTCACCCCTATCGACCCTGTCCACCTGAGAGCATACACACCCTAGAGACGGCGCGCTGTACCTGGGAAGTGCACTGCCTGTGGAGCCAGACCAAGCCAGTTGTTGTGACGTCAGACACGGTACGATTCGCGGCGTTTACGTGTTCGAGCCCGGAAACCTTACGGAGTATCAGTAAAACTTGTTTATCAGGCCTGGCTTTATAATGTCTGGTTTACGTTGACAGATATCGTGGAATTTTCGTTAGCATGATGTAAGCTGGAAGTTCAGGTATTTCAGGCTTTCTGTAGTTGACGTGAGCGTTATCGATGAGAGAAAGTATAAACATTGGTTGTCATGCCGAGAAAATATTTAATCAGTGATTTTGAAATGGGTCTTAGGGTTTAGGAGACGAGATGTTGAAGCCACTCTGCACTATTTAGTTTAAAAGAAAATGGGAAGAAAGGCGGTATCCTTTCACTTCTAGATATTAAAAAGGTCTACATTAGATCGTTAAGCAATATTTTGTTCTTTCCGGCAACCATTGTCAGTCACAAAATAATAGCTGGAGTCCAGATCATTTTAGCTAGGCAAAAGAAATTCAAAGGCCCTCCGAGCTATATCGGCTGTGTTACTTTACCTGACGTGATACGCTAAGGAGTTGCTTAGGAGGCAACTTCCTTTGTTGAGGGCGTCTCTAGTGTTGCATTATGCTCGAAGCTGTCCGCCATGCTTGCCACCTTCTCGCCCGTCTTCTCTCCCCTCGCCATCCCCCTCTGCTCGTATCAAATCCCCTCCACCTCGTAACTCTCCCCCCAACGCAGCCTCCAAACATCCCCCTTCCGCGTCGTATCCTCCCTCCCTCCTACCACCCCTTCACATCCCTTCACCCCCTCCTGCAGTCAAGTCCTCACTCTCTCTCTTTCCTCTCCTCTTCCATTCCTCTCTACTTATTTTATATCTTCTTCTTCTCCTTCCTTTTCCCCAAAAGCCTCTTCGATTTCTTCCTGGCCACCCACCATCACCTTGGTCGGCTCACTTTAGTTTCTCTCTCATTTCTCGTCCGTTAGATTTTTCGCTTCTGTTTTACCACATCGCCTCCTCCTTCTCAACCATGGTCTTGGAGTTGATACTGCGATATTTTTTCTTTCTCAGTTGCCCTGATGTTGCGTGTTGCTATAGATGGGAGAGAAGGTCACAAGATAACCTAAATGGTTTGGGAGAAATTCGTATCTCAGGAGTTGCAGGTCGACACGGCGAAAGCCACTTGATCCCACATCTGTGTAACATAAAGAAACCGAAAAATAATAACGGTCTAGCACATGGCTTTTAAAATTCCCTATTCCCGTACTCCATTCACGACTGCTACAGCATTAGATTGACCCAATGATTTCATCAAAACATATTTATCATTATCTTTTCATTTGTTTTCTACTCATTATTCATTTTTCCTATACCCTTAATTTTTACGGCTGGTAACCTAAAAACTCGACCACGAGCTCTTGTGGCGGCTTTTAGGGTAATATGTTTATGTAGATATTCTTGAAATCTTTTGGTGTCTTTCCGGGAGCACCACCCATTGCCCTTAGTAATCACCCCTACGCAACCGCTCTTTAAGACATTAATGACGGAATTCTTCAACTCCGCCGTTTTACTATTGCTGATTGGTTTGACTGTTTATACGGCTAAGGGAGAACCGAATTCTATTATTACATCAAATGCGATACCACTTTATCGCTCCTCTTGTTCCAGCTTGCATTTTAACTCATCAGAAAACAAGATAATAAATAATTAACTATTTTAGTAAATATATTTGTTCTGACATTTCTTCATCGATAACAACGGCACCCAACCTTCTTTTTAGTTACGACTTTCGTTTCCCTTGGTAACCCATTACCCTATAATGTACCCCTAACAGCTGGACCCATCGCAGTATGAGAGTATACTTCCCACTTTTCCGCCTTTATTCATGTGTTCAGATAGGTAAATTTACGGTAAGTTTATTTTTTTCTCTCAAGGTTTTTTTTCTGTTTACTCTTTTGATTACTCCAATTACCCTGAATGAAATCCTGCGTCACTGTTGAACTCAACAGTCGTACATATTTTTTTTTATTTTAGAGTGTTAGCAGAATGAAGTTGACCTAATTTGCTTTACTAGCCTATTCAAGTGTTCCGTAATCCATCATGTCATTTTCTTCGCCAGTTTGAAATTCAAACGACAGCGAAGTCGTTGACGCATTCCGTGAACCGTAAGGGTGTCTTGCTACGATTTTGCATTGTTCACTCTTTTTTTATATAAAAATAAAACGTTTGTTACCAGGGCATCAAATTCAACATTTTTACTTATTCTTGTGTTTTTTTTATTTTCCAGGTGAGTACCCAGTTTTCACTCTTGACTTCCTCCTGACATAAGATATCAAGTTTTTTGAGACTAATTGCCCGCGTATGTAAGTATCTAAACCTAATATCGCAGATAAATAACCTCGATCACCTAATTGATCAAGGGATGTGGAACGAAAGTATTTCACATTTGAACAATGTATTTGTACATTTTTACTTAACTCGTCATCTTTAATGTATTTTTTCTGAAATATTATGAGCATATTTTGCTAATGCAACGTTGTAATTCTCTACCATATTAACCAACGAAGTTTTCTACTTCCGTAATGACTGTTATTGACTGACAAAATTCTTCCTGTGCTAGTGTTGCTTTTCAGCATTCGAGATCTCCTGACAGGGAACCTTCGTTGTTTTTACACTTTGTAATTCAGTTTCATCAACGTTACACAGATGTTAAACGAATTAGGCTCGGAGCCGCTAGAGACTCGGAGGCAGCGCGCTAGGCTTAGATTGCTTGAACAATTGAGAATAGATATCTTTCAGAGCGACACGGAGAACATCATATTAGAACCCCACTATATTTCCAGGTCCGACAGAAACGATAAATTAAGAGAGATATTTTGCCAACGGATAGGTATGGGAATTCGTTTTTCCCCCGAACAATAAGGGACTATAATAAATGCTAGGCGTAATTTCATTAGAGCGTTTCCTTTTTATATGTAAACGGCTGGTGTCCTAACACCCCCCGCCACACGCCTATTGAGGCGGCTTGCGGGGTAGTATGTAGATGTAGATTATTTACACGTCATTTTTACGTCACCATCTTTGCCCGGTCGCTCCCTTGTGTGCAGATTTTGAGTTTGTTCTCTTAGTACCACCAGTTCAAGTGGGAATGCTCAAGTTCATATTCCTAAGGATTCGGCTTTTGGACGTATTTCGTTCATATAAATTTACCTGTCGCGCAGTGTTTTAGCGTAGTGAGTTCACAATCTGCAAATGATATTTTCTATATCAAAGAGGTAATTGAATTATCTATACTGTTTAATGGCAGATCGAGGAAAAAATACGTATTCATCTGAGTTATGAAATCTATTAGTCAAAACATCGGTTCAGTGTTTGTTGCAGAATCATCCAATAACATTATTTGCTCCATAAATGGGCTCATAACTGATTGGGCATGATTGGTGGCGTTAACTTATGAGTTACGTAGGTAACCAAGACGGCGATTTTCTAATGAACCGTTTGAAGGAGTAATTACTTGATATAAGAGTAATTGTGCGACGATTAGCGAGTTTATTTGTTCATGCTGACTATTTATAATATTCATTAGTAACACTAGCATTAAGAGAATGAAAATATGGTCGAAGAAATAGCTCTTGGGAGATAAGAAATGCATTACATAGTGTAATGGTTCTCATAGCTATGGAATCCGTCGCTAAATGTTTGTGTAACCTGCCATAAACCATTTATTTTTCTTTTAACCAGCTTACATGGGATACTGGCCAGTGGCCATGCTAAGCCCACCCTGTCTGACCCTTTCCTTTCCTTCCCTTTTCTTCCAACCTTTCTTCATTCCCCATGCACTCCACCCGAGGGCCATGTAAGCCCACTCTCTCGTTCCTCTTCTGTTCCCTTCTCATTCATCCCTCTCCATTCCTCGGAATTCTTTTTTTTTATCGAGTTCCCACCATTCACCGGACCTCACGTTTCCAGCATTTCCCCCCCCCCCCCCTGGAGGCTCGTCAAGGGGTCGGACTCGACCAACGATGACATCTGCTGTTCGCGTTGTCATCTGCACGCCATCGCATTCGAGTTGGCCGTGTGAAATATTGCGTTTTGGGTATAAACGTGCGTTATAACTTCTTGGGTCAATATTTAATGTCTGGTTATAGCTCTGCGGGGATTCTTATAAAATTTTAGTACATACGTTCAATTTAATGCATACACTTTTAGTTTACATATTTAGTACATACCGCCAATAATCAAAGATGATTGGCGGTAGGAATAAGGTCGTAGTTTTTTCGCATGATTTGGCTGTGAGACCACAGTTTCGCTGGCTATCCGGCCTGCGTCTTCAGGTGGAAGGCGTCATAAAGCGTTTTTTGCCACGTTTATCTAGGTGCTGCGCTCAGATTGTTTGAGGTGCAGATAACTCTATTCCAGGGGCTGTGTAGTGGATAGTCGTCTTCCCTGTTACAGGACTTCCCGTAGGAGCAAGGGACGTGGTACACCTTCTTCATGTAGCTACTGCGGAATCTTGATATTTTACCTTGAAATGTTTGTATTTCAGTGCACTTACGGGTGATGCTGTAACGGTTATACTGCGACTGGTTCGCGGTACTCTCAAAAGTTGTAAGACTAGACAAAACTTAAAGCATTTTCAGTGTAGCTTTACTTAAATCAATCTATACACAAAAAAATTGAAATCACTTCAAAAAGGTAATTTACATGATGCGTACTTGATACTTGAGGATTTATAAGGAATGTAATGAAGAGCTGCAGACAAGAAAATACTCTCATGGAATAGAAATAGAATTTCAATATAACCTTGCCACGCTTGAGTTCCTCACGGAAAAAGATATATAACATAATCTCTTTGCAGTTACACAGTTTTTCCTCATTCTGAAGCGTGACGTCGCCCTTCAAGTTAATGTGAATCGAGACGGAGAGAGAGAGCACTTCTGCATGGTGGAATAGGAAACCCGAGCGATTCAGGAGAAAATCTGCTCGGTGGAAAATTTACCTGTCCACTCTCATACCGCACGAGAATGCGTCGACATCGGCCCCCGAGACTCGCCACGGGCGGGGGAGTGCGTTCCAGAAGGTTTTATCGCCACTGTGTGAAGCAAATTACGAAGACAGCACACAAAAAATTGAATATTTAGGATGCCTTGAGGGTTGTTCCTGTTTTAAGACCACCTTCATTTCTATTTCCATCTTTAATTATGTACGTATTACAAATACAAATAAGTATTACAAATATACATACACTTAAAAATAATACAAATACATTGTCAACAAATCAATAAAATATAGTCTCTTTAAATATATGCCTTGATTTGATCTTACGATTGTAATGAATAAACTGCAAATCTTGCTGAGAGAATAGCTTATTTTTAAATAAAGAAGAAAATTCACAAAAAACATTTTCCTTCTAGATATTATCTGTAAACAAAGTGAGTATTTTTGGTCCCATGTTGACAAAAGATCTTTTTTATAGGTCCTGTGTTGGTTAGGGCAAATATGTGTTACAATTTCTTCTCATATAAAATGTTTGAATTTCACAATTGAGAGATGGTGAATAACTACTTCGAAAATTAAATGATCTTAATGCATTACACATGTACAATGTACCTTGCAGGAAACAATTTCAACTCAAAAAACTATTGCTGAATTCCATCTTTTCGTTAATAGTGTATATAAAAGTACTGCTCTCACTTTTTTATTTTAATGTTGGTAAACAAAATTAAATTGTGAAATATGCTGATTAATCCATGAAAATATTTTTACGAACACTTTTTCCAGCCATATTTGCCAACTCCAGCGTCATTGGAATTTCCATAGAGCAAATGCACTTCAGTTCATGTAGTTTCTTCTTAATAACAAAAAAACTAAGATTGAATGATGCCTTAATTTTATCACCGCTCTATTCTCTGAAATAATTCTCTTCTTATAAACATTTTTTGCAAAAATAGCATCATATTATGTAGAAAAATACCAATTTTCCCGCTTGTTTTCCTTCTCTATCATTTAACACCATGTCTTTTCAAGTTAAATTTTTCGAAATAAAAATTGCTTGGAAAGGAACGCTCTGTCAATGCTAATATGACAATCAGCTGATATAAGGATTAGATATCTATATATTGTTTACAATCACTTTAGTACTTCGTGTAAACTCAGTGAATCATTATGGGAGCAATATTGCGCCTGAAAATGACCGAAATAATAATTGTGCAAAGAATGAATGCCGATTCGCGAGTTAAAATACGTAAACAACTTTTTCAGTTTTTTTTTGCGGAAAACTTTTGAAGTTTTTCTTTTTAATGTGCCTTCTGTAGGGAGGAATCGGGAGGGAGGAGGCACGCACCGTACTTGATTAGCTCCCTTCGCACTCCCAGCGCTGCCTTCTCGCTCGTTCCCCACTCCCGCTGTAGTATTTTTTTTATGTCAGTTCCCCGGAATCTTTCCACTCGACGAGACATGCAGCCTAGCTCTAGCGTCGGACAGTGTTGCTTTGTCATCCCAAAGGATTCCTTTGGGGATTATCGACCCTGCTCCTTCTTGACGGCGTCGTGAAATATGCTGAATTTTCCTGCGCCTTTGCTAGGAAAATATTTTTGTAGTGGAACGGATGGCCGTGTTCTCACCCTGTTGCATGACTCGCTCGAGAATTCCGAAAAAAAAGCCAGTATGAGGCTGAAACATTGGTAAAAATGTCATAATTTTTGATTTATGGGAATTGTTGCAGGAAACGTCTCCTAACAAAGTGTTTCAGCAAGAATTTATACCATTTCGCTCTACTTTTCCCTGCTCAAAACAACTTTAGCCTAAGTGCGAGGATGGGTGTCCTATAGGAAATGTAAGCAATTTCATTTTTAATATCGTGCTGTTATGTCATTTTCGTCTAGCAGTTGATTTATCCGAAATTAGGATTCGCATTGATTCGCATTATTATCCGAAAAATAAATTTTTTTATTTAATAAAAGCTTTCACGCATCGTTCTCTAGGTACATGTTTATCAATATAATGGTTTCAGAACAATTCCCGAATACGACCAAATATGGGCTAAATCTGTTTATTCTATGCTCTATCGGCGAGAAAAGACAGCAATTTTACATAATTTGTGTCATGCTCATACAATGTATACTCTACACAATGGATGTGACTCTGCATAATTTCCATCTCCATTTTGCTTCCTTTCGTCCAATGTGCGTGCCTTCAGCCATGCGTAAAAGGTCATCGAGAAATGCAAGGGCGAATTTCGCAAATGATTATACGGGGTAATCTGTGAATACTAAAGCTCTTTAACTATCCCAATTATCGCTGCAGATAACTCGCCATCTGGAAAATTGACTTCAATTTGAGTTTCGTTACTAAACTTGAAGTTCCTGTATCCAACCAAGGCACTGCACAGTATATTTTCTCGTTATAGTGTCCTTTCCTTTCGCAGAAATAAGATTTATCTAGGGTAAGCAATCGGCTTTAACTATCAATTAAATAATAGGTACTCTAATGGTTTTATTAGTGGAACACCTGTACGGCGTTTAAATACTTCTCATAATTTATCAAATAATCCATAATAAAACAGTATATTTGCTCGTTATAGTGTCCTTTCCTTTCGCAGAAATAGGATTGATCTAGGTTAAACAATCGGCTTTAACTATCAATTAATAAATAGGTACTCTGATGGTTTTATAAGTCGAACACCTGTACGACGTTTAAATACTTCTCATAATTTATAAAATAAGCCATCTCCCTCCATAAGTATGTCTCTCGCCTTCCTCACCAATTATTTGGCATCCTCACCAATGACAAAGCTTGAGTAGATGTACGAATAAAGGAAATACTGACATGAAACTCCGTAGGTATTGGCCTTCATTTCACAGAATACACGACAAATAAACAGACGTGGACTGTCGTTAAACTAATAACGTTCCTCAATGGAGGAAATATCTCCATTTCTGTAGTTTATTCCTTTTATCTCTGTTTTTATTCATAATTAAGTAAAATACTTAGTACTTTTCTCAAGCATTTTAGTTTTGCGACTTGTTTCATTCGTTGATTGTTGTTTTAGTTATGGAGGAGGAGGATTGAAATACAGATTTTTGGGCAGGGTAGAGAAAGACACGTATATCAAGGGATGGTGAGGCGGGAAAGGTAATTTTATCAGAAAGCAGTGGGGAGGGATGTGAAAATAATAATTCCTTACAAAGGTTATTGGGTTGTCTGATAGTTTCTATTTGTTCAAGCGCGTCCATTTTTAGGCCTTAGGGAAGAACGTGTTAAATTTCGGGGGTAAAATCGCTCATATAATTGTTTTCAATTAGACGTTTAGCAAAAGGTGAGCTGGAATCCATATTTCTTTAACTTCTAGCGTGTTCTTTGATACGTGTGATAAAATGTCTACCAGTCAGACCGTTTTATGCCTTATTGCAGCTATTTGATTTAATTTTGTAAATACCAGAGTTTAGGAGCGTATCCTGTCTGTCTTTGCCATTGTCTGAAAAGTTTAGAAAGGGTTAGGTGAGTTAAAAATTCTGCTTTAACGGAGCTTGGTAGACGGTTTGATATTCTATCAGAAATATTACCTAGGAATGGGTGAGAGCACCACTTGAAATTTGCTGGTCTTCTCTTTGTGTGGGGTAAATTTGTTTTAATGCTAAGGATTTTTGTTTTTTTCCGAAGAATTATGTGAACTAAATTTGGGTTGTAACCTATATGATCAGCTATGAGCTTGACAGCCAATAGTTCAGATTTGACATTTGTGAGTGTAAGGGTGTGTGGGAGGCGATGACTCATAGATTTAAAAGCGGTATGTATGTTGGAAAAATGGTGAACCGAATTGCTTGGTGTGCTGTGATCGGTGTAAGAAGGTTTTTTATTTATTGAAAATTCATTTTTTTGCCCTTTAATTGAGATTGACAAATTTAGGAAATTAAGAGTGCCCTTGATATCTTTTTTGATGGTGAAGGAAAGGCTTGAATGGAGGGAGAGTCAGATGGTTGAGGAAAGACTGTAATTGACGGTTAGTTCCAGTCAAACGCAGAGGATGTTGTCCTCGTATCAAAACCAGTAGTTTACAAAACTATTTTTTTGGTTGCCGGAATTGAATAACTTTTCCTCCGAAGACTTGAGGAAAAGTTCTGCTAAAAAGAGGGAAAAGGGAGAACCCATAGCTAAGTCATTTGTTGGTTTATATAACTCTTTGTTGAAAATGAAGTAATTTTGTTTTACTGCAAATTTAATCAGAGCACTTAATCTTGTGGAAACTTTGTTGGGAATTGTAGAGTAACTGAGTAATTCATGGGCCTTTTGTAAGGCCTCTAATAAAAGGACAAAAGAAAACAGGTTATTTATGTCGAACGAAAGCAACCTTGCGTTTCGAGGAACATTAATATCTTTAAGGTGGTAGGCAAGCTCGATTTTGTTATTTAGGTTTGGTTTAATTCAGCCAACTTCCCTTCTTATGATACCCTTTATCCATTATTATTATTATAGGTGATCTACCGGTTAAGGTAGCTTACTTAGAAGAAGAATACCGATACTATCTTTTACAGACACAGGCCCCTTGTCTACTTACATGATTTCATTCTTCAATTCTTACCCATCCTCATCCCATCCATAAATAATCTTCTCTTTCTTCCCCTTTCCCGCTTACGCAGAATTTTTCCCTCCATCACTGCTCTCAAGCATCTCTTCGCCTTTCATCACCCGCTCCAACCACCTTCTCTGCCTCCTTCTAATCTCCTCCAGCAGGTTCCTCTCCTAACTTAACATGCCTAGCACTCCCTCATATGTCTCCCTTACCGTCCATCACTCTTTCTTCAGCCTCTTCCAATCCCACATCTCAAAAGCCTGCGGCCTATTCCAATATTTTTTCTAAGTCCATTTGTCTGCACCGTACGACCCTGCACTATATAGTAGATTATTTTGCAGCCTTTTTTTTACTTTCTTACACAAAACAGTCATCAATAATTTTCTCCGATTTGAGAAATCCTTACTTTTGCTGCGTATTATTTAAAATACAATCGAAAAACTGTTTTCGAGCCGAAAATGGTCGTAGCACCTACAGCCCCTCTCCCCTTCTCTCCCTTCTGTCTTTCCGCCATCGATCCCCGCGACAGCCCCTGTCCAACGCCGCCGCCTGTTCCATTCTTCCCTCCGGCGTTTGACGTCGGGCCCTCTTCCCCTGCTCACAGTCCCCCTCTTATTCTCTCCGCTTCCCTCCCCCTCTTCCACCTTCCAGTCTCCAACCCGTCATCCCTCGTACCCCGTCCAGCACCCCTCGCCCTTCGTGCACGTTCGGGAAACCACTGGGAAAAGAAAAAAGATGGGGGATTGTGACATCTCATGGAAATCACTCGCTCCATGTGGAAACCCCTTGTGGCAGGCGCCTGGAGACGCACCCTCAGGGATTCCGGGGACATCCCTCGGCATTCCCCCGGCATCTCTCGCGAGGCCACATCGTAGATGGATGGCATGGGGCACTCAAGTCTCTTTTTACGGGACGTTGACTTGGAACCACTGAGCTTTTCCTTAATTGTTAGCCGACGCAATTCGAAAACTTCTACTTGTTAAGCTACGATGTTTGCTGCATAGCTTGCTACGCAGTTCCGTGTTAAAATTTTCCGACTGTTAAAAGAAAAAATAAACAATCGTAATTTACTGGTACGCTGTTTGCACAACTTTGATAAACAAAAACATCAATATTTTCAGAAATTGGATGTGATCCAGATAAAAAATTGTTGAAATTTCATTGTTCATTAAAATGTGGGCATTACGGCGTGGTAAAATAATTGCAGAAAAAAATCACTATTGCAATACTTTGTTGTTATAATTAATAAGTATTTTTTAGCATTAAAATTTTAGAAGCATTGATATATTATTGGCATTGCTGTAAAAATTTCCCACGTGACTTTGTCAATGAGTAGTTCAAAAATAAAAATATTCAGTTTAAAAATTATTAAATAATTTCTTAAGTTAAATGTTTAAAGCAAAATTGATGTATGCAGCAGTTCCTAATTTTGAAAACAGTGGTAATTGCTTTGAAGGAGAAACAATAATTTTCTTTCAAAATTTGAATTAGTTCTGATGTAGTGCAATTGTACCTATCCATTTTACAAGTTACATTAGTATATACAAGTGTTCTAAGAAAGACAATAATTGTTGGGTTAATTGGCAATTGAAAATGAAATCGGAAATTTTTATTCCCCCATTGCAATATTATTTTTAACCATTGTAAGCTGTTAATTGGGTCGCAGTACAATACATCTACATACTACCCCGCAAGCCGCCTCAATAGGCGTGTGGCGGGGGTGTCAGGACATCAGCCGTTTACATATAAAAAGGAAACGCTCTAATGAAATACAATAGGTGCGAGCAGGTTCACCACGCTTGGTGTCTTACTTTTAGATTTGTAGTTCTGCTTCCACACTTCATGATACACAGGTTACTGAGTGAATTACTAGCCAATCGTGATAAAGCGCAAGTTTTTACTGTAACCAGTCGACCTTTTTTGCGAAGTAAACTTCTGGCGTTGCAGTTCCTGCGTTGATCACGTGATGAACAGATAAATCGTTGATTGGTATTCATCTTCAGCCAGTAGTGAAGGACGTTGCCATATTATATATATTTTTTTATATGTCATAAGTGTCATTTTTTTCAGTAGCTACGACGTATCATCAGTGAGAGCAGTTACATTCAAACGAAAGCAGTGTATACAAACGAAAATGAGTGATTTCTGATTGGTGTTGATCCACGCAGTCGCGATGGGACATCTTCCCTCCCTCTTCCTCAGTCATATACATATCATCGAGCTGTTCTTTTGCAAGAAAAACGGCGTGTTGGTGTAAGTTTTCCTTCCTAACCGTGAGATGGCCGAAGAGGACGGGTATGGCCGTTGATTGCTCCTCGTGCATGTTTTTTGTTTCATGCGTCTTCTGTTTTTCTTCCCCCTTCCTCGGCTCGACGCGCTCTTAAATTTTTGTTTTCCCTAAGCCACCCTCCAGGGGTTGGCGCTGCTCGGCGCAGTTGACAATTGCACACCCCCCCTTTCCGCACCAACCGGTTGCATCATGGATTGCATAAGACCGCTTCGAGGGTTTGGGTTGAATTTCGTCACGACCGACTGTTGATTCTATGTCCTCTCCCTAGGTGTCGCCGTTGTTTCTCCCTCGCGCACTTACGGGGAGGAATAAAAATGGAGGCGAGCTCCTCTCTCCCGCGCATGTATGAAAGATAAAATGTCCCCGCTATGGACGCTGCGTTGGCCATGTTCCTAGATACTACATTCTCTTCCAGTAGCCTTTGGCGTTGACGATGCTAATTGATTTCGAGATTCCTTGTCATAGAAAATGAAAATTTGTTGAGAGGGAATTCAGGCGCTGCGTTACGGCAATGAATCAAGTAATAACGTTCGATTGGACTCCTGAGTGTTAAAACGGCTTATTTAAGTTCGTCGTATTCGATCTTTTTCCCCGAGAGAAATTATTTTTTAGCAACGAAATAAGTTGGTTGACTATAATTCTTTTTGGAAACCTAAGTTGGATAGCTTAGAAAACTAATGCGAGTCATTCCTTTCCCAGGTATCTGGTGCAATATCTTTGGCCTGAAAATTTGGAGCACCTGTAAAATTGAAGCATTTTGGAAATCTCACTAAGTGACGTTTTATTGAGATATCGGCGTATTTTCTGCTTATAAGGTTTTTAGTGAAAATGCATAATTTGACGGCTTAAGTTTAAGTTAACCTTTGGATGAAATATTCATTCATATTTCCAATCCGTGCAAATTACGGATCGACACAACTTCGATTTCTTCGCCGAGCAGTTATGTTGGACTTCTAAGAAAAAATGTATCTATATTGCAACCTGATTAATGTCAATCTTTTCACTCAAGCTTGGTAACAGTCGTAAACTTAGAGTCATAAACAAAGAACTGGGAGCTGCTGACCTCATTTCCTTGTTTTATGCGTGTTGTGAAACTCCTATTGTGTTCGGCTTGAATATTTACTCAAGATCAAGCGATTAGAAACATCCACTGTATAAGGTGTAGGTATTTTTTGCTTCACCGAACGGGATGCCTCTTATTAAGTTTTGGGTCCGTTTCCCGATTTTAGGTGCGAATCGTGACCGTGGAAGAATTAGTTTCACCTTGGTCCGGCGACGAGAGCTCTTCCCTTGCTGAAGTTCCACGAACTCTATCCTATATCCTAAGCTTCCTTTTCAAATATTCCGCCCTATTTTTCTTATGCCATAAATTCACACCTTATGTGATCGGGTAATTTGTGTCTTTAAGTCAATCCGTAACGTTATGAACGTCACGTCTATCTCATGGCTACGGTACTGGTGCTGTGAATGGAGTTAGGAAGGTTTTGGTTAAGTGAACCATTAGCATGTCGCCATCTGTGCATGTTTTCCGTTTCAATGGCCTTCTAAATCTATGCTGCCAGCATCTGTAATCTCGTGCAACTTTATGAGAGTAGCATACTATGCCAGGAAAGGGTGCCGCTTCAATTATCATCGCCAACATCGGATGCGAGTTGAAAAAACATCTTGTGTCCACATTTAGGTGCTTAAAAAATGACGAAATTGAGTAAAAGTATGTTTGTAAAGGTGTCACTAATCATATCGGAAAGATAAAATAGCCAACATGGCCTTAAAAACCTGGTCATTTTCAACGGAACAGTTCTCGGTAATGGGTAGTGATAATAAAACCAGCAAACCAAGTATATCAAGCAATTATCCTTATCCCTTGAGTTCAGTCATTTCTCGGTAATTTTGGTTTCATAGAACTTTTGTGATCTTAATAGCACCGGAGGATGCCATACGCCTTCATCTGCCGTGCAGTGCTGGCATACAGGCAGACCGCCGGGTCAGCCAAGGTCCCGCAATATGCTCGAATTACTTGCTTTCCACCACCTCCATAGCTGCATAGCAAAATCCTTCCGGCATTCAGTATCCATTTTATCTTAGAAAGTAAAGACATTACGGATGAACGGAAATTGATGCATCGCATAAATATCAGCTTCGAAGGCTTAGGAAAAAAATTACTATGCCTATCCTTTAATACTATGGCTTATAAATATATTTTACAAATATTCAGGGAATCAAATAAGACAGGTTGTATGAGGAAGGAGTATCACCCCTTGTCGACAGGAATCTCGCTCGTCTTGATAGGACTATTTTTATATTTTGTTGTGTTACATTGTAATGTTTATTTCAATCTACCCACAATACAATGGATACGATAGCTCTATGGTAATGCTGCTTGAATAGTGAGTAAATGAACAACTCCTGACCGCCACTTCATTTTGTGCGTTTTCGCTCTTCGGAAGAATCTAAATAGCGGAATAGTACTCTACGAAATTTGGAGAAATATACTCTTCTTAATCTCCTTGTATTTTTGAGGCATTGTGGGACTAATGTAGTGTCTTTTGCGGTTCTGTAACTGATGGCGCCAGGTTCGTAGCCTGATCCTGGTGGTATGCAACCGCAAAGGCATCCATGCTTAGCTGTTTGCGGTATTCCAATGAATCACATTCGTTATATTTCATGAGAATTTTTATAATGATTAAATATTAATTAGCGATTATCCATGGCTATTTCATTCCTTTTCATGCTGGTAACACAAGTGTGGAATTATTTTCCCACTGTTTAACAAGAAAGGGATGATAGCTGCATCCTTAATTAGATTCTGATTATTAAATAAAAAGTTTTAAGGCTTCGATCGGGCTTATTAATATCTTTTATTTTTACTGTCATGTATCGTATTATTGTTACATATAACATATAACATATATAAAGATAAATCCTACTGATTACTTGCTGTTACTACTTGTTTAATATTGTTGACTTTGTATTCCACTTTTGTATAGTAATATAGTATCAGGCATGTAAAACTATTGTTTCAATATGTTACCAATGTGTAATGTATATATTTAAGGTATTGTCAATTACTCGAATGGAACTGAAGAACATCAACGCCTAATGCCTAGTAAATGTTTATTTCGTGTTTTCTTTTTTTTTCTTTTGTTAAAGATTTGTATTTTTTTACCATTGTAAAATGTTTCTAATGTTATTTAAAAATTGTCTCATGGGCTAGAAAGGCCTATTATAATTCTCATTGTTATGATTATAATTCTGCATAAATAGTTTTCCGCTTTATGCCAGCACAATTTTATCATCTGGAGTAGTTTTAACGTAAATTGAGGAAGACGGACGCGGAGAAATATATTGCCCGGTAAAAAATAACAATGGCCGTGCAAGAATCAGAGACGAGTGCCCATGAACTTGGTAATTGAAAATCTTGCTAGCCTCAGCTTAAAACCCCATTCGTAGTCATCGCATTCAGAGTGCTTGACGAGCTGAGCAAGCCCTTCTTTCCATTTAATCACAGCCGCGTCCTCGTTCGTTCCCGAAGGCTCTACCGCGAGCAATATTCTTGCGTGTAGGTTCCCCTGCGAAATGAATTTAGAGACGGGGGTAAAAAAAAGAAATCAATCCTAGCACACTCGTGCCTTTCAAGTCTCGGGAAGAGCGGGATTCCACCCCTCTCCTCCCTAAAACCCCTCCCACTGCCACTCCACTTGTACCTGGAACTCCCGGAGCCGTAACACTACTTCCCCCGGAGCTCCTAAGGGGGTTGATTTTAATAAATAAACGAACGGATCTTCTTTCTTGGGTAACTTCTTTCTCCCCTCCATTCTCTCTTCCGCCCTGTGGGTCCCGCCTTCTCTCTCATTCCTTTATATTCACTCTATTATCCCTCCTACTCCTTTCCAGCAGTGCCCTCTCTTGTCTCCCCTTCGATCCTTACTATACCTCCCCTCAATCTTTCTCCCCTATTCCACTCGATTCTTAAAGGGAGGGGATACTTTTCGGAAGAGCAAATGGATATTCGCTAAAAATGACCAAGGAGTTTGCTTGGGAGCTTTGGAGGTCGTAGAGGGGAGGAAATTTGGGAGAACATGTAAAGCATATGACATCCTCATCGATTATCGTGGTTACAAAAATGCTATAATACATAAGTCATCGATATATGGCTGAAATACATTGTAATGGATCGTTATGTGACGCATATATTTGTTGGCTTTTGTGTAACTTTACATTACTGAGTACCTACTGCTCTGTATAAAATGGACTATTTGAAGCATATTTGTGATTTTTTTTCTTTCTGAAATGATAAGTATCAAATAAACAAAAAATGGTTTGCCCCTTTACTCCATCTCCTAAGCACCGACTGGTGAAAAAAGGATATTTTAAATATATTGACATCACATCATATTATCAGCCAATAGTTATTGGCGCACTAGGCGCGAATACACGAGAAATACCGGTAGAGTAGTCTGACAAATGAATGACTATATTCAAGTTGCGTAGTGCGCATGCCCTGGAGTCAACCTTGAACATGATTGTCGGGACTGGCTGAACTTTGAAGTTGACGTTTCACGTTCACGATTGACGCTTTCTCGTGACCATAAACGCCTCCATAAGCACCAATGTACTGAGCTCGGGGTTACAGTTGAAGTTCATGTTGGCGCCAATCGCAAGTCAGAATTGATATATTCAACCACCCTCCTCTGTGGCCACCTCATCAGTCTTTATTTTCCCTCCTTCTCCACGTCCTCTATATCTCCCCATCGTATGCATTTATACCTTCACCTCCGGAATTCCACCCTCGGTAGTTCTAGACTACCTACCCTTCTCTCCCGCCCCACTCCCATCATATACCGTTACATCCCTCTTCTGCTTCATTCCCTCTTTTCGGTCCAACTCCTCCCCCATTTCTCCTCCCAGCTTCTACCTCTCCCCCTCTCCGATACGTCTTCCCCTCTCCTCCCTCACTCTTCCTAGGGCTTTTTTGCCGAACCATTCCATTCGGTGAAAGAAAATTTTTCAATTAAAGAATTACTGGCTATGAGTTTTCTGAATGAATGCTTGGTGAAATGCCTTGATTTATTTAAACGAAATATTGCACGTTCTTGTTATATTTTGGCAGACACGATCGATTCAATTGATGATGAGGGGACGTGATTACAGATTTTTTCTGAGGTCAAAACTCACTACAAAGTAATGCTATCTAATCTTTTTACTCTTCCGAATATTTTCGAACGTATTCATCCAGCCTTTTGTGAAAAAATATCCTCTTTTATTTTAAATTCATGCCGTGAAACTCTTAATTTCACGACCTTTATATTAAGAGCCCTACTACACTTAAAATGTTTATAATTCCATTTACTTTTTTAATGCTCTCTTTTAGCATCCATTCTAAAAAATGTCTATTTGGTCTCTAATTATTGACAGTTTACCATTTGATTTTAGCCTCCACACCATATTATACATAATTGCTTCAGCCTACTCTTCCGAAATAAATTAGATTTTATCCTACAAAATGAAGAGCCTATGCTTATGATTCTAATTTGCTATTCATATCGCAATATGCTGTTTGATATGTGTGAGACTCTTTACCTTCATCATGGAACAGTGTACATGCATTCTTCCCCATCTTAATTTTCCATAACCATTCCCCTTTACTATATTCCATACCTCTTATTCTCATTCCTATTATACAACTCCCCCATTCCTATTTCTTTTTTAACTCTCCTTTATTCTTCCTCTTCACTCCTTCTCCCCTCTCTTCCAACCCTCTCCCTCCTCCCCTGTTCCATCCCATTTTGAATTAAGGCCATTTTAAAAATAAAGTATGCTTGTACTAAAAATCGAACCAAATCAAGCTCACTCAAATACGCATAGAGTAAAAGGTTGTGCTGTCGTATCGTATTCGATGATTACGCTGAATTCGATTTTTAGCGGTGAAAACAGAAACAAGTACGATCATTATTTTTCATTCGATATTCATTCATATTTACATCCTACTGCCAATCGCTGGAGAGTAGAGCGTTTAAAGGGTATACCGGTGGCGAAGCTAGAATCAACTATCTATTTTTTCCATCGATAAGTATTTTGACACAGTGTGTTGTGAGTTTTCCAGTACATACTTGTAAAATGTGCCCCTGGATAAGGGAAGTTACTTGAATATTTGCCAAAGAGTATAAACGTAGGTATTTCAATACAATACAAAAATCATTAATTGTTTATATATGGACAATTATAAACAAACACAATAGGTTCTGCGCATTCACCGGTCAGAAATCGAAGCGGAGAGTTGGATCGTATGAAAAGATTCATCCGAACTCTCAGTATCAAATTTTGAGTAAGTATGCTTAATTGAAATTGATGCTGAGTGCGGAAATATTTGTCGTGCGAATCGGCCTTCAATTCGTATGCATGAAGTACATAAGCAAACACAATAACTTCAGCGCATGCGCCGGTCAGAAATGGAAACGGAGAGTTGGATCGTATATAAGGGTTCATCCTAAACTTTTTTAAAAAAGCATCGAATTCTTAGTATTCTGTATTGAATTCTGTTTTCAGTACCGGAATAAGTATCAAGTAAAACTTTAAAAACTTAAACTTTACCTTCCTCTATTTCTACCCCCTCTTTCCCGTTCCTCCTTCGCCATGTTAACTTCCCCTTACCCCTTCCTCACAACCCTGACCCCCCCCATATGCTGCCCCCCTCCATCTGGCGTGCACTTGTCGCACTCTCTCTGGCCCGCCACGCCCCCCTCCATGCGCCGCATTTCACCCCCCTTCGCCCCTCCCCTCAACTCTCTCTATCCCTCCCTCACCCCTACTCTCCACAACCCACTCTTCTGCGCCGGCTCTGTCTCTCCCTCCACGCACCCGCCGCCCCTCCCGCCCGCCTTTTCAGTCAGTACGGGGCCCCCGCCCTTCAGCACTGCTCGCGTCCGCCTCCTCCACCGCTTCGCGCAGGCACCAGCAACATTGCTGGGAGAGAGAGGGGTACAGACAGATAAGGGAGAGGTGCATAGCCCTCCCTCGCAGCCTGCCAGCCAGCCGGCCGAAGGGGGAAAAGCAGTCCTGCCGGGAGAAGCAAGTCGACGTTACCGCACATGCCTTCTCCTCCTCCTTTTCACTCTTTCTCTCTCGTCTCTTCGCCTTTCCCGCCTCTTCTCTCGTTCCTCTCCTTCACTCCTCTCCTCCATTCTCTCTCCGGGAGAACAGCAGCGACTCCAAGGCGTGCTCGCGATTCTAATTCCCACCCCGCCCACTTCACCTTGAGTCTCCTGCGTCGAAAAAAATATTTTCTCTCACTCCCGCCAAACAGTGAGGGCGAGAGAGAGAGAGGCGTGGTCAGGGCACCTACCTCCCACCCTTCATCTTATCAAGGGAAACATTTTCCCAACCACCTCCACTCTCTTCTCATTCTCTTCCTCCCTGTCTTTATATCACCTCCCGTTTTGCTAAGTGCTTCCTTTTTCCCACCACCCCTTTCTTGCATCTCCATTCCTCCTCCATTGACGTTCGATTCCCTTCGATCTGCCAGCATCATTCCGGGAAAAATGACTCAATTGCCGCTTGGAGGAAGAATTTTCCGGTGTGATTGTCCAGTTTTTCCATAGACATCCTACCTCCATTTCCTGGGATATCATAGAGAGACAATCGTCTCCAAAACCGTGTTGAAGAAGCGAAGCTTTTAGATTTAGACATCCCGTTACATCCACGGCCATTACCGCGAGAGAATCGATCCAAACAATCCTCGTTGAAGACTTGAAAAAAGAACAAACCTGTCTTCCTTCAACAGACATCCGACCTTTGTTTCCTGGTCAAGAATTTTTCGGTGTGAATGTTGTCACAGGAGATCTTCCTTGTGTTCCTGAGTGTGCGCGCCATCGTATGAGCACGTGTAACGGGAGCTCAGTGTCTTTTGGATCCGTCTCCCTCACACTCCGTTGTCTCGCAAACCACGTTTGCTACCCTCCCCTCTATCCCCTATTCCTCCTTCCTACCTTGCCTCCCCTTCTCTCTATCCACTTCCACCCCTCCTCCTCCTTCGGAGTTTTCCGGCTCGCCGGGGTGAGGAAGAAACAATAACATTGCCCTCCGTCGCGGTATCGACTCGTGTTTTGGTTTTCTGCGTATTTGTGTGAGCAAGTGTGTGTGTTTTCCGGGTGCGGGTTTTACCCTGTGTGAGGTTTTATTTTCCCACTCGTCGTTGCGTTTGTTGGTTACCACGTGTTAGTGTTATTCAACGTGTTATCAGAGCAGTAAAGGTTTTCTTGTTTGACTCTGTTCTTCTTCGCAATTATCCCCGCCCCTCCTCCCCCTTCGCTTGGTCCACGTTGTTATCCTCTCGCTCGCAACCCTCGGAGCCTGTAAAGGGGTCTGAAATCGATTGTTGCTGTGCGTTATCTCTCTCCGCAAGCAAGAACACATATTGATGTACACCCACGTAGGACATTTTTTTTCCTCATTCCCATCCGTTCGGCTATCCCAGTTCCCCCTTGAGTGTCGTATCTGAAATTTGAAGAAAGATAATATGGGAGAAACCAAGGAGATGGAGGAAGACTACGAGTTATTCTTGCTCTTCCCCTTTTGAAGGAACTTCATTCTCCGCGTCTACTTCCCCAACTCGAGGTCCCAAGAGAAATAAGGCCAAAGAAATAAGAGGGCGATTTTTTTCCGAGGAGAACGTGTCATTGGATGTTAGGAAAATTAGGAAGCGGATCTCAGGTTCATCTCATATCTTCTCACTGGGGTTTGCTGTCAGTGTCTCTTCGCCGCTGGACTGAAGACTTCGAAATCATACGGCAAATTCGCTCCCTTTGCCTTGTAGTACCTTTCATTGGATAATCGAAAACTTTGGAAGAGGATCTTCGATTCTTCCCTGTTCCCAGTTTCTACTGTCACTCACTATCCTCTGTTGGACTGTAAATTGATACAGAATTTTTTTTAGGCTTAGTAGGTTTAAGCTGGCCCCGTGGGGAAGACCTGTAAATGCCCCCAAGCACATTTTTTACAAGTTGTTGTTACTGCTGTCACTCCTATCCCGGTGGACTTAAGTGTGTGAAGTTTTATTGTTACTTACCTCTTCATGGACTAAAAATTGCGACTTAACATAACTGCTTTCATCGGCAAGGGTCATATATTTGGGCATTTACAAAACATCAGCCTGAGGATCTACTATTTTTTATCCCTAAACTCGTTCGTTTTACCTTAATTTTACCGCCACTGTCTCTACGCCTTGGTTGGGCGAAAAAACTGCGAAATAAAGCAGCAACGCCATTCAGTGGAGATTTCATTGGACATTCAGAGGAATAGGATCTCCAGTTCACCCACACTGATACGTTTTGCCGGTTTCTACCGCAACAGTCCCTTCCTCGCCGTCGGAATAAGAATCTCTTTTTCTGCGCGCCACTCCCTCTCTCCTTTCGTACATTATCCTCAGTTATCCTTTCCCTTCGTTTCTCCTCTCCGCTCATCGCCCTCCTCATACATAAACGCCTCTCTGTCTCTCTCCCTTTCCCTCCCAAGCCTTTCCCCCCTTTGCACAGCGGACGACCCTTCCTTCCTCTTCCCTCCTCTCCTCCAGACTTCCTCCTCCCGCACCCCCGCCCCGCTCCTCATTCCCATTATCCCGCAACGCCTACAACGCCTCCGCTCACTCACCGAGCGTCCGTGGTCGGAGAGGGAACCCCTACTCGCAGTGGAAAGAGCTCATCACAACAGAATATAAACATAATAAAAAGCGTGCGAATGTAACCGCGGACTAAAAACCGCAAGGTAATCATAGAATCATACCACTAGGTGGTTTAAAGGGCTGTTGTTCGGAGGTGATTGAAACAATCGGTGACCGCAAGCGGGAAGCCAAGTGGGGAGGCAGGCGAGAGAGCGGACCCTTTGGTGGTCGGACGAGTGTGAGTGTCCGGTCGGAATCGCTTTCTGTCGTATCCGCCGCAGCAGAGGCGCGGCTCCCTTCGGATAACCCGGGGATTGAGGGACCCCGCCGGCGTCGCATCGGCCGAAGCCGCCAGCCCTCCCACCCGGCGTTCCTTTCCTGGCTTGGCCTCTCTCAGCCCTCGAAGTCACCCAGCCGGTGCGGAGGCCGGGGGCTTGTGTCCGCAGAGAAGGGAGGAAGGGACCCGGATCGCCTGATCAAGAGTGACCGGGATCACGCCTTAATATCCCGGTAAAGGTGCGGCATTCGTATGAAGGGAGGAAATTAGTCTCTTCTCCAACTCTCTTCTCGCCACGCCCTCTCGGAATATGAATGAAACAGTTCGGCGTTAAAAACGTGGACGTTCTTCCATTCTTCCCGCTTGTCTCCGGACGAGATAACAGTTTCGCAGGCTATAATTAGGTGCCGTCGATATTTGCTAGGAGTTTGACACCTGATGTCGTGGCTTGAAAAATTCAGAAATCAATCTAACTCTTTCAAGGAATTAAATGTGTTGCATGTCATCCGCAAACATTTACGTAGTCGAAGGATATCTACAAATTCGTAAAGAGGAGGGAGAAGAGTATACCTTGTTATCGTGATAACTTCACAGTAAACAGTCCAGAGTCCACCTGATCGTCCCTCATTGAAGCCATTGGCACGAGTTGGCCCCGTAAAATATAACTTTGCCACTTCTCCTTCGATCACACTGTCCAAGGAGGAGGCTATCCAAAGACAAACAAGCCCCGAGTATTGCGTCTGTTGAAGAAGAAGGTTTGCCTTTTTCGCCAGACACAGCAATTAAGCTTTTTATCAGTTTGGAGACACCATCCGTGCCCAGGCGCCGCAGCATATCCGTATCACAGCGAGAGCGCTTGGAGGGGCAGTCTCTCCCTCTTTAAACGCTCCCCCTCCTCCCCCCCCTCCCGCAACCTCTCCTGAACTCTCCAGCGCCGCCCGGCGCCATTTCCAGCGACGCGCGCGCTCCAGTCCCTCCAGCGCGAGCACTCCAGCGCGCCCTTTTTGGAACGATAAGGATAAGAGGGGAGAGACAGGTACTGCAAGGAGAGAGAGAGAGAGACAGAGAAACGATTCACTTGAGTTTCAATTTTTTCCCCTCACCTAAAGGGAAGCAACGGACAGAGACAGAGAAACGATTCACTTGAGTTTCATATTTTTCCCCTCACCCAAAGGGAAGCAACGGACTCGCCGGTGAAGTCAGCAGGGCGAGCTGGCCGGTTTGAAAAACAGCGAAATAAGTGAACATCAGACTGCGCGCGCGCGACGGCCAGAGCTTCCGCTTCATTCGCCGGCAACAGCCCTCCTGGTCGCCGCCCACCCACGCCGTCGTGTGCATCACACTTCACTGCACCTCTAGGTGTCTTCCCTCTCAAAGCTCCGTCCACCTGACCTGAAATATATTTGCCCCAGCAGTGAATATATATCTCTTCTGGTGTTGGTATTTCAGTCCGTCTTCCTCACTTCGCATACTCTTCCCAGTTTTTCCTTTCTATCGAGCTTAACCACCAACCTCTCTTCCCAAACCTCCCTCCCCCCAAATATTACCCAGCTGCTGTGCGATAAGGCGTAAAGGGTTCTGGTTGGGTGGCAGCAGTACTCCCCTCTCTTCCGTCTCTCCTCCTCGACTCGTCTACCCTTATAACACCCTCTCGCACTCGTACAAGCACTCACTCGCACGAACAGATTCGCACAAACTCGCGCGCAGCACGCATAGCTTTGCTCTTTTTTTCTACCTCCCTCCTTCCATTCCCCTCAACTCCCTCCCTCGCCGCGTCATCCTCTTCTCTCTTTCTCTCTCTCTCAGTTCCTCCTCCCCCCCCTTCCCCCCCCCCGTTGCTCTCAGACTCCTTTCCTCTTCCATCTCGTCGTCTACGAGAGTAACTCCCTTCCCTCGACACCAACTCCACTCATTTCCGCGCAACCAGCAGTGTGCTTCGCTAGCATCTGGACTTCCCCGCCCGTTTGCGGCCCGCGCCCGTGCTCTGGCAAAGGAGTAGGTGGAGGAAGAAGAAGCGGACTTGCACTGTACTTCACTCCTCGGGAGGAGAAGTCCCAGAGGAGTCACACTTTGGAAGGGAGGAACGCAGTGGCTGTCCTCTCCGGGCGACTCCTTCGCCGCGGGATCAATTTGAAAGGTCTCGGGATCTTATTTTCGCTGGAGAAAGAAGAAATAGGGAGAGAAAAGCAGACATAAGGAAGCGGAGAGGACGAAAAAGTGGGTTGGTTTTTTCCATTGGTTTTCCCACGTGAACTCTTTGTGTTTGCCAGCTCACAGGCGGAAGGCGTGTTTGTGATTAAAAGGCAATAATAATATTCCTGCTGCCCTCAAAAAACGACGAATCTCTTCTCATCCCAACCCATCCCCCCACAACTTGGATCCTTAAAAAAAAGTTTTATTTACACAGAACAAGGGAATTACCCACCGCTCTCCTGTGAAATACTTCCCAAATTCCTTTTCCCGGGGGCCCCTCCTTCTCCCCAAACCTTACCTACCCCGTGAGCGTTGCCCAGGTGAGCGGACGGACAAACAAACAGACAGACATACACTTCACATAAATACAGCTGCCCAGCGGTGCAAGGGAACGTCCACCATGTGCATTGGTGCGTCCCGGTGGGCCAAGGAAGACGAAGAGACGTGTGAGGAGGGAGAAGGAAGCGAGGATTGAGGGAAAAAGTGATAACAGGGGGTGTTGTGGTGTTTTCCGATATATTCCGTGTGCATTTATATATTCTCTCCTGTTCCTCAGCATATCATCGCTTCCGCTTTTAAAAAGGGGGCGGAGTAAAGTGGGCGGTAGTTGGTCTAGACGCCGCCGCCAAGTAAATAAAGGAGGCTGCGGAGATAGGGGAAGTGGGGATTTCAGTATAGTCGGGGAAGGAGAACAGGTTATTATAAACAGAAGAAATTAGGTTATCAGGCAAAAGGAGTTGTTTGACGTAACTAAGCATTTTATAAGCATTAGGTTGGGGAATAGCAAACAGATGCAAGAGTGAAGAAGGGGTGGGTAGATTTTATTGCATTTTGGAAGAAGAAATATAGAACACACGCATTAAAGAGGAAGAAATATTAATTTTCTTCGAAAACTCAGCCGCTTGAGTCTTCTCCACGTGGCAAGCAAAACGCACCGAGCCCCGCTGAAAGACACGAGGGTTTCCCGGGCCATCCACGTCGTCCAGGCCGCCAGTCCCGGTACGGAGGAAGGTGCAAGTTAGGGAAATAGAGGGCCAGGACACTCCTCCCGACTTACCCAGCCCTGCGTCTTCTCAGCCGGCCGGCTTCTCAGCGCTGAACACACGCTCTTCGTCTCGGCTGCCGGCCCCCGCCACAGACAAGGTTCGTAACCGATTTAATGCAGCCCCGCTCTATATTTGTGCCCAACGGCCTCCTTTCCTCTTTCTCTCCCTTACTCCTTCACCATCTCCTTCCCTCCCTCGCTCCCCCCCTCCCTTTCCCCGTCCCCCCTCCCCTCAATTTTCGTGTCTCCTCCCCCATTCCACTTCCGCTTTCTCCCTCCCTCCGGCGCATGGCACCAGTTTTATCGCCCTCTCACTCTCCTGCATCCTATTTCCCTTTCCGAAAACCCACGGCGTTGTGTCAAATCCTACTCCGTCATGATGAATGAAGAGTTAATAGTCTTTCTCTTTAATAACGATATGTTTATATTCCACGAATAGTTTCGATGGTTAGCATCATTTTCAAGTGAAGCTAAGGAATCCTCGTGTTGCTATGAATGTATCTACGTCTGGGAGGAAGTTTTATTACTTCATTCATCATCATGGAACAGCGTCAACATACTAGATCCGGTACTATGCCAGTTTTTCCTTCTCCATCAGTATATCCTCAGAAATATGGGATATTAACTATGTAGAAATCATTATTTCATTGAAAATGTTGCTGTTTATCTTACTTCGAACGAAAGCAAACGTCCATGATGCAGTGAATCGAAACCCGGGTCGATTAAAAAAAATTTTTATCTGTGGAAAATTGCATCGCCTTAGTTCTTATTATGTTCATATTCCAAAACATCTCGCCTTATTCCTCCCTTTTTGTGCGTCCAATTGATGACCTCTAAAGTTATATGGCTTTCAATTTTGATTCACCTTAATGTGTTTTTAAGTGACCTTAAACTCGTGGACGGTGTCACCGTGCGCGCGAATAACGATGGTGTACCGAGTAGCATTGTATTGTAGTGCCTCTTTTGAATATCTTGTTCTTCTAAGGCAGCGGCTCTCAACCTGCGGGTCGCGACCCTTTTGGGGTCGAACGACCCTTTGTCAGAGGTGGTCTAAGACCATCGGAAAACACATATTTCCGATGGTGGACGAAAGTTTTATGGTGAGGCGTAACCACAACATAAGGAACTGTATTAAGGGTCAAGGCATTAGGAAGGTTGAGAACCACTGCTCTAAGGACTCTGAAAAATTCTAAGTACAATAGAACGCCTGGATCACTTGATTATTCAAAGCACTTGGCGCGAATTCGAGCATCTGTTGGAATTCTAGTTGAGTCAGTTAACACGTTCGCGACGATAGGACTCACCGGTGGGTGGGTCCGCATTTTAACTCTCATGGGCGAAGGGACCCACTTTTAAGGATAATGACATTATAGGTGTCGAAACCATGATCGGTGAAAATGAAAAAGTGAGGAATTTACAAAGTGATAAATCATTTCATGTGATTCAGTTTCGTAAAGTTAAGCCTGAAACATAAACTTGTACCCTTAGCTATGCTTTGACGACTGTGGAGAATGACATTTTTTCCCCAAACCCTCTTCAGACTGGTCTTGTGCCGGTTTTTTCAATAGAAAGCACCGGGAATGACATTTACGGTGAGATTTTTGCACATTTGCGTGTATCGCAGCGGGTGTCTCCGCTTAGGTAGCTGTCGCGGCAATTGACGCAGTTCTTTGAAAATCTCCGCAGAAGCCTGAGTTGCGTCGGCTACAGCGCGTGCCGCAGATTAGCCTCTCCAAAGGTCGCGTTTATGTTTGATTTATCGGCGGAGGAGGAGTTGTGGCGATCGATGCCAAAAACGCGTCACATTTTCACGTGGAGCAGAAGTGTGAGTTCTCTTTCCGCCAAAGGGTGCTGGACATCATAAAAAAACTCCCAAAGCCGTTAAACCCACCGGCATCCGCTCGCTCGAACAAGTGTAACGGCATACTTGTCGATCGCGGGAAGTGACCGCAATACGTATGGTGGGTTCGACACCATTGTTCCGAGCGTGACGAAACAATGCCCTGTTGAAGAAAGGTAAGACCGGTTTATCTTTACGATTTCTAGTTAATGTCCAATCCTATGTGTAACGGTGGAGCTGTTGAGCAGTCAAGTAGTGCGTGATTTCAGTCCTCGTAGATACTCCTACCGTAATAATCCCTAGAAATATTTTTGTCGGACTAGCTTCAGTACCCGGCTTCTTACGGGCAACAACTAATTATTGGTTAGTGTGTTCGTAAGATACTGGCGAAGAGTGATCAATTGAACCTGTAACAGGTAGAAAATTAAAATTATCTTGGTTAATTACAATAATAACTTAAAATCACTCATAGCATTATACATCATTATTATTAAGGTCAAAATTAGTCTAAATTAGATATCGGATTGGCGGTAAAATGAAAATGATACAATATTATTAGGTAAGTAGGAGGCTTATCTCACCTCCACCGCCTCAATTTAAGACCCGAGACTCTTGGATCCTCCCACGAAATATACCACGCCGCATTGTGCCATAGTGCCACAAAGAGGATGATTTAATGTCATGTAAGTTTCTACTGAATATTAGTACGCTATTTAAATCGTGGCAGATATTTCTAATGTAAGAAGCCTTAAAATACTTTTTCTAATACTAGACCATCATACTGTATTGTGTTGCAGAAATGGTAACCAAAAGCCATTTATCTTTCTGCTTGAATGATGAAACGGCAATTTTCTCCTTGTAACTTTTATCCAGGAAGAGTTTCAATGCATAACATCACCTTCAAGTGCATCATTTTTGGCTCTCCAGGCGTTCATTATATTCTTATGCAAGGAAGGCTAAGGAGACATTATCCTTCTCTCCCTAATTTCAACCGGTGTTTCAGTCCTGGGAAAGAAGAAGCAAAAAAAAGCAATAATTACATGCGATGGATTGTTTCTTTTTCTTTTACCCTCCTTCAACAACTTCCACCTCCTCCCTTTTCCTCCTGCAGCAGCTGTCACCCTGGTTTTTTCTACCCTCGACCATCTCGTGGTGATCGCGACGTTACTCCTTCAACCTTTTTTTTTTAAATAAATCCCACAGAAAATCCAGTTTACTTCCTCACGCCTCCGCTTCCCAGTCATACGTGCATTACAATCCTGAACTGAATTGTTAAACATTCTTGCAAATCAAATTGCTGATGGTGTAACACATCGAAACGCGTCTTCAATAAAATTTTATAAAATATTTGGATATTGCCTTGAAATAAAACTTGGTGATTCCTCAAGGTTTTATTTTAAATCACGACCCGGGTTACTGCGTCGCACGTCATCTTCAGGTGAAGCTCCGCACAGACAAATGTCACACATTTATATAGGCACTGGATTGATGTGATGGAATAATGCCATTTCATTATTCAACATGAAAAAGTATTTCCGAGCAGTCTCATATTGAAGTGGATCCCATGCTTGACGACCAGTAGTTAGCACATGGATCGTCTGGCATTCCTTTTTCTCGCTTAGACATCCGCCTCTATTTCGAACGCTGACCAACAGTATTGTCTTCTTTTTGTCCCCGCCTCTCTCTCTCTTAAAGTGAATTTGTCTCTCTCTCCACCTTCCCCTCTGGCCCTCTTTTCTTGCACCACATAACGGGTGATGTTGGTTCCGCATACTATGCCTCCGACTGTTGAGCGTCTGCCCCAGTCTCAATCGTCGCGTGTTACGCGTCCCATGACGTACCTACTCATGTATTAAATCTACATTTACAAACTACCACGCGAACAACCGCAATAATGTGTGGCAGGGTGCGCCAGCAATTTAGAAGGAAGAGAATGGAATCGGTAGAATATTTATTAATTCTGGCCCGTATGGAACAAATGGAACTAATATAAATACCTCTTAAAGTTTTAGTGCGGAAACATATTTTGATGCAACAAGAGCATACACATCACTCATATGGAGTAGACGCATATAGACACAAAGTTGTGGTTGTTAGGCAGTACAGTGTTAGCGTCACTCCCGGACTCAAACCGTGACCCCACGGTTAAAAAGCGAGAACTTTACTCCGTCGCCATCAAACTTTGGAAAATTACTACAACTTTTTTCTAGGAAGAGTAGTTTATAATTTAACGTTAAATGTAAGTGGTCGTGATTAAGAAAGCCTCCTGAAAGTTATTAGTTCGGAGAAACGGGTTGTACGAAAAAAACAGGGACCCCTAGGGGTTGTCTCTTTGGTGATGTGAGACTTCACCTTGAGTACTTCTAAGAGGTATTAGGGAAAATAAATTGGAAGGGGGAGAAGGCGAAATGTGAGATGCCGTGACGAACTAATGTCATGTTCTGCTTTTGAAGTTCTCACTAATGGTGCATTGGAAGGAGGAATTTTTACTCCTATATGTTCGACAGTGCGCATCTACCATATTTTTCCGCATCTGTCAATTCTTCAGTTGAATCTTTAGGCTAAAATAATATCCTCCTTGTCACCCTCGCCTGACTCGCGTGACCTGATGAAAAAAGTGGCACCTGTACTGCTACTCTATAACTCGTTAAGAATGTTTTCCCATCGGTAACGGAAATCCTCTCGTGCAACGAAGTTCTACAAACAACGCCTCTCTGCACCTCGGCTTAAAGACAATTGCTACGTTTACTCTGTCGAAATTTTGGTTCTTAACATCGTTTTTAAAATACCACTATTACCCACGGATCAGATGAAGACAAAACCAAGCAGTTAAAATTGAGGCCACATTGCCAGCTTTCGAGCGACGGATGGAAATGCTTGGGGAGATTGGGAGAAGGTAGAGTAGGTGGCTGAAACAGGCAATGAGAGGCGAGGGGATGCTGAAAGCCGCGATCGAGGAGGGGGTGTTGGGTAAGCAGTGGAGGGGAAGGAAGAGAATTGATGGATGGGGTGGAGAGAGGTAGGATGTATGCCGAGCTGAAGAGTGAAGATAAGTGTTAGGAGACAAGAACCTTCAGCTGTAAAATATTAGTCTAGGTATTCCTACTTCCATCTAAACCTACCTTTACCTGTCATCACCTTTAATAAATAATTCAAGTGGCATTCTATCACTGGTTGTTGCTTCCTACCGACTATTTTTTCGATGAATAACGTTTAATATAACTAAAAGAGTAGCGATTTTAGCTGACAAGTCGTTAAGAATGATAGCGAGACGACCGATGTCGCTGGCATATCTTACTGAGTTGGGGCATGGTGCTTGCAGCCCTTCTGCAGGCTGCGGAACGTATCTCTGCCCTTTCTCTCCCATCCCATTTTTCGAGCAGACTACTACTCCTTCCCCGCGCGCCGCCCACGCCTTCGGCCTCCGGAGGAATCGCGGTCCACGCCGTTAGGCGCGCTGCGTTGAATTCTCGGAACATCCGGGGCCCTCGCTCTTCTGGATGCTGACGCCGTTTTGAGTCATTTATAGCGTTCGCGAAAATGTTTCCGGAAATTTTGCGTGTATGAATGGCCCTGCGGACGAGATTTCCGCGTTAAAGGTTCTTGCGTAATGCACCGGCTGAATTTTGCATCGAGTATTTTTTCCTGCCGTTTCAATGTTTACCCAGATATTTTATATTTCAGATCGGTCGAACCGGCGAGATTTGCGAAAGGGATGTGATCCGATAACTACATAATAAATTTTATTTCATAGGCGTGGAGTGACGCTATTTCATTTGTGGAAAGTGCTTTGGAGTGAAACGATTTGTCTACGAACAATTTTGTTCTGCTCCAGAGGTGGCACACTTTCAGTGGAACGAAATGAAGTAACAAGAATAGTTACGTTAAAAGTCTTAAAAGTTCCCTTCAATACATTTTGATCGAAAGTTAGAGTAATTAGTGCAATAATTGTTCGTATTAAAAATGTACACTCTGAAAATAAGACGCTATATATTCCCTTATTATTCATAATCGTTCTTTCTTAAGGCCGTTTTACACGATGAAAGATTTTGTGCAAACGAATGTACGTGAGATTGTACGTTTGTCTCAACGAAATTAGAACAGGTTCTATTTCCCGTGCAGGCATTGAGACATTCGCACAAGCGTTCATACAATTTGCCGCCTTACACGATACACTTTGCCTCATGCAAGAGTTCACGGAAGAGTTTGTACAAACAAATGTACCATGTAAAACGGCCTTTACACTTGTCTTGCTTGTTGGTTGCAATTAATCACGTTAAGTTAGGTAAAAGTCCATCATGCAGGTTAGACATTTTTATTGGTTCATAAAGTTTGATAATTGTGTAAATAGCCATTAATATGATTTATGTCAGCTGTAGTAGACGTTTTTAAGCGTTGCTCGAAATATCGCTTACACAATCAAATGTGGAACTTGTTTCTCGATCGGCACTTTCTCCGCAACTCAGCACTTCACATCACGAAGTCGATATTACTGCGGAGACTGAAAGACTATATCTTTGAATTTGCCATTTGTTGCTCCGGGTGACTTCCGCGCTAAAATGCAGGGATACTACGTCATTATGGAGCATTAAGCAATGAATCTTTCTCTCGAATAATTAGGTAGCTCCTTTATTTTGGAGCTTCACTTTGCCCAGCTACCTTCATTCCCTCTTTTTCTCATTTCTCTCTCCGAGGTATGATAAAGAAGCCTGAGGAATATGTATTTGCAGCAGCGCAGTCTTGCGGTTGCAAAAGGAGTCTTTTTGTATGCTATTCTGCGCCTTAAAATATTTGGATAGATAGTTACATGATAATGTAAAATGAAATTGCGAAAAATGAGAGAAGTGTTGGACCATGATTCTGTTACTAAACAAAGAACCCCCTTCTATCTTTTACTCGCCTCAGTCCTTGATTCACGTAAAACAAATCGGACTTCTTCCACAAAAACGAACCGTTGCGCGGATTTCCTTTGTGTTCCGTATGTGTTGAGTGAATTTTTCAAAGCTTGGGTAATTTACTCTCTTCGTGCAGGCATTATCCTCTTTTGAGATTAAATTTGATATTTCAGCCCTCATCTCTTTTCCTCCCCATTCTAATCCTCTTACTCCCTGATAGCTCTTGTTTCTCGCATTTGAATGTACGTTTGGTCTACATTTTGCCTTTCTAACTTCGTTTTTGGAAATTCCTTTTGCAACTATTGTATTCCCCCAAATACATCTGCTTCTTTTTTCCGTATGGAACTTCAGACTCATTTTATACTTCCATGTGCCAGCACATTTCCCCTGCAATAGCTATAAGCAGCACCGACCCTGGGGTTAAGTTGTACGATTGCCTTTCTGGCGTGCCTTTTTAAAGGTCCAATACTCTTCAAAGGTGCTGGGTGAATTTAATTATAAAAAGCAAATGGATGCTTTTTAATTGATTGTTATTAGCAGAAGTAAATCAAGTAGAGTGGATGATTTTTTTATCGGCATTATTATTATGCCATTGACCTTTTCGTTTCCATATCACGACAGGATTTATCTCCTAAGATATGCATACATTGTTTGATAAAAAATACGCGGGGTTTTCTTTTTTCTCAAAACTTTATTTATGCATCAATATTAATTTTTTCCCTTCAAAGTAGCCCTCAACAGATATAATACATTTTATGACAGCGCTTTACCAATGTTCTGGAACCAATATGACAACCTATGTCCACATACGTCAAGGAAAAGTGTATCGACACAGCAACTGAATTGTGACAATTGGACATGTACAACCTGCGAAATCTAAAAATCCGCGAATTTATATCAACCTTGTACATTTTAGTGAACATTGTTTCAACGTTTTTTTGAGTTTTCATTCTAATATTTTACTTTACCTGCTTTTTTTATATACACCTTCGATTAAAACAGTATTGGTTAGCGAAATGATACAATCCTAATAGAACCGTAACTAAGACGCCCGTTTTAGCTGACTCACAATTGTATAATATTGGTGTGGACGAAGATGATCATGTGTGAGTTGAAAAACACCTTTTGTAAATAATTGGAAGAAAATATTTTCGCGTCATGTTTTGGAACTTTTCTAGCGTCATAGACTTTATCAAGTAAATAAATAAGAGAGGGGGGTCACCTAGCACTGAGGGGGCTAATGGGGCGCGAAATTCGAAGCCACTATTCAAGTAGGTTGTATGGCGCAGTTCCTTAGCTTATTTATCCCATTTTCACTAAATTCTGAAGTTCCGACAATCGCAATATTTTTATGACTGAGGTCATTTGGAGCTCTCAATTGGGCTCGTAACTTTTAGACCTATTGAATCATTTCCCTTTGTTCCTCCTCTACACCCTGGAACTCTAGCTTTCAGAAGGCTCTAATATGTGGTAATTATTGTCGTAAGTTCTTAAGAGGGTCTTGTGATTTAGCACATGAACAACAACTGTTTCCGTTCGCTTAATTTTGTCTTTCCTCCGGGAAATTCCAGGGAAAGGCACATGTGCCTGAAAATGGGCTGAAATACCTCATAATTGCGTCTAAATGACATGATGCGTCTTGGGTAAATTAAATTTTTAGTTGCTTGGTTAGATGTTTGACCGGAACTGTTCTCGTATGACTGTCATTTTTTTATGACGATGACAGTGGCACTGACCTTCAATGATCCACGTGTTTGCATGCCACTGAGTCATCTGTAACATTCAGAGATGTCACTAGGTTTAGTCACACGTTCTCGTGATTTCTCGCGCCTCGTGGCATTATTATCTCTCTTGCTTCTGATTACAATGCAAGGTTCTCGTCCGACGGATACCCCGTAGATAACGTACATGGCATGCTTAATCTATTTTAGCATTTCCTGTCAACTGTTTCCCGATCAGCTAGCATTCACATGCTGATCATGCATTCACGTACTGATCATTGAAATTGTCGGTGGGAGACCGATTGAGATTCAAATTCTTATTTCCGGTTTCCGTCAAGTCACTTCCGTGGACTATTTCATGTTATTCCATCCTAATATGTTGTGGTTTATGGTGTCTATCGTAACTGCTTCATAGTTCAAAATAAGAAGAGGAACTTGTCTGTTTCCACAATTATATTTATTTTATTGCGACCTGCATCAATATAGAATATCATCTTCTTGCCGGAGAAGGTGATGCTATATCCTTCCTACTACATGATTTCCTCAAGGAATATATATTTAAAGCATTTTAATTGTATATCCAGTGGTGTTTTGTGGAATTTAAATGCGCCTATTTTTGTTAAATTCTTCTAATATCATCGTAATGTGAAGAAAAAGGCCATTCCATCCAGTCATATCGGCGGTACTATGGCTTAATGTTCTACTCTAGGTCACATAATTCAGTCAACCATTAACTGTTATTGCGTTTAAATTAATTTCAAATTTATTTTTAATTAATATTTAAATGGCCATGCTCTCATACAAATGTAAAAAAATAATTAATGATTCCAATAATGTGAACCGATAGAAACCTTTCGTTCGTTGAACTCCTCTCAATCCGCAGAAAGAAAAACGGTATACAACATGGTGAATCAAAAAAAGTGCGATGAGTCAGTCCATTAGGCAATTATTACCAATCAATCTTGTCTAGTTATCTAATATCTGACAATTATTACGTCAATCGGTTGTCTGAAGTAATCTCATAATTCCACCCTATAAAAGTGTCTGGACTCAATTTCGGACGATGTGAATGGATGTCGGCAGTCTCTTTTGAAGATATTTACTCCTGATATAATTTCCTAGATTGTGATTATGATCAGTTGACGGAATTCCCACGAGAAATTTTACTCAAAGTTTATTTTCACATGGGTTTTTAATTCTATGCCATTCATCATTCGGTCATAGGGTACATTTACCCGGAAAGTAAGAGTAGAAAATGGGATGTCACTCTATGACCTCCACTGAATAACGAAATACAAGCCTGATCCATTGCAGTGATTAGGTGAGACAAGGGTTTTTTGACAATTATGCGGTAATATTCCCGTAAATTATAATTAATCATATCATGGTAGCCTAAATGCTTAGGATAGCGATGTGACAGCATCTCCTATATATGGAGGGAAAATTTTTCTCGGTAGTTGAGCGATTCGTTAAAGTAACTTCTGCAATCTTATCTTCAGGTAGAAGATTATTGGAAGTTTGTGATTGAGTTTCTGAAACAGAAAAAAATATTTCATCCAAACTGCTCAATTATTAAAGAATTAATCAACTAAATTGTTTTCCTAAGAAAGAAACATTTTTACTTGGTAATTTTAGTGATACATTGGTTATATTGTATTATTTTTCCTTACGAATTATAGCCTAGTTGTCGTGTTATCTCTGGGGTACGCTTTGTAACATTTCGAATATTCCTGCGAATTTTAAGAGAACTCTTCAGACGATGAAAAATGTTTCATTCTATGAAAAGAGTGACAAATTACGATCTTCTTATGAAAAATTTGCTTTCTTGAGCGATGAAATCTGTATAAAATGATGAGTAATTTCTGATTTTTTATGTTCTTGATCCATCACATCGAACTCATATTGACGAGCCCTTATGACGGTCTCTGCATGTGGTGCTTTTTTTTACTGCCCCGACAACCGACTTGACTATGAGAACGTTGCTTTCCTGATGGAATTGCAATTTGATTGCGTTTTAAGTTGAGTGATCGCTCTCACATGTACTCTTAGCCCTCAGCCTCGCATGTCGTGCCCGTCACGTGCACCAAGACAACATCCATTAATCACGCTCGCGCGTCCATAGTATGCCTTTTCATCGCCTATACTCTTTTTTCATTTATCCAGTCACCATCCTCTTCAACTGACTCATATGACGGCTGGTTACACTATCTATCGGCAGGTAGAGTGCGAAATGAACGTTAGTCATTAGCGCATACTTCTACATATTTCACTTGCCGCTTTCAAAGTAAATTCACGAAAGGGGCTTTCATGTTGGCACCGAACTGATTTTTTTTTTTAATTTGATACACATGGGTTGTGTCGATGAATGATGGGGTCGAAATACACACCACGGTCATGCATCAGAGTTCCGCATCGGCGAAATGTTCTCCCCCTTTAAAGGATGTGCTAATGCAAACGTAAGTAGTCTGAGCTAGGCAATCTTGCAAATGACTCCTTTAAAGTATAATAGTCATATGTCGTCAATTTACTGATGATGATACTTCAGTAATATCTGTTTCCAATGGTTGATGTCGGGATAGAGCAAATAATTGTCTAATATCGCTTCATTTTAAAAATTACTGTTAATTTATCATCGTTCTCATTTGGTAATTCAATCCTAAGATTGGTTGTCTATAGCCCTCCATTCCTGCCTATCCTCAGATTATTCTTTTGCGCTCTTGTAGCTCTTTCATATCACGTTTTAACTGGCCCATGTATTTTCCTTAGTCTACCTTTAGGGGCTTTCCGCCTCTTTCTCATTGTTGAGGTCAATTTCTTCCAGAATAAGGCCCAAGTTCTCAAAAATTCGCCGAACGCTAATATAAATTGCATCACATGGGTAACGTGGGACTAAATCGTGTCCGAAGCGGTTGGTGGACTCGGAGAGGCGTGTTTCGGCCGTTCAGTCCTCCCAACGCCTATTAGGGGAGCGTCGCTTTCCACGGTCGCGTGAAATAGTTGGACGGAATCTTTTTCGACGTGTTTCAAGGGTGTCCGACCTCGCGATCCCCCCTACCTCTATCTGCTTGCCCCCCACCCCACTTCTCTCCCCCCCCCCCACTTCTTGGCACCCTTCCCGCATTCCACAAGTCGAACCGGGATTCCCGAGTTTGAGATTTTATTTTATTCGAGTGGTTGGGGGGAGGAGGTGGGGAATACGGTTGGTCGGTGTAGAGGCTAGGGTCACTACGTGTAATAGCAGTGTATACGTGGGAACAGATGGGAGGGGGTCGAGAGGAGTAACTCGAGTTTGGGATTTCGGGCAAGAGACCGGAAGATAAACTTTTATATCCCTTCCCGCGTTTTGGTTTTCTTTTTCTGACGGGCGCAACCCGAGTGGAATAACTCCCCCCCCCTCAATCCCACTCGTGGCGTTGCTTGCATTGTCCTATTTCTATTTTCCGTTCTCTTTCTCTCCCCCATAAACTTAAAAAATAACAACCCGCAGGACTAGTCTTGCGGCATCGTCAGTTACTTTGTTTTTATTTGCTTCATTATACCACCACTTGGCGGCGAAAGTAGGGCGTGGGTGTTTTTGCGTACCAACGAATCTCCCTCAATTTCGTACGATTAACTGAACTTCGAGGTGTGGAGACCCACCAACATTCAACTGTTGTGGTACGATTAAAAATGTGAGGACACATAAAATAATTAAGCTAATATATTTCTTCTCACCTGCTGTTTTTAGAATTGTTACCAATGTCATTCATCCTTGGCTTGTGCCATCAGATAAGTCTATTAGTGTAGAACGAATTATATTCAGCGTTCTTCTTAATTTATTATATTTTATACTAGTTTCGCCACGCTGTAGCATCTACGGTAATGAAATGTTGCAGGCGTTATTGTTTTGCAAAACTATTTGGATACAATTACATATTTAAGTGGTCTTCTATTAATACTTTTCTTCTCGATTTTGCCGTTGCATTGTTGATTTTATGGGAAAAGAAGTAGGGGTGTGTTTTACGTGGAGCAGTCATTATAAAAATGCTTATTTATGCTTTTTCATAATCATGACTCTCTCAGAATCTGTTATAATGCTGCTGAAAAGTTATATCAGCACGATATTTGGGTGACTGGGCCATCATTTGAATCTTAAATTAATTTTTAAAAATTCATTTGCTACTTAACAATTCCGATTCCCTCACCTAAATTTCAATATTTCTTTCTCTCCTCACTTATCTTAATATTAGGAAAAGAAAGAATGTATCTTTGATGAATATCTCCTCGCGATATTCCTTTCCTAGATGATTTGATGGATATGATGAATTGGAATCCGATAGACCACGGTTGGCGAAGGTGGTCATTATTACCTTGACTTCGTACGTTACAAGGAATGAAAAGTTTTTCTCACGTTTTCCCTCTGTAATTTTTTAACTATGATATCTCACCTGATGTGAACATTTAATTTTTATGTTCCTGATTTTCATTTTTGCAGCTGTTGTGTTTCCCGCGTTTATATATAGATAGTTTCCCGCGGGTGATATTCCATTCTCGATACAGAGATAAAATCTCACAAAGCAAAGTGTCATTGACGAATTTGAAATCAGTATGTAAAATCCTTTTCAACTTAGATTGGCCGCTCAAACTACTTTTGGTCTTTAATGTAGTAACCAATCGTCTCTTAGGTTCACAGTGTCGCCATATGGCCAATGCGTATATTCTACTTATTCTGTGTACAATATATTTTACTATTGATGTCTATGGTCATTATAACATGCTCGCAATAAGTTATTGGAAACAAATCGCAATAAGAATTTAGTTATTTTTTTGTGCAACGTGCGATCTCTGTATAAATTGTACAGTTTTTATTTTAAACTTATTCTTGTTACTTTATATTTATTTGATAACTGAAGTGGTATTTTTATTTCATTTTGTTTTTTGTTCATATTGTTGTATTTTGGTTGTGGGGGAGTTTTTGAAAAAGATAAAAATAGGGATTTTTGAGAGATTTAAGTTAAAAATATTATATTGACGTATCTCCCCTCAATTTTAAGACCAATAATTTGAAATATATATTTATTAGAAGTAGTTCGACATAGTAATTGTACAATTTCAGGCTTTCTCTTATACCGTAGTATAAAAAACAACTGCATTAGAGTGATATTCAACTTCCTGAGAATGAAGTGGAATTTTGTTTGTCAGTGGTAGTTTCTGCAATATGGATCGAGATATCTCACTGAATTGAGAGAGCATGACACGTTTAATGTATGTTCAATCTTTCATAGCTATCCTCTGCTTTCATAACGATCTTTATTTTATTCCCTCGCTGCAGAATTTGATGTGCTACGCAAAGTTAATAAGGTATGGAAGCCTCAATAGATTTTAATTTTAACAAAATATTATTAATAAAAACTATTTGCAGCTGCAACATTTATGGCATAATTCTATGTTTGCTTTTTCTCATTGCGACGTTATACGTTCTGTATTTTAATATTTAATTTTATTAATATTTATTTCTTATACAACTTTATTAATCGTTGTAAGGAGTAATTTGTGAAGTACACCATCGAAGAAAATGTAATTTATTGTTTCAGTTTTGCCCGGCTTTGTACCCGGAGTAATTTAATAAATCAATTTCTATTTTATTAATTAAGTTCAACATTTTTCTTACGATTATTTATTTGAATAAAGAAAACTCTTTAAGGACCGTATGTTTTTTTTTAGGGAATGGACCGTCAGATCTGCCTCGTTTTAGCTTACTCGTATGCGTGCGACTGAATGGTATTTGAAGTGGAGGAAATGGCTTTCATTCCGTGACGCGCTCTCTTCCGCTCGGTCGCCCTTTATTTGGTCCCGGTCCCTTTATGTCGCTTGATTCGGAGATGTGGGAGGTGTGATGGGACACCCACTCCACACAGGACGCTTTCCCGTGAGAATCACCATTACCTCATACATCGTCCTTATTTTGTAATTTAAAAAAAGTCCTGAGGGCGCCTCTCGTACTTTTGCGGTACCTCTCCTCCACCTCCACTCAACCCATTCCACGCTTTAAGAGGAGGAGAGCTGCGATGTCCGACGAAGGCTTTCCGGCCTCTCGGGTCGTTATGCAACGGAATTGGACAGCGGCGGCAGTGGCGCCACGGGAAGTACCTTGGTATGAGGGGAGAAGTGGGAATGTGAAGTGGGGACAGTGAAGGGAGGGAGGGTAAGGGAGGGAGAAGAGAGATTATAAGTGAATGGGAATCCTGTGGAATGGAGCTCCCTCTCTCTCTTGAGGTGCCCACTCCATAACGCCATTATTCTCATTGAAAGGCACTCGGCGCATCATTCCTCGAACCGAGGCCTCGATATCTTCTCTCACTCCCGTCCCCCCCACTCATTTCTGACTCTCATCCTTCTCCTGACTTCTTGCTTTGTTCTTTCCTCAAATCTTGGATCAGCGTCCTCGAGGAGCATTAGCTGCTTTTTCGACGTATTTAAAGCATAGTGGTAGCGATTAAATTGGGCCATCCATGCAGGCGACAAGTTTTGGGAGTTGAGTTTAAGAGTGGCATGCAAATCATCGGAAAATTATATTTTTTAAATGCTGAACATTTCATTATTTTGTAAAATTATTAATTAGTTATTAAACTAGTAGTTTCTGTGTGACACCTAAATAGACTGGCTCTGCGCCGCAGCTTTCCTATCCATCTACGTACTTGATGCTAAGTTCGCTTGTAGAATCCAGCGCAAACCAATATATTGAGTGTGTTAATCGTATACAATGTTTTTATCATTTTCATCGCGTAGCTACTCTTACTTGTGAAGTAAGAGTAGCTACGCGAAATTAAAATGGAAAGGGGGAACGTAAACCGGGATTCGGGCTATACCATCAGCAGCTCGTGGAATAGGATCCTAAAAATAATACAGGTTGACAGAGCAAGGTAAACGGTCAACGGCCAAATTTCAACGGTCAACGGTTCTCCAGCTCCCCCACCGCCACCGTCCGTATAAAACCAACGGACAATTTCGTTACGTGACATTTGCCTTGAAGATGGGTAACGAGTCGCTACCCGAAACGTCGGAAACATTTAAATCATTCACCCGGTGTAGAGCCCGAGAAGAGTTCATCACTACTCTTACTTGATGAACTATTTTGGATGCCTAAGGCTCAATCATAACTGTTGCTCATACCTCTTAGCCGACAACATCCAATAGTTCTCCATTGTTTGTATCTCTCTCAGTTGTTAGAATAACATTGAATATATTCATTCGCATGGTGCTACAAATTTAAGGGTGGTCGTTGCGTATCGTTTGGGTCGCACGCTGTGATGTAGGTTGGATTAAATCAAGCGCTTTCTAGGTACGGAGTGCATTGCGTATTTGGTACTTGAGTGGTATTTGGATACAGCAGCAAAGCGGGGAAACAGATGAGGGAAGAGAATTTTTCAACCATCTCATTGATAGATACATCTACACGGGCGAAGCGGATCCAGGTTTTCCGGAGAAAAGGCAACTTTGATGTTGAACATTGTAAGAGTTTTAACTTTCATTTATAAATACATTTTTGCTAGGGTTATTTCCGCTGTAAACGGGATTGGATTACCTAACTACACATATACTAATTATAAGAGCTCAAATATGTTGAATATCATTACTTCATGAAGTAAATACTACTTTACTCAGTTCTGTCGTTGCTAAAAACTACATTATCGGAGCTTAAATCCACTATTCCTGTATTCTAATTCTCGATTCGTCTCCCAAACGTGCCGTCCGGATGGCATCACCCGCAGAACGGGTGCATTTTGGTCACGGAAACGTCCTACCTTGTGATAGTAGTACCATGTTTTTCGTGCCCCAAGAGCTGCCTCTCAGATTTATTAATTTTTTATGCTGAAGAGTAATTTGCTTAGAGAATGTATTGAAGTTCCCTCATTAATGAAATGGTCTCCGAATTATCCCTTACTTAATACGTATTTTTTTTAGCGATAAAAGAAGAATGGGACTATGAAATTTTACTCAATGCTCCATTCTTAATATTTTATCTCAGCTTCGTCGGGTTATATTTTGCTTAATTTTATAGGATAATTCAAAATGTTTCATTGTATAATATGCTAGATTTTTGACGTAGATCTTAATTCAAATATGGGAAATTTATTTTAACAGTTACTCAAATTTATATTTGAATAAAAAAATAATCATCATTCGCTATTCGCACAAAATATCATGCTGGTTATCCTTAGATCTTATTTCCTTTGCAAAATGTTATCCCATGGCAACATAATATAATGCCGCGCGATTATTTAATTAATTCGTGAAAAACCCTAGACGAAAAAGTGCGGTGGATAAATTTAATTACGTTTTTTTCGGTTTGATGGGGCTTCACTTCATACGTTTTGAGCGCCGGAATAAGTGTCAGAGGACCATGTGTGGCACAATTTCGCGTAGAAAAAACTATTTCCAGCTCTTCTGCCCATCCGGCGACCTCCCAGAAGTCATAAGAGTCTTGTACCTCCCCCCTCCCTCAATCTCTCTCACCCCTACCTCCCCTCCCAAACCACCCGTGTGGTAGGGGGCAGCACACCACCAACCAATTCGCCTCCGTTGCACACACATACAATCATTTCTCTCCGTTGCACAGGGCTGCCGACCACCCACGCCCCCTCCCCTCCCCCGGCCTGCATCGCACTCCATTGTTGTCCCGCGCACGTCCATTTGCTCGCGGGCTCTTTTTCTCAGCGCCCTTCTCATCCCACCACACCCACATTTGGCCACACACCACATACAGCCCGCCCGTAAAGCTTATATACTGCGCATCGCGATGCTTGCGTGCGCGGGCCGAGGACGGACAGAGAGCATTGTGGGAAATGTCATTATCCGGGAAGGACGGGAGGGAGGCCTGGTTGGGAATTGTACACCGTGCCCGTATCCACCGTTTTATTCCCGACTTTCCTCGACCTTCTTTCAGACGCTTTTTACTATTCTCATCCTTTGCGAGGTTGAGAGACCATGCGAAATGGCTTTCCGAGTATTAATGAGATTGGAAGCTGTAGGAAAGTATAGAATTAACCGATATAAAGATGAAATTGTTTTAGAAATATTGTTAAAGTGAAGCGGTATAATTATATATGATCAATCATCTAGACAAAAACTTCGTCACCTAGAGTGAATAGGGAGCAAATATCAGTATATTTTCCGATTGTTTAGCATTGGGTTGAGTTCCATCCTAATAATCTAATGGCCTACTGATTCCATCACCTGCTCTTAATGATTGGAGTTTCAAAGCCTGTGCATTAATCTAGGAAAATCTTCATCGCATTCTGACCCTAAAAAAGCTTGAGAGGTTTAACGGCCTCTAAGATTATTTTCAACCTGAAATAAACCGTGTCACCGTATTAAATTTCTCCTGTCTTGATATCTAGTTCCAATTATTCAAACTAATGAAAATGTTCCTCCCCATGAATTACTGGTGAAATTAATAACATTTTAGTATGTAAATGAACATTTTTCAGTTCCTACAAAAAATGCTGACAGGTAGGTTGTCCTGAATGATGAAAAAGCCATCATGCAATTAGAATAACTTGAAGATTCAGAGATGATTAACCGTGAAAAAGTTGAGATGGTCCAAGGAAAAGTTTTGCATTGAAGTTGTAAGATCGAATATCACCAATTATCGCAGTCTCGTATCGCGGAAGTCTGCGAACCAATATCATGAACTATCTCGTAAAAATTCGCAATAGTGTCTTCTTGCACCCACTGTGAGTTCGGGATTCCCTTGAAAACTCCACTCATTTAGTGGACTTAGGAAGTAATAATGGTTGCGGAAGTGATTTTCTGCAATCAAAACATCCTGAACAAAGCCTAGTGGCAGGAAGTGAGGAAGATAGGAAAGGAACAGATGTATGTATTGCGTTGATGAATGCAAACAGAGGGAGCATGTGCGGAAGTGTCGGGAGGTTCGGACCGAGAATGCTTAGTGTGAGATAAACCGAGAGAGAGTGGAGAGAGATATTAAAGGGAGAGAGGGCATACAGATGTGTTGGCGCTCTTAAAAGAATTTGAGCGAGTCTCGCATGTCCTCTGCTCTCTCATTTCTATTCCCGCGCAACCCTAACATTATGGCGAGACGTTTTTTACACTACTGCCCTATTTCTTCTCGGCCCATGCATTGCTCACGCACATTAATCCAGTGTGAAAGAGAGGAATACAGTCGAGCAAATTCAAACTACGTCGAATGATCTGTATCGGTGGCTCCCAACCTAAAGTACGCGTATCCTAAGGAGGATGTGATTGGTGATTTATAAATACGTGATAATACGGTGAATTACAAAGAAAATAAGTTTGATATCCTTGGGAAAAATATAAAAATTAAACATTTCAACACAAGGGAGACAATGTTGGGAAATGGGTGACCAATAGGGTACGGATATCTGAAAATGTTGGAAGCTCCTGATCAATATTTTTGCATGGAGTCGATGGATTTAAGTTCGGAGAAATTCAATTTACATGGCCCACGAATTAATAAGCGACATTTTAGTGTTTGATTTTTTTATTGATTTTTATATGTTATTTATTATTTTAGCTATCCTTATGAGGGGAAAGGAGGGATAAGAGGAGAGATTTTTTTCACGAAATAAAGGATATGAAGGGAAATAGTTGGATTAGGTGCACTTAATTTATAAAAGGAATTTAGCGTTTGAGATGTGGAGGAAGATGGACCGAGATAAACGTAGAAGTGATGGACATGGTAGGTTAAGAGCGAAGGAAATTATGAGGAAGCAAATCGGGTGGATAGCGACTAGGAGTGATAGATTGTTAAAGGCCATGGGTATGGGATTGGGTATGGGAAGAAGTTGGAGAAAAATGATGGGATGGATCATAAAGAGGGTTAGGAAATATGCATAGCTTAAGAAGCGGAAAGTGTGAAGAATTGGGAGCTTGCGGTTGCGGAGGTCCTGATGGAAGTGCTTTCATGTCCATCTCAACCGACCGTAATCGGTAGACTACCACTAATTAGTAGGGGTATGAGAGTGCAATATAATAAATGGAATATGAATGAACTATAGGTGGAAAAATTCCATTTTGCACAAATCATATCCATTGTAGAAAGTGAGAAGTGTTTCTTTCCTCTGATAAATATAACTCATTGTTCGCAATAACGTAACTCCGACTGACCATAAGTAGCAACGTCAGATTTTATTTCAGTATATTTAGAAAATTTATTTAATTTTCGTAAGATTGCCTCCTCAGTTACAAAAACGGTCACATTCGTCAAGAGAAGCGATTGTCTCATATTTTAAGCCGTCCAGCGGGAAGCCCTGATTTGAGACATAATGTTTATTGGGTCAGACAATTTCAAGAGTGCCTGCATGGGGTCTCTAGTTTCATCATGTCTATGTAGACGCTTGTGCATGCACCGCGGATGCCGTATTCTCGGGAAAGTTTGAAACAGGAAAATGATTGCGCTGCCTTGGTGCCATGCTTTAAGGGAAAAACGCTGAGCGCTCCTTAGAATCTATATTACCCGGAAGTTTGTGCTCCATGAAATATTTCCATGCGCTGCGCAAAGGGCCGCATATAGGACAGAGTTCTTAGCCTCAACTTTGCTGAAAGAAAATATTATATCACTTTATATTGAAATGAGAAGCATAATTATGTCAAATCTAGAGTATTGAAAAGGTTCAGTTTATTTTCCAGCCAATTGTATCTCATGAGCTTGGGCATAGATTAGTTTTCAAGCATTGAATGATTTTTCTATTGAAGTTGCTCAAGAAGTGAGGCTCTCTAGCTGATGGCGTAATTCTATTCCCCGTATAATCCAAGGGAGTGCTGTCGTCTTCTGTTTAAGTGCCTTCTTATTACGGTATTAATTGAAAGTAAACTCTCAGTAGAAATTTTTCAAGGTCGGACTCTAATTTATTGAATTCAATGGTATCATAAATGATAAGTACTCACTTGTGTTGGTTTTATCTGCTCATGTGTGGATTTTAGAGCTATGCAGACTGCTGAATTTCAATTTCTATTAATCATATTCTGTGGTGATTTTTCTCTCTTAAGTTTCGCTAAAGATGCTTGGCTTTTCTCTGGCTTTTGATCAATGAATAATTTTACTTATTAAATAGCTGCTGAATTGAGAAAAGTTTGTTGCTAGTATCAAGAAAATTGAAACGATTGAAAAAGATGTAAACTGCATATTGTGGGATTCTCATTACCGTCGTTATTAGGAAATGGATTTTTGCTGGCTTATATTGAGTGTCAGAGGTAAGTTCTTCCATAATGTTGAGAAGCCGATAAAATAAAAACAAAAATTCCATTATTCATAAAAAATGTTTTTTCGCTAACATTGCGAAATTCAACTATTTCCCGCAGTCCTCGTACTTCCTACTCCGTAATTTATGAAATTAGTTTGTAATGGATGTTTGTTGCGCAATATTTTGGCATTGAAATATGAAAATTCAGTTCTCATATGAAATTATCAATTTTACTTTACAAATTTTCATACAAAATTCTTCTGCGGGCAGAGACATTTCGCTTTAAGGACCTCCCATTTAGTTGGTTCATTTGATCTTTCGAAATTTGAGATGCTTTCCTCTTTGGTAATACGAAACTTTGAAATTGCCATAACGCGGGTCCGACTGAAGAAAATTCTCGTCGGAAGAATATTATCGATTCGTTTTTTCTCCATTCCCGCCAGTGGATTTAAGCAAAAGTATATTCGCGAAAACATGACGCCACCTAACGCGTATGTCTACGTATGCTGCGATAATCTTAGATTAACTTCCTCTTCTAGAGCTGCTTGGCAGTGGTGCTGATAAAGCGTGTCTTTCCGTCAAGGCTTCGACTTATCTTGCGCTGATTAATTTTTTTCGGAGCAGTTATGTAACATAGGGGAGCTTAGTGGCCTAGTGGGTAGAGCGCTTGGCTACTGATCGAAGGGTCCCGGGTTCAAATCCGGGTGAAGCCTTTGGACGCCCCCGACAAACACCTCGGAGTGCGAGGTGGCCCAGGGAAAGAAACTGGCTCCCCTACCCTGAATGTTTGAAATTCACACGCCTACGGCTTAGTCCGGGGTGAGCTCTACCCTCAACTACCCAAACCAACCTTCGGGTTGAATCACTGAGTGAGTGAGATGCAACATAGAAGAAGTCATTAGTTTCTTCAAGAGCCATGTTATTCTATCTTGATTAAAATGTATGTTGAATTTCACGTTAAATCGTTACCTTCGTGTAGTAATTCACTAAACAACATCTGCTATGATAGCTAAGAGGAAGTTTTACTAAATCAAGTACTTGCAGAACGTGTTCTTGCTTGAGGGAAACTTGGACTATACGGACGGTGGAGGAAAGGAGATAATAGTCCTCACCATGATGTCAATTCTCATCTTTTGAAAGTTTTGTATTCCTGTCAGCTTGTTGTGTAGTAATGGAAAGAATCACAAAAATTGTTTTAGCTCGCCAGCTTTATCTTTAAACTATAGCCGAAGCATGTGACACTCTCTTGCTCACTATTTCTCGGCCAATGGCCTTTAAATAGTGATTAAGTGGAAACTCTGACTTCCGAACGAACACAGAAATTAGGCATCGTGTGGCTCGGTCAGAACTTGTAGGGATGATCGTCCGAGTGCTCCTGGTTGCAAGTGGCAGACGATTCAGTTAAAAATGACCTTGGCTGTTGAGGCTTAGTAAAATGAATTACTTTCACTATTTCCTTCATGTAAACTTCTTGGCATAAATATTAACAATTTTTAGGATTTTGTTCCCATTCCGTTTGTCTCTTTAATTCTTGAGACTTCCTCTGGACAACTCTCCTTTTCGCAACTGTCAGAATCGCTGCTGACTATCTGAGATTCTCTTGAGATTGTATGGTCTGTGATAACCATCTGCTTACCGGATGTACTATTTGCAACTTTGGCTTAGTCTCTCTTTTTTGGAACACAATGAGTGTGAAAAACTTGGAAAATTGCATGTTGAGGCCTCATGTTACGATTTTGCATTTTTAGAAATTCGCGATTTAAAACGGATTTAGAGGTGGAACCAATACAATATATTGCTGCAACATCAGCGTTTTTATTCATTGCCCTAACGTGGGTTCGATTGGGATTTGATGAATTATTCTCCGGCAGTGGCTCTCGACCTGTGGTTCGCATTCCCTAAAGGGTAGGCTGGGCGAATTAGGGGTACTCAGAAAAAGTCCAATAACGTCTTGGCTGGTTGGTTGGCTATTTGAAGAGACGACTGACAACTGAGGTCATTTGCTCCCTAAGGATAGGTAGGAAGGATGGTAAGGGAAGGATCATTTGAGGAATGTAGGAAGAGTAGAGAGAAACCCGGCGTCAGCATTAGCCTCCTTTTAACAAAAGGTTCCAAGGATGCTACAGTTTAATATCTCATCCGACAGTCGGAGTACTGCACTTGTAGTGCTCTCCGTACATAACCCAAGCAGGGGATTTAACTGAATACCTCTGGCACCGACGGAATTAGAACCTGAGCCCTTTAAGATGGGAAGCCAGGACTCAAGCCGTCTCATCAACATGAAACCCTTCAGTGATTGCGGAAGTCAATTTGAAATATTTGTACGAATAAAAATTACGAACATTTTCCTCAAGTCAGAGGTACGTACATACATACCCTTCACGACGTTCCCTTTCGTGACCACACCAACCTGAAACCCTTCAGTAATGGCGGAAGTAAATTTGAATTATATGTAAGAATTTTTATTACGAACATTTTCCATAAGTTAGGGGTACATATATGCATACCATTCGCGACGTTCCCTTTCGTGGTAGGGTGTCAAAAAAGTTTCATTCTCGGTGATAGGGCTATGAAGCTGATTCTGCTTGTGTATTACCCTCCATACTTGCATACCTGTTTTGCTTCAGTTGCAGTCATTCATTGCTTCATACATGCTCGGGTACAATGTTTTAGAATGTGTGACCATAGGGTCCGCGCATCAAAAGAGGGTGAGAACCGCTGGTCTCCGGCATGGGGGATCTTTTGACAGCGCACTACTCGCCTAGACGATAACATGTGGCGTTCGTAATGGCGGTCTCAACAGATTTCCCATTATGGAGCGATTGCCTTCGACTCGCGCTCCGTAGAACGTGGAATTGGGGCGCCGAGATGGATTCCTGCCGGGAGGCGCATGATGGAGGCGACGCCACCGAGATTACGTTTTCCACACCCGCACCTGCCCGCGGGGCCACCACCTCCTCGTCCACACACCGCGTGGTGCTTGCGGCCGCCGCTAAAAGCTTCACTAGTCACCGCCGCTCGCGTCGGCAGCGGGGGCAACCGTTAATGCTCGCACCGCGGTGCATTTAGCCGGGTGTTTTCGTAGTTTGTGTTTCTCCCTACATTTCCCTATTTTATTTCCCTCTTTTTTCCCCTACAATTAGATGGAAGAAGGGACTGCCTCTCAATCTCGCCCCAATAAATATTTTTATTTTTTATTATACCGATAGAGCGCTCCAATTTTATTTGAGGGTGGGCCTTATGGAGAACGATGTTACCAAACTTACCTAGTTCGTCACAGAGTTTTCTTCCTGCTTTTTCTGTCCATTTATTACGAACTCATCCACGCTGAACCCTCGAAATTAGCACCTTCAAAGTGCTTTATCATTGTCATTGCTTACGGGGAATGATATTCTACGCTAGCATCAAGATCAAGTTGCTCTAATTTTCGCATTAATACCCTTATCCTGGTGCATCATTTGAGTTCCGTATTTTCGTTGCAGCCGTTTTCCTTCCATTATATGTTGCATCTCCGCTGAAATTCATCTCCATTACACCAGCTATGTCTTCATTTTGCTGCAAGTTACGCATTCCCTTGTAGAGGACCGTAGGTTGGTATACCCCTGAACAGTGAAATTACCCTTTTAATTTTTTCTTTACATTATCAGTCGATTACAAGACGGTGTTCATACTAAAAGTCCTGAAATTCGTGGTTTATTTTTCAGGGATCTTCCTAACCGAGTTTATTGTACCAATCTTGACTTATTCCTTATCTTTCTTGTTTAAGCGGGATATCATTGCCAGTTTATGCTTGAGCTAATTTATCTAAGTTGACATCGCTTCAATGCCATTTTACTTTTATGCTTGTATTTGTTCGTTGAAATCAGTTCGATTTCTTTATTGACATCTCCGCTTGACGATGGTCGAGTCAAGGTTTTGGACTCGGTAAAAGAGGCTTTCATTGCATTTACTTTTCGTTGTCGATTATTATCTTGTGTCAACAGAACTGCAAATCGCTCCGAGTTATTTCGTAACCCGACGATTAGGAAAATTATGAAGCTGTTTATAATGCTTTTCTTATTCTGACGGCTTAATTTTAGGAGCGTAATAACTAATAAAAGTTCAATTTTTTTATACTTTCTCACAAAATTTATGAACTAACTCGTGCTTTTTTAAGTAACCCCGAGAATTCCTAAATTTTTCGAAATCGTGGTCAGCTAATTTCTTATATGTAGTATTAAAGCATTATATACTGCGTTTCCATAGGTCATTATGTTTATTTAACAATCAACCAAGTGTCGTCTGACGTTATATAAACCATTTTAATGGTTCATGCCTGGAATGGAAACTCCGCTTCCTTCCCAACACCTTTTTGTAAGTAGATGCCGTAGATGAAGACGGGAAGCTCAGATGTGCAAACGGATGCGTAAGATTAACGAATCCTTGCTAATATTTTATATTGGTCTAATATAAAGAGAAAAATTTTTCATGATTACATAGTTGGGAGTAAAAAATCAGGGTCTCATTGAGTTTTAAAAATCTGGAAAACTCGTAGAAACATCGATTAAATTATTTAGACAATACATAGCTCTTGTAAAACGTGGCATCGGTACAATAAGCAGGAAAGACTTGTCTTAACTGCTGAGAAGAAGTGGCCTGCTCCAAAAAAACTTGAGAAATTGAAGAGAGAAAAAACGCTAATGAAATCAGAAAATTAATAGAATATCAAATTTCAAGTTCTTTTTCACTATTATAGTCTTGTGAAAGTCTTCCGATTACCTAAACTCAAAATCCATATGCTACAATTGGTGGTCAAAAAGCAACTCTATACCGTTGCCAAGGAGGGCTACGTATTTCCACTGAGTCTTGACGACTACCCAAGCCTTTCGCGATACTCTTCCTCCACCTTTCATCTCTCACTCCCCTTCTTTCGCCCTTCTTGCCCCACCCGGAGCATGCCCGGGGCAAGAGAGGGCATCTCCTCCCCATAGAGTCCACCTTCATTTTAGTCATTGACTTGCAAGCACCTCCGAGCTCGCCTCCGCCCTCCCCCCTAAACCCCCTGTCCCCCCACCAACCCTCCAGCATCTCCCCACTCCTCCTTCGCAACACGCATTCACTAACCCTTTCCCATCTACCCATTGTAATAGCCGCTCTCTCCCTCCACCCACCAGATTCCAAGACGACGACTTCCTTCCTCCCCTACCTTAAAAACCTTCCATTCTGCGCGTGCTGTTACTTTTTTTTCGCTCAACTCTCGTCTTCTCCTCCTCGTCCTCTTTTTGTTGCGAATTTATTTCCTTCTCCCTCCACCTCCCTCCCTTACACATCTCTCCTATTTCTCGCTTGGTGACGACGCCGATTTCTCGCCTACCACTTGCCCGGCGTCACACCTGGATCACGTGAATCCGGACGTACGCGGGACGATTTTCTATTCGTTTACTTTTTCTTCCTTCCTTTTTCATTTCCGCTTCTCTGAGCTGTGATTCTCGCGACTCTCCCTTTTGGCTTTTTGCCATGCAACTGACAGGATGTGAAACATGTCACAAAGCACTGTAATGATTGCGACAAATTCACAAATATGTTTTTCGGAGTCACGTGCACGGGTGCAAGGATATACCAACATAGAAGTGAGGAAGTTCGCCATTGAAGATGATTTGACGTTTTTGGGATTCGGATCAGGGACTCCCGATCGCCGAATGTGACAGCGACGCAAAAAGTTTTGTTCTAATGACTTGGGTTGTGTTTATCTTAACGATAATGGATTTCGAAATACGACGCCTCCTATTCTATAAGGGTGACTGGGGGCGAGGACATCCAGTTCACATAAAACCCCATGAAATACTTCTCCAGATGGCTTGATAGTGTAACTGGTTAATCCAACTGTCCGAAGATTGGGAAATCCGCGTTCGAATATCGGTCAGGTAAAATGATTTTTTCATGATGAGTTTCCTCACTTTAGGTGGAGGTATACCGCAAAGCATGTGAGAGATTGAACGCCAGTGAAAATATAGAGCTTAACTTGAGCAGCATTTGTTATGTTCTCACTTTTCCAACAGATATTCTTTTAATCCGTCCTTTGAAATGAATGTAATTCAGCCACCAACGTCCAAAGTGTGTATGATCAACCTCGGTTCCGACTGGGTTACGTCCTTGTCTGCCAATCTGGAGGTCGCGGGTTCAAGACTCGCCTGGATGGAATTTTCACCACTTCAGCGTGTGTATTAATTTGATGTTAAATTAATTATATCTTAAGTATCGGTGAATATCTAATTTCGCTCAATGAAGACGCCATTTATGTATTTATGACGCTCTTCAGTCGTTGAATTATTTTGATTTGTCTCTGTATCTCTTACATATGGAAGATCAGAATAATATACACGCGGTGCCAATTAGACACCGATATCGGCGCAGTCTAAAATCTGCTATAGGTACCCCCTTTTCTCCGCTGAGAAGTTCGTATTTCATAAAGAGAGGATTAGAGTGGGAAAGAGAGGAGGAGAGAGTATCGCTGTCCGTATTCTTACTTTGTCGACGGCACAGGTGTCTGGGAATTGGACGGGGTGATGGAACACGAGAGGCATCGCTTCCGTCGTTAAAGATGTTCGACGGTCGGTTACAACCCCCCTCCCCCTCTTTCACTCCCAGAGGCTAGTTTTCCTAAGTCGACACAAGTGCCAGTACTGTTTCAAGGGTGGATGTAATCGGCACCCTTATCTCTGAAGAGCGCTCTGTTCTCTGGCCTTGGGATCAATAGGCACCCCAGGGAGCCTTCTCTGATAGTACGCACGTTTTACTCTGGAGGCCATCGTTAGGGTGTGTGAAAATGGCTGATTAATTTTTTGATTAAGCTACTGTACTTGTTACTAAAGATTTTGGAACTTGTAATTAATTTATATGAATAGATACCTGGTAGATATCCACCTAAGTGTTTTTAATTTAATGAGCACGACGTAAATTTGAGTCGTGATGCTAGTACTATTATGAAAAATAACTCTTGCATGGAATAAATTAGCTCCTAGCTGATATGATAGAATTTCTACGATCGACGATTTTTAGATCACTAGAGAAGAAAAGGTAGAGGTATTTGGAGTCGTAATACGGTCCTCTTGTTAACATTCCTCTTATTAAGCTTAATCTTTGTCTTTTAATATTAATTTGAGTAAATTAATTTTAGTTATGGTTGGATTAATGAAGTTTTGAAAAAATATTTTCCAATAATTCGCCGAGGTCCTTTTTTTTAACGAAGCGTCATGTCATCCTCCACCATTAGGCTGAATGTGCCACATTTATTTGGAATAGTTTTTTTTCATGGATAACTCTAGCGATACTTAACATTTAAGTGTGTGTGTCAAACTGGAAATATTCTCTATCTTGGCAGAACCCGCATTTGTTGGAGGACATACGGCTTTTCATAAAAATAAACGTTCGTAAAAACGATCGGTTTGTGCGCCTATTCCCCCTGATGTCAATGGAAGAGCTGTTCGCGAGAGAGAGAGAGATATATTCGAGGACGTCTGGGTGCCTGGAGGAAAGAGGATCTTTTGATTGCATAGCAGGCAGACGTGGCTTATCCCGAGTCGATATTTTCTTCTCTTTTTGACATTTACTTTGAGGAACTTTCAAAATGAAAACGTTTTTCGTTGTGCAGCATTTGGTTCGACGTATTTTTCAGCGTGTAAGGCTCCGTACTTCAGTGGGGGAGAGGAGGGGGCGTATTCCAAGAACTTGACAGGTTGAGCTCTATTGTCAGTCATTTGTATGACTGCGGGTGCTCTTGGCGTTTAGAACGCGGCGTGTATTCGTTCTTGCTTTTGACAATTGACGGGATGAATGCGGAAGACTACAATTGAAAGTGGTTCGCACATAATGACCAGAATTCCTCATGTATTGCACTCATTTGTACCCGTCCCTGCGTACTGCAGAAATAGGAGTAATCCCTTCATAAATTGTCGACAATAATTCAGCTCCATCATATAAAGATAATGTACCATTTTTCTAGTGTATTGTATTTTAATTTCATTAGGAAATGTTGCCGTTTTAGGTTCAATAATAATTGCCTAAGATTAGAAAATTTAAGACAAAATTTCGAATTCTATTAACCGCGTTTCTTTTGACTATTTAATGAATCAAGAAAGACTTTTTCGGTGATAATTTTTTATATATAATTGGAAATAGTGGCTGGATGAAGGTTTTTTTCAATGATATCCCGTTATTGTTAAAAAATCTTTCAAATTGTTTTAACGATAGCAATAAATGTTATTTTTATGGAAGAATTCACTTTCCTATAAAACACTTCTGTCAGTTGCTGAATGTTTTACCTTCGTAAATTTACTGTTTGAGTTTTTTTGCAAATGAGTACTGTTTGAGGTTATTTTTGAGTTAGTACTTGTGTTAATTGCATTGGTACGTCCACCATTTGGTGATCACTGCTTTAATTGCTTTCCCTTGATCTCTATCCCTCTGACCGGTGGACCATATTTTCTCGGCTTAAATACATTTTGCCATTTTTGTCAGGCTAAAATATTTATTTATTCCGTGGATAAAGCATGATTAAGATTATTTTTATTCAATTCATAGTTCCTCGGGACAATCAGCGACAGTAATTCCAACAAAGTCACTCGCTCAGGATATATACGAGTGTGCAAAGTTCATATAACAATGGAATTCGCATATGCTTGGACTGTGATTCGAGTACAATCTCCCGAATTCACGCCTAGTGCTTTAATAGTAAAATATATTCGTGTTTGCCTGGTTAAAACAACCGGCTTGAATTCGTTATTTTTTTTTGGGATGCGAACGACAACTGAGGTCATTTGTGCCATTAATGATGGTCGGTTAGGTAGGTCGACAGATGGAGTACTTCCCCTGTATTTCTTTCCACATAGCACCCAAGTAGGATCAGGATTCCGGTGAAAAACCATAGTGCGAAATTCCACAGAGGAAAAATCATTCGCATTGACCGGGACTAGAACCCGGATCCCATTTCGGATCCCAGGTTCGAGTGCTGAGTCGAGAATGATTGCACATATGTGCACTTGCGGGTGACTCCGTAAAGGTTATACCGTGGCTAGTCCCGGTATCCTCAAAAATTGTGAAAAATCATTGCCCTCACGGTGAATCGATGCTGGACCCTAGTGATGAGAATCCAGTCCGTCACACCAACCCGATCTCTTTTCTGAGTTCAGTTGAATGGCTTTTTATATCGTGAATTTATCACCTTCATATTTTTAAACTCAACTGCATCAGGCTTCTTTTCCTAGTCCATAATTGGAATAAAAACAATTGTACTTTTTTATCATTTTTTCTTATTTGTACAACGCTTTTCGTCGACTTACGGCATCGAAAAGCATTCTTGGAAATATATTTGTTTGCATCTGATGATGTCGTTAGTCAGCGAAATGCGTAGTATAAACAATAATAATTTGTAAAAAAATTACAGGTGTTTTTAATTCCAATAATGGACCCATTTTTTTAGTAATATTTTAGTTTAACCTACTTCGACGGCTAAGGTCATTTCGCTCTTACTGTCAGCCACGTGCAGACAGGGGACAACGGCACTCGGACGAATCGGAGGATCACCCCTCCAAACTCGAGCCGAGCCCAACGATGCTTTACTTCGGCGACTGATCGGGAACCGGTGTTTCCATCGTGGCCAGACGTTTTCATTTTCATATTTTTATCGACTTCATTACGATTGTCTTATATTAACGCTCAGCTAATTTTGGTGAGTTATTACAATTTGAAACTTTAGCTAGAGGGATTGAATTGCTCAGAGAACCTCCGATTCCAGATGCCGGCGGTGGACTGCCAATCGAGTCTTAACTTTCCGTGCTGGGCTCAACCATTCCCGATCGTCGCTTGCACAGGCATAAACCAACTCCCACCCTTCGCCTCGGCTGCACGCGCGACACGCATGGGGAAAAAATGCAATGTCGTCGCCGTGCCGTGGGAACGGGAGAAATGGAGCAAGGGAGAGTTACTTGTCCACCCGTGCTTATGTCCAGGAAACGTGACTCCCTCTCCTTCTCTCTCCCTCCATGTCTGCTAGCCGTGTTTACCTTTCTCTGTATTCGCAATGCAAGCTGCCTTCCCCGTCCCCCTTCGCCCTCCTTAAGGTACTCTTCTGCGACTGTGCGTAAGAAAAATTGTCTGCACTGCACGCATCATGCGATCGAACGTAAAGATTCCCATCATCATGGTTAAAGTAAGTGTATTCGCTTCTATACGTATCGATTTAATTTAACTTCCGCTGTGGGATTCAAACTCTTGATAACATAATATAATTCTTTATCTCGCAGAATGGCAATTAAACATGCTTAAATGGAGGTCATTTTGCTGTTACTATCTACCGCCTACTGAAGATAACAGCTCCCTCTCAAATTCGAACCAGGCCAATCAACTTGGACGATCGAGTAGGAACTGGTGTTTCTATTGTGGCAAGCCCATGCCCATTCAACCCTTACATTTACCAAAATCGTGATAATGATGATATTAACTGTATTCAAAAGTAAAATACCGTGAGTAGTTACACATGCTATATTTTGTGGTATCAAACTCCATTGTAGTAATAACACCTCTTGGTAAAACGCATAAGTGCGGCATCTGGATTATCTGCCGAAGGCGAAATTGTCCTGAAAGCTACTTTGAGTTAAAAAAAAGATATATTATTAAATATAATAAATAGTGGGTCCCCGAATTTACAAAAGAGCCGGCTGATTTTTTCTCGTAGCACCTATTTTAATGGGAATCGAATTCTGGCACTTGCAGTTGAGCGTAGTGACGATGTAAATTGTAAATGTAGCGTAAATTTATAGGCGGAGATCTAAGTAAGAAATATTTTATTACAAAAAATCTTCTCTTCGCGTATTGGACTATCAGCCATTTCGTCTTTTACAGCAAAACATAGTACAAATTGATTTTACTCGAAGCATCCCAGGTTAGGTAGTTGGCTCCTGTGCTTACGGTAAATTTCGAAAGATTTATTCTGCGAAGACAAACATTTTGGGCCCTTGCCATATATTTACATGAGGTTATTTTTATGTCCCTGTGAAGGCGCACAAATCTAGGAAATTCAGCTCTAAATATTATAAAATAGTCCATTCAACTGTCCTTTACGCTCCATGGCATGTGGTTTTTGCGCGAAGTTTTCCTGCTACCTACGATTTGTGCTCTTGATTTCTGAACAATCTTGAACACGATTCCTCATCCAAAAATTCGGCAACTGCAATTTCTCTCCCTCATGCCGTGGCATGTGATCTTACGTAATTTCTCCGCTATAATTTTACCTAAGTGTCGACTTCGTGATTTCCGAATCATTTTAATGTGGCGCCGGAAATAGGCCATTTTTATCGGAAAAATTGTTCCTTGTCCAAAAATGCGGTAACTAACTCCTTCCTCCCCGCCATTCTTTCCTCATTCCTCACTTACATTTTCCGCCTCCGCCTCTCTTTTGAGCCCTTCCCGTTTCCTCATGCCCTCCTGGGCATGGTGCAAGTATGCGTTTCACAAAAAGTCGGAAATAAGAGCGCTGATAGCTGGGTGCCAAGTGCGCATAAATGGCCGCTCTCTCAAAGGATGGATTCCACCGATCGTGGACCGGGGGCGTGGGTGCCCCCCCTTTATCCCCGCCGGCACGCGCCAATCTGGCAGACGCTGCCGTCGAATGCTTCTTTGCCTCGTCTCACGCCAAGTTGATCGCTCCTCCCTCCGTCGTCTTACTTGCGTCCCATCGCCTAGTCTCATCCTCGCCGGAGGTTAATCGGACCGAATGACTTTAATTTGACTCGTCTCATCCTCCTCACGTTGTTCTAAGTGAGTGAGGAACGGTCTCTATGCTTTGATCCCTTCCTTTGTCCGCATGATGCCCCGTTTGGAAAAGGTGGGAGAGAATTTTTGTGATACTGAGGACACGATGTGAGGTGTGGGGGATGGAAGGGGTTGAGGGTCACGGTTTGCGATACTCAGGAGACGTTCTGTGAATGCCCTGGGCAGTAATACATCTTGCTCAAGTATCTGAAGGCTATGTCCCTCAGCGTAAGTTTCTCTGAGCGTGTCTCAGCAAAAATATAATCAATGGGTACTCTACCAGCTGATTGGTAGGTTTTTGGACAGTCTCTACCCTTAATTCCCCATTTATGGCACCCATCTTTTTCCATCTTTTCAAAGGCTCGCCGTCAGGTCTTATGTTAAGTTCCTCAGACCCTCTGGCTCTCCTTATGCCGTCCAAAATTCCTATCTTCCTTTTTCACACTCCTCCAGTGTTTTCCCATCTATCACCATCTTCAACGTGCAGTTTCCTTTTAACATGTCCTCACTTCATATCCAAGTCACCCGCAGGGAGTCTTACGGAGTCACCCGCAGGTGCACATAAGTGCGATATTCCACAGAGGAAAAATCATTCGCCTTGACCGGGATCCCGGTCAAGGCGAATGATTTTTCCTCTGTGGAATATCGACCTCATTTCCGACCCACACAGCCCCATGCTCCATACTCGAGTTTTCACCAATCTTTTTATCAGCATCAAATCCCTTCTCTTTCATAAATATTTCATTGGCTAGGGAAATTCTACATCTGATTTCTCTACTGTAAAGCCATTTCTCTCAAATATACCTACTACCTTAGTACATAAAATTTACCACCTGTTCTATTTTATGCCATCCCACCCTTATATTCAGTCCCGTCGTATTACTTCTAGATAATTCTCATTAATTTCGTCTGCTTATGATTTCTCTTCATTCCATACCTTTCACGCTGTGCCTATAATGTACTCATCATTGACTGCAACCCCGTAGCCGACTGGCTAGCCTAAGCTTGGTCATTTTTTATTCTCACTAATTACATGTTACTAAAATGATCATGAAAATAATTACTGGGTAGTTGAATCCTGTCTCAATATAACCAATGTAGTTTTGGAATTGATAAATTTATTTTTTTAATAAAAAAAACATTGACCATGAATGTCTTTAATAATTCTCTGGATTAATTCAAAGCACGAGAGTTTGGCTTGAAACATTGTTTTCTAACCTCGCCCCTAGATTGAAGGTCTGCCCATTACGACGACATAAGAAAAATAGACTGCCGAACAGGTAGATTTAGGAACTCGTGTTTCTTATGAAATATTGACGACCACAACTAAAGCAGTGGGTATCTAATTCCTTTTCTTTCTTCCCTTTCGAATCCCGTGTTCTCCTCCTTTTTTCATGTCTGGTTAAATAAAATTCCCTGCCTTATTCACTTGCGGACTCCCGCTGACGTGAGACCAGCTAGATTAAGATTTTCTATTCATGTATCATGTTTTTCGCCCAAACATTCTCATTCCCTTTGTTATTGCATTGTTGTGGCCTCTAAAAAACCTATGCCACCATGCCACATTAAGGTGCTTCATAACAATTTCATGTCGGGAGAAAATATACTTTGAAATAATAGTATCTCCTTTCAATCCGAATATAAGAAGCACTTTAAATTAAAGCTGCCTCCGGCCGAGAGCCGGAATTCTGGTGCCAAACTTATCACAGTAGGCATGTTCTTTTTTGTCCTCGAAGGCATTTCTGAATTAATTGAACTGGATGTCTGCGATCGATTTTACGGGATCGCACTTGAATTGGAAATTAATATTTTACTGCGATGCGAACGTGAGTATGGCGGGAAGGTACGCCAGAGGAATGCTTAAAGGGAATCTGTTCATCACGGAATGAAGTATACTTACAATTAGTTCTCATTTGGCTATCCAGTAAGTATATTGTTTTAAATTAACATTTCGCGTCATGACTTTCTGTTACCGCTGAGGATTACATAATGACACCTTATGCAGTTGGTCCCTTACTAAGACTTAAGCAATTTTTAAATAAATGTTTTGGTGATTAGTTTTTGTCCCCTGAAGACAGTATTAGAAGGGTAAAGCAACTTTTTAATAAATATTTTGGTGATTAGTCTTTATGTCTCCTGAAGACAGTCCTAGGAGGGGTATCGAATAAAAAAGATAACTTAGGAAGACCAGGGGTGGAATACGTCAGGAAAATTATGGAGAAATTGTAATGATAAAATAAAGAGAATCAAAAGAACCTCTTAAAAAAATAATGGAATGGAGAGCTGAGAAACCCATTTTAGGATTGATGACTGCCGTTGATGATAATTAGTGTTTATAGTTACAAAACAATATTGGAAAACCACATGTTTTGACTCTGTACTCTCACATCTCTAAGCGTGAGTTCGCTCTTCTTAGGCTGGTTCTGCGCTTGAGTATACGACAAGTCGATAAACTTCGTCCCCAAAACTCGTGTACTTTTACATTAACTTCTTCCTTAATGTCTTGCTGACGCATGCCTTTCTTGACGAGTACATGCGTAATATGTACTCTATAAACTGCAGTGGCAACCATCCTCCGTGAAGTCACGTGAAGAGGCATCACGCATCCGTCAGCCGCTATGGTGAAATATGTTGAGCCCTGTCAACGAACGCTCCCTGCCGTCTCCTCCGGCTACTACTAATGCTACCACCGCGCCGCCGCCGCTTCCAGAAGGCCAGAAGAAAAACTTCCCCGACAGCCTATTTGCACCACACGCTCGCTGTTTTAAATGCTGCGGGAAATCCTGCCCTCGTCTCGTCCCAAGCGCGTAGGTTTTCATTTCGCAACTGTTGGACATTGCTCGCTCCATGCGGCTAGAAAAATTGTGGCTAGTATCGAACGGCTTTTTACTCTTTTAATTATTTTTTCACTCCCAACCTCAAAAGGCTGACGGACAAACGCCCTTTTTCAGAGAATTTGGGTCGCGGTTTTTAGACCTTTTTCAGAGCATTCGGGCTGAATAGGGGTTTCCATTTTCTTTTTTAACTTTGACGCTGATGAGAAAAATCCGTGTATCTACCACTTTCCAGTCACCTAGCTGATCATCAAGTAGCTACTATCCTGGTATTTCTAGCATTTAGTGCAATTCTGCCACCCGTCGGGAGTGATTGTCAGTATGACTTTGCGAGGCGTCTGCATTAGGTTAGATCTCAAAATTTGGCTTCTTCCCTTAACAGCCTGTTTTCCCCATTGTGTTCCAATTAATATACTGCGTTGATGTTCTGTGTCTATATTTGTGCTAAGAATGGTTAATGTTTTTACACAGTTCTTTTCCCTCCTGTGAATGCTTTTACTGTCTGCTATGAAGAATTGGATGTTAAAATAATGAATAGGTAATAAATAGGAGGTGTTTTTATTTATCATGAAAACAGAAAACTTCCACTCCATGAATTTGAAGGTCCACGGAGTGGACAAACTTAAAGATTTCAATCTCATATACACTGAATTTGAGGTTAGACATTATTTAAAATTTTGTTTAGTCGAGTATAAACACTAATGCTACATTATGGATTTTACTGACAACAAAAATACAGCCTATCTAACAATTTTATTGATGTCCACGGAGTGGAATGGTGATATAGAGATAGTTCAAATACACAGACATGAACTCTAATTACCTGCTAACTTGCTCTAGAATACAAACAGTATCAAATAAAAAACAAGTATGGCTTTCATTTGAACTTGCGGCTGTTGTTTATGGCATCAGTACTGCTCTCTAGCGGCAAGTTTATTAGTTAGAAGCTCTGTCCATGAAGTGGACCTAGGTACTTGGGGACATCTGATTTTATTTTTGTGGGAATTTAATTATAGAGTGGATGTTGTCAAATGTTCATAAATCTAATTAATATTTTCTGATCCTAGAGATATTAAAATAATAACTATATAGCTAGATTTCATAAATGAAAAAAATTCACTCTAAGAGGTGTTTCAAGGGACTGACCACGGAGTGGACAAATAAAAGACTTTTTCCTGTAATTTTCGATTTTATAGATTTTTTAATTAAAAAATAAAGGAATAGTCTGGTTTTATGGATAATTGTAATTTGTTGTTTCATTATTTTAGTATGAAAATCATGTTTTCATCACTTTAGAAGCTACGGGACATCGTTTCTGACCCTTTTTTTTTGGCAATCACCCTTATACATCTTCATCTACGCACCATGAGTCATGAGAGTCCCTGCGACAGTCAGCCCTATGAGAGCCTCTGCGACAAGTGTTGGAGGTTTTTGGGTGTCAGACGCAAAATGTAAGGTTAAAGGTATTCTGGGTGAACAAGGTCAATTAGTGAAGTTCATTTTGATGGAATTAGTCTCTCGATCTTCTTTGTTATTGGCGTGAATGGTGCGTGAGAATAAGTATTTATTAAACCTATCTTTATATATGGTCTTCGATAGCTTTTGCCTTTCATGCAGGTGTATTGTTTTGGCTGATCAGAAAGTCCTAAGATTTTTCTAGTGCCTCTAGTCTAGTGCGTTTCCTTCTAGTCCCTTGCGGCTCCCAACGCAATCCTTCCAATAGCTGCACGACCATAGATTTAAGAACAGAGTAGATGGCGACACATGAGTGAAGGCTGTTTTTTTTGCGAAAAATGATCCAACGAACATGGCTATCGGTCGCAATTTGTTCATAAAGTATATTAATCATGCAGCTTTTTTGTAAATTATTTCCATGCAACATTTTTCCGTAAAAAACATTACGGTAGCGTGACAAGGCCGCTACTAATACCTATGTTTTTGTTGCATAAATTACGTAGCCGATCCTATCAATATGGCCGATTGCACAATTTAACGACTTCAATATTCTGAACTATCGTAAGGTATGGTTTCGTATCTTATCTTCTTTATTTTATCCTATGACTGTCACATTTCCTGTTCACTCGCGGCAGTTTTTAGCAAAGCACACGGCTTTCCTTAGTATCTTTTGAGGTGGCGATAGTTTTACATGTATTTCCTTAGTAATTTGTAGTCAACCGATATCTATATTAGTATAGTATCTTCCGTAGTAATGAGTCTTCGTGTCCCATTATTGGGTTTCACGTGCATTAAAGAGGACAAACAATCACTCAACTCTCCGTGCACGAAATGGAAAACGAACGAATTACAATGATCACAACAAACAAGATAGGATACGAAATCCTCAAATGATCATGCAAACTGTTCTTCAGGCTTTGTGGTTTTCTTATAAAATAAGTTCAATGTTTTTCACACCCGTTGAATTTCAACGGGTACCTTTAGCTAGTATTTCATACACTTGTGTCTTTTACAGCTCATTTCTCGAATTTCCTCCATGCTCCTCTGTGTATTATATTGTTCCCCTCAAATCGTTCATTTCTCCTCGATCTTCTTTCCAGGAAACTAATTTCAACCCCTCATCAGTATCCCTCTAAGTCCTTCTCCAACTTGAGGCTTTTCTCTGAAATCCATTTGGTCGATTCAGAAATAATCAGAAGTAGCATTTATTTCGTTTACCCTTCCAATTCGAAAACGAGGCAGGAAATTCGAGCTTGCTCCAAAACCTCTCAATTTTGACCGCCCATTATGTGCCTAAATGAAATTGAGATGGAAACAAAAATGAAATGAAAATATAATGTAAGTGGGGCAAGAGTGTTTCAGTTGCTTTCATTTTTCACGAAAAACTAAAGAAGTTCCCCCGACCTCCGCATTGCCGTTTTCTCCGACCCAAATTAACCTGCGAATGACTCAGGCCCTCCCCTCCTCCCCCTTAATACCTCCCCCTTCTCCATGTCTCCCAGACACGCACCCCGCCCATGCAAATTCCCTTTCTCTCTCACCCAGTCTTACCAATATGCCAGTAATTCGTCGCCCGTCCATATGTAACTACCGTGATCCCACGTATTGGAATCATGCGTAAATCCCTGAAGTATAAGCTAGTGAAACCTCCCGTAATTTTCATGGTTCTAGACGTGGCATCGTGAAAGTGACGAATATCCATTTTAACTTTGGACTTCGTAACATAATCTTGGCCCAACCTCCGAAAATTCCCCCACCACTTTCCTGCTGTTTTTAAAAAAGCTCTTTCTCTTCCAGTCAACCCCACCCTGAATGTGACTGTTACTCACCCCACCACTCTCTTACCCCCTTCTTTCTCTTCCACTCACCTCAATCCACCCGCAATTGTCAGAAAATTCCTGTTTGTTAAGTATGGATTAGCTGTCGCTTCAGAATTTGCCAGAATGTGCTTCATCAAGGTAAAACCTGTCGCAGAAATAAAATACTGGATAAGTAAAAAGTTGGAATTGGGATGTTTCCTAATTTATTAAGAGGTAACCCAAAGCAAATTATGTGATAAATGCGCTATTACTTCTGTTATACGTGGCCGAGAGAAGGAGAATCAGGAAAATCCTTCGATTTTAAACGTAGTATATGCTACTCAATCACTCGTTAGTGTAGTAATGTAGAGCCAAAAGCATTAATAAATTTTGGGAGTTTTTCCGCGCTGCGGCCAGAATCAACCCGAGTTCTCAATAATACGTTCCGTATGTTGGCAGAGCGGGCTTGTTTCTCGTGTTGTTTTCCATAACTAGCCGAAATAGAGCCTCACACTTTTTCTCCTGTCAAATCCTTCGGTTGAAGTTAGTTTTGAACCGCGGCCCAGCAGAGCTTCCCACATTTACTTATGCTGTTTGCTGTACAGTGATAATAATCGTCAAGCTCTTCTTGTCAACCGAGAGGTTATAAAAATTAAATACAGGTACCATACAATTTAATCTATCATCTCCTCAGGAAAAGTAGACCCAATTATTGCTACGTGATCACCGTCGATATGAACTAATCAATCCCGTAAACGATTATATATTTTTATTGATAAGAAATTTTCATTGGTTGATCTTCTCCCAATTTGGTCTGAGGCATTCTTTTATTTCCGCGGCGATCTATATGTTGATCGCATGGGGATCCGTTTTGGTGATTTAAATGCTCTTTTAAAATCTGTCTGAATAGATTCGCGGTAGCGGACTTTCGGAGGTCGCTACTGTCAACATTCCTCGGCGCCTAAGAGCTCCTCCAATATGCCCCTCAGCCAAAACTCCTTAAGAGTTTGTTAAGTCATTTTACTAGAAGATAACTTTCCGATGGATTGCAGTAACCTTGACCTAGCTATTAGAACATCAAGATGGTCACATTCTACTGGTATCAAATTTCTATGTATCATTCCTTTCAATGCAAATATATTCTCCCCGAATTGCTGTCTTTCATTGAGCGAACAGTGATCACCAATGATCACTTCCTCCGGCTAGTTTAGCGCCGTTTCCAAAGCCGTTTCCCGAAATGTGAACTTACAGGCTTTTATGGCGAAAGTTTTTATGGCTTGAATTGAAATATCAATCCAATTATGATAGTAAAATTTTAGCTGGCGTGTTGTTCACCCCACCCTCTCCTTTTTTAATTAATGACTGCTGCGTGGTGTATGAATGCTGCACGTAACATTATAAGGATCTTTTTAACGCTATTCAAAAATTTGAAATTTTATTTCCTCCCGTTGAAGTTCAACGGTCGCCCTTTCATAGTTTTACTTTTTGTACAAGGTAAGCAGCACGTCCTCCATCATCGAAACGCAAAGTGAAAGAGCTGGTTCCGGTGAATCGTTTCGTCTGTCATGAAGGCGCCGGCATTCGTCATTAAGATATCCTCCCGGCCCCGGCGTCTTGTGGTATCTAGATGGGATTTTCATGTCAGAGAAAATGAATCATTGATAATGGCTGGAGATGGCGTGGTCAATACAGCTGTGTAATTGAAAATTTATTTTCCGCGAGGTAGTCCAAATGACGGTTTTCTTTGTGGAATCGCCTTCTTATCTCAATCATTGCCATCCAAATGATAGTAAAGTCATGGTAGAAACTAGAAGGTACTATTATTACAATCCAGCTCAAGGTAATACTTCACATTGCAAATGTATGTCCATTTTGTGTTATTAAAAATGATGGAATCACTCATTTGAGCCCGCAAAGAAGATACTGATTACGGGATATATCCGCCGCTGCGAAAGGCTGTGATCATTGGAAGGCGGGCACAAAGCCGGTATTACGCGGACGTTTTAACCTGCGTTTCGTTCTACTGTTCTACCCTGGGATCTACTCGTTAGTTTCATCTCAAGGAAACATATCCTTTTTCCATGATATAAATGGTGACATTTTTCAATGCGTCCTGGGAGGCGTGGACAAGTGAGGAGCATCAGTTGCTGTCATGTGAATTTGGAATTTTAGGCTGCAAATGACGTTAAACTAGTAAAATTTCACCATAGATCGTGTAAGCGCTTCAACAGGCGTCTTATGTTTTACTGCTACGAGAGTAAAAGTGCCAGGGACGATGCTTCTCGTAGTTTCACAAGTAAGACACCAAATTCAAGTCCATAGGCTGATGTGGTGTGTTTTGCGGTTTGTATGTCCTATTATCTCAATTATTTTCAAAAATAAATTTATTACTCGCCGTTATACTTTTTATAGAATCCCACAAAAATACCTTCGGTTGTCAAGGCGTTTCCAGCTTACTGCGTGAAACTAAAAGATCAACTCAAAGTCTCAAATATATAATTGTATGATTATTGAGAAATTTATTATTTTAAAAACTAAGTTTCTGCGTAATTTATATGGAGAGATAGGAACGAAAATGATAAAAAGCACTCTTTTCTTTATTTTCCATCACAGCAGCTCTCTCATGCAACCCCTCTTCCTGCCATCACCCGTATGATCTAAAGAGTGTTTCTCCTCCGAACGTGCGTGCATTTCGATCTTCTTCGCGAGGCTTTGAAGAGTTTTCGCAATCCTCCTCCACCACGGCAGGTAGGCAGTCAAGGTGACTTCACACCGCCATCATCTCCAAGTCCCTTCATCATTTCCACTCGCGTTCCCTTCCTTTCACTCCTCACAAAGGAAGCGTCTCTCACGTATCGTTTCCCGAGAGACGAAGCAATAGCACCAAACTCCCAAGTTTACGCCGATTTCCTCAGGCCTGTCAAACTCAAAGAAGTCAAAATATTATTATATGGGGATCGGGTTTGGTTTGGTGTCTGGAATAATCATTGGCTTCCCATCCAGCGGGCCCGCGTTCAAATACCGGCTGGAGATTTTTCATCGTAATCCCTATCCGTACTCGGGTACCATGTGGAGGGCACTTCTACTGCAGGGAGCCGTTTGAGACTCGGAGGCTACTCGCTTGGCTTAGAAAACTTGAAAATTTCAGATCAGGCGAGTTTTAGTAGACCCCGCGCTATATCACCAGAATTGAATGAAGCTACAAAATGCGAGAGATACACTGCCGAGCTTATAGAGACAAAAAATCCTTCTTTCCATGCAATATTATTGATTTTAACAAAAACAGCGTGATACTAACAAAAGACACATTGTCAACACATGATTCTCCTCTGTCCTCTCCCTCATCTTTTTTTCCTCTTCCCTCCCCTTCCATGGCTGGTGTCAGTACATTCCCTGCCGCACGCTTCTGCGACGGCTCGCAGGGTAGTAAATAGATGTAGATGTACGCCGTACTTCGGATGAGAAGTTGCACTCTAGACTCCTTGGCACCTTTCGTTAAGAGTAGACTAATGTCAACGCCAAGTTTCTCTCCACTCTTCCTTCATTCCTCAGATGAACATTCCCTTGCCATTCTTACCGCCTGTCCTCAATGGTGCAAATGACCTCAGTTGTCAGTCACATTCCAAAATAACCAACCAACGAAGAGTATTATACACTATGACAACCTCTCCCAACATATATTGGTACCCCTACCCTTGGATTTGGTACCCCTTGTTCGCCCATTTCCAAAATGTGTGTCTCATACTCAAGATAAACGCTTGTTATTTTTATTCTTATTTTTCTTATTCTTATTCTTTTATTTTTAAGTTTACACATTCATATACATACATACCTATCGGCTTCAAACTATGGAATAATGTTTTGCCAGTTTTGTCACCTATGTTTCTCGCCGTTTTAAGCCTCTTGCCCGTCGTTGCCGGCGGAACAATTGAGGGAAATAGGATTAGCCTTGGAGGATAGGGGTGGGGAGGTTTAGCGACGGGAAAAGTCAAGATCGCGCCAAGGATCGGTCGATGCGCAGTGAGGGCGGGGAAGAGGGAATTGTGGGAAGGGCGGAGGCATGGTGGAGAAGAGCTGGGGAGACGAATCGAAAAAAACGCGTGCCTTGGCGTGCGCACGCGTGTTCTTGAAAGCTATTAAGTAACTTCGGCGGTGCCGCACGCCGAGTGCAACACTCCGCGAGTATTAATCGTTATTCTTGGCGACCGCTTCTCTAGGAATGCAGATGTGTACGCGTTGCCCTTGGAGAAGATAAGTCCTACTCCGCGAATGTGAGGCTAGCTCAAGCCTGTAAAGGACATCTTTGGGTTCCGTGGACTTGATACCGCACTCGCATTTCCAGTCAATGACAATCGGTCCGGGGGGGACCTGTATTGTTAGAATTATGTGGTCTTCAGTTGAAGAATAAAATCGCTTTTTACCTCCTTATACCCAATAGTTTTGTAGCCGAAAGGTATTGAATTTTGGAGCGAAAATTCCGTTGTAATTTTAGATTTAATTCGAAGTTCATCAATTTAGACTTATTGACCATTAATTTACTCGATTAAAACTTGTGTGATATATAAACTTTAGGTTAAAAACCGAACCCTCCAAAATAAAAGCTAGAAAATAATTTCATGTTTTGATTATGTGAATCATCGCGAAAATGAGGCTTTGTTACTGATATTTTTATGATATTTTCAATTTCGTACCATGCATGTATTTTTCATACTTGCTAGTCTGTCTGACGCCTTTACATGTTCAAATCATGTTATAGAAGCATGTGTTTTCCCGCGCGCAATGGCTGGCACCTCTGGTTTAAAGTTATCCCACAAACATTTCGCAAAATAAATAAAACCTGTTAATTTCTGTGATATCAGAAAGATATCTCTTATATTACTCCAAATTGCATGAATATGATACTATATGTCGTAATTCATGCGAAATTTAGCGTGACCATGCTATTTCGAAGTCTTTGCATTTGATTCACGCATTAGAGATATTATTATTGTATAAGTGATTGAAGTTAATATTTTTGTTTACTTATTTTACGTTACAGGCTGTGCAGGTGAGAGAATAAATGGGAACTTGAGAAAGATAAATGACTCTTTTCCCAGCAAGGCCGTCTAAAAAGCACTCCTGAGAGGGTCAATGAACCTCTTGCAGGAAATGAGCAATAAAATACATCTCTCGGAGATATGTGATTCCTAGAAGGGCATCTGAAAGCTGAACACTTTTAAGGAATCGGTCTTCGTATATTTGATGATTTTTGCCCGCCTATTTTTATTCTTGAATATTCACGATCATTGCCGAAAACCAATGTTCTCTCGCATCATTCGACAGTGTTATATTTAATTAAAAGAGTGGCTTAGCTGATTTTATCTTTCGATTAACTTTTTAAATTTATCGATTTTTTTTATTTTTTTTTATTTTTTTTTAAATATCGGAGAGACTCGCAGATTCCTGATCGCCTGCTCCTTCTTCGATGAAAATCTCTGTATTAGATGGCTGAAAATTTCTTACTACATTAGAATCATGTTTTCTCCTTTTATAGGACCATTTTTAAAGCGATAGCCAAGTTGCTAAACTGTTTAGCGGTGCCTTCGTCGTAATTCCTTCACGTCAGATTACGCGGCGATTAGCATGAAAATGTAAAAGTAAATTAGCAAAACTCAGCATTCACATTTATTGGCTGGAGAGTTTTACTACACCGTCACCTCGTTCCATGGTGTGGGAACAGTATTCATAACTCTTTATTCCTTATGCGGTAAAATCCCAACACATGTTGTCCTATCAAGCGCTCTTAATTTATTTCGTGGTTCCGTGTGTGGACTGCTTTTCTAATCTAAATTCGAGATGCACGTCGATGTTAAGCGCTAAATTTCTAAGCGCCTCGGTAGCCTTCAAACTTTTAACACGTATGTATGGAGAATATCTACTTGAATTGCGTGCTTTCCTCGTATAGAAGCTTCAAGGGTCCTGAAGAGACGCATAATCTTATTGACAGTTCCCTTTAAACTCGTATTTTCTATGCTTTGCATGTGTTGATATTCATCCTACCATTTTACTTTATATCTTTTTTTTTGCTCAAAGTTGTTTTGTCTTCCAGGCATTGCGTAATTATTTTTAACCGAACTGAGATCACCTCAAGTCAATATTTGGAATTAATCTTTACTATATGATTATTTTTGGTCCATCTGCTGAACACATTGCTACTTATTTGTCCTTATGAATCATGCCAAAGTTTCAACAATGACTTTTGACTGGCAGATGGTGAAAACGGAGCTCACGATCATTATCATAACTTAATGCTCAGCGATCTGTATTATATTAGCAGGGTAACTCTTAGCTTTAATAAAATGATGATTTTGTATAGGCATATTGTGAAAACTAATTAGATATTAAATTTGATTGTTTCAGGCTTGATTTCGTGGAAGTGATAGATATCCATATTGAATAAAAATACTTCATACTTTTCCACACTTTATTAAAAACTGCGACCGGTTTCTCCTTAATAAGTGGCATAAGATGCCTTATTAAGGTGAAACTTGTCGCAGTTTTAAATAATGTGTGGAAAAGTATTAGGTGTTTTATCCAAAATTGATTATTAGATATGCTAGATACCCTCTTGTAATGATTAACTAAAGCTTGACTTTATTGATTGGAGTGGCATATCTTCCATCAAAAAAATACGCCTTTGATGTTACACGCGTCGTACGCTGAGTACCCATTTGTAAGTTTTGGCACAATTAATGGGCCCTTTATACTCAGATATACAACACAATGCTACAAATAGTGAAATAAATTTTCTCTCATGTTGAATGCCAAGGATCAGTGCCTGCCCATTGAATCCTGAATTCAATTGGGATTGGAAATACCTGTCCCTTTGGGTGGATTTGTCTCATATTCTGACCGTAACCGGCTTGAAATATATGGTGAAGGTTTTGTTTGATATATCTCTTCCAAATATTGAGTTCTAACTCTTTATTTTGCTTCATTTTTTTAATGCTTTCCTCAGAAGTAGCCTTAGCCTTTTACGCACGGGATAAATTTATTCAATTTTTATCTTTCTGTGACGCATATTATATATTATTCATTCAGAACATTTGCCGAAGGAAGTTCTTAATACGGTCTTCTACTTTACATATTAATAAAACGGTTCCGATGGATCTAGGATCCAGTTGTTTTGCATAATAAATCATAGTTATTATGGTCTAGTGACTCCTGTGGTGACGGCTTATTTTGCGATTTAAACCCACTTTTATTGTAAATGAGGTTTCTCGCGCTCAACACGTTCTAAATATGATATCGCGTTAGCCTTTACAAGAACATATATATATATATATATACATAATCGGTACAGAGAGTAGGTATATGTGGCCGAGTTTCTCTTAAGTAGTTATGGGTTTATTCAACCGTCGATAAATGAGAGCGTATCCTCGTCTGTGCCAATAGCCTCTTGAGCCACACCCGAAACGATAGGCGGAAATTGAAATAAAAAATGGACGAACGATATTCAAATGATAGCAATTTTTAGATCGTATTCGAGGATTATGCAGGTTCAAAATTTGGATCAAAGGCGGGTCCACAAGAAATCGGCTACTCGGTTACCTTCCACGGGCTATCCGCCGCTCGTTCTCCTCCTCTTCCCGATTGGTCAGTGGGCGTAATAGCGGAGTCGGATCAAAGGCACCGTTAATCGCCGTGTCTGCTTCGCCTCGGGGGTCTCTTTCTCCCTCTCCGCCCTAAAGAGTAAGTGATCTCATTTGAAAGTTCGGTTATCTCTCGGAATCGGGAGTGGTCTGCTGTGAAGTCGACTGGCGTCTGATCCGAACGTGAAAAATAATGAAACAAAAGCATCTCGGATCGAGGCGGAGTGTGTTTAGGTGAAAGTGTTGAAGCCACATCACATGCTCTACATTCTCGCATAGTCCCTCTCCGGCATCGCCATGCGGTTGAAGGTTACTCCAGCGCCAGCGATCTTCGTTGTGGTCCTCAGAGGAATGATCGGGCAATGCTCGCCATTTTTATTCGACCTGGTTGTCAGGTCTGCAGTCCTGCAGACCCTACGCACATGAGCCAGAAATCATTAATGAAATGTGGAAGAAAGCATACAAGATTTTACTGAGGAAAATTCATGCAAATCATGGTGCTTTTCAAATAACTTATGGAATTTATAATTAATAGGCTTAATTGAAAAACCCTATTCCATCTCGATATAATCAACGATTTATGTAGAAATTATCTACCTGGGTTAATTTCTAGCGCTACCTGGACTTCACATCCGTTCTTGATCAGAATGGAGAATATTACCTTATCACTATGTTAGTATCTCTGGCTCTGTTAGCATCTCTGGATCACTGGCAATAGCCGCATCACGCTTGATTTTCGGACGTAAAATAAATTTCCTCCTCGTACATAATTTGCTGGTGGGCTTTTTGCTGATCGTCAGCAAGAGAGTTAACTTCGATCTCCGTCATATTTTCCTCCTCGTAGTTCCACCTTGCATTTCAAAGCCCGAATTACTCACGTTCAGGTGTTTTCATGAATCATCTCGTCTAAGTAGATTCGTCTGAGGGAGAATCTTCCTGCATTTCCATGTGCTCTAAGCATACTATATCTCATTTTCTCTTTTCTAATGCTAATTCTTAAGCAAATTTATGATGATGTATTAACGTCTTGAAAAAATTGTTATTCTACAATATCTACTAAATATTGTTTTGTTTTATGCTTCTCGCTTGTTGTTATGAAAGAAAACTTGGGTGTAATAATAGATTTCAGGCTTATCGTGTGCTTTGCTGATCATTTTTTATTTGTCTGTTCTATAGATCAAATAGGGGAGAAGATGGCGTCTTAAATCACGAAAGTGAATGATATACCTAACATGGCTATCGCGTGCCACTTTTCCGTAAATTTAATGAATAATGCAGTGGCATGGAAATATTTGCATTTCACTTTTTTCTATATAAATCATTACAGTACCACGACAATGCCACTATTAATCCCTATGTTTTCGGCGTATTAAATTCACAACTGATCCATTAAATATAGTCTATTGTGCATTTTATTGGCTCCAATATTCCCCTGCACTATCATATTACATGGTTTCATCTATTCTCTTCTCTACTCTGTGGTATCTACAATTTCGGGCGAAAAACGACGTTTTTTTTCAAACAGAACGATAATACTCGCTCTATTCAATCCGGTAATGATGCGGACAGACATTTTTCCACCGATCTCTTCCCTTTTATTTCGTCCATCCTTGCCCCCAAGGGGCAATGCGAGGAATGCTTGCGTACCAGGGTAATGACGTCAACACTCAAAAAAGGGAGAAAGTCGGTCGTTAACGTCCAGGACAATAAATCCGAAGGGATGAGAGGTGGAAGAAGGGATGGCTGTACGGATGGAACCCTTCTTCGAGGGCCGGCTGAGGAACGCGGACGCGGGGCTGAATAGGGGGAGCATCCCGAACGACTATCTCTGGAATGAAAGCGATCATGTGATCGGTCGCATCTCGCCCTTCGTTTGTTTTTTTATTTATTTATTCCGCCGTTTCTTCCTCGCCCATATCTCCTTCCCCCCTCCTTCCACTCCCCTCGGTCACCGCCCTCACGTCAACGATCCGTGCGCTTCAGACATTCGGTTTGAGTGCAGGCCAAGTGCCACTCCCTCCCCATTCCCTCCCCCCCCCCAATCACATGCACGCCCTTCTCTCCCTCTTCCTCCTCTCTTCCCCCTTTCTCTCTCTTCCCCTCCCTCCCTCTCTCTCTCTTTCCATACCCCTATCCCACACCTTTGCACCTCTTCCGTTGTCACCCTCCATAGATGACACATACAATGGCTAGACTATCGTCCCAAAACTCTCAAGGCGGTGCTACCGTAAACGGACTGAAATGTCATTTAATTCATATGCTGGTAACTTATAGAAAAACGTGACCTCTGCTTGACATGAACAACAAAATAGTGCCTTTCCTCGCTATTTTATTCTCACATTGAACTTGAATTTGCATGGTGTTAAATATGAGGATGAGTGTAACATGCGGAAAATATTATTTTTTAAATCTTACATAAAAAATACAAAATTGAAGATAGCAATGGAGGGGAGAATCTTGGGATAGAAAATATGTGCGAAATGGCCTCAGCTGTCGACGCGCGTTTACTAATTCAACTTTTAAAATTTTGCCCTGAAGCTGAAAACTGATTTCATGTAACTTCTTAATTGGTATAGCGTTTCAGAATGGGGAAACTCTTTGGTGGAGTAGGATTTTTTAAACCTCATTACTCCACGACAGCTAGGGCTAGCCTATTACAGGGGACTCAATATTTAATCCTGTGCAAGTTTGAAACTATTGAAATACGATAGAAATTGATTCCAAGGTATACTCCCATTCGTTACCATCTTTGATGGACCGCAAGGGCTCTACCCCTTGTTCCCTTGTTTCCTCCATAAATTACCATGGGAATTAGTAGGCCTTGGTATCGTGGCGGTCTGCGCATTAGCCCGGCTAGCCTAAGGCTAGAGTGGTTCGATTCCCGATCCTGGCCGATTTTTTCCTCGTGGCAAAATCTACGATTGAAATTTTTGTTTCTTCAGCCTATTGCAATAACACTGCTGAAGTAGTATGATCTACGGTCAATCAGGCATTATCTCTTTTTGAAGTTCATACAGTCGTATATTATACATTTAAATTGAAATACTTTAACATTTTCATGACCGTAAGTCGTTCCATCTCAGTCATGCATCCGCGCGTAAGCATTGTAAACAGTATACCATTAATTTAACTGAGTTTCTTTAGTAAGAAGTTGGACCATCAACTTATTGTATATTCATAAATATAATTGTAATCGTCAGTCATTCTTTTATGTGGTTGGTCTTCAAAAAAAATCAACTCTTTCGTGCATATTGCAATCGAAAGCCCCAGATCCTACGCTGCAACGGGTATTTAGATCGTATTGATTGATCATATCTCATGCTTCAAAGAGTATTTACGGAAAGAAGTGGCCTCATAGACCTGGGCACCTAAATACCAAATGCCGTGACTACCTTGTTCCAGATATCCTATGGCATCAGGAGTTGCTAGATATAAGGCCTCTGCATCCTACGCTTTGTGGAGATACACAATTATTACGCATCAATGAATGCATGCTAAAATCTAGTTACGATTACGTTGAAAACCGTCTGGAATTTAAAGAGTTCGAGAGTTTGCAAAATCGGATGACTCACCGTCATCACCCTTTACGTTTCTGAAACAGTTGCTTTATTTCATTGCAGTTTAAATGTAAATTATGTTTCCTCTGTGTTTCATCCTCTCCTTAAAACATATTTTATTCCCTCATCACGCTCTTCGAGGCTTCAAGTATCCTGATTTCAATTTTAATGATAACATTATTTTATTTGTAGGCTTGCCGCTCTTTCACAATATTCTACGTGAATATAAGATTGATTTAAATGTTCGAATGGAGATCACAAATAATAGACCAAAATTCCCTAATTAAAAAATAATCATTCTTGGGGTGACAGTCTTATGACATGACTCAAACCCGGCTCCAAAATATGTAAGTATGAAACACATACAAAAATGATAACACTGTAAAAAATAATAAAAATTCATACATACTAAAATAGTTGCACGTCATAACATTTATAAATGTCATAAACTTTCAGTTAATACTATATACCAATCATGACAATTAGTCAGAAAATTCCTGACTTGTGAATTAGATGATCTTTAAAGATATATACCGTGGCAGACACCATTTGAATCACGCTGTAGCCCAGCAAGTTTTCATTTGTAAATTAGCGCCATCTGTTAATGTTTACGCTAAAATGAGCGGACGCTTAATTTCAATTTCCAGCTTATAAATAACTGGCTCACAACCCTTTTTAATTAAAGTTATTTTCGTCAATTATAAATATATGTCTGTTTATCGATAAACAGAGCTATTTTGCTATGATTGATCCCTTAATATCCGATGCTCCTTTTTAGTTTCGTGTGCACTAATTTGTTCCACACCCTCTATGCATACTCACCGCCTTCTAATCCCGTCGTCGTCGCCTTCCATACATCTAATAGCACCGCCCTCTCATCACCATCCGAATTGCCGACCTCGTAGCTCGTCTTTTAAAGGTTTAACGCGCTCAGCCTCCTTCCAATATTGCCCTCCCCGTTCTCCTAGCCAGCCATTTACGGCGTGCGCGCTCTTCGCCACTGCAAGTGTTCGGAGACGCCGGCACCGCCGCCGGAGACGTTGGAATCCATTTTAAGGGAAGAAGGTTCAAGTGCCCGTAATGAGGAGGTGGCGTCGGGAAGGTTAGCCGGTCGCATCTTTCGGCACTTTAGGATCTCACCCTTACCCTTCCCGTCCTACTTCTCCGTGCCCCAATTATACCCGGGTTGCTCTCGCGGTTGTCGTCAGCGGGTGTCGAAAACGAAAAGACTTACGGAGACTTTAATTTTGACGAGGAAAGGAATGTAAAACAATGCCCCTGGTCGCGTATTAATTGTCATTCATAGGAATATTGGCAACTGTTGCTCCCATTCTTTCCGTATTATTTTAGGTTATTTGGTTTTCCACGATGCTGAAGAGAAACTTTCTGAGGCATAATTGCCTTCAGAAAACAACAATTGAATAAAATTAATGGTTTCACCAGTATGTTAGTGGCATTGCTTCATAATAAAAATTTTAGTTACTTGCATTTCTACTGTTATTTATAATCATACGACTCAAGTGTCAACAATTAGATGTCACCATGAGGTTAAAGGATATCTGATGATGCCACTTGTCATTAGTGTACGTGATAGAGACACTAAGGCCCTGTTTTATAACCTCTGGTTAAATATATTCTCGGTGTGAAAACCGAAGTCAATACGTTCTCCTATCGATAACGTCCTTGTCAATTAACCGACAGTCTGATGAAATATACAAAACCTTTAGACCAAGTTAACAAAAAAGCCGTCTTGCAGTTAACATCTACCAGACATAAAACCTGGCCTAAAAGGTGAAACCTGGGTCGCACGATGATAAATAACTGTGGAAAACCAATTGATTAAAACTTTCATTGACAGTCATTGAAGGTATAACGAATGGAAATAGGTACTTACTGGGGAAGACCCAGGATGAAATGCATGAAGGATTTTATAGGTTTCAAAAAAGAATCGCGTGTTCCCCACGCATAGTAATTCTCCAAACCTTTTTGAAGATGGCTGAATATTCAGAGATGTTTGCTGACAGCCTAAGCACGAAGCCTGGGATAGAGGAAAATCTAGAGGAAATTCGTACTCGTAAATGTTTTTATTTTCATTTTTAAGTCAATCATATCCTCCACGCTTTGATAATTTGATTTGAGTCTGACTATACCATGAGAATATTCACTTATTGAATTGCTAAGTCTAGTGGAAAATCATCTCTTTACTGATTAAAATAGAGAATCGTTCTTTTCTGACCCTAATATGAATTTTTCCGACTGTTTGAGACCTTAAAAATATGTAAAGATAACGTCTAACGGGAATCATATCGGTCTCATTTGTTATAAATCCTGTCCAGAGTTTTATTTCCAGTATTTTTAGTCATTGCTCACTTTATATTTTTTTAATAATCTCTAAATAGGTTTGGACTTAGCAAAAAATTGCAGCTTGTACCAGAATTTGTAATTTTTTGGATTGCGCTTGATGAAATCACTCGTACGCAAGATACTTTTGCATTATTTGTTTCTGACATTCGAAGTTTCATTGTTGCATCGCAATTTTCAGCAGCAGAATTCTCTCAATCAAATCGACCGCCCAATCGCTATTTTAACTCTCATTTCATTCGCTACATGTCATAATGCGAGGGGCCTCATGAGGTATTAGCGTTGTGACGTTACGGGGGCAATCTCTTACATTTTTAATCAATCAATCTTCGCATAAGAGTTATCCCGTCCTCATTCACGTTATTAATCTGATTAATGAGCCCTAAGTGAAATTGACTGGAAATTCAAAACGACTTGAAGCGCCACAGCCTTGTTAACGGTGGAGTTAATGATAAGAGTAGTATGGAAATCCTCTAAAATGTCGTGTTCAATTATTCGGTGAGTGAGTGTAAGAGTGCAACGGGGTAAAGTCCTCGCCTGCTAAACTGATGGTCGCGGGTTCGAGTCCCGCCTGAGTGGATTTTTCACCACTCAGGACATGGGTTTTGTGTTCGTCCATTGTTTGTTGACGAAGCGTCCATGTTTATACACCCGATGTAAAAGGCCGTTCGTGCTGTTTTCGGGGATGTGGAAATAAATAAATAAATAAAATAAAAAGTATCTTGAAATAAAGAATGAGGATTAGTGGATGTAAGCGAATCATGACTTAATACATGTCATCCAGAATCACATTTTAAGGTGCAGATTTTTTTTTAATCTCCACATCTACCGTAGTTGTTATTCATACATGTTTCTTCTAAATCCTTGAAAGTTATGCTCGTTTTGGTTTTTATGAATGAGGGTCATATTGAATTGATGCATCATTGAATAGGGTTCATTTTTCGTTCCAAGTTAATTCATTCTATTTTTCATTGGACTTAGCAAAAGCAGACTTCTCGGGCAATGCGGCATTGCTGGCTTGCATGGAGGAATATGCTTCGGGAGTAATGACTCCCATTTCCATCTTACTTTACTCCGTGCCTTGTACTATCCATGAATTATTCCTTGACTTCCTCTCGCTGTACATTCTCATCATACCCCATGCAACTTCGTTTGCCTACGCCCTTATATTTCCCTCTACCACCTCCCTGGAGTACACATTCCTCTGAGCCTGGAAAAACGTACTAGCCACTATTTTCTCGAGCTTTTCTGTGCATGGATGCTTTTCGTAAAAGGTACAGGTATATTACGCTACCGTAATGGAATAAAGGAGATGAGGCGAGGGAGCAATCAAGAGTTATGTAAGCAGAGCTATTTAGTGGAATGTGAGGGCTAAACCGTTGTGTTAAAGAAATAAAGGTCTCCCTAGTTGAGTATTCTCGATACTCTCAGGGAATCATCGACAGTATGGAAACATTTGTAACTTTCGTGAAATAAATCGAAAAAGAAAAGTTTTTTATTATAGTTTTTATTTACTTTCCTCTTGAGTAAGACGGAAGAAAACAAGGTTACCCTCAGAGAAAGAGGTAAGCCAGCGTGCTATGCATAAACTACGTTCTTTGCATAAACTAAATGCAAAGCACTGCAAAGGAAAGGGACATTAATTCGCACGTTGCTCCACGAAATAGTGTTATTGGTTCCTGAAAGAAACTTCTCTCATTCTGCGAAAGTTTTGTCTCATTTGGGTTCTGTTTTGATGCGAGGGAGGGTTCCTATCTCATAAAGTTGAAGACAAGCGGCGTGCTCATAGGACCCAAGAGTGCTTGATACGTCTCCCGAGGATTATTATCCAAGTTTAATCACCTTGGCGGGCAAACATCTCTCGAACTTACACCGGCGTCGAAACGCATTTAAGGCGGTCCAATTTTTCGATCCATGGGATTCCACTAATTAAAGTTAAGGGTTTGTAATTCTCAACCTTAATGCTCCAGGGAATGTGGCTGGCTTGAAAGCTAATTTCCTCACCACATCTCACGGCTTGGTTCGAATCCAGTCGAGTGCTAGGTTTTCGAGGACGTGCAGTTAATACGCTGTATAATTAATTTTTACAGCCGTTTAATAAAAGGGTAGAGGCAATTTTTACATTCAATTCTTGTAAAAGTGTTTTCCTTTGAAAGATAGAGCTCATTGTTCATCAGAACTTTTGGCTGAGGAGTGTATGCCTAAAAAAGTGGAATATTTATGTTGTAGAACAATAGTATTTTTTTCCAAAACTAACGAATGTAATCTTAACGACCAAAATGAATCCTAGTTGCGTACTTTTCCAGTATAAACAAATATTTACTGGGGATTCAATAGGCGTTTCTAATTAGGACACTTCAAAAAATTTGTATTTAATTGATTTTTGCTCAATTATAAAAAAGGTATTGTTCACTGAAATCGCTGCCGTCCAGCTAACTAATGGTGTTAGTGTAAGTTTATTTATATGAAAGATATTTGGAATAGAATTTTATTTTAAAAATTGAATATGCTAGATTCATGCATTAACCATTAAAATAGATGTATGTATGCACATTTTCAGTCGGTCATTCACAGCGAAACGTAACTGGTGTTTTGAGCCGGTGCGTGACGTATTAATATTTTGATTTATTTTATACATATGTACTCAAGTACTTTATAATAAGATTTATTTTCTGATTTTTGGTGGTAATAGTTACTAGTTTTCTTTTTCTAGTGTCCTAAGTCACAAGTAATTCTTATATCTAAACTCAATGGACTCACTTTCTATCCACTTTTAGCAATTTCCTCTTAATGTCCTCTCCCAGGCACCGTAATAAGATTTAGGGAAAAAGGTAAATGGATTCCCGATGGTTACGTAACGCGAAGCCACACCCTCACCTATGTGCACAGTATCTAGTTCCAATTAGAGCAAGGACAAGGCTAACTCGCTCAACCGACTCCGTCGACTTAATTAACGCCCATTAAGTTTTCCACGTCATCGTACCCGTCGAAAGCATGTTTTGAGGTCGACCATTAAAATTGTTGAGTTCGGTGGTCGGGATCATTGAACCTATTTCCCCACATGATTCTTCAAACGCTTGTATTATCTACTTGGGCGCCGTACGTATAATTATTTTCGATGATAATGATACAACCTTACCTTTAAACTCACGAGTTGTTCACAATAGTAATCTTGGCGCAGCGAAAGGAAAAATAAATCTGCCAGCTGACAAATGTCTGACAAATGCTCATGCATTTAAGTAGTTGTGTTTTGATTTATTCTCCTACTTCTTTAATGGACGAATAGCAATTATTTTGCGTGGAAACATGCGAAATCCAATCCATTATTTTCAATGTATGTATCTGGGTGATGTTGGGCACGCCGAGTTTGAATTTATTAACAGAGGGAACTGCCTTGTTTTCTTCTGCTTTCCAAATTTTTAGAAGTCGTCGTCATCATCATCAACTCTTAGGTAGGTTTTTGGGGCATTTATTTCCCTTACTTCACCATTTCTTGGGCTCTTTTCACTGTCCATAATTTTACTTGTTCGCCATGAGGCCCCTCTGAAGTTGCTCGTACCCCCTGTCCTAATGACGTACAAAATTCCCATCTTCTTTCTTCCTCTTCCACGCTTCCCTCTATCACTCTCTTCAACATGCCTTCACCTCTCAAAACGACCTCCAGCCATCTTTTCTGCCTTCTCCGAATCTCCGCCTTCAACTTCCTTTCCTCTCCCACCATATCTAACGCTTCATTGTTTGTCTTCCTTGCCACCCAGTGAACCCTCTCCATTCCTCTTCAATCCCACAGCTTAAATGTCTTCAATCTATCCACACCCACCCTTTTTCATATTTATGGCCCATACAACGCCCGAGTGAATTTTCTTCAATGGAAAAAATAATTTTCTTTGAACTCAGTGGACTGTTGCACGGCGATAGAATACCGTATTATTTTAAATATTCATTTTTACCCTATCTCCTCATGCATATGTATTTTTATAATGAATATATTTATTATTATACTACTTTCAAATAGTTGAAATACTAAAAAATAAAATTAACTAGAGCGTGATATAATTAAATTTACTCTATCTGTAGGCGTTTTTCTTGGTGTAATTTTTTGTAGTCGTAATAATCGGCATTTCGCTCCGGTTTTCTGCTACAACTCTCTGGCCTTCTGGCCGCAGGAGGTAGACGTGAATGGACTAGCCTGAGTGGGACGTTGTTCTCGTTCATTATGAATCAAGGTTAAAGCCACATATGGAAATGGTCTCCTCATTATTTATCTCTGAGTCAATAACGGTGAGGTAATTTCCTTCTGTGTCATTATTTTCACTTTTTCCAAAGATTCTTTCTCAGCATCCTGTGCACTGTGTCACGTCCTAGTTAACGAATGAGTTTAAGTTTCCCACTATTTGGTTTTCGTCCAATTACTCACATCGGTAATTGACTGATTTTAGCCGGACTCAGTAGTGAGGTTGGTAATAAGCAGTTTGGCCCTTCTAATAAGGAAAGGAAGGCAGAGTAGAAGGTAGATGAGAAGTCAGGGGCTGGTGTTAGCCAGCTTTTAACGAAAGACGCCAAGGGAACAACGATATAACGTCCCATTCGTCGGACGGAGAGTGGTATTTGACGGAAGACTGTGCATGTGCTCTGCTCATGACACCAAGGTAGGCATCGGATAGCAAATGAAAACTTTCCTCCACCCTTGGGAAATGAACCCGGGTTTAATCAAACATGTACCACTAGCAATCAACTGCCCTCCATATTAATAAGCGCTTTGTTCAAATCCCCATCGAACAGTTCAGTTGTGGATCGGGTTGGTGGAGTTGCATTGGCTTTCCATCCCAGGGGCTCGGGTTTGAATCCCGGGGGATATTTTTAGTCGGATCCCGATCCCCACTTGCATTATATGCGGAGAGATTTCTAAATGCAGCTCTTCTTCCGCCGGAAGGGACAAAGCTACAGACCACTTGGCGCTTTTCGACAAGAGCAGACTAAGGCCGGGTATTTCTCCACCCTTCTTTCATTCCGTTGTCCTACATAATCCTTTCCTTACCTACCTACCTATCCTGGGATAGCGCAAATGACCTCAGTTGTCGGCCGCCTCCCCTTAATGCCCCCCAAACCCTGGAATTTGGATCGCAAAGGCTTCTTAGAATGAGAAACGCACCAAACAGTGAGCATAATAATGAACTCTCATTCCAGCCGTGAGAACGTACGCTCAGGCGCGAGTCTTAAACTGCCGCCTCGGTCACCTGAAGAACTCGGTCGCTTTCGAAAGTGACTCCCCCCCCCCCACTCCATCCTCCCAGGGCGCTGTGGATGTGTATTGCGGATAATCGCACGAGAGTTGCGAAAGGTCGGTGCGGAGTGAATCGAAGGCGAGTTAGCCCCGGAGGTTTTGGGAATTCGCGCGAGGAGGCAGGGGAAACAGGTTTTGCAGTTTGAAATTACTCCAACTCGTTGACTCTCCCTCTCTTTCTCTCTCTCCTGGTTCATTTGAGTCGGGACCGGTATTCCGCGAACTCCTTATCTCGGTGGGATCATCACATATCCACTTTCTTCTCCGTAACAATCCAGCGTCCGACCCGAAGATCGTAGGTACATTGTTGTATCCCCTCGAGGGGCTCAAAGGCCCATTCCGTCGTTTTTGAATTGAGATACTGCAATAAGAGCTTCACCAATTAGGATAACTCAGTTTCTCTAATTCTTCTCAATTGCTTCAACCTCGTAATCGCTTGACGCATCATCGCAAGACATGAGTATTATTTTGAGAGAGTTTTATCTTGAACTCAATAGCTCAGTCTAAGGAAAATAATTACGATGCTAAGATGATATTTTCTTTCCACGATGAAACTTTTTAGTTGATCGTTGTGAATGAATCTACAATTTTTCCAGTTCCGCAGTTCTTTGAATTTGTCAAAGTGAACACCTTCGTATTTAAAGTTTGGCTTTACCTCGTGGACAGTAGCGCTTAGCGTTCGCACACGAGTACTTTGGCATTGTATGGACGGTACCTGTGAAGACATCTCGCTCCTTAAAGCCTCCATGAAATTCACAGTGAGAGATGACGCCTGTATAGCTTAACTGGTTGAGCACTCGGCGCGAAATCGGGTGGTCTAGGTTCGAATCCCAGTCCAGGCGAATGATTTTTTCCCTGTCAATTTCACTTAATTTTGATATTGGTTGCTCGTGTGCGAATCCGGGAGGAAATCGTTTAGAACAAAAAAATTTGAAAACCGTTTGACGAAAAAAAATGTATGAGTTTGGTGCCGTTATCATACACTGTAATTATGCATTTACAGAAAACTTTTAAAAATATTTCTGCGAGGATTCACATTCCATTCAGTGTATGCTCGAATTATTGAATAACCTCCCCCATTTATCGACGCGAATAAGTTGTCTTTGCGGGTCGGTTTTCAGGTGTTTTAGTCTTCCACCAGCAAGACACTGATATCACCATCGGCTCTTTTGGAGAGCAAAAGTCTCGTAGCCACGGAACAGAGAACCCAACCCTCTTACTGAAATTATGATCTAGCCTTAGGGTGCATCGGAAACTCGATAATGACCGCACTCCAAGGAATCGCTCTTTGGAGCAGAAACGGGGGAGCTAAAGTTTGTGATTCGCAGATTTCGCAATAATTAGATGGAGGGTGATAGGGTTGAGTGCATTTTCGCAGTATATGATTCGGAATATACGTCTAACCAGAGATTGCATGCATCCTGCTTGTATCATGAGCTTAACCTTATTCAGGCATATGCCCTGAAATGCAAATAATCCACGAAAATGATTGGAATTATAATATTTTAGTGGATAAGTTCCTCGATTGTGTTTAGAGTGATTAGTGTACGAGGTCCAATTCCAAGAATTTTTTATCCAGGCAAGAGATGTAGCCATGTTTGCGGGGGAATTGGAGGAATGTTTATCCCAGTCAGACGCGAGTATTTAAATATGTACCACTCAGTATTTTCAAGTGCAGAACTTATCATCCCCTTTATAGTACAGTATAACTGAAATATTATGATCAAAAATTCCATGCCTAAAGCATTTAAGAATTGATTGAAAGAAACTCATAAAAGAAGATACCTTTTAATGAAATTATATGACAAGCTAATTTTTGCAATTAGAACGTCAAGGGATGAAGGAGCTAACCAAAGCGAATATAACCCACTGTCACTGAAAGAAAAACACATTTTATGTTGCTAAATTATGTTTGAAACGTCGAAAACGACCCATGTGTTAGTAGGATTAACTCGATGACACTTCTGTTCAAAAGGGATTGACTGGGAATCGTTGGACATCTTGGGTACATACATTTGGTAGACTTTTCTTCATCCACGCGCTAATAATAAAAAAATTAACTAATCGCCAATAGCATTCAATCCGGAAATTGATTCCCAGCTTCTTTTCACTACGCTCTCGGCTCAGCGACACTTCATTTCCTTCGGCGATGGGAAAAGCCTTCAGTCTATTTCCTTGTGATTCCCCTGGGAAAGAAAGATGAAGGTCTTCAAGACAAGCGTGCGCGAATCCCCCCTCTCTCTCTTTCTCTCTCCTCATCGTGACGAAAGAGTAACGGAAATTGAAAGTAATAATCCCCTTTCCTGTTCGAGCAATGCATTTTCCTCCATGGCTCGATGGAGTTTCCTGGAGTCAAGGCCGAGAACATTTCATTTTTTTCAAGGTTTTTACTGACATTGGGACGTAAAAATCCACATGTTTTCCCTTGTTTTCATCGATTTAAACTCAAGTTTGGCTCGTATTATGAAATTCCAAGTACCTGGAAATGAAGCATATTTTCTCGGAAACAGTCTCAGTCTTCGTTTCACTTGGTTTCGGAAACAGTCTCAGTCGAAATCATTTATACCAAGCGAGTTAAGAGAAAAGTATACCATATCGTTTTCCAATGTTATTTTTGTTTTCACTATCACGGTTTCATTGAAAATCAACACTATTCGCTGTCGAATTCAAACACTATTTGAAGGAATCCATAAGATAGAGGCAATATTGCGTGGAATTTGTATATTCTGGATGGATGAAATATGTGCAATTTTCTGCAAGTAAAAAGATTATTTGTGGAAAATTGCAAATCTTTTATCCATCAATAAACAACATTTCATTTGGCGCGGAAACTTATAAAAATTCACCTTATGGTTCTTTTGGCCATTTACGTGGATTTCCTTGAAATACATTAAGTTTTTACGTACTTCCCTGTGATTTACCCGATTTTTCATAGGTTTCCCTAAAACCTCTCCTCTTTCCTTGTCTTTACGCAAATCCTTTCATTTATTCTTGTCGATAGGGGTAGCCACCGGTTCTCTGTCCAGAACTTGTTTCCATCTTGAGCCAAGAGGATTCGAAGGGGAGGGGAAGGAGGTGGGGGGAGCACGTGACTTCTCATTTTTTCCTCCGTGACGTCACACAATGACTCCCCCCCCTTCCCATCCACCCGACGGGATGTCATCTTCTTTCGTGCCATCCTTCTTCTGCGACTCCGTCCTTCTTCGCACGCACATGGGCGACGCATGCACACTCCATCACCACCCCCCCACGTGACACATGACAGATTTTTTCCTCGACTTCCTTCGCCAGGAGATGTCAGCCGTTTCATTTCCACCTGTCCACATCTCCCTCCGAGAATACGATGGGTGTTAAGGAAGGTATAGACCATTGGGTGAGGGTTCGCACGTGCGATATATCAGTCTCCTCACCGGGTACTTGCCATCATGCGTACCTACCACACCACTGGTTCCCTGGAGAGACCTGTGGTGTAGGCTTGATAACGCTTTCCATGCAACGAACAAATTGCTGTGTTCACCAAGCATTCAACATCCATGATGGCCTCTAGAGGAAGTTTTTTTCTCATAATAAGAATGAAAAACCTTGAATCAAGCTGGAGAATCAAAGAAGCATGCTGGCGGAATAGTTACTATTAGAAGGAAAACCTATTTTCCTGTTTCGTTTTCCTCGTTGAATCCTTACACTACCAATAATCTCTCATTATGTCCATGATTATATCATGTGCCTATTGGTTTGTAACCAATCCCGCGAGCAAACATTATGTGTTAACATGGCCCTGAAAACCTTTTTATGTTGATTTCCTCCGTGAGAATTGCTCTTAATATTCCTCCATAAATGAAAGCGATTTTCCCTTGGTGCAATAAATAAACCTGGTAATAAAATACGCAATGGTGTATTTCATTTTCTTGAGCTTTCTGTTTAAATTCTCTCTAAAAATTTGGATTAATTTCCTTTCTCGGATACTCAACTAAAGCTGGACGGTTAAGCGCAACTGAACGCGAAACCGAAGGTCAAGCCAAATCGTGTTTCGATGAAGAATTTAACGCAACACAGGGACATGTAAAACATTTTTAAATCCATGTATAAACTGCATGTATATGCCCTTCCTATTGTTGCAGTTGGTTATATTTACTTATCAAATTTATTTTCGAGTGGAACCTTTTACAAATCACAGAATGCGGTATTTAAAAGTTTTCACATGATAATAAATTTAGTGAAGGAATACCACAAAGTTGCAGTAGAACGTGTTTTATTCCTACACAATAAGACTTCACCTCCTCTTTATTCAGTTTGCAAGCGAAAAATCGATGCGTCTAAGTCTTTTTATTGTGAAGAGACAATGATTTATGCATGAATAACGTTTATATTGAGCTCTTCTTTAAGAATGTGCGAGATACCATGAAATATTTTCTTCACGCACTGATACCCTCCATTTTTTTACACTTGTATTCTTCCCCCGCTTGAGACACATCTAATCCATAAAAAATAAGGAAAATGTCCAAATATGTTCCATGTGACCCCTATGAAAACTCTCTATAACTATTTTTCAACTTGAAATATCCTCGTAACACTTCATCGATTCGTTTATAGTGAATATTCGTTTGATTCGTGACATATTTAGTGAAAATGAAGGGCAGCATTGGGGTTAATCATTCGTATTGCTCAAAATTTACGCAGAAGGGAATTCCCCTCGGATCGAACTCTTCATAGTTCGTGGATACTCCGCTGCAACGCTGCCAGTTTTTAATTTTTTTTTACAGTCGCATGTAACGCCGCAGTGTGCATGGAACGATGGTGCCCCTCGTAGCTGTAGTCCCCGCGGGACGGCCCTCTCGCCCCGTCCCGAAATTTTCGGCGTCGTTATGGACCCACAAGGATATTGATTTCCATGCTCGCTTCCGGAGACAGTCAACCCAAATATCGATCGGGCTCCGATCAAACTCTGAACATATATTAATCAACCAGTGCCGTTAGGCTTCATTTCTCGATCCAAGTCGAATTCCAATTACTTTGTTGGCCCTGCTAAACAGAAACTTCATCTAAGAATGAGTTTATTAAAAGTAGTTAAGAGAGGTCCTGTGTCCTACTCCGTCTCTGCTAGGGATATTGTATGGATTCATGTTAAAAGGATTTTTATTATTTAAGCCCCTTTTATAAGATGCCATGTATTATTACCAAACAACGATCTAATTTATTACCTATTACAAGTCTAATTTATTTCCTAGTTCAGCTTTCTGTGTCAATACCTACACTAATGTATCCGAATCATTAAATTTTATTCGATTCACTGAAAAATAATTTGTTCTTGAATCTCTTAGGAAGGTCGTGATTATTTGTCATTCGCGCCCTTATGAGTGCCTTTCCGTCATTAAAACTATTTTGTGAGTGTTGTAATCCAATTTTTAAATATATCGATGACTGATCAATACAGCCATGCGAAATAAGTTTGTATAAGCTATTTATATATGTATATACATGTATACACATATTTATATATTTGTTAATAATATTTAATTTCTAACTAATAATTTTCTATCATGACTTCATTACGTACACATTTTATGAAATATTTCTAAACAAAAAACTACAGTACGAATGTGTTAATTGCTGATTTAATATTTAGGATCGACTAGTCATTATGAGATGCGAGTCTATTAGTATGTTATCTTGGTATTATTATTGGTCTATGCGCACCAGAACGTATTTTAATGATGCCGGTATCTACTTGGTTAAATTTAGCTCAAAAATAGAGTCGGAATTCACGCTGTTCATTGGTATTAACAATGGCGCCAACCAATAAAAATCTCCACAACTCTTCGCCCCTTATTACCTCTTCCAACCTCCTACTCTGCCTCCTCCTGATTTCCTCACGCAGCTTCCCCTACTCACCCACCCTCACCCATCATGCTGAGCCGAACTATTTTACGGATATCATTAACTTTTCAACTTCTCTAATTTCCTGATGGAGTAAAGCTTTGTACTTTGATGTAAAGATGGAGTACTTTGCGTGGAGTTAGCTTTTTTTACGTCTTAGTATTACACATCTACAAATGTTTTAGGTTATAAATTATTTTCGGGTCCAATTGTTTCGTAACCAAATTGAAATTCTTAACAGAGAATAACTACCGAGTGATTCCGCCATGTAAAATGTACGTAATAATTGGTATTAAAAAGTTGTCACCCCAAAATCCTCATTATCGGTTATTCTACGCTACCTTATATTTTATTTGTCTAAAGTTGGAATTACCTCGTTCTATCTTTTTCTTCTTGGGACGCAGCATTACTTTCATGATTGATTAACACTTACTAATAATGATTATGATTAATTAAATTAATACTAATATGGATTCTGTGTCAAAAGTGGGGCATTGGTGAATGACTTCACGCTTTCCCGGTGTATTGAGTAGATGAAGATCTCTCGAGTTTCCATCCGGGTTAGTAGCTCCATGTCCAACGTTTCGACTGCTGTCTTCCTCAGGGTGATGAGAGTGCCGTTCAAGAAAATTGGCTCACTTATATACCTATCCTAAGTCGGGAGAGTCGGTGTCAACTGATTGGTCCGATCTTTCCGCGCCTCCTTCATGGTGTTGAGGATAGGTTTCCATTTTTTCCTGAGGTGAAAACCACTGTGACGGTTCATTTTCCTCTCGAATAGTGAAGGAGGCGATGGAGATTAGGCTGGAGAAGCCCATGCCCATGGCCATTCAACGTTGTCCCCTTCCTTAATGACGTTGGCCCATCCGAGTAAACCCCCCGAGCATGGGAAAAGCCCGGTTCTCGAATCTAATGCCATGACCGCGGCTCCCCGGCTGGAGGCGGCACGGCGCGGCGGTGGCCGACCGTCCGAACGCTCCATATCCCGAAGCCCTCTCTCGCCCGTTTCCGGAGTGCAGCTCCATCTGTTTGCGGCGCACGGCAGCGCATGGGTAGGAATTGCGTGCTGCATACCGCCCGGGGGAATACGTGTTGATGGTAGAAAAGGGTTTTTGAGTGGCGGCGATGAGCGTGCCTTACAGTGGTGCTTGCCTCAGTCTGATAGGCGGCTGTTGGGAGAGGATGTACGAAGGAGGGAAGAGGAAGAGTAGAACGATACGAGGATGAGAGGAAGTGTGTGGACGCGTTCCGCTAATCTCGTTCCCAGAGGTATTAACCGCTCCTTCGACTCCAAATGCTGAAGAAAATCGGTCTTAATGGGAGCTTGATATGGAACCGTGGGAGACGTAGCAAACAGACCAAAATGCGGACTCTTGTGCGTGCTAGAGAATAAAGGTGGTCTCGGAGCGTCGAATTAGACGAAGACGGAACTGAATCGTCTCTGGAAAATACATGTGTGAGCCGCTGTACACTGCACGAGATATGCCGTTTGGGAAAATAGGAGGGAACATATGATGTGCATGTGAAACATAACTACAAAAAGCTAATGCGAAATAGCTGACGAATCAGCCCACCGTTAATTTATTAAATAGTTCGCCCATCATTATTTCATTTTTAACATTTGCTCTCTTTACGCTGCAAGTAAAAAATGTAATAGTGGACGAATTTATAAAACAATTCGCATTCGCTAACGTATCGACCAAAACTAGAGTCTGCTGTGGCAGTGTCGTGAAAAATACATGAATATTCATGAACAGACCTAGGTAAGTCGTACATAATGAGACGTCTCAGACGGACGAACACAACAGTTGACGATCGGATGGGCACCCCTCTGCTTCGCGACACGCATGGTAATTTCATTTAAGGTAGTTTGAGCGAAAAATCATTTCATCTAGAATTTGATGAATTTGGCCTCATTTTAAAGAAAAAACTCCCATATTTCCAATTATATCAAAATATTACCTCCTTACCGAACTACTTTTCGAGCAATTTGCCTAAAAATATAAGCTGTTTTACATGGGATATATTATGGCTGTGCGCTCCAAAGGGAGAATATTAAACAAATTAGGAACGTCTAGCACCTAGATTTCGCCAAAAAAAACTAACCGTGTGTAGTAGGCTTGTTTTATCAACTACATATTTATAAAAAATAGTCTATTTCTCCCCTCAGTAATTTTTGCAGAATCGCAAAAAAGCCTGATGTTTTGAAGGGTTTTCAGCCGTACGGCAGGAAAAAATTCGTCAAGTTAGAGACTTATGTAGCTTTATTTATTTAATTACTGAGAATTTTTGTTATACATAACCATATCTTTGCGCCATTAATATTACAATATTTATTTCATACTTCTTACAGACGCTGAAATCAAAAATTAAAATTTGAATATGGTCTCCATTATGACTAGGGATCCATCTCGCTCAAACCACCTTTACTTGCAGAATTAAATCAAAGAAGAGCACATGCAGAAACATGGAAAAATCATGCAATTGGATGGAATCAAAATGGATACTGTTTGTGGAGAATATTTTTAACAGATTGATTTTCGCGTCCCGCGTGAAGGCGTCTTCTCAAAATCTAGTTTTCTTTCCAAGCCTCTAAAGCCTTGGATCTAATAAATGGCAGTGGAGATTAATCCTTAACAGTTTTATTTTAATCCTGACGATCCTCCTTATACCTTTGCTTTGGGATTAAGCCCCGTTCGATGGTGTTTCAAATGACAATCCTTTCCCCGAATCGTGCACGGAATAGAATCGGTAGGATTTGAGCCGAGGTAAATTTTGAGCGCCGCTAAATCTGAAGTTGGAAACTTTTAGGCATTTAATGGCTTTTTTCACCTATCTCTCGTATGACTTTAACCAAGCACTTGTGAAGTGCTTTAATGAAATTTGTTTTTATTTTGGAATATGTCATTTAGGTGAAAGAACTACTCCAATATATTTCGCCTGGATTAATGCGTGATAGGAATGGGCCCGCTACAGTGCTCCTTTTTTATTACTGGGCTGAGCTCGCCATGTTCAAACTAAAGGGGATTACCATGAATCCGTAGCGCTTCGCTCGCTTGCTAAAACTTTTCAATTTTCGATAATCCAATACGTAATTATTTTACCATTTCACGGTTTTGCGCAACCTTTTATTTTCCAGAATAAAGGTTTATCTGTGTTCTCATTTTCCTCGTTTTGGTGGTTTTGATTTTGATTGGACAATCAAAATGGAAAAAACGGACGGGAAAATTTCCATTTCAGTGCTAAAAAATTGAGCTTTTTTTATTTAGACTGAACCGTGTAATGCCAGAGTTGTTAGTCAAAACTGGGGAAATGGTTTTTCTTCTCTGTTTCCTTTTTTCGTTAATTGTTCAATCTGTTTTTTAGACAATCATCTCTATTTTTATAGCATATTGACGCGTAAAAGGAAGTATATCCTCTGGCACATGCTATGAGAACTCATTTAATCTTGTTAAATGACTAATATAGGTGAGTTTCCGTACAACTGTGCATTTATGTTCACCAATACGCCTGGCTTAAACTATTTTCTGTGTCATTGCTTGTAGGAACTGGACAAACTATGTTTTACTTTAAACGTATGTTATGCGAAATATTTTTTTAAATTTAGTACTCAAATTATTTATGCAATAGGTTTATTTTTATTACTTAGATTTTCGTATCTTTAATTTTATCTGCACATTATTTTAATAATCTTCTTCCTTTCTTTTTTTTAGGTGAGTTTCCTTATTTTCTGGATATCATCTATGCATAAGTTGTAGAGATTGGTTGCTGTCAGCAAGGAGTGAGTACATACTGGCATGATAACTGCTTCTTTTCTTACGTTTTCGTCTCATACTGCTGCTCATATCCGTAATTAAAATTTCTTTAAATGTACAGCCTGTATTCATATCTCCCAGGCAAATGGTCATATGAACATTCTCATTGCGTTGCCTCCCCCCAGAAAAGTATTAATATTAAGAAGAGTGAACTATTGATACGATAAGTATGAAGAACTTGATAAAAAGGAAAAATAATATGCATAGTTTACTTCTCTTCACCCTAAGTTAAACGAAAATCCTTGGGTTTTGTCACATATTTTTTCCGAAATTAGTCCAAAGTAGATGTGGGAGTGGAAGTGAAGGCGATTTCATCACCATAATTACGCAAATAAACATCGTGCTAGGTTGCACTTATTGGTGCTAGATATTTCACCAGAGTAAGGAAATTCAACGTGGGAAAACCATTTGATTTGATCGGAAAACGCATCCTTATCTCGCATTTGGCTTGGCTAATGCGCCTGCAGGCACTACTCTCCACCTTTGCAATGTGGGTAAATGAAGGCTAGAACAAGCCCGCTAAAATGTCCACGGAAATCCGTCTCGAGTCAAGATGGTTCGGTGAAATGACTTGCTAACACATTTTGTGGGCAATTACCGGAGATATGAGTTCGTATAGCGATCCAAATATATAACTTTTTGTCGTGGTTACATCCCTCCCACCTGTGTGTAGTAGAGGCGAGGAAAAAATAAATTGAAGGAGGAAGAGAAGTAGTCTTAAATTATTTCACCGAATTCCCTCTTTCTTTCACCCCTCACCTTTACAACGCATCGTCTGCGCAGGGCTATTCAGCGTCACTTCCTGTCTCTTCCGTTTTACGTAAAGATAGATCTCTTCACACAGAGCACAGAAGGCCTGTTTGCTAATATGAACGGCTCGGAGGGCTTTATTGCAAGCGTTTTATTCAGCCTGTTTCACCCATTCACGACCTCAGTTTCCCTCTCAAGTCCTCTGTTACCGTTTTTACGCATTTTTTGGTGCTTTCTTTCGTGGTAGAGGATGAATAAATGATATGATAACTTTTACGATTTCGTTCATAGTATCATTACAAGAAATCGAGGCTGTTCATAAAAGTAAGTGAGCGCAAACTGGAGCAGGTATAGTTTTTCAATTACGCCTGGGAGAGTGCATTGGATGAAAATAGATACAGTAGTAAAGATGTTAGAGGGAGAATAGAGTTATTTGAGGAGGCATTCACTAATAGGAGAGAGTTAACGATGGGGACCTTGTGTAAGAATGTACATAGAAGACTGGCAAAGTGTTTAGTATCTGTAGTGTCGCTTCTATGGTTCAGAAACATGAACTTAGAGGAAAGTAGATGGGATTAGGCTGAAGACGTTTGAGATGTGGGTGTGGAGGAGAACGGAGAAAGTGCGCTGTACGGAAAGGAAGACGAACTAGGAAGTGCTCAGCATGATGGGTGAGGGTGGGTGAGTAGGGAAAGCTGCGTGAGGAAATCAGGAGGAGGCAGAGTAGGAGGTTGGAAGAGGTAATAAGGGGCGAAGAGTTGTGGAGATTTTTATTGGTTGGCGCCATCATCTACGCGTGGGTGTATCATCCATTTTAAATGGCCATTCGCAAGTTGTTTTCCGTGTCGCAGTATTTTCCTTAAAAACTCTCGCAAAGAGCCTAGGGACTTATGGTTGGATCGGACAGTTAACTTCTTTGATAGCACGAGATCTTTTCAGGAAGATGGCATTTAGTGGAATAGAAGACTAAGATGAGGTTAATAATGTTTTATCACCGTAACTATTGAACTTTTTTAAAAATTGAATGTTATCTTAATGTTGCCATAACTTAGGCGAACGTTGAGAAAAACACCGTGAAAATGGAGCGATATTCGGCGGCGTTATAGGAAGCTTACTATTCAAGGTGTTTTGGTTGACACAGATCGGAACACATCAGCGCACTTCAGCGCACCCGAACGGCGGTGAATGGAACAATGTGCGCAGGCAAAACGTTCTGCAATCTGTCGGTAGATAATAAATATTCTTCTGGCACACAATGGTCAGGGACTAAGTTTTTGGAAAATGTTGAATTTATTTACTTTACACACTTAAGCAAAGCACACACAAAAAGCTAAGCTTTTTGCCACGAAGTAATGAACTACTTTCATTGTCAATACTTGAAGCGTTAACTGAAAATCAACCCAAAAAATAATCGAAGTTCTTTTCCTCACAAACACATTCCAGCGCACATCAACAATTCTCCCGATCTGTTTTTAAGTGCGCTGTGCCTAGTGCGCAGGGTCTGAGACGAATGGAAACTAACTCCCCTGTGACTCCCTTGTGTCGTTGCACAGTGAGCATTGCATTTAAGCGAATGGAGTACTCTTATTAACGACAATCGAAGTAACCCTCTCCTCCACATTTTCCAAATGTAAATAATATTACTTCCTATTTAATGGCTAAGATATTATAGGTTTCCAATATAATGGTACATAGTCTTTTAGCAGTTGGTGTAGTGGTTACCTTGCCTGGCACTGAAGGCTGTGGGATCGCGGGTCGATGTGGTCTAATCATTTTCTTTATTTTCGGCCTCTCATTTTCTTTAATTTCTTCGATGTCCACTTACGTTTTAAGTGGCAATCAAGTAAAATGGCTTCCTCACTCTATTAATTCTTTGGTTCCCAGCATCTACTTAATCTGGATACTGAATGCAATTCAGGAGTTTCCATATCCAACCATTACTTACAGTATCGTGTCGGCATCTTAGCGATAGAACGAAGGGATATGTATTTAATTAAGCTCTGTGGGCTTTACCCCTTAACAGGATTAAACTCAGGAAAATCTACTTGTTTTATTTGTTTGGTAATGGCTGCACGAGTCATTACCGCTAAATAAATTCCGCTTCTTTATTGTTCCGTTTTAAAATAATAGTAGTTTTCACTGAAAGCATGCCAAAAATTACGGAATGTAGATCCAGGCTATTGAAAATCCTGAATAGTTGACTTATGAAATCATTCTTTTTCTTAGCCTGAGGAATCGCGTGAAAATGTTTCGTTAATTTGTTTTTTTTTCAAAATTGGCAAGTGATTTCCTGAAAAAGCACAGACACATTTTTCGTTAAATATACGGACCAATCTCGCGCGATAGCCATGTTAGTTGGATCATTTTTCTTTTAAAAAAGCGTCACTTCATTGCGACAATACACACTCTCCTCTTTAATCTATGGTACGATTCGACTGCCCCTAATCTCGATCGCTTCCTCAACTATGGAATTTTTAAAAATTCGCACAGCAATTCAGGAGTATTCCCTGAATCTCATGTCTGAGCCTCTCTCTCCAACTGAACACCTCTATTCCGGGGGCCTTCTCCTCCCCAAAGACTGGGTCGAGAGGTGAAGGCAGCTGGTTGAGGCGTGGGTGGAGGAAATTAGACGTCCGTGCCCGCATCACATCAAGACGTTGCCGGGCCCTCGTGGTCGCCCTGGGTCCCTATCCCCCAAGCCACGGAGGCAGGGTCGCTTCTCCATCTCTCTCCGCCCTGCCACCCACCCCTGTCGGAGCCGAGTCCATGGCAGGGCTGGGCTATCTATTCATTGCGAATGCGTCGACTGCGATATCCCGGAGAAGACACATTGTGCTGATTCTGGCCCGGCCTTGGAGAGCTCGCTAAAATAACTTTTTTTCGAATTCCCAATTGGCTCAAGGCGGAAAATATGCCTTTTTGGGGAAGTTTGTTAACCATGCCAAATTTCTTTAAAACCAAAAAAAAAGTCCTACCCTGTCTACGTACGAGTAAATGCTGAAAATGTACCGAAAATCGGATGAGATCTGGAAAATACTCCGATAGAGCCTGTATTATTTTTATAAAATAAACTTATCGGGTAAGAAATGCATTACTAAGCTAATTTATCAATGAAAAATTTAAGGCTTTCTTAATTTCTTAAGGAAGACCCCGAAATTATCGAACTTTGAAAATGTTGACGTGGAGTCACATCTAAAATTAGACTTATGGGATTCCACCGTATAATGACAGAAAAACGTGGCCTCTGTTTGTTATGAACAACAAATACCTACCTTTTTAAGCCATTTCTTTCGCAAAATTAGTTTTAAATTACACGGTGTCAAAGCAAGAATGGGTGACACATTGTAAAAAAATAGTATTTTCCCATAGGTATAATATAAATTCTTTTTTCGCGGAAAACTGTTTTTAAGATACGTACTTTCCAGGGAATTGAATTGGGGATACAATTAAGGCTCCAATCCATCTTAGTTTTTTAGTTGTTAGTGAACAAAAGGAGGAACTTAAGTCAAAATGCGTTAGTTTAATAGAAATTACGTTCTTTTTGGCTCCTATTGCTCGAAAAAGTGTTCATTATAAACATATGTAAAAAAATCTGCATATATTGTATTATAATTTAGTTTTCCAATAACTAAGGTCTGTCTTAATTGAACAAAGTATTTATTTAGGCAATATTAAGGACAAGGGCCCAGCCACATTGACACACCGGTTACCGTAAGATCACCGAAGTTAGGCAATGTTAGGCCCGGACGGCGGTTGGATGGGTGACCATGCATACCTTGACCGTGGCGCTCTTGTCCCCTGTCGGCACGTGGCAGACAGGCAAGGGGTTGGAACAGTGGACCAAGTAGGTCTAAGTGCCCGGGCTCCTGTCGAAGGTCCCCCCTACAAACAATTTATCTATCTAAGCAATGTTAAACAAAAGGTGGAAGTCGGTATTTGTTTTGACACGCACAGTCCAAGTGAAACCACCGTCACTTTTTAAATGCAACAATCAAGATTTTTTGGTTCTGTGATATTAAAATGTCGTCATCGTCAAGGCTCAAAAATTCTGAGTCTTTACTGAATAAGGTCCCTGATTTCATAGCGGTGTCCACTTCAAAAAGTATGAAACGAGGAAAAGGGGTTTTACTCCTAACGATGGGAAAATGGGACGAACGGGACTCATAACAAACTCCCCAACTCTCTCCTCCTCCCCCCACCCCACACCGGGTACTATCACCCCACGCCCTTTCCTCCGCTCGTCCTGCTCTGACGTCACCACCCTCTCTCTCTCTCCTAATCTCACCTTTCTCGTCTCCTCGTCTTTACCCCGAAGTGACGCCCTCGCCCAGGTGCTTCCCCCCTCCTACCACGCCCCCGCCCTGCGCGAGCGTCAAAAGGAAATGCTTTAGAAAAAAAATTATTAAAAAAATTATTCCCGCTTTGAGCCCGCGCTCAGAACACCCCCTCCCTCCCCCCTCCAATCTCCGCTGTGAACGAGGATGTTGAAGGCCTATGTTTCCCCCTTTGGCGACCGTTGCGCATTAAAATAAAAACCCTTGAGCTCAGGCCATTCGTTCGAAATTAGGGACCTATTTCCCTTTATATTCTTCTCCTGCTAAGCGGATGCTGAAGTGAAATGAAAAATGCGGAAACTTTCTTTGGCACACGAACCGTCGAGACCACTGTGTTTTTGTTAAAAAGTCATTTATATTTTTGTGGAATTAAAGTCCATAGAGCATTTTTTCCCTGATTCTTTTATGCATCAAGACCTCCTTGGGATTTTATCCTTATTAATTCTTTAGTGTTCCCTCTTAATCTGTTGCAAAACGCCTAACCTAGTTCTAAAAATTGAAAAGCATATCGAAAAGAGTAGTGAGAAGAAGAGGGTCCCTTAGGGATTGTTGTAAGCAGCCTTCCTAATCTAAAAATACTGAAAGATCTATTCTGCATTAAAGGTGAGCATATCTTTAAATATTTTTCTCAGGATTTTATCGTTAAAGTGAACAGATGCATTGTATTATTAGACTCCACCCTGAAATTAGATAGTAATACCGTACATTTTCCATGTTACCTTTAAAATGTTTTTAGACGTAACACTCACGTTTGTCTAAAGGGTCAACATCATTTGATACGCAAAGGGAAGAAACTTGTGGAAAGAATATTTACCTGCTACATCGTGATATTAATGTTTTAATAGAATCTTTCTCAGCAGGAACTATTGAGTGCTTTTCCTCAAACATTTTTCCATAGTAAGATAGTGAAAAATATTTAAGTATTAATAAGTAGTTCTTATGTTAATATTGTGAACTTTCTATCCCGTTTAGAGAGTGATTACTTTAGATTGTGATGTATAACTTCAAAAATTAAGTATCCTGGTTTGAGATTTAAGTACTTATTTGTGTTCATCTTTTTACTCAATCTCATTTTTTCAGTGAATTAATAAATTTGTTGTAAATCACTGGAATACAGTTGTTTATATCGCTTCATTTTTTTCTAGAAATTCTACTAGAATATCATTTATGATTGTATCACAGCCAAAAATGCAAATAAACGTTATCTTTTTCGTTCAAAACTTTAAATGCGTACTATGGCTAATATGGTTTCGATTTTGAAAAGATAAACCTTCGGGGTAATTATTATTGTGACTGATACGGTGAAAAAGATATGTTGAACAACAGGTGTGGAATGAAAGAACGGTTGGGACACATTCGTGGACAGATAGCGTGTGCTGCTCTTTTAAGTTTATGTCTCTGAAGATAATTGAATGATTCACCACCCTGGGAAGGTATCTATGGGAGCCAACGGGTATATAACCGATGAGTTTGCTAAATATTTTCCTCTTCTTGGGAATCTACTAGGTTTTGCGAGGCCGTAAGTCCATAAAAAATGCCTTAGAATCTTGTAAAAAAAGAAGACACCCTAGTCGTACCACACGCGTAATCCCTTCCGTCGTCCCGCGCTTTTTGCAATACTATAGCTTCTTCCATGTTCCCTTCCCTCAACCGGTACTCTCCTCTCAAGCCTCCTCCCAGCTCTCGTCTGCCTTCCTTCGCTAAATCCTTGTCTCGGCGAGAAATCCCATTACCCCTTCCCTTTCAACATTACCCTCCTCATCAACATGGCGCTGCTCTACGCTTTCCCCACTCATCATGACGTCTAAACTCTTCAATGGCCAGGATTCCAACTTTGACAGGGGTTATCTCGGGTTCCCCACGTCCTGTTTCCAGGGAAGCCACTTTATGGTCTGTGACTGTATGCTCTGAGTTACTTAGCTACACACAAGAGGGTTCACCGGCGCTACGATGACGTTGCACTAGTATAATATATAAAGTAGTGACAGCGTTTTCGAGCAGCAATCCCGTCAATGTAGCTATGATATTAGCTTAGCGCCGGTCACGTGATGACATCCGCCATATTTTGCCTTACTTGCCGATCCTTTAGAGTAAACTAGCCTGTGAAAGTGCGAATTATTTCGTATTTTTCAATTTAAAGCAGTGAATATGCCATGTTGTGTCGCTTTTGTCTGTACTTGTTACAGCAAAAAAGGGTATAAACTTTACTCAACATCCCAGTGTTAGTACTGCGTACGATTCCTTATTTAAATGGCCTTATTTATTTAATATGTGAATACAGTTAATTATATATTCACTTAAACTGATGGTATCAGGCCTGACTTCGTGGAAATGATTGATATCCATGATACCAACATTCACCAGAGGATGCCAGCAGGAATGCTGGCGAAACTGTTGTGATTCCAAACAACATACGCGGACGCAACCCGAAAAATTTTGTTATCATTTGATCAACGCCACGGAAACCTGCGAACGACGGATATCCATGTTGAGGAAAACCAACTTAGTAATTTTCACAAACTTTATTTCGCTGGCACGACGCACGTTTTGCTAAACTCCCTGTGGCATAGTCATGTGGCATAGGCACATGACTATGCCACAGTGTGGCGAAACGCACGTCGTGCCAGCGAAATAAAGTTTGTAGAAATTATAAAGTTGGTTTTTCTCAACATATATATTCACTTTTTTACCCGTACAAATTCGCAAATGCATATACTTAATATTTTTCGACTAGTTATTGCACGAATATGTAATTGCGGGAGAATTATGGCGAGACCGCTTTGCGGTGGATATGGGGCACAGCAGGGTGGACCTAAAATTGCGGCTAGACGAACCTGTTGCTACCTGGGCTTTAGTTGCAAAGTAACTTGTAGCTGTTATATTATTGCTTGGAAATTTGGCCTAGCTTTGGACATGTCACGTTTTATTAACTCGTCTGTGTAGTTCTTAAAATTTTCTGCTCTCCGGCTGCATTTTTACGATGCCTGTGTTGCTGACGGCTGTACCGAATGGTACAAGGGTTATCCGTTATTTTATTCAAATTTGGAATTCTTCTTGCTATTCATTTAAACGAAATATATAACAATTTGAGCTTAGGATAGTGCTAGCTCTTTTTCGGAGGTCTGAAATACCTCCGCTCATTCTTTCCTGGAAAAAAATGTTTCTGAGTTTTCCCCACTTGCTCATAGTTTAGTTTTCGAGTAATAAACATTATTCGAGAACCTAGTTATTGTTGCCAATTATATAATAGTATCATTTAATTTAAAATGCCTATGGAGAGAGTGGTTTGCTATAACGTGACTAATTGCCTATTAATTACCAAGTGAATGACTTTTAGACTTTATTTTTCATGTGTAATTTTATTAAACAATAATTGCATGGCCGATAAAAATATATAAACAAGCGAAAGACAGTCACACATTAAAACTTCCAATATTTCGGTGGTATTGGCATCCATCTTTCTCAAGGTAAAGAGTACCTTGATAAAGGTGGATTTTTGGCCATAAAACACTGTAATTTCGCTTGACAGGTTCATTAGACTCTTCTTCCATTTAGACCTAATTAGTAAAATGAGATGTCATAAACATTCCTTGAATGACTATGTAGTCGTGCACTAGATATCCACCAGAGGGTAAAAACTCAGTGATATAATGGAAAGGTTTTAAACTAGCCTGAAGGTACGGGTCGGAGAGAGCCGTACGCAGGTTTAAGACTTTAAATACCTCCTCTGTCCTGCTAACCGCATTATTAGATCTGAATTGACTACAGGGTGTTAAAAAGTTAGAAAAATAAAGTTCCCACAATGCTCCAGGCTAAGTAGAAAATCCATGATAGAAAGCTGATTTCCTTGTTCTATTTCCACTATGTGGTTCTATTAAGTGGAGTTCCAATTATTGAATTGACCGTCAGGTAAATTTAACTTCGAAAGAACAAGAACTAATTGTCTTGAACGACTGTCTATTATGAAAACATATTCTCTATACCTATTTATTCAATATATGGCACCTTGTGAATGATTTGAATGTGTTCATATTTCTTTTTCTCTGCTATTCTATTTTAATAAACACGAATCATAGATAGATTTGAATACTGCGAAAAAATAGGCTATAATCCGCGCTCACCTTGCAGTCCATGACATTTATCCGACATTCTGCTTCCACCATGGATTTGAATGTTGCCGGAGATGGTCACCATTTAAAACCAGTAGAATTATCGTTTCGATTTCAAACAATGAGAGTAACTCAACGAATTTTCAGTGGTGTGTTTTATCAGCTTTAATGTGACGTTTATTATCGATTATATTTTCTTGTATCTTCATTACATCTATCGTCATCCTGCCAAATTCTATGGTACTTGCGAACAAGTAAGCTGTGAGACTCTTGGCTATAGCATGATATGTTTTAGGGGTGATAAAAGGTATTGTCTCCCACAAAAGTTGCTCTTATTCTATTTATTTGCTCATAAAACAATTGAGTTATTCCCACTGTCCTTCTTGATGCCACGTGCACCCTTGACTTGCAGCATAACACGTGTCTTACAGCGCTCAACACTCACTTGATTTAAGCCCGTATCACAGGAGGATGCTGCAGAAGATCTCTACTATCCAGTTCCTTTGCTCGTGGCCCCTTTCATTATGATAATAATTATATCCTGGTTTTGTTTAATTGCTAAATATTTTGAAAACTTTTAGCCCTGAATATGTCAATAAAAATTATGCAACGTTGGTAATTTCTATGTAAGCGTTGATTATTTAATAGAAAAAGACCAACACTCCTAAAATGATATTCTACTATAATATTGTGGCCGATAATAGAGAAGAAGTTCTTATATTATGATAGTAGTTGCTTTTCAACATAAATGGGTTTATGGACCGTTCCTCTCTAATATGGCCCCTGCCCACATTGTTGGCTAATCAATAGCCTTCCTCCAAACTCATAACTTTGCTTGTTTTCTCATTATTTCCCTTTTATAATATTCATTCATCCACCGGTCTCTGTAGCGTCTAAAATCACAATTCTTTCCCCGTCTTCTACTCCTACCTGACGTTTTACTCTCTGGGATTGGGTTGGAGTACTGGCTTCCCATCCCATGGGATCCGGTTCAAATCCCGGTAGTGTCGGAAAATTTTCAGTGGAATCTCGACTCCTACATGAGTCCTATGCGGAGAGCACTTTAAGTGTAATTCTCCGTCCTTTCGGATGGGACGGTAAACTTTTGATTCCTTGGTGATTTTTTTAAGAAGAGACTAATGCCGACGCCGAGGTTGTATCCTGTCTTCCTCCTATTCTTTTACCATTTTACCCGCGTATCCTAATGCCTTAAACACCCTGCGTTATCGAACGTCTCTCTAAGGAACCCGTTGTCTATCCTTTTTCATTGTCTCACCGCCTTAAAACATTCCGTTATTCTGTGATACGCGCTCAAGACACTCTTGCCGATAGTGACAGTCAAGTTAGTCACTCGCTGTAAATTAAAAGGTCGCCAGTTCGATCTCCACCGCAGGAATGGGTATATTATTCTTTTAAAATAAATTCTTTGGTAGGGTGGTCCATCCTGTCTATCTGCTTCCTACGAATCTCCCCGACCATACCTATCCCTTTCATATCATATAAAAACACCTATTTTAAACACTGCTTTTCATTCAGTTGTAGGATGTGTGGCATTTGTAAATTCTTTTTCAATTTAATGAGGCTTCTTGACAGCCATCTCTTAGTCAAACCTTGGTTAATGGATCAGGCTATGTTTGTATGATCATAGTTTGTTTGTTGAATAATATGAACCCCTGCAATGGTTTAATACGGAAATATGCAAAATTCTTGCAAATATTTTGATAAACTCATCGCTATACTACTTCACATACGTGGAAAGTGGTAAATACCCGGAAAGAAGAAAATGTCGACGGGAAGTCAGCCGAAAGGAGTAATACCTAGACTCGGTGAGATACAAGTGGATAATTTTAGCTGGTTAGATTTTTCAGCGCGTGGCCAAAGAGCTGAACACGCTCTGAAATTTGAAGTATTGGTGTTTCAAGACTATATATGTTCAAATTTACCCTAGCGATAAGTTTTACAAATCGACCATTTATATTAAATCTTATCATTTGAATGTCAGATATCACGTTTTAGGCCTTTTTGAATGAATGGGCATCAACTAAAGATAATTATCATTCATGGTGATCCTTGGCCATGAGGCTATCTTTTATTAGTGTTTTCAGAAGTTTGTTCTAGTAAATTGTCCTCTGTGATGTCACCCAGTTTCCAAAGTGCCAATTCCGTTCAAAACACGTCCAGCTCCGATGCGAAAACCTTCTCTGTGCAGAGCTGACTGTACTGTTTCCCGGCTCGAACTAGCCCGAAATGGCCGTTGCCATCGGCTTCCGATAGTGCGGCGGATCCCGGCCACTTTTCGCTCTCTTACTCACAGTCTTCAACAGGGAGCGCATACCGAAAAAGAAAGGGACATCGCCCCACGAGAGTGGGGTTGGGAAAGGAGGATCTGAGGAGGAATCCCACTTGTGTTAGCAGTATCGGAAATCGGAGATCCCTCTCCCGATATATGTTTGGGGGAGTGGGGTGGAGAGGGAAGTAAAGCCTCCGGGACATGAAAGGAAGAGTGGAAGTTACACATCCATCTTGTGTCAGCTCTTTTCCACTGCCGTCCTAAAGGAATTTATATTTCCGCTCGTTCGTTTGAATAAGAAGGAGTGAGTTGTAGCAGGAGGGTTGGTGGAAATAGAAGGAGGAGGCGTTGCCTGGGTAACGCTATTTCCCACTCTTTTAAGTTCTCCCGAGATGGAATTCATTTTGCCCCCCCCTCCCCCTCATTCTTTTTATCTCTCTATCTTCGGGGTTTGCTGGTGGTGACATACATTAGTATTAGCTCTTAGACTATTCCACTGGCAGCTGAGATTATTCACATCAGTGAGCACCCTTGACTGAAAGAGGGCTGGTTGGTAATGGTAGGATTATTTAGGATATGCACGGAGGGTGGAGAGAAAACCTGGCGTTAGGTTAAACCTGCTCTCAACAACGAATGGCGCCACAATTTTACGTCCCATTGAAAGGTCGAAGTACTGCTCTTAGAATTCCTATTTATATGACTCCTCGGTTGAAATTGGGATCTTACTTAAACATTTCTGTTCCTGCTAGGTTAGAAATGCCAGTATTATAGCCACCGCATAATGGTCAACAACTGGTTTCCTAAGAGGGAACAAGAGAACCCTTTTATGATATCTATGTCAGTAGACTTCTGTTATATGAGTAAGACTGTTGGTAAGACTCCTGATGTTAATTCGCCACGCCTAGGGTAGAATTCGCCCCTAGAATAACGCAACGCCAACGCCCGATGCGGGAGTCGAACCCGCGACATTTGTGTTTCTTTTACCAACCAGGCTACTGCGATCGGCTACTGCGTACTACGATGTCCACAGATGTTATAGGTTAACCATCTCGCCTTGGTTAGGTCAAAACACGAGTACTCCGCGGGCATTTCTTACCCAGAACAGAAAGATTAAATTCGCGAAATAAAAAACTAAGGGAAGCTACGCATTTCGTTAAAACCTACTTTTTGAGAAGAGAGAGTGTAACACAACTAGGTTGGGAGCCGCTAGTGACTCGGAGACTACAGGATAGGCGTACATAGATTGACAAGTTCAGATCAGGCGAATTTCAGGATGACGCGGAGGGCATTATTTTATCACCGCTCTATATCTCTAGAACTGATATAAGCAACAAAAAACTAGAGGTACACTGCCGAGCTGATTTGTGCAAAAATATCTTATTCCCACGCACTGTAAATGGCTACAACAGAAACAGAGCGGTACACAAAGACTCCCGGTTATCACAATTTACTTTCCCCCTCTCCCTCTTCATATTTATTTTCCATATTCCCCTTTTCTTGGTTGGTGTCCAGCTACTTTATGCCACTCGTGCCCGCGGTGGCTTGCAGGGTAGTATGAAGTTATAGATTATATTTATGGTCAGGATCAAACATTCGTTCTGGGATTGAGTGTTCGACTGCGTGGATTCATACATCAGCTTTAGAATGTAGCATTCGACATTTTAACTTTTACTTTAAAAACGGAATATTTCCATCAGGAAAGTCGTTGGCGGCGGGTCGCAGGTTAATACATATTTGTAGACGAAGAGAAGGCTAAGATTTGCATTGCTCGTCATGCAGACTTTGGAGAACTTACAAATCGAATTGTTAATTTTCTGAAAAACGGACTCCATGCGCGTCGTTTCTTATCGAGTGCCGACTGTAGAAATGAGCCTGAAAAAATTATTTATTTGTTAAAAATAGTAAGCGATGAAGGAGGAAATTGTTTTTCGTTTTTGGAGCGGAGTGGGTGGGTAGTTTGAGGGTAGAAGAGGGTTCTTCGGGAGCCTGAGGCGCGGACACGTGCTGGGACGAGAGGGAGGGAAAGCTTAGGAGGAGCAGCGGTAAGAGTGGTGTTATATGCTTCGGGCGGCGGTGGTGGTGGTGCCGGCGAATGAACGTGGAGGGAGGATTGTGAGGGACGGGGTAGAGCGGGGGGTAGGGAAGGGAACTTCACGGCGGCAGGGTTTTATAGGGAGGTATGGCGTAGGGTGGGGGTTGGCGGGCGACGATCGATATCTGGGGTGTCGTTGTGACTCTCTGGCCCCCTCATTCCCCTTACCCCCCCATTCCCTTCTTCCCATCTCGGGTTAAAACTCGTGCCGAATCAATCCCTTATTCCCCTCCCTCCCTCCCCCCCCTCTTTCCCCCCTTACTCAGTCCCTGTCGTTCACTCCGTTCATTTTCATTTTAGTTCAGGGTATGGGATATAAACGTGTGTGTTCGAGACGAAAGCGTAGCCCGCCTTTTGACTTCCTTCTTCCCCGTACGTCCAATCATTTCTGCGTATTGGCGATGACCCGATTTCTGATCCGCGCGCGCTATTCCGTTCTAAAAGAGAGCACTCCGCTTCGATTGTTATTGTTTTGTTCTCGCTTTGCTCCTTAGATCATGTACAGATTAGATACGCTCTCAGCGGAGCAGGTTGTCTCCAGAGCAAGTGAGATACGGGAGTCAGCCGATATATCCCGAAAAAGCCTGCGTTTTTGGGTGATCTTTGTGGATAAAATGATTAGCGTCGCTGTTTTCTTTTATGTACCTGAGTTAGCATGTAGGAAAGAAGTCAAATATGTTCAATCCTTCTTGGAAGCATCATTCAAATGCATGGCAGTGTAACGATAAAATGTCTTTCCTCTCTTCCATTAAGAAGTAAATGTTGTACCTTTTAGTGGAATTTTATAATGATAGTTTCACCACCACAATTCTTATACTCTGAGTGTGATTTTATTATGATACTCCGTGAGGTAAATGTACTCCATCATGCAAAAGCCACGAATCTTACCGTTTCCGACGCCACAACAATCTGTTTGCTCTGGCCCCATAAGTAATAAATTGCATGGGGATAGCCAGATTTTCTTCTGTGGTAGATTGTCTTCCGTTAGCTTTACTCCCTCTAGCTTATTACTTATTTTAAAAATGATCCTTATAGTGTACCATTTCCTATCCAAGCAATTCAATCCTCGGAAGTCGCGGCCGGATAGACCGTCAAAAATTTACTGTCGTGTCACGTGGCCACGTAGGTCTGCTCTTGATAAATCCTTGCTTTAAAAATTATATATGAAACCGTGATAGTGTCTCTGCTTGTTATTTTCTGTACTTTTTTGGTGAACAAAATTGTTTCTCATTGACAAAAATCAAGGATAAATTGAGTGTAAAGCGTTTTGTGAAAATTAGTTATTGTTTAATGAAATAACTATAAGTGTATATCCCCTCGTATTTTAAATTTTACAAATGCAAGTACCGTAAGTACTTAAGGTATTTACAAATGTATTTTGTAAAAAAATTCAAGCAAATCATGAAGGACGCCTGAGTGAATAATTATGTCACAATGACGCGATTGGCATAGAGGATAGCGGAGTGGAGATCTGTTGCAAACCAGTCTTAGGATTTATGACTAATGATGATGAAGTACCTTAGCTAAACCTTGTGGAAGTATGCAGATTTATTTTATTTCGTTTAAATTGCTTGAATTGAAGATGTCAGAGATGGCGATGGACGAGTCGTCCGTTGAAATGTCGCGACGTCGCAACGCGTCGATCCTGTTTACCAATTTAAACCGGTGGAATTCCCGAGAATATTTAACAAGCATGTCAGAGATCCTTTACATTTCCGCAAGGTTTTCAAAATCCATGTTTCAGAAGACGAGTGATCATCATGGTGCTGAATCCTTTGGTTCGCTAGCTTTTGCATATAGATGGGATGTTGACCGCTTTGGAGGATTTTATACACACGTAAGAGTGGTCTATGTTTTTAAAATGAAAATAGTAATATGAAAACGGCGTCTGTTACATCTGGTGGCCATTCGAGTAATGGTGCCACGTGTAGTATGGGGAAAACAATAAGATTACACCCGATTTATCATTCTCGTGAGAAGTATGTTAATGAGGGATGGTAAATGTATCATATTTTTTTCCACCGCTAACATTTTTCTTGCTAACTCCTTTTATCGTCGCTATTGTCACACGCTCTTGTTATGGCTGGAAGGGCAATGAAAGTGAATGTTGAGGAGCGTAATGTGAGATGAAATGCGGGATGACCTTTAATGGCTTTTTGCCGGAAAAAGACCGATGGGTGAGCTACCTGTGCCTACGTAAATTTCATAGGAGAAGAATGGGTGTAGTTCATCGCAATAAGTGTCTCTGAGCGGTTTATTCACCAGTGTCTTAATTTGGATTTTTACAACTGAGGAAATAGGCTGAATCACCGATGGCAATCTATAAGGCGATGTCGGTTTTCTGACACTGAGGTAACAAAAGGCAATTCCACCCCGAATTTGCGTGTCATTTGTCATTTTGATGATAAAATCTAGTGGATTCCCACTGCCTCGCAAAATGATCGCAGCCACGGGAGAACGGAATGGGAAATAAATGGATAGAAAGCGGAAAAGTCGACTGTCAAAGGGTCTCGAGCGATAATGACTTTTCCCCTCGGCGGGCGTGTGGAATGCTTCTGGTCCCGCGGTGGCGTCAGAGACAGCAGGTTCAATCTCCAGTTATGTATTCAGTTTTTCGAGTCGCGGTTCAAGGTTGAGGGAAACGATTTTTGTCGAAATCCCAAGCTCTAGTTTCCTACTCGCGGTGTAAATTTGGTGGTCTGGCCGTGAATTTATGACGCAAGGAAAGGCACGAGCGAAGGAGAAGAGCGAATATTTACTCAGAAAGGTGTTGTTGGAGACGACGCTCCATAATGGCAAAAACGATAAAAAGGAAGATGCCCTAATTTATGGTCTCCCTCGAATATACCATGCGTTTGTGGTTCTAATTTCGTATAAGACGATCGGCTCAATCACTTATATCAGAAGGAGGTCACGCCAAGGCCAAGTATACTACGCTATCGCTATAATAAACAAGCGGTGTAAAAAATAGCTGGGGTGGTAAAATACTTTTCGCTGGATTGATTCCTTTATCATGGAGCCGAGAAGAATTAATCAAATTTTACGGATGTTAATTGTCAGCGCTCTTGAGATGTCTGCAGGCTTCAAGGTGTGCTGATAAAAAAGAAAGGAATGAATCCCTCGTCAGTGGTGGATGTATATTTTTACCTTTGCCGAACCTGTTTGCGTAAATATTGCGAGCCATTTAGGCATGAATGAAATCTTTGCGCTCGCACTCAAGGATAAATCAATACCCTTAATGCGCATACCCTAAATACTTCGTTTATATCTGAGGGCGCGCACCCAAACCAATTCTATCTCCGTATCTTGACGATTTTGGCTCGCATTTTTTGTCTCGGTGATGAAACGATGAATGATTGAATGAAACATGCTTGCGTATCGAATTAATTAACTTGTGAAAGTAATGACGGGAGTGATTTATACAGGCCAACCTTCATTTAAACGTGCTCATATTTCAGGGAATGCCAACTCTTTTGTCAGCCCTATGTGCTTTAAGCATATGCTTGGGTGCTATACTAATGTGCATCGTTACGAAATCATAATCAAGCTTGAATTAAAAAGTGATTGTTGTTAACCATGACTATATATGTTGGAAGACAATGGTTTGTGAGCAATGTTAGAAGATTATTCAATCTATAAATCATGCAAGTAATTTATTTTGCCAAAATGATGGGTGTAATTAATACTGGGTTACTTTAACGGAGTTTTCGTTTCCAGTTTACAATTTTCTCTCGCCTAAGGTAGGTCTCAGCTGTAACCTCAATCTTTTACTTTTCAGTTCTTGTGAGAAATATGTATCTAGGTGATCATTATCAACAATTTAAGATTGTATATGTAAATATTAGTACTCATGCAGCGGTTGGTGTGATGACTTAAGTTCTGACTTCCCATTCCATGGGACCGGGTCCGTGTCCCGGCTGTGGCGGAGATTTTTCAACGGAACCCTGATCCATACTTGGGTCCCATGAGGACGTCTAGTATAGCACTCCGTCCGTCGGATGGGACGCAAAATTGTGGAACCCTATGCGCTTTGCGTTAACATCATAAATCTACCACAGTCGCCGGGTATCTATCCGCCTTACCTGCATTCCCCAAGTAAACCAGCTCCTACCATCCTATCCCATCATCTTTATTGAACCAAATCAGTATTTATACTAAATGTCAAGATGTCGGAATATTACTGTTAGCACGGACTGCCTAGGCTCGGCTATTTTTTCCCTCTTAAGAGTCATTAAATCATTTCTATACCGGGGACAAAGGTGATGGCTTAAACAAGATTTGATAACGACTGCAAAGCATTCCAATAAATTTTTCCGTCCCCTCCCTAAATACAGTTGATTAATCCTCAGCATTGTTGTCTACTGCCCCCCCCCTCTCATTTCTGGAGGGGCAGGTATATGTAGTTGCTGGAACATTCACTTCTTCTCATTTTCCCAATATCTATCATCTGTGCGAGTTGACTGTGCGATCGAAGTGTAAGGGTAAGTCAATGTGTCTCTAATAGTCTTATTAAACGTACGGCGGAGTGTATGTTTATCTTGCAGTAGTGTGCGTCTACTCCATCAAATATTCATTGGTGTGGAACATCAAAATCGAAATCTAAGATTTTTGGGCCGGTTGTGATTGACTCTTCCACCGGGAGAGTGTTATTGGACCAATTCCGAATTGTTCTACCTGTGATCATGACCTCATGTGCAATCCATTGGGAGATCCCTGCGTTGATTAAATTATTTGATCGGAATTCTCTGCAATTCAACATGCAAATTGGTGGATCTGAGCGATTTAATTGAATTTTCTACGTGGTAATTTCTGATTGGTGTATATTTTTGAAAGCTGGCGTACTTTATTTTCTTAACCTACTGAGAATATAATGGTTTCTTAGTGGGTTTTATTCTTAATATCAACTTCAGTAATCGGCATTCCTTCAACGAAAGATTTACGTTTTCTTAAATAATTTATCCGCCATTATTGAAGTATTAAGGTGCCTCTTTGGAGCGTATGTGGCATACTATGCTTTCTTTCTCTGAATGTCATACAGATTTGCTCTCGCCAGATTTGTTGTTTCATTATTTTAGTGAGCAATTCATAGCAATTCGTGAATCCTTGCTGACCCCATGCGTCGATCCTACTTGCATCCATTTTTGGGCACTGCATTATTTTAAGGAAACTTGTTTTAAATGTGCTCCGTTTACCGATCTCCACCCTTTATGGGCAGTTCCAGTTTTTTGTGTCACATTTACAAATCCACATTCCTCCACCTCCTCTCCAGCTTTCCTTAGTCTCCGAATGTTTTTCTTTTTCGTTTTTATTTGCCCTTCGAGACAGAGCTATTGTGGCTGGAAAGTGGCTTCATCATTTAAAGACACCCGAGGGTTTTTTTCCGAAGTGACAGCGGTTAGTTATTGATCACATGAGTTGGGTTTAGGTTCTCTCGTGCACTCGTCTCCCATTCCATACCCCTCCCAATCCTACCTTTGTCTCACTCTCTCACAAACACATTCCCCGATGGTGGGAGAAGGGAGTTCGCGGGACTCTTAATAAAAATATCCCGCGAGAAGGCGCTGTTTTGAATGAGTAAACCGGGGCGAGGACGTTAACTTCTTCGCAGCAGGTGCTGTCCTCTTTCGCCTTCATTGCTTTCGTTTTCGACCCGCCGTTTGAGGAGTCCAAGGACGCTTGTCCGGGACCAACGCAACTCCTCCGGGGGGCTCCTCCGGGCCCATTCTCAGGCTGTACTAGGCGGCGGCGCTAATATTGCATTACATACGCACTGCACGCGAAAAGTGGGCGTGAGAGAGAGGCGTGATGGGAGTCTGGGAGTGTGGGTCTACTCGCCCCGAAGTGACAGGACAATGCCACTTCGCCGGCGGCGGAAGTTCAGAGAATTATTAGCGAGAGCTTGCGGTTTGGGGCTTCACAAATAAAACGTGTACTCGCGTGCATAATCGCGCGTATTTGGCTGGATAATAATTTTTGTTATTTTTTTGTCGAGCATGATTTTCTCAAAATTCTTCGAAGACCTGTTTGATGAGAAGACCTGTTTGATGAGAAGTCCAGAGAAAATTCAAGTCGGAGATTCACATAAATTGTGTAACCTTTAACGAGTCAGAGCGGGTGAAAAAACTGACCTACTCAATCGAGTCGTGTAGCGAGGTCTAAAATCGAACGATTCTTATACATTATGTCATTACGAGAGTGTTGGCCTTAAGTCTTTTTTTTTAACAAATTTAATCAATATGCCTAGTGATCAGTGTTATGTCATCATTATTCCAACGGTAGCTATTAGCCCCCTTTAAAATTTATAAAAACCCGTACAGCTACATGACAGCGAGAATATGCTGGCATAGTAGGTCAGCGTCTTTTGATATGATGCTTGTAAAAAAATGTGGAATTGTAAACAGACTGGTTTCTTTACTACCTCCTCAAAAACGTCTTATTTGACTACGCATCCCATCCACCTGTCTTAGGTTCTTATGTAGATTTTACTATAAGCCGGGTAAAAGCATTGCCCTAAACTACGCCACTACAACCACGCCAATCCATTTTTTAGATGGCTGCTTGAAAAGCACGTTCTATCTGAGTATATGTTTCTCGGATTAGTATCAATTATGAGGCGAAGATCAATTAATTTACGTGAGTTCGTATACATTTGCTCCATTTTATATTAAATCCCAATGAATTGTATGGCATCGATAAAATCATTATTAATACACCAAGTCAGTGTATCGCTCTGCACGATAAATAAAATTCAGCCAACGGACAGTCTAATCAGGCCTCTTAATGTTTGCATTTCTGATGTAATTATTTAAAATAGATATTTATGTACATATATGTAGATAGGCTTATAGATATTTTTAAGCAAATTAATTCATTCGTCAAATTCAGGGTAGATATCTTGATAAGTTTATGGTCTCTATGTTAACATTCACACGTTTAATGGGACCCATAGATCACACTGGGCCTTGAAATATTTGTTTTAAATTTTCTCTTTGTTATTCTCACTGCCGCGAAACCTCTACTGCAAGAGTCTCATTGACAGTCTTTTATGTGCTCGAAGCAAATTTGGGACAAGGACCAATGTCCCGTGGTGCGATCGGCCTTAAATTTCGTGCAAAGGTGGGATGAAGTCATAGACGCAGGAGTACCGACTCCAATTGGAATTGTTTTCCTCAGTTCTCTTACGGTGACGGAATTGTGTACCGCGACCTCTTGAGTGACGGACGGACACGCTCCAGCGTACCTGGCGCACCTCCAAGGGCAATATTTATTTAGGTTTCCACGGTTACCCGAAGTAGTTGCGTGCTGCATTTCTCTTATTTTTCACTAGGATCGTTTTTCAATTGCGGCATGCCGTTCTCTTCTCTCACGGTCGTCTGTTTTGGTGAGCTGTCCATCCATATTCTCTCCTATTTTTCGTTTCTCCCTCACCAGGGCAACGTTATTTATGAAACAACGTCTAGAACTCCTTTCAGTTGCACGTGTGTATGCACAGCCTCTATCGGAAACATTGTCCATCCTAGAATTCTGCACCACAGATACCATTTAGAAAATGGGTAGACGTCGTCTTTGTTTTAGCGTGCCCTCTATCGATGAATCCTGTGATAATTGGGTATTTTCCACGTATTTCAAACTATCAATATTCTGATTCAGTTACTTGAACTTATTGCATTGGCTAAAAATTTTCTTATCAAATTGCATTAATTTCGGTTTAAAAAGCTAAAGAAAGTAGAAGGTTACGAAAGCTCCCGAGCACACTCCGAAAACAACCGAATGGCCTGTGACGTCATTTTCGCTGTTTACATTTAGACCCAGGCGTTTCCTTATGCTTACAGTGGAAACAAATTCGGCGAAATTAGTTTCTGACGTGTTCGCGTTTCTAGATATGCCTTTAAATGGCATCTAAGTAAGGGATATAGATGGTGTTTTGTGCCACAATGTACAATTACATCGGTTGAAACACCGAATAAGAAATTTATTCACGCTATCACGACATTGAATGATTGAAATTTCTTCCTTGGATTCCTCAATGTCCACCCGTAAAAATGTATGCTTTACTCCGCACTTCGTGTTCTGGACATATTCTTGCAATGACTGTGCACAGTGGTCCATCTCTCTTTACTTGGACGTATCCTATAGCATTATCACCATAAATCTCACGAGAAGCTTTATAATATAACAACACTTAAATTAAACTTTGAATAGACATTTAGGAGATGAGAATCTATTTTTAGGCATTTCTACAGCAGATAAGCCACTTCTAGAAACCTCCTCTACAAACAATCACTAATTAGCAAATAAAAAATTAACGTTTTAGGTGTGTCGAGTATTGGCAGCACAAACATTTGTCGAGTACTGTGTTATATGTTGATATGTTACTAAGATACTGTTTGTTTACTGTTGCATGGACTGATGTGGACTTCGATAAAGAAGTATCATAATGATTATTAGTGTATTGGAAAAACAGTTAATAAAGTTCATACACCAAATACATAATTATATGTATCAAAAATGATATAAAACAGTAATGACGATTTTAAAAGCAAACTTTAGGCTTACATTTTTTGGACTTAAGCTCAACGAATTTCCGCAGCATTAAATCGCTCATCCTTCTTCATTAAAACGCGTACCATAAACATATCCACTTTGGGTAAATTATCTTATTTGGTTTTAATAAAACCATTGCACACCATAGTCTTTGTTTTCAATGAAAATTCTTTAAATATACGGTAGATCTTCTACAGTTACTCACTTTCTCCCTCACATCCGTCTATCGCTCAGCGAAAATGACGTCAAGCCAATCAGATTTCGTTTCGCAGCGGCGTAAAAAATTTGAAATTTCGACTATTTGAATCTTAAATATCTCAATTAATATTGAATCAATTTTAAAACTACTTTCACTCCGCAAACTTCTTTGAGTTAAAGTAGCATATAAAGATCCGTAAACTTAAATTTAAAATTTTGGAAAATACCCAATTGTGTTCAGAAGTATTTATTGATGCCGCTCTCGGTTTGCCGTTTCATTGGTGTTCCTTCATGACGGTGAATATATATTTGAGTTAGTTTTTATATTCTCGAATTCAGAGAGTAAAGAAGATAATAGGATAAGCTTTTAAATTAATGTATTTGAAGCCATATTAAGTGTTGGCATTAAATTTCTAAAAATTCCACGGATACAGTCTGTGTCACTATTAATTTACCAAAAATATTGAATGTGTAAACATCATCAATATGTTGAAAATTCCCAATTTCTCACGGCTTTTTTCTTTTGGAGATAGAAAAATTTGAAAGTTAAATAGGTGGGGAAAGTTTTTGGAATATGATTGTATTTTTTATTGATTGTGGAGATGGAATTGCCGACCGAAGAATATTTTGACTAACTCGAGTTTTGTGTCGTTGTGTAAAGTTGTTAAAATACGCCGTTGTAAATATACATTTCTTTAATTAAAGCTTTTTAATTTCTCGTGAAGTCGCCTTTTTACTCAGACTAAAGTTTTAGATAATTTTTTTTTGGATCGAATAGATATTTAGGTAAGACCCAACTCGATGTTTTTCCAGGGTTTGCTTTACTTAAATATGCATCTGAAATTGAGTCGTTATTCCAAAGTTTAAAAAACCTATTAAATGCGATAATAGCCATGAATATGTGGTGTGATACTTTATCAAGAGCTTTCATTATAACTGATGAAATAAGACATCGCGGTATAATTGCTATGAGTGTGGGATGCAACATTGTCATCACTAAAATGTTATATATGGTTTTTTAAGCCTTAATAGTTTCATACTCAACACCTATCATAACGAGCTTCCTTATTGATTTATAAATAAGCAAAGAGCAAAGCATACGATAAAATTCATTGGACAATATTTCGAGTGCAGTAAAATTTTTGATTCATTGGAGACGTATCTTTAAAAAAATTCACTGGATCCAACCGGTAATTGCGAAATCGTCGATTTGCGCACTTCTTTTGTTTACGGTGGAGATAGCGATGCGAATCCTCGGCGAGATGCTCCGGGGGGCAATGTCGCGACCCCGATTCCACCCTTCTTATGTTTTTTCCTCCTTCCCCTCCTTCCTTCCAAAGGAGGAATAGCGTGCGGATGAATTTATCCGACGTCGGTGACACACAAACATGATCGCATCGTATATCACTTTCGCTTCAGCGCGTAATTTAGTGTGATAGCATTTTTTACGCTATCGTTATCTCAGGCGTCCAGGCGACGCGTGCGCACGCCTCCATGTTGGTTCGTTTTACATCCTTGCGAGGCGAGAACAATCAAGAAAGGGGGCGGGTTTTCAAGCGTGCACATGAGATTCTTTCCTATTATCCTTGTGGGGTGGATGGAGGAAGAATGGAAGGAAATTATTTCCGACTTCTAAATTGTCGCCCGTCATCCTGCGGACCGCTTATTTGTTTACCCGCGGTTGTTAAGCAACGTCGCCGCGTCACGCACAAAAGAGATTGCTCTGTCCCGCAGAAAAATTCCCATTGTTCCCCGTTCGCTGATTCCCCTACCGGCAGAGTTATTAGTTCTCGGTTTCAAATGAGCATTGCGCAGCGCACGTTTAAAAAAAATAAATTATGCTACAGGGGATAACTCCCCCATCCACGCCATTTTGAATACTGGTCCTGATGAAATTTCTTCCGCACGAACTAACCAGTTTTCAGCGGTAATTGCAGAAAGACGAAGTCTTCTATCAAGTCATCGTTCCGGTGCGACGAAGTTTTCCGTTTTCACTGGAGTGTAAACGAAAAAAAATGGAAACAGGTTGGAGGAACATCGCGTTCGAGCAGGTACTCGTAGAAGGAGGGTCATGCAATAGGCGAAATCATTTCGCTCGAGTGCAGCTCCGCTAATGGGAACGAGTTTCTCGCGCAGATCGATATTGCATTCCAAATTTTTGTAAAACATAAGGGAATTTTTCCCATTTTCTCCTATGGAAAGAACTTTTGTCCTAGAATTCAGTGGCAGGATGAATTAGAATGGGTAAGCCAGGAAGACTGCATCAGTGCATGAGGTTTGTTACGTATCAAGGGTAGCTAACAACCTCAGAGTCCTTGGAAACAGGAAAAAACGGTAAATGTGAGAGTACCTACTCGTCAAAATCCTAGAATTGGGAAATTAAGGTTAATAATAAAAAGACTTTAAAATTTAGATAGTAAATATCAAAGAATTTAGTATTGCCTCACCAGGACCATAATTATAGTGTTGGTTATCAGGGCCGGTGACCGAAAATTGAGGTCATTTTTGTATTCAAGGGATAGTGTAGGTTGATTGGTGTGGCTACAATTAATTGGGGAAAAGAGATATGGTGAAGAGAAACCTGACATGGAAATCTAGCAATAGGTGCCAAAAAACTCGCGTATAACGTCCCATCTAACAGACGGAGTGATTTAAGTGATCTCCTGGTGATATTATTGGTTGTCTACTCCATTAATGTTGATTCCAGAGGAAGGTCGTTCCAACGGTTAGACATTCCGGGTTATTTCGGAATTTTACTTTAAAACCATGGTTATAAATACCGATGAATGTGTATTTTTTAATAAATGAGCAGCATAAATTTTAAAATTTGATCACAATTGAACCTGCTCATTGATCAATCAAATCGTATCATTTACCATCATGCACCTATCGTTTTAATCACGAAATGTAGAGGAAAACTTGCATTTTCTGAGATGTGTTTATTTCTTTTTCCATGGTGAACTTCATGGATTCGTTCAAAGGGTTCAGAATTAGCAGACATGTATTTAGTTGTCGCTCTGTGCCACCTGAAAACCTGACCACACGCAAAAAACATCGCTCACTTTCCAGTGTCATAAAAAAAAGAGTTTTCACTAAGGTTTCTGCGCATGAGAAGAGTTCAATCTCGTCTCTCTATGAACCGTGCTGAGAATGAATCATTCTAATCCGCAGGACACTTAAGAGGAAAATATGCATGCATTCTGTAATGCATTTGACGCGTAAACAACAGTTAAACATCGCTGCACAGGATTATGATGGGAAGAATATTTCATGAAGTTTTATTTACACTGAAAAGGGTAGAAAAACGCCACAGTCAGGAAAGCGGTAAATTAAAAAAAAAATTAATGTCCGAATCCGTATAGTATCTGGGAGTTTCGCAACAGTAGATGGCATAATAATCATACATCCATTTGGATTCTTCTGAGAAATGTACAAGGCCGGAATTGGGATCGAGGCCCTCGGGATAGGAGCCCAGTCCACCACACCAACTTCATCACAACCGAAATGATGATGCTTAATTTGATCTTCTCATATAATGCAAGGTGCGTTTGAAAGTTCACATATTTTGATGCCTCAACATTGATATAACTCCCGAATTGTATCGATTGGCGGACAATGAGAGGAGAGTGGAGAGCTGCAGCAAAATAATTATCCGATCAGATGCTGTTGATGGGGTTGAAATATTATCTAGTACCGTACAATGTGTCTACAAAGTTTGCCTCTCTTTTCCTTAATTTGTTCAAAAATAGGTTAACGTTACTTATTATTTAAAACCTATTTATTTGTTGCAATATTATATGAGCAATATTTTCCATAACCTCAGTCGCCAACTAGGTGCTTCACGGGATCTTCCGGTCTGTAGGAAATCGCAATACTATCCCAGCTGCCATCGGCCCTCCAACTTAGCGAAACACATTTATTGAACTGAACTATGTATATACTCATGCTGTTAACTACTCATTTTTTTATAAAAATTCTTGTGCAGTTATGCTTCACTGATTATGCTTGCTATGTAGACAGTACGTATAATTTATATTAGTTTTGGCTTTTTTCTCATTAGCGTAGTTTGTTTTTTTCGAGCGTTTGGTCAAATATTCAAATCAATACACACCTATTGCCTACGTATCGATTTTATTATAAATCATCGTGAGGGCTGGAAATAACAACTTTAACCAGGTGCAAAGCTTAACACCACTTAAGTTTAAATTTTCACCGTCAACTACATCAAAGGTACTACGTACCATTGGTATTATTAAGGAAAAAGTCACACTAAACTCCACCTTCAAACAATTGTTCTCAGTCCAGTGTTTTCTCTAAACCGTGAAGCTATAAAATTTTATTTGTGCATTTTATAAAACCTTGGGCACAATAAAACAACCTAAAATACCAATAGTACATTATGGCAGTAAAGGTTACGTGTACATCAGTTTTCATATTAAACATTTTGATTAATATGAAAAATAAACTCCGCAAAAATATCACAAATAATGTTCATTGAATCGAAACCCAGGCATGAATTGTCAAAAAAAAATAAAATATGCAAAATAAGACTATGGCAATCCAAAAAACAAGTCTCTCAAATTATTTATTATAGTTTACTACCGAATAATGTTCGTATGTATACTAATTTACTTTTAAAATCCAGTTTTTTATTGCAAGTGTATTTAGGTCACTACTTATAAGAACTATTTCTTTTATTTAAATATTTTTCAAAATCTATAATTTTTTATTTGCAAAACCAAAAGATTATTTTGTTTTTATTATCAGAAATGTGCTGAGAAATCCGGTTATTTAAATATTGCGTTGCTTGACCTATGTAATTTACATTACATTCAATACACTTAATTGAGTAGGTATACTAGATTATTTCTTGCTTAACCCAAGTGATTTTAAGGTATTTCATTCAATTACCGCTGATATTTTCAGCCCTGATGATAATTTGCAATTTATTAGAAACGTCGGCTATAGGTGCATATTGATTTGAATATTTGACCAAACCCTAAAAAAAACGCCAATTAAAACTGTGGTCGCAAAACAGAGATATTTTATATCATCGTGAGCAGATATTGATTTTACGTAGTTGAGATGTGAAAAATGTTCTTCGCGAAAAATGTTTTTCTTCGAAAATCGGGAAAGAAAGCCAGAAATAAAAAAACACTATATATAACTGGTTGCCCTGAAGTCGTTCTCGCTGTTTGATATCGTAATCCTATTTTTTCAAAGCTTGAGCGACACTTCCCAACTCTCTACAGCTGTTGCAACGAGACTTAATCTTTTTTGAGTGTGTATATGTTACTATTAGAACCTGAATCAATGCTATGGGTTTTTCCATGAATCTTGCGTCCGTTACGATGATGCCACTCTGTTCCGTGTGCAGACAAAAATTATTTTATACAATGAATCGGAAAAGTACCCATAATGATCGATATAGTGTGATATCTTAAAAAGGAATTCTTTTAGAGCATGACTTTCTTCACACGAGCATCTCCCCTTCTAAGCATCGCTTATTGGACTCTTCCTTACCCCATCCCTCCCTGCCTGCCTGCTTGCCCCGCAGGGACTCCGACTCACGCGCCGCAAAGGCATCTGCTCCGTTTAGGCTTCCTCTGCTCAACCGCATACCCACATATACACCCCTCCCATCACCATGTACAGCCCTCTTTCTCCCACATCTGCCCATCTCTCGCCCCTGGGTCCCGTTCTTTCTCACGCAGGACCCCTCCAAGCCTCCAAGGGCTTCCAGCCTACACCAATCCCGAGCCCTGAAATGTTTCCTGCATCACGGAGCGAAGGGTTAAAATTCTTTCTCGCATAGGAGAAGATGGGGAAGAAGTGGATGCGGGAATTTCCAAATGCTCTGGAACCCTACGGTGTTATTGCAATGGTACTTGGTAGTGGTTTCCCGTTGAATTCATCGGAGGGAGTCGTAATTATCCTCCCGAGAGTTTTTTTATTGAAAGCGTGCCTTGGAGCAGAATCCTAGGTCAATATTTTACTTCCCTGTAACGGTAATTCAGGAAATAAATAACCACGGGCCTAAATAATATTTATTGTTGAGGATAGGCCTTAAGGGATTCTTTGCAAACGTTGCGCCTTCAGTAGGCAGTCATATTTTGGGTTCCCGAAAATGTTAAACAAGTGTTCGGTGGAGAAAGATCTTCAAACGACACTAGTTTTGCATTTAAAGTTGCTAAACAAAATCTAATGAAAATACATAAAAAATAATTAGCTTCAAGTCGATAAGAGTCCTCCAAGTTTTTGGCATATTTGATTCGAATTAATCTCTGATTTACGCCTACGTGGCTGGAATTGTGAATAAAATTTAATTTTGCAACTCAATGGATTCAAGATTCGGCGCAATACGATCTTCGAGTAAAAACTCTAACTTAGCTTAGCCCTATTTATATGTTCTCCATAATCATTAAACATGTAGCAAACCCTCAGTTGGCTTAAAATTCATTTGTGTTCAAAGTTACGAAAACCTCCACGTTATATGATTCATAAATCATTGTAGTACATTTAGTACTTCTTACTTTAGCATGTTAAATAAAATTTTGTCACGTAATTTTTCATTTTTCACATATAATGATATTTTATCGACGTTACCAGAGGTTTAGTTGTCATTCTTTCATTACACTTTAAGTATTAAGAAGTATTAAGAGCGGAATCAGATGATACTCCGAACATGACTTTTTCTGTCATATACCACCACGATCTTCGTTACTTCATTCCTCAGATCTAAAATATTTAATGGCGTGCGCCCGAGTATTTCATACCACCTGCTCCTTTCCTTTTAGTACAAAAAGGATTAAATCTGCATATTTTTAGGAAAAAATAATACGTAATGAAGAATACCTTAAACTCTTTTGACTTATGCCGCAGGTGAAAGGCAATCATACCTCTTCATAATCATCAGGTAATAGAATTTTATTTGGTGGTAATTTCATTTGCAATTCCTACTGATTCATCATGGGTAGTTATTTATAGAGTAGTTTGTTACTGATTAGCAGGCAGTGCAAATATTCCAAAATTTATTTCCACTACATAACACCGTGATTGAGTCATTGCCATACTTGATTGCAGTGAATCTTTTGGCAGAACATTTAAATTATGCAAATAATTAATTAAAATAATGAGACAACCAAGCCTTTCATTAAAATATTTCTAATTCTATTTTTTTACTGCATGCGCAAAGGCCGTTATCAGGAGCCACCTATCCGAAAATTGGTTTGCAGCAGCTCACCACTCTGTGCTCCTTTCCGCCAACCACGTCATTCCTTCATAGTTATTAACTCTGACATATTTCTTGCCTCGTGTATTCTATTCTTGGTCTTCTTCTGTATTCCTTCCCATTCAAATCTTCGAAATAAACTCAATAATTTGTTAATTTCATATTGTAGCAATGACCCTCTAGAATCTAGATTACAAATACAATCTAGATTATACCTATCTTTTATTTGTATTTTCATTTGAGATACAATTCTACATCATATCCAGATAACATCTCGGGAGTAGAGGACTTATGGGAGTTTTAAAAATAGATTTTATCTTAATGATTTTTGCATATTCTGTGTATGAAAATACATGGACCAGATTGTATCCTTTTTGCACTGGTAGGGATCTGGGAACATCCTCGCCCCACTCATCAAAGACTCGTTATGTGGGTGGCTTGGTAACTTGGGGTAAGAGCTCTTCCGCGTTTGCCCTGCGCATCACTTCAATGCAAACGTAATCGCGTCTGTTCTCCCCTTTTTCCTAGGCCGTTCTTATTTTTTCCCATTCTTGGCTGGCTTCCTTTCTTCAACTATTGCCTCCATCGCCCCATTTTTTCCGCGCTTGTTTGTTTCCGCTTCGAAGCCTCACGCTCACTCAACTCACGCGCGCCCGCCAGAAGTGCGTGCTGAAATTAGATTACTCCGCCGCCACCATTCTCATTTGCTCCCAAAGTGCGTAATGGCCGTGTGCGCATGAATATCACATCGGAGAGCCGATAGGTTCCGGCAGCGGTCTCCCTTTTTAGCGCAGTGGAAAATGAAAAAAAATAAATCACTGCATTGAACCGTTTAAACGCATCCAGAGCAACGGCTGCTACGCGTTCTTTCGCTCACTGAATATTGGAGTGGAATTCGTTACTACAGAGGTAAAATAGCCGTTCTGTGGAGAGGCGTGACCATAAAATCCTTATTCAACGCGTGATTGCAAATTAATGTGAGCCAAAGCGGCTTGAAACTCATCGGTTCTATTTTGGTGGGGAGACAATCGTTTGAGTAGTTTAGCGATCCTGATTTTTCCGTTCGGATTGCCTTTCCATTTAGATAGTTTGCTTCCAATCAATCTTTGAAAACGCTTCAAGTATGAAAAAAGAAATTCGGGAAAAAGCTTGTTTGATGTGTTATGATGGAAATATTGTGGAATTGATTGTTCGACCAAGACGTTATGGGTATCGCCATGGGAGAAATTATAAGGCAGAAGACGTGATATAAGACTCCGGACCTGTAGAATTCATCGGTATTGGCGATACGTGCATTAAAAGAGCCCATTCGTCTAGTTTAATGGGAAAATATGACCACAATTTTAAAGTGAGAACGAACATTGAAAAATATTAATTTTTGAAGTTCCAGTATATGATTGGAATTCGGTGTCATAAGAAGTATTAAAACCTTTTCATAAGACTCTCCAAGCTTTTAGAAAGTTTCTGGGTTGGTTACAAGTCCCTTGTCAGTAAGATTTTCATAATGTTTTCAGTGGTTGTGTCGTTAATTTTGCTGTAAGCTATATGGTTTGTTTATTCAGTTATTAGCTTGCCTATTTGAGGTTTAAAGAGCTGAATAAACTAGTGTGTAAAACATTTTGCCACCAAGCTTTGTGCTTCGTTGCGATATCTTTGCAAGTAAAATTTCCTTTGACCAAAGCCTAGTACCCTTGGGTAAATAATCGCTCGCGACCAGCTTCCCCACTAAATGCTTTTGTTATAACTTTTCATGTTTTTTATATTCCATTCAGTAATTAATACAGTAATATCGATGGAAGTAGATAAAAATCCACGTTGTATGATAATAAGCCAACGTCTTCCAGTCAAACGTCTGTTGCGATCAGCATTGGATCCATGGGGACCTCCTTGATTGGATGGGAGGAAGGTATTTGGGTCCATTGGGAAACGTGTGAAGAGTACACGGTAAACAAATTAAGATTTCGATCACGTTGAGGAGAGACAGCTCTACGTTATTGGTCTGAAGCTCATCGATCCGATCTAGAAATGTCCAAAGTGGAAGTCGAAGGCGTCACTCAGGTTCGCTTCACTAATCGAATCACTTGGGGAGATATAAGAGGAATGGATGGAGTGCTATGAGATTCGGGATTCCGCTTATTCCGAGGGAATAAACGAGCGTGATCTGAATCGGGGAGAAGTGTTCAGAACTGTTTTTTCCGGTTGAGGCGATTGATATGGCAATGGCTTCTCCGTGACTCATTTTTACTCTTTTGCACCTCCAAAAATAGTGACTACAACTGACTACTTTCTCGTTTAAGCCGCACTATGGTCATTATGATGCTATGATAGTTTTTTATCCAATTTCTTCGCTGTTGTTTTGCCTTCATTTATCAGTATTTATTTTTATTTGGCTATTTTTGTATTTGATAAAAGTAATATTTAATTACTAAATAATAAAACATGCAAATTTTCATCGATGACTTTATTTCGGCGTGTCAATGAAACCTTCTTTAAAAATGTACTCTAAAGTTTTATTGTTTGGTTATTTCGAGAGAGTGTAGCAAGCCAAAAGTGTTAGAAATTATAGTATTTTTCAAATTTTAGTCGACCAAATTTATAGATGCATCTCTTCATAAATATTTTTGTGATCAATGTGACGTAGGATTGCTCCTTGTATTTAATGGTGGATTCCAGAAAAAATCCCATTAGGAATCACTTTACCGTGGAGCATTTAATATTGTTACCGAAAGTAGATCTAAGTGTGTAACAACATTTTGGGAAGATCCAATGTGATGTAAATTTTGTGGCATCATGCTAAACGTGGACATTTCACTCGTAGCTTATTATTTTTCGAAATATGGATATGATGCGATGGTATTTGCGTATCGTTTTCATTCCCCGCGCTTGAGAAAACAGCATCAGTGATTTTAGTATAATTCAGGAGAGTGTAGCTGAAGGAAATATGTTACGTTTCGTCATAAAATGCTATTAACTGTTATTATTGACATGTGATACCATGCCTCTTAAAATATTTTTAAGAGTTAATAACTTTGTTTAAAACCAACTTCGGCAATGGTGATATTTTTTAGGAAGCACTAGAAATCTTAACTTCGGTGGACATGACGACTTTCATTTTTGTGGTCTTTCGGATAATAGACACTCGAGGAATGCGTTTCATTGCTGAACTGAGTGGAAGAATTGCTTGCAAGATTGATTGAAGATAGTGGAGAGTTTCCTTTATTCGCAGGTGGTTGGCATAATCGCGCAGGTTCTGCTGCGATAGGTGGTCGTGTTCTGGTTTCATCTCACACCACAAAGAGTGCGTCCTTGTCATATCCCCTTGCGATCGGGCTCGCTGGCAGCATGGCATGCCAGGAGGTCACCCCTTAGGGCTTCCGTCCACTGCATACGAGCTCCCGTAACGGTGGTATTTGTATTGCCACTCCCAACCCTACTAGGGCCCCCATCCGATAAAGGCCTGGTTGTGGGTGGCTTTCCTGGTTTTTCTCTTTGGAACCAGAATTACTGCGTGTGGGGTGGTTAACCCCACACGCAGAGGTCCACCATTAGCCGGCAGAAGCCGTTACCAGGTACGCCACGGGGAGGCTGGTGGTCCGGCTTTCGCACCCTGTTTCCCGAATTGGTGGCTCTGTGAAACGACTGTTTATTTAGTCCCAATTTATCTTTCAATGGACTCGGATGTGTTTTCGCCGATCTGTCGAGGTGTGAGTATACCGTGCTTATACAACAACATTTTATATCTCGAGAAACTGTTCTCCGTGTTATTTTAACGTAATGAATGCCCTCAGCTTGTTTATTGAAAGATAATGATTAGGCGTATTTTCCCACCATAACTGATAACCTAATCTCTTCAGCAAATCAAATGTCAGGGACATTTTCTTCCCCGAATGTTTTCCTTTACACCTTGTTCAGTTTACTTATAATACTTCGTCATTATTTATGTAAATTTTTGCTCCCTTTCGTTGTGAAGCTTATACCAGCATAAATAGATTTGGTTGCATTGCATAAAAATAAGAAGGTTTTTGTTGCGGAACCACGGATATCGCCCAAATCAACGTTCTTAGACAAGAAATATCAATATATCAAGTTTATCATAAAGAATAGTTTATTTATCGGGTTCTCAAAAATAATCGAATGTCAGGACAATAAAAGTGGAAAAATGTTAATAAAAGGAAAAGAGGAAAGGAAAGGGAATATTTAGGGATACTAAGGAAGTAGCGAGGGAAAGGTTGAGCAATATTGGCAGATGTCTGAGATTAGTGGGAAGAATGCAAAATATTGGGGGGTGGGAAGCCAAGCGTTAAGCATCCTGACGAAGTAGTAAGCGATAATTATTGAGTGAACAAGTTGATCCAGTGAAAAAAGTGGATATTAATAAATCGAATAGATATATTAAAGCACGGATAAACCTCATGCGGCTACTGAGGACGAGAGAAAAAGATAAGAATCTTTGGGTTGACGGAAACATCTCAGCAATATAAAAAAAATAATCCTCGTACTCGTATCTTGAGGTTTCTATCCACTAGAATATTTAAATTCAAATGTTATGGAATGTTGGCGGATGCAGTGAGTGATTAGAATGTTATTTTCATCTTGCATTGGCTTCGAATTGAGAATTTCAGTGGTCGCGTGGGATGTTCCAGGTGGCAGATATGTTGAATTATAAACATGGGGAAGACTGATGAGCTGAGTGACGTTTTGGAAGCATGATTTATCATTTATTTCGCTACCGTTGGAAAGATGAGTGGAAAATGGACGCGGAGGCTCTACGTCTCAAGCGTTGGTGAGGCGTAAAACCAGAGGAGAAGTTCTCGTGGAAAATTCTTGGAAGAGGGCATGACTAATAGATGCTGTCTCCCATATTATGTTTTCTCATGTATATTTAATGACATTGATTTTCTCTAGAACAAGACCATGTATGTTAACATCAATGTCAAAGACTTAGGAGAAAGAGTCTCTTCCCACTCGTGTCTAGGTTGAGAATCCCTTCATTGTATGTACCTCCGAGATTGTGCTTTTTTGGAATTTTGTCGTGCATCAAGACTTGTGTTTGCCTTTCAACTCCTTTGACAAGCTTAGAAGTTTAAGTTCAAGTTGAAGCTCAAGTTTACGCGGTGGGGTGTGAGGTTTTCTCGTCGTGTCTCTTTGTTTGCTTAACCCTTAGCGATATTCCGAAGGTCAAGAAGAAAACATGTAAACTGCCTTCTGTCATTTATTCACTATTGCTTTAACGATTGCTTTAGCTATTGTTTTGCTTTAACGCTATCTATTGCTTTAATGCTTGTTTGCACCCCTGTCCTCAATGCTGTCCCTAAGTATCTAATTTTCGGAATAGAAGTTTGTGAGAAAATTTTTAAATTTTTTGAAGATAGTATCATATTCCAATTTGGATATATTTCTGCAAGGAGCAGATATTTGTACCTTTATTTAAATCGTAGGTCTGTAGACTCATTTTGATAAATATATTTACTTGGGTTTTGATTTAAATCGAAAAATATATCTAGCATATTTTCCTCTCGACCATTTTTGGTATAGTTTGGATGATCCCTTTACTTGCCTTAATCATAAATTGTTCTCTTATTCGAGGAACCCTTTCGAAGTAATCATTCCTGAAAATTCCTTTTGACCTACATTTATCTAGCCGCTATTTGGAGGATTTTTTTGGTAACGGAGGCATGGGCTACTCTTTAGACCTTTTCTTTACGATGAACTGATAAAGCCAAATTCAAATTTGTTTCGTTCCGTCATCATTTTCCCAGCGTGTTGCTTCATGTAAATATTTTTGTTTACTGATGAGGAAGAACGATACTCTTTAACATATTAAGGCTGGTCGAAAGTAAGTGATCTTCGTTTCTCGTACGTCACAAACGTAACGAAGCGTTTAATTGTCTTTCGTTAAAATGTCTATGCTCCTGGAAATTACAGATGCGCGTCTGATACTAAATTATACATGTCACTTTAGTTCTATAAAGTTCAGCCCAATTTCCGATGCTGGAAGGTATCTTTAAATCTGTATTTCCATTTACCATACCCTTACGAAAGATATCCTCGATGTATCTCAGCACTAAGTGCATAGAGTGAATCGAAATCCATTTGGGTTTGTTCCTCTGTGCCGATGCCATTCTTAACGCCCGCATACAGCATACTTTGCAGTGCTCCAGAGTATAGAGCACTGAGGTCACTGCCGTAAATAAATCAACAAATGGTCCACGTGCCATACTCGAAGGAGTAACATGCAATCAAACTGAAAGCATCTAGTTTCATCCAAACACATCTGTAAGTTTATCCCTTGAATGTCAAAATATCGAACACGCCATCATTTAATTTCAGTGCATTCTTGACATCATGCGGCCCGCAAACATTATTCTGATTGCAATCATAGTGTGTCTACGTAGAACAGTAGTTGTTCGGCAATGATCGCACGGGGTGAGTATTATGAGATTTAATACATACTCTATGGGGAAGGAGGAGTAAGGATTTAGGTTCTCAATTACTATGCAAAGAGCGTAGAGTAATGGGAAATATAGATGCAATTTCATCAGTTGATGTGACTAAGACTCATATGAGCTCTGTCATAATTAAGTGTGGAATAAAAATTTTTCCATCGCATAATGTTTCGTGGTCTATTAGATCCCAATGAGAACCCAATATGACGACTATGGAGAAAGCACTTTTTTAAGCATTAACCGTACGAAAGTTTGGGTGAAGCGTGTATCATTGCTGCAATTGTGGACACTATCATTGCGCAGGCTTGGTTCTAGCTATCTGAAGTAAGACAAGTTTTAGTTGTGTTTGTTTATTTCATTTACAAAAATATTATGATTGACCCCAATGATATCACCTCATGCGAAGGATTGGAAATCGGATGGGCATTCGCTAGCAAGCGATAGTTGATCTTTCGGAGCTTGGGTATTCCATGTGATGCACCTTTTACATCTCTGTGGTTTAGATCATCTACTTGGAGCGGCTGGTTTAAATGATAAGGCGTTTTAAGAGTAAGTTATCCAAGCAGATAAGTTTTAGCTCACCGTCTGCTTATCTAGTCAATTTTGTTTTCTTGTAATATGTATTTTTTAATTATGATACACTCAGTGTGTACACTTACCTGACTACATTTTTGGCCATCTGAATCAAAGGCTTGTCAGCAAGAGCCATTCAAATTTGCATATTTAAGAACACATTATTTGGGAGAAACCATTTTCTATAAACATTATGACAAATACAAAGTACTGAAAGGTAAAAACAATTTTCAACTTATTTGAACCTCAGAGATAATTTACATTCATTATAGCCGGAGTTCATTGAAGAATAAACTTGAGCAGATGTTTTTTAGATTATTTGGTCCGTATTCATCGCAATATTGCGGGATTTAATAAAATATTTTATTGTGTATAGTTCGTATTGACATTGCCACTCGCTGTATGACCTTGTCTCGCTCCAACGAGTAGCATTAAAAAGATAAATAGGAACAAGCGAGCTTGGCCAGTGTTGTTAGCCGCCAACTGAAGGGGAGGGTTTAGGGTGGTGGTGGCTAGGGTGGGATTGGGCGGGGGGGGGGGGTCGAAATCCGTGGCGTGTGTGGACGCGGGAATAATTGATGGTGGGATCGGAAAGGTGTTGCGGAGTGCGAATGACGTGGGTGTCACGTGGGGTTAGGAGAATAGCTAATACATCGGGGGAAAGAAAACTACGCTGGAGAGAAGGAGGGAGCAGCTGCAAAGATTTAGGGACGGATGAGAATCTTTTATAGTGTCCGATAGTTAAATTTTGGAGTAATGGGAAGCACGAACGCGCGTCCAAACTAGATGGGGTGGAAACCTTTATCAATATACTCTTAATTGTAAGAGCGGCATTAATGAATAAATTTCATACGCATGGCTGAAAAATAGTTGGTTTTTTAGAATAAATATAATTAATTAGAATTATTTTTTTTCGATTGATTCATGTTTACGCTGAATTTTAACGCTACTATTTTTTTTAGATAATGGGTCTTGATTAGTCCTTCTATTGTGGTCTCAAAAGTATTCGCAATGAAGGTGAAATTATTTTATTCGTTGTTTGCTCAGTTAAACTATCTTTTTAATATTTTCAGGTTAGATAGTGTGATTAGTTATGAGTTTATAAAACCTATGGTACCAATAAATTCGACAGTATCTGGCGATACATGGTGGAACAGCATTTTAGTACTTAAATAACACTCTCCTCTTCCCACACGTGTTGTGTAATATTTTGCATTAAATTTAAGTGGACAGTACAGCTACTGCAGTTTTATTTAAGTACTATGGTACCAAGTTAAAATATAATTTTATTATGGGGTAGAACTGTGAAATGTCTAAGAAACACTTCATAATCAGTGTCAGGTTATCCCTTCCTCCAGACTGTCTGTTTACTGCTCACATTAGAATAAGTGCTATGCCATTTGCCCGCAAAAGCTCACCTACGTCGTCCAATATAGAATCCAGGTTTCAACTTCTCGTAAAAATGTACTGTAACTTTAATTTCTATGTATTTTCTAGTAGTAATCCTCTTGGAACTTTTCAAATTATATTCCCGCTTACGATTACAATTATAAATGAACCAGTAGAAGAACAAACATATGTACACAGAATAAGAAATATCACTTGTAATTTGCTTCGAAGGTCTTGCAAGGGCTATTTACAGACCACCTTTGTCTTCAGATCGGTTTTTACCAGATGGCTGTGTGGTAGTCACTTATTACATAATTTATTTTCACAATACCTTTTTTCTCACTGCTGATCTCTGAGCATTTGATCGAAATGAAAGTCACCCAATGATTGGGTGCTCTCGTGCTTTTAATTAACCTTAATAAACAAAGAAAAATAGCATTTTCATGAGTGCGAAATTTCATAGAGGGAAAATCATTCGCCTTCACCGGAACTCGAATCCGGATCCTTCGATATCGCGCAGAGCATTTTCAGGAGTATTCCCGACTTTTGGGAATTTAAATTCTATGTAATGATTCCCATCCCTTGCGATTCCAAATAAGCGTCCAGCATTGGTTTGATGAATTTTTTTAGGCCAAAAGATTGATTAATTGATGGATTCAGAATAAACTGTCGAGATTCGACCCAAGCCTGGGAATAAAAACAAGAGATGAGCGAACGTTTTACCAACCTCACCCACGCAAGTTATTTCTGAAATGTCTCTGGAGAAACAAATTGGGAGATTGAGAGTTATGGAGGGGGGAGGGTAGAAGGATCTGGAATGCTCTGTGAGTGGCGTGTTTAGAAACGGGGATGGAGGAAGGAAGGAGTGGAGAAGAAGAATATGGAAAGCGGTGAAAGACATGGCAGAGCATGGCAGGAAAGACACCGATCGCCTTCCTCGATGGCGAAAGTGTTATTGGTGCGGAAAGTAAGAGGTCGCGTGGGTGAGACGCGGAGTAGTATTTGGAGTGGAGAGGAGCTTCCTCCCCGGAGGATGGAAATAGATGATGGGAGGCGGCCGTATGGGGGGGGACGAGCGGTAGGAGGAGGTATAAGTGGGAGGGAATGAGTGGGGATGGGATGATTGCCCTGCCATTTGGGAGTCACAGGGCGAGGGGAAGGAAAGAGGAATAGGAAATGAGGACAGGGGTGCTTAAAAAACCTCCAATCTTCACCCTTCCCCCTCCGAAAATCCGCTATCGCATTCAAAAGAGCGCACCTAAGATTGGTTGGAAATCCAAGAGCCTACGAGACCCTTGAAAACCGGAGAGTATAGGTCAGTTAAAAATTATTCGGTCGCGGAATAGTGCCTTGGAAAACCCATTTAAAATAGCTTTTGCTGGAGGAAAAGGAGCCGCGCGGTGTTTGGTTGTGCGCGCGGGAAAGACCACTGAAGCTGTATTTCCGAGTACCCACATGCAGGGACGACGACTCCACTGAGTTACTAAAGGTTAATCTACAGTGTTTGATGCAAAATTCAAGGCAAATGAATACTAAGAAATTCAGTCCCGATTAATAATTTACGATTCGTCCAGAGTATGAGTTATAAATTGAATAACTAGACGAAAAAGGGTGCAGTTCTGATATCGTAATTGATGGCAATTTTTTTCTATCTCTCTCAGATATTTCAAAATATACCTAAAGCAGAGAAATATTTGCTTTTGTTTCAAGCTTCTTGTTTTAGGTTTATGTTTTACTTTGTTATATATTTTAAATTAATTTTTTCTTTCTCGATTTTTCAGGTGAGTACCATAATGGCTGCCTCTTGAGTTCCTCTCAAAATTGGTCCTACAGTGAGTATAATTTAATTTGTTCTCACGATTAACATGTGAAATTAGGTTAAAGGATCAGTTTGGCGGAAATTTAATTCGAAGGATGACAAGTTATTAATATCTCTTGAATTAAAACTTTCCTTGTATTTATCTACTCGTTGCGGCCCCGATTTTGAAAGCCACCTGGCCGAATCACGGGAAGTGCCCTATTTCGAGTCTGGGAGATCTCTTGTCCCGGCGCCACAAGTGGCCCCAAATGCTTCCTATTTTGCGTCGCGTCTTTATTTTTTCTCAAGTGTGGAAATCGTTTACATAATTTATTAGAATATTGCTCAATTTTTACGGAGAGCCAATTTGGCAGGGGCTTGGATTAGTGGACAGCGAAATAGGGGATTATTTTTCTTTTCTGTGAGGAATTAATTATGATATGATGGGATCAGTGGAGCTTTAATGTTACTCCTACATTGTATGGAATTTGTTGTTTTGCATGCGCTATTTTTGAAGAGAATTCCTATTTTCCTTGGTGCAAATGAAGAATATTTGTCCTCGACACGTTCTGAAAACTGTGCGAAAGAAAAAAGATTATCTAATTATCATCAGTAGTAGTTACCAAACCGAAGATAGGTTTGCTGCAGCTCTCCGCTTCATTCCCTTTCCAGCTAACCTTCATGATTCTTTATTGCAGCATCCCCCATAATTTGCCTAATTCATTCCATCCTTAGCATTATTTAGTAATTCTTCCCATTTGTGTCACTTAATTAATGGAAAGACTAGGTTGGGAGCCGCTAAAGACTCGGAGGCTACACAAAAGGCTTAGATTGCTTGAAAAATCCTGATCAGGCTATTTTCAGGATGGCACAAAGGATATTATTTATACCCCGCACTAAAGCCGCGGCTGAATCTCCTACCCTGCCTGCCCTACGCTTGCTTGAGCGTGACGCGGATATGACGTAGAGGAAGCATCTTAGCCCGCTCAGGAAGTTCTGAATACCTTGATACGGGCTCTGGCTGAGGCTAAATGTTTGGGGGCTACCGTATTCGATATTCGGATAGGCTTTGACTGTCTTCAGAAAAGATAAAATTCGCTCAAGTTCTGCCTCGCGCTGCTGAAGCATGCTTATTCCCCGCGGAGTACTTAATAAACCACGGCTATCATCTCTAAAGCTGAAAGAAGCAACCAAATGAAGAATCGTTACACTACAATGTGCTCTGTCTTCGTTCCGGCGGGAACTATGAGGAAAACGCTGTCAATGCTGAGTGAAGTGCCCCGGTTGGCACGATTAAAATGGGCATTGATTGGTGCAGATGAGCTAACGTTGCTCGTTTAAGGGAATTAACGCGACGGGGTGGCGAGTAGACCCGACGGAGTTCATTGGAGAGGCGTGTGAGGAATGGATGGGATACAATGATAAAGGGTTGTGGAGGTGTCTCTCGGAGGAAGTTCGAGATGAGACGTGAACGGATTGCGAGGGACGAAGTGGAGAGGGGTCACCCGGGAAATTCAGGAACGTGGGAATTGTATGAGGATTGAAGACACGCGGAAATGGGACGAGAGAGAATTGGTCGCTCCTGGAGATCAGATTTAACAGATGTACACTACTCTTTGCACAAATGTGATGTCGCTTCACCACCACAGCGAATGCTAAAGAATTGAAATACAAGTGCGTGAGACAAATTCCGTTTCAATGCCTTTGTTCAACACTCACTGAAAAGGGGGGTTGGTTTTTGCAGACCACTGTTGACAACCGTGCGTTCAAACTTTTGAATCTAAATACTGACGTTTGGATTTTAGGTGTTTATAAATATGAGTAACTACTGTCCACGGCGTAAATCTGAGTATTGTAGCTGTCTACAGCGGAAATTCTGGGATAATTTTCTTTTTAATTTAAAAGACTGAGGAGGCCCTATCATTGGGTGACTTTGAATGCAAAGAGGTTAGCAGTGAGTAGGAAGGTGTTGTGGAAATAAAACATTAGCCAGTGTTATTTTACTGAAATAACTTTTAATGAATATTTAACTCTTGCTATGATGATTAAGAATTTTCAATCCGTATGATTCCGTATAATGTTTCTTATTTAACGAATGTTTGAAGTTTGTGAAAAATTCAGCTGTAGAGGGAATTGAAAAAAAACCTGGTGAATTTATTTAATAATTGGCAATTTCGTATTTTCTCCAAACGTTTTCTTCCGTGTCATCTCGTCCGTTAAATGCAGCTTATCAAGTATTTTTGCCTCTTCTATTTAATTTATTTTTTTGTTTTTCATTAAATGTTTAGTTACACTGTCCACGGTTGAGACATTTTTTGGACGGATGAAATTTATACGGACTGGATCCCACATATGCCCTACAGTTCAACAGTTCGCGTTTATTCTGGAGTGTTTTTGTGGTCAGTGGAATTAATTCAGATAGCTTTTAAGGGAATTAAAAACACTACCCTTCTCTTATTAAATTTTTAAAATATTCTGGTCCCAATGAAAATAAATTACCACTGGGTATCATCCCTCCCGTACTTAATCGTTATTATTTCCATTATTTCACTCTCACACTTTTCCTTTCATCATCCTTGCTCCAAGGCTTTTTATGGCTAAATATTTTATTAATGCGATTTTCCGTGTGCTCATTTTCTGATTAATCTTATTTTGACCTGATTCGTAGAATTGTGGTGTACTTCTTATTCTCATTTTAAATTTCATCTAGATATCGAAATAATGCTAAATATATTTGCGAATTCCAATGTTTTTTTCCGGTTGCTTTTATTACTAAACTCCTGACAAACAAAAATTAATTAATTGATGAGCGGTATTGTGAGGTAAGTTGCTGTAAATATTCGGGAGGTTGGTTGTTATCATGTAGTACTAATATGAGTTGTTTATAATATATTTTGGGTCCGTTAAAGGATGTTGCGTTAAATGTTATCTGGGCAAGAGAACCGTGATGCACGAGTGTTTCTTTTCCATTGTTTCATGATCGAGCTTTTCCGTGATGTGCTTCATAAAATGAACAATAATCACCTAATTTACGTTATACCCACACCCGCCGTCGATTAAAGCTGACCAATCTAGAAATTGAAATACTTCCTACAGTCCACATGCAATTCCTACTTTGGTTTCAACTGTCAGGATGGCATGCGATATCATTTATTACGAGACATTTTTAACATATAACAAGCATGAACTTAGACTTATTTTAGTTTATTTAACCAATGTTTTAGATTTTCCTAGTGGATCTCAGTGATCATCTTAACTACTTTCTTCGATTAAAACGGTACGATCATTGGCCACAGTATTCCGCCCGTTTAGCCTCCCCCGTTTAGCCTCCCCCCACCCTCTTGGAGATATATGACTCAACTTCCTGGAGCGGCAGGGGATTTCCCGCAATTCGAGCAATCGACCGCGCCTCAAGAGGCTGCCGGCCGGCGTTTTTATTCGACTCAACCGCCTCCTGCCTCGCTCCTCCCCCGCCCTAGCCACACCCCTCCCACCATCCTTCCTTCCTTCTCTCCCATTTCTTCGCCCTCAATCTGGTCGAAGAGGCACAGGCGTGGCCTATTTTGCATCGAGGTGAGCGAGCATCCTAAAAAAGAGAGCCGCTATATATGTATCCCTTTTGTCCCTCGAAACCCTTTTGTCCCTCGCAACCCTTTTGTTCCATACCCTTTGCTTCTTCTTCCTATTTTCTGCTGCTGCGGAAGAAGATGAGGATACCCTTGTCTGATATCGCCCCTTACCCTCTCCCCAAACCTACGCTTCGCTGAGGCTCGAAACGATATTCGAATTTTAGTATGGTAACTTTGGTTATGCATGGGGTGCAACTTGACGAATCATGTCGCATGTCGCAGAACCTCAGGTATTAAATGCTATCTGACTGTATCTAATAAAGAAATAAAATTAATTCATTGATAAATTAACCATCTCATGTTTATCGAATAGATTGATAGTCTAAAATATTCAAAGAAAAAGCTTTGTATTCCACTTTCGTCTAGCGATTCTCGCTCAGACTTTAAAACGATCTGTATAAATGTTTCTCATGGGTATTATCAATGTGCATAGTATAAATGTATTTCCAATGATTCATATTGAACCTAAGCAAATTTGCACAAAATGTTTTTTAAATGTAGGTACTTAATTTGTTTTTATATTCTTCTTATTTTTTACTAATCAGCCTGTTTTTGTCATGGAAAAATTTTTTAATGTTGTTCAAAAATTATCTCATGAACCAGGACGGCCTAAGTTAATAAACGATATAAATAACACTATATCGCCTATCGTAATCATATCACTTATATATGGTGGTAAAATTTCATCATCTAATTATCCCCATTGATTCGTAAACCTAATTATTATCCTCAATGAAACAAATACGAATAACTGATTATTTGGTTCGTCGCTCGCTTACTCCATTCTCAAGCCTCGACTGATCGTCGAAACGATTTGCAATCGGTAACGTGGGGTGATACACCGGCTCGAAATGATGAAAATGTAGAATTGTATGCAACTTTATCTCTTAGCATTATTGTTCCATTCAATGAGAAAACATCGTATTTAAATCATCTACGCTGCAAGTGACCCATTGATACGCATATCGCTCACATAATATTGCAATGAATTTTTTTTCGCTTTTACGTTTTGTGTCGCGTAATATCCCACAGTGAATGATGCATCATATATGCATGTGATGTAGTGTAAGCCAAGTGGCCCAAATTCGCATAGCGATATCTCATGAATATCGCATGCCGCAGTCGATACATTGCAATATCGCCCTCCACCCTCTCCCTTTCCCTCCGGACATCCGGCGGCGAACCTCGCGTGGGAAAATCATTACGGTCACTGACCTCTCCTTCTTTTTCTCCCTTTTTCCCTCCCTCCTCGCAGCAATCTCCCCTTTGCCGCTCCTGCCCCCCTAATTAACTGCGTCCCATCACCTCCTACTGATAATAGCCCATGGTCTTAAGCCGAGGCGTAGTAGGCGACTGTCGCAATTCAAAAATGTGACTGCTAAAAACCCCCTCCGCTGTTTTTTTTTTAATTCGACCTTGGGGCAATATTGTTGTCGGAGTAGCTGTTTGTTTCTTGAACCGCCGTTTCTTTAGACTTTGGGGTGAAAACTCTAGTACGGAGCCGGGCGCTTTAAGGGTCGGAAACGTGGTAATTGCAGATAGAGAATGGACGTAGACTGGAGGCATCGGAGATGTGGGTTCGGAGAGGAATGAAGAGGGTGAGTTGGGTAGCGAGGAAGATGAACAAAGAAGTGTTATGTATGGTGGGAGAGGAAAGGAAGTTGGTTGTGGAGATCCGGAGAAGGGAGAGAATATGGATGGAGGAATGTTGAGAGGTGAGGGCATTTTGGTGAGGGTGATGGGGGGGAGAACGCTGGGGGAGGGTGGAGGAAGGAAGTTTGGACGACATAAAAAGAGACAGAGAGCATGAGGAACTAGAGAGAGTTAATGCCGAGCAATTAATATGATTGAATGTGACAAAATGTCCCAGAAATGGGGAAGTTAGGGTACGGATTCTCCAAAACCTACCAATCGGGTGGCAGAATACCGCATGATGATGATAATTCTTTAAACGCAATTGAAAGAAACCTCGCAGAACGCAATAACGCAGGCCTTCGTTGGGAATCGGGTTGATGTGGTGGCTAGACTGGCTTCTCTCCCCGAGGGCCCAGGTCCGAATCCTGGTGGTGGCGGAGATTTTTTAATGATATACCGAACTCTACCTGTGAGCCATGTGCTGAGCATTTTAAGTATGGTACCCTGTCTTTAGGATGAGACTGTGGTCCCCTAGGAGCCTTACCTTAAGAGTAGGCTAATGCCATCGTACCCGCACCCGTACCTCTCCACTACAAGCCTTCATTCCCAAAATAACCATTCCTATTACCAGCCTACCCCTCAGTTCTCAATGTCACAGATGACCTCAGTTGTCGGTCGCCTCCCAAAATAACCAACCAGCCTTCGCGCTGGAATTATCCACTGCTCACTGGTTACTTATTCTTTTTTTTAATTTAATAGCTTATTATTATTTGACTACTTTAACGTTAATAGCCAATTGTTAGCCAACTCAGTGAGCTAAATGTATCATACATATATAGCGAGCTAAAAGAGGAATGCAAAAGTTAAATTTGTCCAACTAAAGATTCAGGTGCTTGTAAGTTTAGGAGTTCACATCATATCTATATTTTCAAGCAAGGTAAAATGTGTAGTAGACACAGACGAATTTTGAGGATTGATTTAATTGAGGAATTGAGTAAGAATCTCTTTTGGCCTCAAATTTCTGTAATTATTTTGATAATGATGATTTTTCAAACGTTATGCAGGATTTTGAAATTTGAGTATGGAAATTGGAAACACGAATCAATGGATTAATCATGAAGAGTACGTTCTTACAAACGCTTTGATTTTTAACATAACATAACGGGAACCAAGAAATATTTCCTACACGGTAATTTAAGCTCCCAAGGCTTCTAAGCCGCTTAGCATTTCAGATGAATACTGATAATGTTTTACAAATTACTACTACAAAAATTTTAAATTATAAAACTCAAGGAATCCGCAGGTCGCGGGCTCGAATCCCGCATGGGTGGTTTTTCAAAATTGAAGATGTGGTTATTTGTGTTCCTCATGATATATATATTAAATTGATAGTCATTGGCGAGAGCTGTTACTATTAAAATAATTATTATTATTAATAAGCACTTAAAAGGCTACATTATGGTATGAATGTCACTTCAAAGAATTTACTTTCATTTTCGTCTCGTCTCAGAAGGGATATTCCTCTTTCATCCATCCTATGTAACTTACCTTTGTGTGCTTAAGTGCACAATTGCCACATCTGCTGTCCTAAGTTTATGGTCGAGTCTGCTTTTGGATCAGATGTATAATTTCCATATTCTTTAGAATGGCCTCTCTAGGGTTATTCTCAGTTATTTTTCACTCTAGTTGATCCATAAACACGGTTGGTAAAAAAATTGCCAGTACTAGAAAACGGTTGGCAAATTGCTGTCTCTTCCCAGCTCGTGACTTACCTACAAGTTTAGAACAGTAGGAAAGCGTAATAATTGTTCGTAGCCCGTAATCTCATTAGGCAACTCATTGCCTGTGGCATGCTTTTTGTAGCTTAAATCTCCTAATTATCTCTGGATTACGCTTCTAATCAAACGTATAATTCAGCGGACTATCACTCCTTGGCTCTCTTGACCAAGTACATGGTCGCTGCAAAAGCTCAAAAAATATGCCTAATAGAAGCAAGCATAGTGGAGCTTATATTGTCAGGATGAATGCCATCATGGAAATTATTTTTTTTTTAACTTACAAAGGATTTTGTGGATTATCCGGTTTTATTAATGCTGAGAAAGCATCTATCATAATTACAGTCATCTTTGTGGTTGCACCTTATCTAATGCACTGTAATGAAAACGTTCTTTGCAAATTATTTGCGTTTAATTCGAAATAGCTTGGGACCAGAATATTTCGTCTCAAATGCGAGATTTTATGGCCCTAAGTATTGATAGATGGATAGACGTATCTTGCTATTAATGACAACTGTCATCATTTTTTCATGAGCCGCTCACACATCATTACATTTTTCGCAATTTTAGGAGAAAATTAATAATAAAATTGTAAATTGTAAAAATTATAAATTTTTCCAACCTGTATGTGTGTGGCTTTTAGTCCGTGAAATATTGTAATAATGGAAAAAATTGTACCGTTTAATAAATAAAATAAATAACCTAGTTCTCATGCCGAGTACACGAGAAAAACCTAAAATGAAAAGATTTGCATTTTAAGTAGGCATATTAAGTTGGCAAGCCATTAAAATATAAATGTCAAGTAAATAGTCCAAGTCTGTAAGTGCGTAGTAAAGTTGCATCATTGCAATGAAACCAAGCCTTTATTCCTTCATAGGCTGCAATGCATCGCTCAAAAAGGTAGAGCGAACACGAGAGCTGTAGTATGTTTTTGTTTCCTTGGTATGAAACCTGCAACGGAACCGTTTGTTGTGGCGGCAAAAACTCATTTTAGCCTCACCAATTAAATCTGTGTTCTTCTTAAGGGCTGTAAGTTATTTCGCAGCGCAATAACGGGAATAGGCTTTGGTTTAACCTATTTTTCGTCACGATAGGAGAGTCTGCACGACTTTTAGCGGAAAAACAAATTTTCGTGATCGTCGTGGTTTTTCTTTCACCTCTCACGCTGCGCAATATATTTGACTTCCCCCAACCGAGGCTGAATATTCAGCAGTGTGTGTTAGGTAAAGATGGAAATGCATGTAGGTGCACTTAGCATAAGTACACTAAGTCCGCGGCTTCATTGGCGTTTTGTTTGCTCAACAGTCTCATTGCTTCTTAATTTTAGCTGATTCATCGGCTAAGGAATTACCCAATATTAATGAAGAGAGTAGATGGCGTTCTGTCGCACGAAAGTGAAGTTTGTTTTATATTGCGAAAAATTATCCACCTAGCATGGCTATTGCACGCAATGTGCCCATAAATTTCATGAATAATAAATTGTCTTGTTTTGGAAATTATTTCCATTTAACATTTTTCTAGATTCAATATTAACGCACTGGGACAATCCCGCAACTAATAGGAACTATGTTTACGGCGTATTAACTACTATACTGATCCATTCAATACGGCAGATTGATCATTTAAATGAATGCAATATTCTCCTGTTGTTCTCTTTCTTTAATCTATGTGAATTACATTCGAATGTGCGAAGTTCATTATTATAAAGTCTTCTGCCTGGACTTGGATTTTAACCCAGATGGGCCCAGAAATGAAAGGAAAACAAATTCGCTGCTGTGTTGGTGAGGAGCGCACTAAAGCAAATGGAAAGCGCCCAGTCGTTAAGTGCTTGCGTTTCTAAAAGAAACCTAGGAATTCGCTCGTTCGTCGCGACTCGTGTTTTAATGAAGGGGTTGAAGGTGACGACCGAGGAGAAAGGCATAGCTACGCGAGTGGAAGATCCCGAATGAGGATGTTTATCTAGAAACAATGGAGCATGGAATCCGACCGGCGCTTTCGCGGCCCTCGGATTCCCAAAATCAAAGGAATTGGGGTAGGAAAAGGGACCATAGGGTTAGGTTGCGTTTCTCGGGTCGTTGGTCGAGATCAGACGCGAGAACGCACGAGAGGCAAATTGACGAGCTCATGGGGTTTGTGATTCCGTCGTGTTCTATTTCGGATCGTCTCCTCGTTTACGAGGATTAAGCGACGGTGTTGATACAGCGGAAAGGAAGGGGGAGAGAGAACGGACGTCAAGAGAGATAGACGGACTAAGGAGTGTGCGGTCAAAAGCGAGATAGGGAGAACGCTCGGAACACAGGACGCACAACTGAGACCGTATTCAGAAAGTACTCAGAATTTTTAGAATTCGACAATGCTCATTGGCCTTATTCAGGAAGGTTATGACGAAGGATGTTAATATTACTTCCAATAAGTAGATACTTGAATTCCTATTGGTTATTGGGATTATATTTGCCTTTATTCAGGAAAGATTCGAAATCAACGAGCCTCGACATCGTCGAGATATGACGTCATATCCTGGACTGCGTACAATACAATACAAACAATCTAGATTTTTCGAGACATCAAACTTCCATCATTAGTGGTGCTCGGAACTACTGATTCCTCGAAACTAAATGTGATGCCTTAACCACATTCGTTATTGATGGCTATTCTACAAGCTGATGGGTAGGTTATTGGACTGTCATCATCCTAACTTCCCCTTTTTTGGGATATCTTTTCACTTTTCTGCATACTACTTTCTCGCAGTTAGGTCTCTCTTGAATTCCTCAAACCCTCTGCATCTCCTTATGTTGTTCAAAATTCCTATCCTCAACCTTACTCTTTCACGCTTCCTCTGCGTTCTTCCCTCTACCACCCCACTTTTACAAGCCGTCACCTCTAGATACTTCCTCCTTCCATTTTTTCTTTCTAATCGTAATCTCCAACACAATAATCTGAGAGGATGAAATTTTCCATGAAATAAAATCATTTGACTTGACCGGGATTCGAACTCGTATCTCACAAAATTTAATCTGTACTCATCCCTTTTGATGCTTGCCTTTTCATCCGTGCGGGAGTCCGCGAACCAAGTTATTTTTTCATTTTTTTGCAGTGTTTATGGTTTACTCCGCTAATTTCATTTTCCTCCCCCGCCTTATTTAGTACTTCCTCGTTCGTTTAACAACGGCCATCCATAAATTTGAATAATTACAACATAATTACATTCTCATAAAGCACATTTTTTATTCAAATAATACCAATATTACTTGTATCCTAACACCCCTCTGCCTCACACCCTTGTGTCGGCCTGCTAGACACGTATATCGTTGGACTTGATGGCAATCGCATGCGTAGTGTGCGATGCAATGGGGAGGACGGCATACGAGAGTGGTGGAACTAAGGACTGCTGGGTCTTTCATTTCTCTCATTATCCACGCTTGCCTACTCATTCACACTTCCTTCAATCCACCCTCATCCACCCTTCCTGAATTGAAGCTGTCTTTTAGCAACTGCCATCAAGTACCTGCATAATATATTTATTCATTGGTAATGAAACTTGGTGGCTGTTGCCTGTACGAAGCGTGACGTCAACGAGGGGATGGTGCGCCTATAATGGGTTGACAAAGGTGCGGAGGGGAAATGTAAAGCATATGTTAGCCAATGCTAGCAACAAAATCGCATTTCACGAGCAAGGGCGGAAAAGGGTTAGCAACGCGTTGCGCGACAATGCTTACGATCCAAATCCAAACAAAGCTGCATCAAAATATTTTGATAGTGTTACATAAGTTGATAGTGTTACCAAACCCGTCGGAGAATTCCATCTAAACAGTTTGATCAAGAGCCATAGAGAACATTTTGTTGATGTAAATAATAGATTGAGCATTTTTAAGTTGGCAACGAAGGTTCGCAACCTCAGGAACCGTGGTAATGAAACGCAAAGACTACTTTACTCCCCCGAGCAAAGATAAGTTGTAGGCATTGGACCCTTCCTCTGAAAAGGGTATTTTACGCAACTGCCATGATGTTTCCTTACTGCTGTAGATTAACGCAAAAATGGCTAATGTTCTAACACCCTTTGCCCCACGCCTTTTTGGTGCCTCCCTGGGATGTGTAGGGCATCTCGTTCCTCTTTTTTTTCGTAGTACCTTCCTACCGGTTTGGCTCCCTCGATTCGTTTTCCCCTCACGAGATTCCCGTGTGCTCCTGATTTGCTTCGGATTGTTCTGAGATTCGATGATTAATTCATGAGCCTCGACGAGAATTTTGGGAACACCGCGGGCATATTTGACTTTCACGCCATAAATCGGAATTCAGATTTTCATTTAATGAGAAATGACGTGGCAGAGGTTAAAATTCAGTTTTGGAAAGCGAGATCGGAGTGTAAATCCTGGGGCACTTTAAAATCGCGGACAGATTGTGATTTTCAATGTGTCTAGTGTATCATTTTCCCGTCAGGTATTGAAAAAAACATTTCAGTGTCGCAATATATACATAAATGAGAATATTTTATTCTTGAAGATCTTTCTGAAACAAAACATCAACGTTCTCTCATCCCTCTAATGCGTAAATGATGTTTATAAGTGTTAAGGTATATTCATTTCTTGTTGGTAAATCCGTTGTCAATTGAATAATTAGTAAAGAAAATAAGTGCCAGCATAAGAAGTGTGATTTCATTTGAGGGTTATTACAGTTTTTGTATCGATTTTTGGTGGAACGAATACCATTCTCATCAACACTTTGTTAATGATATATCCTCACCTATTCGGCTTTTGTGGCAGATGTCCCTAAAGCGAGCGCATTTGTCCTGCTTTGTCTTTTTTCGTTCATCCTGCAATCGCCTCGACCTCCGGAGGACCATTTCTCTTCGGCTCGCGACGGTGATTTTCTGCGTCATTTACCTCCTATCCAACCCCTTCCATTCCCTTAATCCTAGTCCTTCCTTTTTTATCCGTGGTAAACGAATGTTCTTAACTCTCTTGAGGAAACAACGGCTTCTGTGACTCCTTTCATTTCTCCATCCTCCTCCGTTAAACTACTCTCCCTTCCCCCGCCATGCAATTCTTTCCTCATTCGCTACAGATCCTCTCTCCCTCCCCTTTTTCTGCTCTTCTCCTCAGAGAAATGGCGGCAATCTTCGCAGCGTCTTCTTTTGTTTGGACAAATAGTGGGGAATTCCTTTGTCTGGAACTGTCTCGTGTTTATTTCTTCATCCTGCGATAAAACGTTCCTTTCTTTGCACCTTTTCCCCATCCTCATCGTCTCTTCAGTGTAGTTCCTGATTAACGTAGTTTGAGCGTAAAATCACTTCACCTATAATTTGATGAATATGACCGAATTTTAAAGAAAAAACTCCCATATTTCCAATGATATCAAAATATAAACCCCTTGCCGAGCTACTTTTTGAGCAATTTGCCTGAAAACACAAAGCTGTTTTACATGGGATATATTACAGCTGTGCGCACCAGAGGTAGAATATTGAAAAAATTAGGAATTACCTAGATTTCGACAAAATACTGTGTAAATTGTATATTTTCTCAACTATTTATAAAAATTATTTTATTGCTCACCGCAGTAATTTTTACAGAATCGCAAAAAACGGCTGTTTTGAAGGATTTTTAGCCGTACGGAGTGAAAAAATGAGTCAAGTTAGAGATTTAAATCGTTATATGTATTTATTTAATTACTGAGAATTTTTGTTATATTTTGACTATATTTTTGCGCCATTAATGAAACAGTGTTTACTTCCTACTTCTTATAGACGCTGAAATTAAGAAATAAAATTCGAATATGGTCTCCATTATGACTAGGGAATTATCTCGATCAAACTACCTACCTTAATGTCTGAAACAAATGAAAACTTGCACAAGGGTAGAAAATCAAATAAAGGTTCTGGAATACCTGAAAAAAGGCTACTCGATCTTATACTTTTGGAAATAAGTGGAAATAGTCCTCAAAAGGGAAACCTGCATCATTATTTGTGGACTTTGATTTACCGTAACGTCTAGCACTTTCATTAGCATATGAAGTGGTATTTTGCCGTAAAATTACCATACATTTCAGGACTTGAACCGTATGTTAAAAATGAACATTGTATGACCCGTACAGTGTGAAGTCTCTTTTGAGTGGCAAAGGCAAATTGTGCAAGGAATCATTTCATGGATTTCTTCTTTAATTTGAAATAAGACGCTACTGAGCTGTTCATCAATCTTTCTCATATAGATTTAAGGAAATAGGAACGCAACTTGGGCTATAATGTAACATGCAGCACTATATAATTCTTTTTTATATTGATGATTGAACAATAATTCATTGCGACAAAAACACAAGCAAGGATATATCGTTGCGTAGCTCTCAAAGGGTGAATTGGGACGTATGGGTGCCAAACTTTCAGTCTTATTCGTTGGCATAAACTAACGATTATAGATATCTTATAAATGTGTGATATAAACATCATGTGATGATATTTTCTGTCTGGTCGTCGCTATCGGCAATCCGGTACGTTGAAGTTATTTCCATTGGAAAATGCTGCGTATGAAAATATAAAAAGAGGAGAATTTAAGGAATTTTGTAGCTCCGAAGCTGTGGCAACTTTGTTTTAATCATATATAGGAAGTGATGCGTTATTCACTCCTCATCCTCAATATCCGCGTTCTTCTTTCTCGCTCCTCTGCGGCAGCTTCGCTTGATATTGGTACGGCCAAACCCAGCGGGAAAGAGAGACCTCTGGTATTTCGGATATTGTCCCTAATATCACCCGAGCCTTGATCCTGTTAAAAATGTAATACCTTCCACCAGTACGTCGTTCCTTAAGGCTATGTTGTTGCGCTGGCTGGGCGCGGCTGAAAGCACCAGGAGTTTTCGCACATCCGACCGTATCTTTTTTTCCCTCCCGTCAGCTCATCATATTCATGTCTCCTGATTAAATTTCTGCGGTAAATGACAAGCGTTTCCCGTTCTTTTGTGCAAGCGCTTTTCGATGGCTTGTGTAAACGTATACGGAGCTCGGATGTTGATCATTTCAAAGGTCACGGTCGCTTTTTCTCTCTCTTTCACCGCTTCATCTGGTGCTACTCCTTACTCGTGTTAAATGGAATATCTCTCGCAGGGTAGTCATATGGATGGAAATGTCATGGGCGCGTGATTAAATTAGCTTCAGCCCACTGTTTCCATTGAAATCCCTCGTTCTTTGTAACCTATTGGCCAGATGAAATACGAATCGACTATCACTTTTTTTTTAATAACTTTCACTTGGAGTTTTGTGGCAATATACCTGTATGCATTCACTAAGTTCGCAAAAAAAACGGTACCATTATTCTGTCGGAGGCTATTTGTTTGATCTATCATTTATTCAGTGTAGAAATCCATGTAGAGCCGAGTTATATCCTTTGGGATATTATTCCGTTGAAAATTAAAATTGAAGAAAAATGTATGAAAAGGTTTAGCTTATGAAATATTTAATGGTTTTTCACTTTCTTTTCAAATGTTCTGGGAATATACGTGTGTGAACCCCGTGAGCAAATAGATTTAGAGTGGCAAGGCAGTGAAAATATTTATGGATATGTCATTCTCCATCCCTGTTACATATGACAATAGTTTTTATTAATCGAGATGGTGCGACAGTCTGCGTATTATTCGATTCAGATAAAAAATAATGCGTTTCATGTCCTGTGCAATTCCTAAATATGTCGTTACATAATTTCGTTCTGTTGCTTGTGTTAATAAATGAATAATTTGCATATTTTTGTTTTATTTCCTTAAGCATGAAGCTACTCGTCTACATATTTTGTATAATTTGTCGGAAAATTAAAAAAATTCTAAAATTTATGCGAGTTCAAGGCAATTAAATTCAGCGGAGAGAAATTTCTCGCTGAAAATAAGTCATTCGTAATAAAGTGCTCGCGGCATAGAACTTCGTTCGTTGACTTGTTGAAAAAATAGCCTAGTAATGGTCTTTGAAACCTCCCGGTCTTACGACTGAGAAACCGCGGGAGTTCTTGAATGATGTTTCTAGCCCCAGATTCCTCTCCAGTCTCGAGCATTTTTTTCGCCTCTCAAATTATCCCGACTGCCATTCAAGGCCTCGAACACTTAGGGCCCCTCAAGACTTCTCAGTCGTCCTCGAATGGCGCTCTTTGAACCGCGAATACACTCCCTCGCGATATTGTATTCAAGACGCCGTTTCCCCAGGAAACCTGTCTTTGTCTAACACTGCTCCTTCAGCACACTCTCTTTTACTTCTTCGCGAACCCCTTTTTCCCATTGATCTCGACGGAGGAGAAGGATGTGGATGGAGACGGTGGGGCTAGGGCAAGGTAAAGGCTCATTTAACGCCTCGAAAACATGTTTTCGGTATAAAAAGGATTAGAGAACGATTGAAATTTTGTACAATGTCATAACTTAAGACATAACGTTACTTAAGCTCAGGCTGCAGTCACCCATATCCTCAACCCAGCCAATTAGAATACTTCTCCATTTCCTCCTAGTTTTCCGATAGGATTTTTTCTTCTGTATTTTCAATGCCTACGAATGGTTCAAATTTTCAAAACATCGAATAATTTTGTTGCACGAATGCGGCCACTTGCGAAACATCTCGATGCGGAAATTCTCCATCCTAAACAACTTGTTTGTTACTCTTGCAGTTCACGTTCTCGCCGCTAGCGACGAATGTGTACCCGCCGAACTAGTGCCTTTTTGGGCAACTCCTGGAATAATTCTTCATCGTGATCGCCCTACTTATTGACATAATGTAAGGGATAAATGAGAGTCATCGTCTGCATGAAGTTTTGTTCTGAAGGAGCATAATGAACGCTTTGGCTCAGCCCGCTATAGTTCAACCGTTTAAAGTTATAATGATAATAATATGTTTATTACACCGTTGGCAGTTACATGCATGGTTTCGTCAATGGGGGACAGAGGACATATACCTACACAGAGTTACATAGTCATCATAAAATATTGTTACATACATTTTTATACTCTGTTGATTGAGCAATATTTGCACCACAAGAAATTGTATATCAAAGTGTGTCATTTATATATTCCTTTACGTCATAGCAGCATTTTTAATCAGAAATTATTTTACTCTCTTTTTGAAGACAGGAGGTGAGGTAATGTTTTTAACATCATTGAATTTATTTAAGTTATGTCCTTATGGTCATGTTGAACAAGTTCACAACACATTCTCCTATTGCTACTGCGGCGTTTTCTTATTCCGTTTCGTCTCCTATTCGCTGTCTCATCCCGAGTGATTATATTTTTTTTATCGCACCCTCTCCAGCTCAGTCTTTTCCTTTTTCCATGTTGCGGGGAAGATTTTAATCCATCCGTCAAGTAGTTGTTCCTCCTCCAACTTCCTGTCTTCCCTTTGAATAGTCTTCCACTTCCATCAACGGCGACCGAGTGTTCACTTGTAGCCGCTCTCCCAGAGTCCACATTAGCCTGCTCTCGGTGGACGGAGTGCTACACTTCAAGTTTTCTCCAATTGGCACTCATGTAGTGATTGAGTTCCCACTGAAAAGTCTTCGCCACTGCAGGGATTCGAACCAGGACCCTCCGGATGGGAAGCCAGTGAGCGCTCTCGGATCGCTTTAGTGCACTACTCAGTTCGCAACTGCATTTGCTTTCAGTTGCTTTCCATTTGCTTAAGACCCTGAGAACAAGACAGCGCAGCGCACTTAAAAACATAGGGAGCGTTGTTGATTTGCGCGGGAGTGTGTTTGAGAAAAAATAAAACTTCGATAATCGCATTCACTATTATTGTATATGTGTTTATTTTTAGTAGAAGTTTTAAATAGGAATAATGTACAGTTTTTTTATTACTTTGTGGTAAAAAGCTTTCCTTATTCAGCGCGTGGTTGAATTCATTTTGTCCAATATTCACAAAAACTCTCGGCCGTGACTATTACGTACATACAGAACGCTACCTACTGGCAGGTTAGAGAACGTTATGCCGTCGCAAATTGCTCCATTCATCAGCATTCTTGGCACTGTTGTGTTCTGATCTGCGCTAACTTCAGCACCATGAATGGAAAGATCTCATATCTCTAGCCTCCCCAACTTTCACTATGGTAGTATTGATTTGACATGGGAATTTCCATCTGATGGTAGGTTAAATTTTAGACTAAAGAATTTGAGTGAGTTCTCAGCCGATCATTTAACTAGTGATTTCAAAAACGAGATTATGTATCTGGCTTATTCACGAAATCGGCCGATTCTGTCTCTCATAATGCCTCCTCAAGTTTTTTTTAACTCCGGTCCTTTTCTATGCTGAGTGGAAGACTTTCTTCCATCTGTGTATTCGTTGTTCCTCCTCCCACCTCTCTGGACTACCCTTCAAAAACTCTCCCTCCGCCATCAACTTCCACCGAGTAAAACTTTTAACCGCCCTCCCGAGTCTCATTTTACTGGAAAGCGCTCCAGTTCACTCGAGCCGCCTTTTCCCACTCTTTCTATCTTTCCATTTGGTTCCCCTTGTTCCGAGTGAGCCTTTGCGAAACTTCCCCCCCAAAGCACCTCATTCCGATCCGCCTACGACACATTCAAGAGTAGAAAGGATAGCGCCAAACTTCAATCCCACCCTTTTATCCTCCCTATTCCTATACGTTTTTCAACCGTCAACTTCAGCTTTCTCTCTGTTTCCCTTCGCCGCCTCTCTCCGCTCGCAATCCCCACAATATTCCCCTCGTAGCTGCCGCAGCTTTAAAAGTTGCCCGTATTTTTTCCCGCTGGTGGCGAAATAAAAAATAAGTAAGCGTGAATCAAAGATGCCACGCCGAAATGCATCCTCGGTAAATTGAACGCTCTCCACCCTGGGGGTTTTGGGTCGAGGGAAACGGGAAAAAAACAAAAACGGTGCTATTGAAATTTCAGGATCGTTGTCCCGAATATCTTTTCGTGCTTTAATGGCAGTTTTGTGGAAAAAGGATCTCTGGTTCTTTCATCAAAAGAAAGTTTAAGGAAACTACTCTCATTTATACAGTCCGCGGTTATACCTTCATTTTTCACAAACATTGCTAATCATTGTTGATCGTGAAGAAAGGGATGATGAAACGGCTCAACTAAGATATTACTTTGACGTGAAATGGAATTGTAAGCCTATCAAAAGAAAAAAATTCTTATTAATAAAGAAAAGTTTATACACCAACCTGAAAAAAGATTTTAAGTATTACGTATTCACAATCTCTGTGATTATTTCTCCGTTAACTCGATCATAGTAATTTTTGCGCCTTAAAAACAGCATCGTCGTCAGTCATTAATAAAGGGATGTTAAGATGACGAATAAAAGTTATACTTTGACCTGAAGTATGATAATGCTACTATAAACAGATAATGGTTCAATTTACAAATAAATGCACATATACCCTCCAAACTGATGTTCTTAACTGTAGCATGAATTGCCGTTTCTCTTATCTCCTTAATTAATTAAGTGTAAATATAGCTCGAGGGAAGAAAAGTTATCTTTAACTTTGAGGAATGCGATGAAACAATCTGATTCTAATTTAAGCATCAATTAAAGAATTCTTTCGGTTTTGAAACGAGTCAATAGGAATTGCAGACTAACTCTTGGAATTTGTGTTATTCACCTATATCCCTTTGCCCTAAGTAAACACCTCTTGTTATCTCATAGATATTGAGTGAATAAGATTACTGAAGCTGTGAGAAACAGGGAACTTCGAACATTGGATTGCACTCACCAATCACTTGACGATGACTTTTCTGAAAAAAAGCTTGTTTTTATGTCTGTATTCAGCCTTTCATTGTTATTTTGCCTCATAGATATCTAAATAAATGTAGACATGTAAATCTAAACCCCCTTGTTTATTATATCTTTTGTTATTCTTTGCTAACGTTTTATCTTTCAATTGTATTATTTTATCATAAATTCTTGGTCTGATTGATTTAATTTGTGTGTTGATCTGGCATAGGAATGAGCGCTTTACATTACTTCTAGCTGCAAACCGAAAATGCAATCATTTGTCAATTATTTTTCTAATTGGTTCAAATCATTCTCTACGATGACGCGCCATCGGAAAGAAGCAATCGGAAAACCACACGGGTCTCTACACAGTGCCCTGTGATGACATTATGGGACTTTGCACTTGCAACGAATAGGTCGAAAGCTGACTTATTACCCTATTTTCCAGTAACGTGTAGTCTTTGTATTTTAAACTATGATTAACTTGTGAGTTTCTCCTCAGCTATGATATTCCATAAGTCTAAAGGAATTTTCCCCATTTTAATCTTTGATAGATTTTATTCGATTATAAAAATCTACTTTGCTTTTTGTTGCTATTTATTAGTCAGTAATTCCTTCCTCAAGGTATTCATTACTTTTCAGAGCTTCCAATCTATTACACTGAAAGCTGTAGCACAAACTATCAGAGTGTTTCTCGTGATTAATGGTAATCATGATTACAGGAGTACAATTAGGTTACTATTGTCCGATTTATTATCTTTCCGAATAGGTGACAAAACCTGTGTATTAAAGCCATCGGTCGCGAGTATTTGAAATTTTCATAAGATAATTAGGTGAAAGTTCCAAAGCCAATCTTTCCCATCTAATATTTTCAACGACTGGTTTTAAATCTCCACAATATCTATCTGTTGGTGTAAGAACGATTCAATATGCCTCTGCCTCCGTGGAAAACTACTCTTCATTACGAAACCACCACAAAACATTCATTCTGGTAAATTTAATAGCAGTTCATCTCTCAGTTCCTAGACTCCATTGCATGAAGCAATCTCATTTAGCGGTCTGTTGATTTTTTTTCTCCTGACTTAAATTGAGGTGACTCCTGCATTACTAGCAGTTGAGCAACATTTCTTTTTTCTTAGTGTATTTTCGGTTTCCCGTTCTCGTCAACCCTTCATTCTCGCGTATCATGGAGTAATCTGAAGTGCGTGCAACATGAGGAACTTATTACGTACTCGGAAACAAAGGAATGGATAATTTATTGCGTGGGTAGTAGTTCCTTTCCTTGTATTTGAACGTGGCTTATGCAAACGCAAACGGTGCTCATTAGATCGGCAAATGTTCCCCTGGAGCTCAGGAATATTTAAGACGACTCGTCGTTGCCTTCCCTCGTCATCATCATACCTGTCCTCCTCATTCATATGTCAAGTTTTGCGAACAACTTTGGGATTCTTCTATAATGACATCTTGTGAGAGTTTTCCCTTTAGCGAGATGACATTTTAGTAACGACCGCGGTAATGTATACTCATTGAGGATAATGATTGATGGCTTTGATAGCAACATAAGTGTTTACTATAAAGCAGTAGAAAATATCTGTTTTCCAAATACTTATGACAGCTTTTGAAATGTAGGATTTATGCAATACGTGCAATTACCCCTGCTTATAAAATCCCTTCCATCGATTGTGCTATGTACTATAAAAAACTATATAGCTATAAAAAAAAGAATTTATTGATGGAGATATCGGTATCCCGTTTTCCCGTATAGCTTCGTGAAATTAATCGTTTCAAAAAAAATTTCTTATCGGTCATTTACACAGCATTTTGCTTAATCTGGCCATAGAGAAAGAAGAATTGGTGTGTATATTAAGAAATCAGGAGTTAAATTGAGGTGAATGGAAAAAGGTCATCAAAGTCGTACTTAAAGAGTTTTTTTGTAGCTTCGAGGATTTGTTTTTCTTTTAATTCAGCTGATTCCCAAAGATTGCGAAACGAAGCTTTTAAACTGGCCGACCGACATTTTTCCAGATGACATAGCCTTCCTTCTTCTTCCGTTCATTCATTCCGAGACCGAGGGTGTGACACTTGTGCTACTCCAATGGTTACCTATATATTTCATCCAGAGAACTTCAGCTCATTTCCGCGATAACTCAACGCGACAGTTCTCTTTGTTCTTGAAAAATACCCAGTCATAAATCACTTCATCAATAATAAATTTAACACATTTTAACACAAAGTTTTCCTATGACCCAAATTCAGCTGGGGAATTTCTGTGAAAACTGCAGAAAAATCAAAGAAGAAACGCATTCATTATAAAAATATTCTTCATTTGTATCCCTTTTTTTATTTTGAAATTATATTCTTTCTACTCGGGAGGAACTTTGTCGTTCGGTGCTAGTTCGGCAAATACTTAGAATAAGCTGACAATTGGAAATATAGACAACCCAAATGTGTGAAGCGGATTAACGAGGAATCCCAGAGTGTTGGCGATTGTATAACTATCATTATAATTTGTGTAAATAAATATCTATTCGTTTTTAAATTATCTTTATACATGTGCCAAGTAAAGTATGCCTTAAAAATACGATGTCATTCTCCGAGCGAAAAGGCGTGGAATGTTACGCATGCTAGTGATGTCTGTCTGCACTGAGCGTCTTATGGACGGCAGTGCAATTAAATTACTGTAAAATAAAAAGGTGCTCCTAGGTGCAAGATTTTATTATTGTAAAATGTTAAAGAGTCATCAGCCATCATGGTGTATATGATGCGGAATTGGTGTTCGGTGGTGCTTTTTTTGTAGCTCACTTGAAATAATAGTCCTCGTTAATTTTTGCATACTCGTATTTAATACGTAATTACAGTGGTTAAATAAAATAATTAATTTAATTGAATTAATGGTATTGTATAATAATTGATATGTTTCAATTATGAAATAAACATTTTTCCTACATGGGCTCCCCTGATAGCAAACCAAGCACATTAACAGACGTGTGATAAGCTAGCGAAAAAAGAGTAACTTAGGTAGGGCCACTTTGGAGGCCAGTACAATGAGTTATACTATTTTAATAGCCTTCAATCGTATTGTTTGTCATGATATAGAGTTTTTCCTACCTTCTAGGCATAGTTTTGCGTTTATTTTATGAATTTCAAAAAATTGAATTTTGTCGCGCTAAATCGGCATTTCAGCCCACTGTGTGGCGCTTTAAAAAATTCCTTGCGGCTCTAGCGCTTTGGAGACCTTACTTCTGGGTTAACCCTCGTATTACTGCCCATGGCTAAAAATGGGTTGTGGGAGATAGATGCAGACCTATTTATATTTTTTTAAACGATACGTATATTTGGAAAAAAAATACATACGCCTGCGGCATGTGTCATTTAGTGTAGAATGCATATGGGAGTTCGCTTGCCATCTATTGGCACACGTATGAATCACAACGCCTAGTAACTGAATCATACGTACGTACGCGTAGCCTTTTATATAGTAGATATACTGCAACTCTTTCATACCCTTGACGGAGACTCAATCCTAAAGGCCCAATTGTTCGCTCCCAATTAATCTTTTCTGCCAGAGGGAGTGGATACCCGCAGAACACGGCAGAGGCGTTTGAAGCAGCACAGCAGAGGTCAATCGTGAGGTGAATTAGGAAGTACGGGAGGAGGAATCTCCCGCGAGGAGAGGAGGACCGAAGAGGAGTCTCCGAGCAATCTACTGCTCCTTCGTTTTCTCGACAAAAGAGACTCAGAATCTCTTCCCGCCCTAGGTGAAAGGACGGGAGAGTTCTCAGTCGTTCGGTTAAGGGATAAGAGAGGAGAGGCGGCGACTGGTTCCCCGCAGCAAGGGTTTTTCCGGTGGGAAAAGTTTCTCCCTTTGTCCGTCGCCTCAGTTTATTTATTTAGGAAACGACAGTAGTCCCCTTAGCTTTTCAGGGGATGCGGATGAGGGATTTTGAGGTTTCTCCCCCTCTTCTCTTTCGGAAATTGTGTCCGCTCGTGTTGATTACCAGCTTTCGTTTTACCTCCGCAAACAGCTTACCCGTTCCTTGACTCATCCTCAAGTAAGGTAATGTAATCAAATGTTTCATTTTCATTGGTTTAGGAGCCGTTTACGGAAAAGAGAAACGTCAAAGTAACTTCCATTAGTATGTCCCTTCCATTTTTTACTGCTCTTGGTTCATTCAGTACTAAACTCGTGTATGTTTCGGTTTTTGGTAGTTTTGCAAAAACCTTAAAGCAGAAAAAGGTTTTTTATTCAACCAAGTATTCACCTTAGAACTTTTTATTATTTTAGCCCCTTACTTCTTCTCATTACCTATAGGGACTATAGCTGGAATTTCATGGCTGACACTCTCTGTCACATACCACTTTGGCGGTAGGAAAGTAGATGCCGGTACAGAAAATTTAAAGAAAGGACTGCTGACGCCCGAACAAGTGTTTGTTAAGGAAATTGGCGTGAGTTAACGCCATCAACGTTTTTAGTCATTAACTGGGATTACAATTAGTCGATGTGCCTGCAAAGATGGGCCATTATTTTTCTTCTTTCGGACACCTTACTCCGTTTCGTAAAAAAGCCTGAGGACGCAAATCATTATAGCAAAAAATATGACGCCTTAACGAAGATTTAGCGGGCCACATCGGTTAGCTTTCCGTATCTAGCGTCACGCGCCTTGTAGTTGCTATGAAGTAAAGTTTCTCCACTGAGAGGGTATCTAGCCTGTACATGATTTATTTCGCCGTGTGTATATCCTTATAATTATATATATGATTGATTTTAATATCAGCGTAAATACATTAGCACGTTTCACGCACGTTTATTGAAAACTGCTAGGACGTCGCTAACGCGGAGAGAAAAAAGATGTTATTTTTAACTAGGTAGGCCCCACCTCGAATACGCTTCTAGTATTTGGGCTCCTACTGAAGAAGGCTTGATATTTGAATAAGATCGCGTGCAGCTACGGGTAGCTATGGATTTGAATGGAGATGTTATGGAAACTCTTGGAGTAATTAGAAGTCGAGGTTTTTAAAAGAATTGGGATGAGAACCCCTATATCAGCGTAGATTATAGATTAGGCTTAGCCTCCTGATTAAATATGAGGAGAGTTACTCCCCGAAGATGTAAAGAACATAATTTATTCTTATTAAGCGCGGGTATTATTAAACCACTATATTTATATACGTGCATTGATCCTAAACAACACGGCCTATTACTGGCAAAATTATTCGTGAGAAGTAATTTCGAAAAAATATTTATTACACTTGCATTTAAAAAAATCATTAGAAAAATATGCTTTGCCGGCGTATGACCTGGGATGATACTGAAAGGTTTTTGTGAAATGTAGGGTTAACACTTTGAAGACAAGTGAGACATCTGATTCTCTGACTGGAGTTTGCTTCAAAATTAACAGCCCGGGTTAATATCACTAAACGCGGGTATATTTGTATTTTCCGTGTATGTAACATAAATGTTCTCATAGTTACCATAGTACACTCGAGTATAATACTAATATGTCATATATAAAACCTGAAAATAATCAGTTTTTTTCTTCTGGTTACAATACTCGAGTACTATTTTGTTTGAAAATAACTGGTCAACCTGATGACGATTTTTTCCTCATTCCTATTTCATATATTTGTGTATACATGCGACTTCCTTGGCGCCCACAACCCCCGAACCACTGCTTAATTTTACGAACACAATATCCAAGAAAATAGTTGACTTGGGGGTCGAATATGGCTCATATTTAACTACAGATATGTCATCTACATGGACATAGTTAAGCAAAGGTATATTTAAAATAAGTAACCACTGGGTGTAAACGGGACATAAGAACTTCAATAAGTGACGGTAGCTATGCGCGAAACCACGGACAATAGCAACGCGCTCAAGATCTCTCTACGCTTATTTGGTTGGCTGGTTGGGAAAATGGGGATGCGACCGGCAACTGAAGTTACTTTTACCATTCAATATCGGAGGGTAGGACGGAAAGGGTGGCATTATTAGGGGAATGGTAGTTGAATACATGTTAACATAAGTACGACTTAATATTATTTCGGTGTGTATTTTGTACATAACTTAGAAAAAATAAGGTGTGCTAAAATGCTTACAATCGGTGTAATATAAATTTTTGTGTATCATCAGTATCGGATCAGCAGGATTGGAGCAACAGAAAGTAAAATATCGGTTTCAGATGCTATGGGAAAACTGATATTGGGCCATTCATAGCCATCGAATCGGAAATCCGATGCATCAAAATTGAGGATTGCTCCTGAGTTTAAACGTTCTCGATTAAAGCGGAACTTCAGATTAAAGAACGATTTCCGCGGTGGTTGGGCACTGGCTGCTTTTGCCAATAGTTTTTCCAGTCATGGCGTAGAGCGCACTTAAAACCAGACTTCCGGTCTCTGCCGTTCGCCTCCCGACGTCCGAAGCCAGGCTGAGGAGCGTGGGATAAGTTGTTGCTGGCCTAAGGGAAATAATATTATTTCATGTCAGACCGAAAATTAATGGCTTGTTATTTTGTACAACGTTCCTGAGCTCCGTGAAATGTAATTATGGGTCGCCATTAGTGGAGTCCTGGTAAAAGCAAGCTGCGAAATTGTGTTATCGCCTTTTCCGAGAAATTTTCTGATTTGATCACTTGTCAAGCATTTGTTTTTTTGTCCTTCTTGTTAATCTCTGTCCGCCTGAGCTTAAACTTTTTAATGAGGAATTTTTGGCCGCGAAATGTTTTTTTCTGGGATTCCGTAACCAATGGTTTCCATGGAATTATGAAAGGATATTTTATTTTTGCAATGACGAATGGTTTTAAAGCCATTGTGGTCCATTTTTGTAAATAATATTTCATTAAGTTTTAGCATGAAAACTGCTGCAGTAGTGATCATTCTATCCTTGTGTGTCGTCCGATACTCGACCAATCACAAAGTAAGCGCTTCCTTGATGCCTTTTATTCTTAAGCCGATAAGAAAAGGTTTCGCCATGCCAACCTGAGTTGTCTGCACAGAAAAGTTCATCAAAATGGTGGCTACAGTATCCCTCTACTTTCCCGAAAAATCGTGAGGATCGTTTATCAAGACTGATTGTTGCCATTGCCTTCTATTATATTTGTGACAGCGAAAGTCTCCATCACGGCCGCTTTCTTCGTCATGATGGTGACTATAAATTGAACTTTTATCTGCCATTCCTGTTGACCTTCCAGGAAATCGCTGCCACCTTCTTAATTGAGCCCTCTTCTTCGCTTGTTTACATGCTTTAAAACTCATCACGATATTCCCTTTCGGAGGCATTGTCAATAAGTCATAATTTTATGTGCTAGGCCTTTAAAATTGGCTCGATTTTAATTATCTTTATACTGGCCTATTCTAGCATACTACCTTAGCCTCTGCCACATTCATGCTTTGCTTCATGCACACTCTTGTTCTGAAGACTTTATATTCCTTTTCTTCAGAGTCTCTTCGATCACATGCTTCGTAGAAATTCTCGTCCTTCTCCATCCTCTCCCATTCATTCACTCCTCTCTTATTTATGTTTCTCTATTCGACTATCATCCATTCTCTTAACAATCATTATCTCTCATTCATTCTCAGAAAAGAGCGAAGCATGTTCCTTTCCCCAATATCCTTTTCCGGAGGATCTTATCTGCATTCTTTCATGTCCCACTCTTTCCTAGCCCTTTTCCTACTACTTTGCCAACAAACATATCTCAGGTACCTACCGCTTCCCCCTGCAGTTAGCACACACTCATGCTTCTCCTAGTTATTTTGTTTATTTATTTTATATGTTGCTTTTTATTACTAGTATTTTTATCGTTGTTGCGATTTCGTTTATCTCATCTGTTCAAACTTCTATTTCCCGAAAAATCTGTTGAATTAAACTCCAGTCAGAGAATCGGATGCCTCACTTGTATTCAAAGTGTTAACCCTACATTTCACAAAAAGCTTTCAGTACCATCCCAGGTCATACGCCGGCAAAGCATATTTTTCTAATGTTTTTTTAAATGCAGGTGTAGTAAATTTTTGTTCGACATAACTTTTCATGGATAATTTTTGCCAGTAATAGACCGCGTTTTTTAGGGTCAATGCACATATATATAATCCCTGTGATTTAATATTAAGGATAGAATAAATGAAAAGTAAAACTTTGTCTTATTCCACCAATTTATTTTTCGGTAGGACTAGTTTCGACGCAGCGGCGTCGTCTTCAGGACGCCGCTGCGTCGAAATTAGTCGCACCGTAAAATAAATTAGGGGAATAAGACAAAGTTTTCCTTTTCATGTATAAAATGAACTTCCTCAAAGTTGAACCTGAGACGATTGAGATAATTAAGGATAGAAGTTAAAGATTGTTTTCTTAGATCACTTATCCAGCTTTGTCTGAAATTTTAGGTTTCCAAACCCGAATTCTTGCGTTATTGATCGCAAGGAGGTTAGAAAAGAAATGGAGGCGACATACCACTTGATTCTTGAAGCCAATTCCGTCATTGTAGTCGGCACAGTGTAGACCTTCCTCTGGCTTACGTGTCCGGCGGTCGCGTTCGATTTCCGTCAAATCTAAGTTAAAAACCACAGACAAGGCGATGTTTTGTGACTGGTTTGGCAACACCTACTCGGCACAAAATCCTTCCCAAGCACCCCTATTCTTGCTTCACTTTCGCCCATTAGCGTTCACGGTCATGCCTCCTCCATTTCATTTTAAACTCCTTGATTGAGCGTGTGTTTACGTTCGCACGGGTCAGGCAGCTGAAACATTCATCGCCGGAGATCTACGCCGTTGGAATGGAAAGTTCACATTCTGCGCCACCACACCCTTCTTGCTCATCGTCGCGTTTTTCGACTCCCTCCCCTTAATCGTCCATTGGCTCCTATTCCTCCCATTCCCTTACTTCCTCGCTTGGGGAGCGCTTAAGGTACCTACATCCCACACGAATTTTTCTTCCATTGCCTCGAGGGTTGAGTAACCAGATAGCATTAATCGAGAAGAAGTTGGCTGCTCTTCCAAGAGATTCCAAAACCACCATGTTGAGCATATTCTTCCTCTCTCAGTGAATGAAAAGGTTCTTCATTGGGATGTTCTTGTTTTGTAGGTGTTTTGATTCAATAGATTGCATTGTTTTTGTTCGATTCGATTGTATGGTCGAGCGAAAGGTAACTCACGGACGTTAACGAATGAAGGTCGCTTCACCTCGTGGCTAAAGCTACACTCCACATTGCTATCCATCGTCATGTATCTCGCTGCTGGCAGTGAAATTATATTCCTCCAGTTTTCATATTCGTGTGTGCTTAATCATTATTATCCCCAACACCTAATGAGTTTTGTATGACAGGCAGTTTAGGTCCTCTTCCTTTGATCGGCCGGTTCATTGCGTCCTTTGAAGTCTCATAAAATATCGTCCCCACTCCGGTTCACACTCCCAAGTGTCCGTCATTTTGCCCATACATGGCTTAAAGGCCGCCATATGTGCACTTATCCAAAATGCCGAAGTCGATTATTTCAGACATGGACTCACCTTTGGTATTTTGTAGTTCCAGGTGTTCTTGAAAAGTCTGTGTATTGAAGTACTGGAAATTGTGTTCTAATTCAAGGGAATAATGGATAATTGAAATATAATTCAATTGTGATGATGACGTATCCGTGCAGCGCCGAATGCAGTTGTGTTGCACTTAAGGATGGCACTGTGAGCTGAAACGCACGGGGTACGTTAGTAAAACTGTGTAAAAGTGAGAAGACTTCATTTCTTTCTTCGTTTTCGATGACTTACGCCATACATATAATCCTTGGAATGTAAATCTTATAAATTTTTATGTAAGGCTAATAAGAAAACCTGAAAGCTAGCAAAAAAAATTGAAACGCGACTTCAAAATTAAAAGTTTTCCATGGGAAATGTAAATTTCTCTGTATGCTTAGCGTCTGATAATTTTTTGTTGCATTTTTGCTGCTTGCAGTCCATCGAGATGTCGAAAATTGTGATTACACCCCAACGCACACGGGCTGTACAATAATTCGGTCATTGCGAAACACTTCAGTAAGCCCAGCTGTCTCGGGCTTCATTTCGTAAAGTTTTCGAGTGTTTTCATTGCTAATGGGAATAAAATCGCTTTTTAGCAGTTTTATTCGAAAGTACGTCGAGTTTCATCTTTTCGGCGAACAGCAAGTGCTATTTTTTCTTTATTTCAATGCGTTTTCTCAACTTTTGATTTGTACGATTGAGCGCGGAGAAAAAAAGCATGCTTTGGCTTCCAGTTTAAAACGCATCAGTTCTTGTTCGAGTGCAGTTATTCATAATTTCGTTTCCGGAGGAACGTGACATGCGTGGAAAACTTGGTAAACCTGTTGTGCAGTGTTCTCCGTTAGTTATCGCATTCACGGTTAGGTTTATTATTGTTATTATTTATATTTTATTTACGTTTTATTTATATTATTGGTTATAAGGTACGTTAGGTAACCCCTCCTTTATTCATTTCTAACAAAGAATAATTATACCCTTTAATTTTCTTCACTGATGTTGAGGGAGAAGAACGCATAATGTTGGGCGTTTAAGGTACTTTGAGCGAAAAATCACTTCACCTAGAATTTGATGAATTTGGCCTCTTTTGAAAGAAAAAAACTCTCATCTTTCCAATGATATCAAAATACCAACCCCTTGCCGAACTACTTTTCGAGCAATTTGTCTAAAAATATAAGCTGTTTTACATGGGATAGATTATGGCTGTGCGCTCCAGAGGGAAAATATTTTTAAAAAATTAGGAACTTCTAGCACCTAGATTTCTTCAAAAAACTAACGGTGTGTAGATTGCATGTTTTCTCAACTATTTATGAAAAATAATCTATTACTCACCACAGTAAGTTTTACAGAAAAACCTGCTGTTTTTAATGGTTTTCAGCCGTACGGCGGGAAAAAATGAGTTAAGTTAGAGACTTATATAGCTTTATTTATTTAATTACTGAGAATTTTGGTCATGTATAACTATATCTTTGCGCCATTAATATTACAATATTTATTTCATACTTATAGACGCTGAAATAAAGAAATAAAATTTGAATATGGTCTCCATTTGACTAGGGAACTATCTCGCTTAAACCACCTTAACTTCTTTGCAACTATAGCATGCGCTCAGTTAATATTCCTTGAACAAAGTAGTCTTCTGTCAAGTATTATGGGAATTGAATTAAAAACTATTCCAATGATTCTTGGTCTTATATGTAATCATTTTTGTCTCTCTACCTCTTCTATAGAAAGGATATTTAGCAGCATCCAATTAATGGTTAGTCTGAAAAGCGAACGTACGGGGACTTAGTTTCTGGAATGGAGTTAGAGTGCGGAGAAATTCCCACAAATATCTTCTCTTTGTGAGCCAGGTTCCCAAGGAAACAAACAGGGACAGAGAGTCCACCACCTCTACTATAAATGACAGTATATTTTTGTAAAATAAATGCATTGGAGGAGCATCCTACCTAGGAAAACATGATGACGTCCTAAATTTGTTAATGTCTTGCTAAGTAGCGTCATAACTGATACCTGAATTTCAGATGACTACTCCCCGTACTTTACTTCATGTTTCACTAATGAGCGCAGTAATTTACATAACGAATTCAACCTTGAGTGAGCGAGGAGAGTGCCAGGATTTCATTTATGACTGATGAATAAATAAATACTATAACCCTAGTGCTAAGGACATCAGTGAGTGCCTAATCCTGAATGCTCCGCTGCCGCCAAACACCTTCCTTGGTGCCGTCTTTAATCTCCTATAGGAGTAAGGCTTTTATCCATGAAAATTTATTCCGTATGCATGTCTATCGCTAAAGGTATACTGGTAATCCATCAACTGTGTTGCTAAGCATCGGGTGATAAACCTTGCGTCATCACCATACTTTGGTCAGTTATGTTATTACATGATTATTATTTCTAGCGAGTCTAAAATTGGCTGCAGCAACTTTGCCGATAGTCATAAATAGTTGTGATTTAGAGAGATTTTTATTAAATGTTAGAGAAAAATATGTACAGAGTATAAAGAAAAAAGAAAAGAAAAAGTAGTTAATCGATTAGCACGGTATATATGTTTGTGTGCATGTGCCTCTGAGTATGTTGGTGTGTTTATTTTATAAGTATAAAAGAAAAGTATGTGAAACGGACGGTTTTGGAACTGCTCAAAATTGGTAGCCACATTATTTTCTCCTTGTAAACTCGCACTGACTTGACTTGGCTCGGTGGTGGTATTACTGGGTAGCAAACCTAACAGGCAAATGGGAGACCAACATTCGAATCCCAGTAAAGTCAACTCTTACTTTACTAAGTGAATTTCCACCTGTGGTGTGCCTTCCGCAGAAAGCTAACCAGAATGTCTCCCAGGATGTACGTATGAGACGGATGGAATAAATCTAATAATAAACGTTTCCCTCTCCGGTGAAAGGCTTCTTTTGAATTCTAACTCCCGAGATTAATCCGGGCAACCCTCAGTCGCATCTTGTTGTAGGATGCACGTGAGGCCGTCGATCGAGAGTTGATTAATTTGCATTGCTAGCAAAAAAAAAAGTGAAACAGAGGAAATTTCCCGCGTAAGGTAGGCGGTAGAAGAGGAAACGAAATGTCCCTCCAAGCGGATGAATAATTAGCGATGTCTAAAAGAAGGGCGGAGTGACGACGGATAGTGTCTTTCTTTTTAGTCTTTCCTCGTCCTCGGAGTTGGAAAAAGTTTTCCATCAGCGCCGTGCCCGGATGGCGAGGGCTTAACTACCTGCACTATATCGTCTCGGCGTCTTTCACCGCATCCGCTTTTTCAAACGTGCACTTCGTACGTGCACCACTTAATTTTCCGTTCGTCTGCGCCTCGCTCGTCGCACGGTATATATGTTTGTGTGCATGTGCCTCTGAGTATGTTGGTGTGTTTATACCTGCCCCGTGGAGTGAGCTTTAGCCCTCTCCGGCGAGATGTTTGGTGGCGTCCTCGGAAAATGAAAAATTTCCCCTCTACCCCTCAGCCCCCCCTCCCTCAGGTACCTATCACAGCACTGGTGGGAGGGTGTTTTTTTAATTACTCATTTCAGCCGCGAGTTTCCTTGGCGCGCTCTCTCTCTCTCTCTTCTCACTAAATAGATCTTTACTTCTCACGGCGCGGGGCAAGCCGGTGGTTTGGAATTCGTGTGAGCGAATTACCCTGAGAAGTGGAGGGTTATGCAGTGAAAAGCCAAGGTGCGATACGCTGAGTCCTTTTTTTCGACTTCTGCTTTTTTTGTAACCTCCGAAAAGTCCTGGCGACGAAGCGTGAGTGGAGATTTCAAGTTGGCAATTTCATCTTTGAAATTATCTTTCTACAAATTCGATTTTTCATTTTAATGATCGGTATTGAAATGTAGAAGAGGGGAAAATGTTACCCCTCGGAACTCTAAAATTTAAATTACAATCTCCAACTGTTCACAGTAATCTTAAATCCTCAAGGCTGGTGTTGAGTGTGACAGCAGTCATTCATTTCTGTGAGTACATGCAGCGTGTTAGCTGATTTGGCCAATTCGTGATATAAAATCCCATTCTGCTGAGGGAGAGGCTTCGGGCGTGTAAAAAAATCTGAGATGATTGGGTTTCATTTTGGAGGAGGCTGATGTAATGGAGTAAATGTGTGATGTCAAAACCAGATAATGGAATGCAACGTCGGCACGATTCAAATTGTTACGGTATATCATTTTATGTATGGAATATAATTTTTCTTGGTGCATGACATTTTCGATAATGGCAAATTGTTGATACTGCTGCTGAACCAGAATCTAACAGGCCAGAGTTTGGTGGAGTCCTTTGGTGAAAATAGGTTTGTTTCCTAATGCTGTTAATGCGCATGATGTATAGTTTGCTCACTCTAAATAAGTATTATATAATATGCCAATATGTAATATAATAATTTATAATATTCCAATTGTCTTCGGCAATACCCTGTACAAATGTTTTCTATTCTTCATATTGAAATAAGTAACTCGGTATGATCCAACTTTACAGGTCTAACCGACCCAGGCTTCAGCATATTATACCATTTTCAATGCCTTGATATTCCATAATATGCCGAAACCTGGGCCGATTAGAGATATAAAAGGTGGGATCACACCGAGCTACTTAATTCAATATAAATGACGCTCACTCTAATTTGAATTTCTTTGATTAATCGCACTTCAGAGCTCTGTCTTTTGAAAGCTGAGACATAGAAATGAGGAACCATAGAGCAATGTCCTACTCTTTTTTACCTCTTAAAAACTTCCACGTCGTGAATAACTATTATTTTACGGCTACAAACTCGTCTTTGATATTCTCCACCAATATTTTATCTGTTCCCTCAATGAGGACATTTGTCTTTTAGATTTCATCTTGCCTTTCTTTTAATCGATACATTTTTCATTCTTCCATCTCTTTATTGCGCCACTGGAATAGGAATTATCTGCAGTTGTATGCCGTCATTCACCATTAATTCTAAGTTATATTTTCCTGGATAATATGGCCATAACATTAGTGTATATCTGAGAGCAACATGGTCTGGTTATAGTGGAATTTGCGATTATTCGAGCGTTGAGTTGCTGTTTAATTGGAGAAGCGTGTTCAGTTTACCTGGGCACGTCCTTCGAATATGAGTCGGGATGTGTGGCGTTTGAAGTTCATCTATACAGCTTGGTTTTATTGAATATCACAAAATAATCAATGTTTTCACATTACCCACCACTCTACAGGGCGTAAACACAAAAAATTTAAAAATGTGACTATGTAAACAAAGATTGTATCATCAGGTATTCATTTATTCTTTTTTCATTTCGAGGGTTTGTCACATAGCAAACACTCAACTTCTCTTTGCTGATGATTCGGGGGTTTAAGTTTTCCATCACCAAGACATGAGAGTTTGCGCTATTCTGATTCCAATTTTAAGAAAATTTGTGGTCTGGAATAATGATGCTGAAATCATGAGGTTATCATCACCATTTCCAATTTTGGTTTGCTGCAGCTTTCCAACCAACTCTAATCTCAGATAGCCGCTCTTAATCGTTCAAAATTCCTCATTTTGACATCAGCCCTTCGTAATTTGCTTCATGTATCCCACCCTTCGTCATGTCCTTGGTCATGTTTCATAAAATTTCTCTACCTTTTGACATTTTTACTTAAAGTTGATATTAAAAATGAGACAGAGAGGTTATCCGTTTTCATTTTGAATGAGATACTAAGTAAAAACCATTGCCGATATGTCGCAAATATCGCTTGGCATTTGGATCGACTCGGGCCGACGTTATTTTTACCTCAGGCTCTATGTAAAACAAATCTTGCATTGGAATATCAGCCCTCATATAAAGTGACGAGTGATCGCGAAAAATAAAAAAAAACTTATCGAGTATCACCGACAGGAGGGTAAGGAAGAAAATGAAAAAAATACGTATTAGCATATATGGATTTTAATCTCACTTACGAGCCGTCATTAATGCGGCACTCGCGTGTCACTTGTCATCTTTTGTGACGCGCTCGAAATAGAAAGCGATTGATCGTTAATCTGGACCTGTTGATCTCTTAAATCCCTCTTTTTAACCCCACCCGGCTCCCTTTGTTTGAGTCGGGCACAAAGGTGACGCCGAAAGAAAAGTGGCGTCGCGTCTCCACGCCTGTCCCTCCTCTGCATCATGTCCGTCAATTGTTCCTCTCGTCATCGATTCCTCGACCTCGAAGTGATTGGTCGGTTGACCCTTTCATTGTTTATTTATTATTTTTTAACAAGCCGAGAAAGGCATGTAAAATCCGGTAGAGATTGTGATACATGTTTTCCCTCTCACATGCATCCGGTCGTTGTACCCATACTTTTTTTTCGAAGTTGTCAGATAGTCGTTCTTTGCTTGGTCATTTCTTTCAATTGACACGGAATTCAAGCCGTGATGATGCTCAGAAATGGTTGTTGGGTGGAGATTTTCAATGTCTATTGCGTCTTCTACTTTGGTAAAGATATAGGGGAAACCATCTTTGTGTTATTAATTATTTTCGAAATTACTTAAATTAAGGTAAATATGCCTGGCATAGTCGTATAGTCGGGGAACAAATTCTTAAGTTTCCTTATTCTGTTCCTTAAACATAGGACTACTCAGTGGATCAATTTACTGTCTTGTAATTACTGCGTATTTTTCGGGATTACATATGTCATTATCGTCTGCACGCTAACATTGGAATGTGAAAAAGGGCCTTATCTGTTGTGATATTAGTTGGCTGAATCCCTATCAGCAGCCTTTTGAAGGATTTGACTCCATGATTTATTATCAAAGGTTAGCGAAGACCTCAACTGAAATAAGCTAATCTTCATCATACCCATCAATCGCCTTTCCTCCGACAATTTATAATGCTACCATTATGCCAGTCACTCGCGGTCAAATAAGTTCACGAAGTCGATTTATATTTCTGAGCTCGATCTCTCCATCAATATCGTTATGAATTATTGAGATTTAATGCGTGGTGTGTACGTCATTATAAGATTTTATCTCTTTCAAGTTCTCTTTTGATCCAGTGGGTACACAGGTTTCATCATCAAAAGCTAGCTCAGTTGTATTAACGTTGATTCTTCAGCCCCTTCTTCCATTAAAAATTAAGTTTTCAGCTTGATTTTTAAAATAAATCGACTTGTTTATCATGATTACATAATATGACATTTACATTTCCTCTGCTAGATTTAAAATATTTTTAAATTTTCAATAATGAACTAATAAAATAATTCTGTGTTCTATTATGTAACCATATTTACTCAAGTTACGCTTGCAATCATTTCGTGGGGTCAAATTTTACGGGCCCTTTTGACCGAGTACTTTTACAGCGAATAACGTAAGTGCATATTGAAATATGAATTCACGGTCGAAAAATAATGACGCGGACAGACCGATTAAGAGGAAGTCAGAATTTTCCTCCAGATCCTCCTTTATAGAATTGAAAACGATCTGTAAAATTTTCATTCATTTTTGTATTCTAGTACCTATGCAATTTATGACCTAGATCACTCGTTCAAGAGAGAAAGTTGAAATTCATGCATTCGAAAATTGAAAGAAATCGCAGACCCCTAGCGAATGCTCTCCGCCTACTAAGAGTTTTACATGACACTGCGAAAATAATATTGTTTTGGGTAGGAGTGGAAAGGGTAGTAATGGTGGCGGTGGTGTTTGTGAGAGGGGAGAGATTTGGAAGGAATTCCGTTTTAAATTAGATCGGCCCCCGACGCTCATAATATAAAATCCCTCCGAGATTTGAACGTGAGCCGAGAGATTATTCGCCCGGGAGAGGCAGGTTCAAGATGAACTCATCGTTCCTTCCTCATGCATAGATATATTGAAGATTAAAGGTTAACCCTCGCCGGAGAGTCGAAACGACACAAATTGGACGACATTGGTAATGCGCAGTACATACAATTTAAGAGGAAATATGCACCGCGAAATACTTCTTTTATTAAGTTTTTGTCGCTTTAATGTCTACGCAATTTCAATAAAACTACCGAAATACGTTCAAATCAAGGAATCGGTCCATGCATAAGATTGTGTAGATCTGTGTTTACCAAAGTGGGCGCTACCTCCCCATAGGGGGAGGTACTTTAATGAAGAGGGGTGCAAAAAAGGGAGCAGCAGAGGGACACTGAAGGCTGGGTACCTACCATTGGCGATGGTTTTTGGCAACCTTCCTCCTTCGATTTTAGCTTTACATTGTTTCACAACTTCTTCAAATAATATATTTTGATCGTTCATTTATAGGAAAATTTTATAATAGCTAGATAGTTCTCTTTTATTTGTATACAATCTCTGATTGTTCTTATACATTTACAGGAATGAGTTCAGGACAACTGTAGGAGGATTACCTACTGAAGAACAAAGTCACCGTGTATGTGAGTTTCTTCCTGACCATCGTCGACAGAAATTGGTACGCGCAAATCCTTTGCCCATTCTCCTACTTTTTCCCTCAGCCGTCCACTCCTCCATCTTTTCCTTTCATCTGTATTCATTCTCCCTCTTTGCTCGACACCCCGACCAATACATGACAGGAACAATAGTTAATGCCTAGGTTGTAATATAAGAGTACTGGCGCACATCCAGAGGGCATGGGTTCAAATCCGGTGAAGGTGGAGATTTTTAAGTTAAATCTTGATCCCTACTTGGGTGCTATGTGGAGAACACTTCAAGTACAGTACTCCGTCCGTCGGATGGGACGTTAAACTGTGGTCCACTTGGCATCTTTCGTTAAGAGCAGGCCGATGCTGGGTTTCTCTCCACCCTTCCTCCGTTCCCCAATAATCCTTCCCCAACCAACCCACCTGTCCTCAATGGCGCGAATGACCTTGGCTGTCGGTCGCCTCCCCCAAACAGCCAACCAACCAAAATCATTGTATTATCCACTCGAGGACCTCGCATTTGCGTGCATGAGTTTCACACTTCTACTCATTTTCAAACGCCCTAAGCTTACGTAGCTGGCAGAAGAAGGCGAAAAGAGCAAAGGACTAGGGAGTAACATTCGGCACATGACGTAGGAGTTAAGAAAAAGCATAAGTGCTAAACATTTCTTTCAATAATATACAACAAATATTATTTGAAGAGCAATTTATATTAGTGAATAATATTCCGTAGTAATTCCGAAAAGTGATCCATGCCAAATTATTCTTCTCGATTCAGGGCTGAGAAGGTCTATACATTACTCATGATACACAAAAAATGGTAATAAGCAATAAGCGAATAAATAAACCATTAACAAGAATATATCGTAAATCAATAGAAATATAATCTCATTATAAAATAAATATAAAGTAAAGGATATTGGTTTGAGATTTAGAGATTCGGTCAAAATAAACGCAGCGGTGTTTATCTGTAAATAATCATACATGTATATATTTCGCAAACTGTTTCAACTGTCGCCAAAAGAAATAATACGAATACGCGTAACTAAAGTTCATTAAAATTCACAAAATAGCAAAATAGTTCCTCAAGAATAATGGGAGAGAGAGATGATGACATTTCCAAAACGGTCAAAATGACCGCTCTGGCGCTTCTAGTGTTGAAACCCCATGTTTAGGAAACCTCTTGGGTTATTTTATCATTTGGTTCTGATCTGAACACAGTGGCTTTAATAAATTAACCTTTTGTTGCATATTTTCTCCGAATTACCCTGCTTTCTAAGGTAGCATTAAGCAGATAAGAAAGAATTAATTCACCGCAAAGGAGTTGAGAACATAAGTGATGAATTGCAGTAGCACTTACCCCGCCTTTTATATTATTCCGTATCCACTGCATTGGCTCTTAGTTGAACAATAATAGAGCGCTCAGGAGTGATCAAGTCATTTGGACTGCCCCAAGTATTCCATTTATTTCTGAATCATAAAACCAATTACAGTTTCGAATAATAACTCTAGTTTTAATTATGTATTTGGGTTTTCCCTTACCTTAATTTGCATTCATGAATTCTGTATTTTTCTACTGCTTTTTCTTGAAAATGAATCTAAAATGAACTTAATGAAGGGTAGTATCCTCATCCATGCTTTTCAAACGAATTATAAGTTTTGAGCAGAATAATAAAGGTATGTGTCGAATGTGTCGAGCACCGTGCCTTAAAAAATATACGACAATCTCACAATTCGTCTGGGATTACTCCAGAGTGTGGAGATTAGGCAGGCAGCCATTCATCATAATTTCAATATTATAGCTGCAATTGGTGACATTTTATTGTTTGCTCTACACAAGCTTTGCCTTATATAACCAGGTAACCTGAGACAGAATTCGGAGGCGTCAAATTGGACGGAGGAAGTTCTGAGATAGATAAACGGTTTTATTGGGGCGAGATTGAGACTAGGTTGTCCATTCACCATCTCTATATTAAAGAAGTAGAAGAGAATATATGGCGTCTCGACGCACGAGAGTGAAGCTTGTTTTTGAGCCAAAAAATAACATGGCTAACATGGCCACCTTCTAACATGGCTATCGCGCGCAATAAAGTTTATGAAAAATTAAGTGCTTTGTTAGGAATTATTTCCATTTTGCTTTTTTCTAGGAAAATCATTGCGGTACCACGACGACGATTCCGCTGCTAATACCTATGTTTTCCAGCATATTTAGAGCATAACTGATCCACTCAATAGGGCTGATGGCGCATTTTAATAGCTTCAATATTTTCTCCTGCTACAGTATCATACATTATGATTCTATCTCTTCTCTTCTTTAATATATGCCTCCACCTAGTCCCACAAGGAGACGTGTGATCGTTATGTGTTGGAGAAGGGAAAAGAGGGAAGAATGTTGGGTGAGCGAGGAAGAAGAAATTGTGGATAGTTTGAAGGAAGGATAAGTTAAAAAGGGATTTAGCTCTGGGAAACTTGTTTTATGAAGAAAACGTTAGCAAATACCTCGCTTGCTCGGGTAAATTTTAAGCAAAATTTTCAGAGTACCTGCCATGATTGACTATTATGATAACTCAAAGTTTACGACCATATGCAGCCGTGGCTTTGGGAGTTACTTCAGTAAACCCGACGGAGCTCGGATATCTTTGCTGTGGTGGGGGACCCGGAACACAGTAGGAGAGGGACGTCGCTGTGGGGTGTTCGAGATGCGACGGTCACGTTGCCATGGACCAGAAATTCTGGATGAGGGCAGCGTCATGCGAAGGGAAAGGCGAACGTGAGCGAAATAGGATGACTCCGACCATGGCAAACACGGTGTTCCATTCCTCGGTCGGGGAAATTTCAGAGCTTGCGTGGTGTGAGGAATCGCCAAATGTCTTCGCACTTCCAAAGTAGTTTTCCTATTCCGCATTTCAATGGAAGAACTTGAAAGAATTGGAGAAATATTTTATTTTTTATTCACACAATATTCTTTATCCATGTCTCAATTAAGTTTTTGTCTGATCTCGAATCCCAATAAATTATATTGTGGAGCAAATGCTCTGGGTTCAAGCCCTTAAATTCATCCGATTTATGTTATTAAATCCTTATTTCTCTAAATAACGTTATTTTGGCGCGTGTTATCCTTATGAAAGTGCACGAACCCTCGATGGGAAAACTGATTGTTGTGACAAACATATCAATAAGCCCAAGAAACGAGCTTATCCTGCGTCAATTCCATATATTCACTGTTCATTATATTGAATTTACGCTGCGATATCAAATCCTAGCTGCGTCGTATCTACCTCGGGATACAGCTGTAGTGTATGAGAATATAAGTTGTGGAAAATCTCGATGTCATATGACTCAATAGTATTATCATGGATTGACAGAACTGCTTTATAGGTATTCTTTCGTGATGGCAAGATGGACTTTGGGTATTACGCGACGGGCGAACCCCTGCGGCTCTCCGAGAAATCCCTCGATGGTAGCCTCCCTCTACCCCAGGGGAATCAGTGGAGGGAATTATTAAGGAGGAATGCGAGGGAAGGATGTTTTAGGGATGAGTTCGGAGGATGACTGAACTCCCAACTTCAGGAGAGTTGATTCCAGGAGATATTCACGCTCCGTGAGTCACGATTGACGAGAGATAAACCTGAAAGGAAAAAAACTTGTTTTTCAGTCGTGGATGACCGTTGAACGTGTACTTCTCTTCGCTTAAAAAGCAGGTGTCGACGTTTCAATCCTCATCGAAGATAGATTAAAATTCTAGCAGTATAAATAGAAAAATGGGCAGGAAATTCGTGTAGAAACTCTTATCCTTCGCTTTATATTATGCTTATCAAGCAGAGCAAAAAGCGGAGTAGACGCCCAAGGAGTTTGGCCTCCATCCTGGAAGATTATTGCTGAATTCCAGGGATCTCTGAACGAATCCGGGATGGCGCATGTCTCGAAGCATTGATCTGGTATAAGGATGGCATTGGGTGGACAAAGGAGAGAAGCATTTGGAGCACTCGTTTGCTTCTCATTTTAATGATTACTGCAACTTTGAGATTCATATTCGTGTCTTTATCGAATTAATTTATTTCTCATCTGTGCGTAAAAGATATCTCAGTGATAGCTTTATCACATAGTTACACTCTCTTCTTTTATACTGATCTCCTTCTGCTTAGCAAGGTCCTGGTTCTTTGTTGTTAAATTTTCATTTACAATATGAAGATGATTCACGGTCAGTGGGTTCAGCGGCGATTGAAAGTGAAATCTTACGACAATGTATTCATAGTCTTTTATTTTCTGTTTTCATAACCATATCGTTATTTTTATTTCCATCTGTGCGTATATAATTAAAGTATCCTCCCATGACGTAGTACCCACTACAGTCAATCGTAGAGCACAATACTTTTTCTGCCCTTCACGAGTATATTGTCTCTCAATACGGAATCCCCTCTGATACATCATACATCTCCTACCATACAAGGACAATGAATGAAGATAACATGATGGATTTCTTAAACAATTTTTTCTTTCTCAATTTCATTAATGAAAGGAGTTTTTGGGTTTTGTTTGGAAATAGAAGGGATATATATATATATATATATATATATATATATATATAACATCGCTGGCAGTCGAATCTCTGGATATTTTTAAATTACTCCTAAAAAAAAAGGCTGGTGTAATTTAAAACTGAGTTTTACATTCTCTCTTATAACTCTCAAATTCAGTAACCTATATGGCAGACACCATAATCTATTTTCCTCTCACAGTCGAGACGTAAATGAGGAAGCCTGGCGAAGATGGAAGTCTCTTGAGTATGCAATTACGGTAAACATGTTTCTGAAAGTGCTAGTCTAGAAACATAAAATATTTTTGTAGAATTAGCTCATAAATTTCACCCTTCCCCAGAAGTCTCTCCCGCGTCGACTCTTTTCTGCCGTCGGCTTCTGAAGCTCCCTCCCCCCGCCCCGTGAGTAATTAAAGCGACGCATACTTATTCTCTACCGCTAGTAAGTCCCGGGGCGAAAGAATATAATGAGCGAGGTGGGAATCTGGACCAGGGAAGTCTAATTCGACGGTATTTAGGAAAGAAGAACGGAGAGGAGGGGAGAATGTGCAGCAGGAAACTAAAAGAGGGAGAGGTGGGGAATTGCTGCCCATGAAAGTTTGAAAGAATTGACGTGAAGCACGGTGATAAAACTTTCAAATGCACTTCCGGATATAACGGGTGTGTTAGTGGCATTCGGAGATTAGCATCCTCGGTAATAATATCAACAACATGGAGGTTGTACCTCTTATAAAAAAAGGCTTTGTCCGTTTAGCAATTCAAAGAGCTCCTGAAAATTTCAAGTTCCAATTATCTTAAAAATTCCTCTATTTGCCTTTGCCTTATTATTAATCATTTTTTTCTAAATTTCTTCAATCAGCAATTTGTAATATTTATTTATTTGTTAAGGTCAGGTGTCATAAAGGGATAGTAATAAAAGTAAAATTATGGCTCTTTATTTGACTCCGGGAAGTGTTACGGACAAAATATTGTGTATAATGAATTAATTTTTCGTCACAGTGAAACTTTGGTACCCAAGAGGAAATCCTGTTTTTGTCCCCATGCAAATGCATGCACTGAGGCAAATGATTAAATACATTTTTTTAATCTACCTAAATCATCGAACGGAAGCGAGTCTTTGTACTGATTTCTTTATTGACAATTATAAATAAAACTTTACCCCAGTCTCAAAATGTTGTACATATTATATTATGTAATTACTTGGTGTAGCACTAAAAGGGAAAATATTTGATTGATTGCAATTATTCCTCATAGCTGTTCTGGAAATATCGTTAAAATATTTAGATTTGAAAACGTAATATTATAATTATAATATGAAAACATTTGTGCATCGATGTCAACATGTATATTTTGCTGTAATTTGAAAAAAAAACTTCACACAATCTGTCACTTATGATGATCTATGACTTTCTGGTGCTACGAAGATGAACATCCCCCGCTTGTTCCATCGAACAATGTGCTCGTCCCATCGAACAATGTGCTCGCCCCATTTCCCTCCTCCTCGACGAACCAATATATAGAGATCTTTCCTTGGTTCCTTGGCCAATTCGTACGACGAAACATTCATGGAACCGCCGCGCAGCCTCAACGCGGCTGTGGGACGATGTAAATCCGATTGTACCTTTGGCGTCCTGAATGAAGATTCGCTTCCGGATTCGTTTGGTGTGATGGTCAGGGTATTGCCTGCCCCTCTCTCGGATTCGAATTCCAATAGGGGCGGAATTTTTTTAAGCAAAATACCGATTCCTGCTTTGGTTCCTTCTGAGGAGCATTTCAATTGTCATACCCCGTCCATCGGATGGGACTATGGATCTCTTGAATTTCGTCAAGAGTAAGGGGATGCCGACGCCGGGTTTCTCTCCACTCCCCTAAGTACCAACTTTACCAACCTGCCTACGTGTGAGCGGGTGGTGAAATGGGCGCGGCGAATGTTGTTGGGCAAATTCTCGCATTTTGGTGCCGTACTCTTATAGATTACAGGTCCCTTATTGATAAGAATGTTGAAAGGCATTAAACTCATTTTAAGAAATTTCAGTGAACAAAATCATTGCATTATATGCCACAAATTTATATTTTACTAAGGTAAAGGTTGTAGGCTTGACTTCGTGGAAATTATCCATTGCGGAAGAATTAAAATACCTTAGTTAACTCCACTTGTAATATTTACTACCACGACTCGGGTTTCGACACTTAGTGACACCTGAAGATGACACAAAGTGTCGAAACCCGGGTCGTGGTAATAAATATTACAAGTGGAGTTCACTAGGGTATTGTAATTCTTCCGTAATTTATATTTGGTTAAAATTAATTTTCTGGGATGTCCCAGGTAATCAAGAGTTGGGTGTGGTCCTTCCTCGCGAGGTTCCTATTCCGCGACCCTTTCCCGAGCTTTGAGACCCAACGCCGGCCATTCTCCACGACCCACGCAGCGAGAGGCTCCCACGGCAAAACTGACCGTGCGCAGTATAATGTAAACTTTTACAAGTCATATAGCGGCAAATTAATGTTTTCATCGTACTCCCGAAGGTTGTGCGAGTAAGTACATCTTTTAATCGTGCGAGTCGCAATGGTCCCTGAAAATAACTTTTAACCTTATATTTTAGCTTAAATTTGAAATATAATGTCATTTTGTCAATGCGATCACTCTCTGTTTATTCCTGCTCTCACGAGTTTTTTAATGTCACTTTTGTTTCCCGCTAACCACTTGACCATTGACATTGTCCTCATTGACGTCCACAGCGCAAATTATCTCGGCCATAAGTCGCTTCTCTTAATAACTATAATAGCGATGTATTCGCATTGGAAGTAGAGGGAGGTTTGATATGGTGTTGACAACCGGGTATTGCAGTCCAGCCGCTGTAACATGTTGGCTGCGCGTCGCGATTTGGAAGGGGCATAGACTGACGAAGAGAGTAGATGGCGTCCTGATGCACGAAAATGAAGCATGTTTTGTTTTTTGTTTGCTTTAATGATCCACCTAACATGGCTGGCGCGCGAAAATGTTCAATAGACTTATTGTAAAAAGTCATTTTCCGTCAATTATTTTGTCTGCATTATCTGTTTAAGTAAATAATCACGGTACTGCGAAAATTCATCATTTAGTACCTCTGTTTTCGAACTTTTGACGCATTAACTGCAATGCTGATCCATTCAATGCGGCCTATCACGAAGTTTAGTGGCTCCAACATTGCCCTTTGCTATCGTGCCGTGTGGTACCATCCATTCTCTGCTTTAACCCTAGGGGATGAGTCATGCTGGCTGGGTCGGGAGGGAGGAAGGGTGGCACCCTCGAAAGCGGGACGAGCGGATGGTGCTTTCGGAATCGAAAGTGAAAGTGTTTTGGCGCGCGATTGATGCCGATCGCCTGATAAGAAGAGGAGGTAACATATGTCCGCGTATAGTCGGCCCGGTACCCAACCCCCTCCCCTCCCCTTTCCCCCATGTGGGGACGTTGGCGAATTTTCTTGGCGATTACGAGGATTTGTATTTTGGAAATTGCGGATCCAAGTCCACCCCCTTCTCCATCTCTCTTTCCGTTTTCGGTTTGGCCCCTCCAGGCAGGACGCCAGGGCCACCCTTTGGGGTGCGGACGACCACGCCGGGTTTGGCAGAAATATTCTAGATCTGTGGGTGAGACCGAACAAAAATATGACGCATGCCTTCCTAGGTTGGTTATTTGGGGAGTCGACCGACAACCGAGGTCATTTGCGCCATTACGAATTAAGGGAGGGTTGGTAAGGGAAGGATTATTTGGGGAATGGCGGAAGGGTGGAGAGAATCCCGGTGCCACCTTTAGTCTGCCCTTAACAAAAGGCACCGAGGGAACAACTGTTAAACGTCCCATCCGATGGAAGACGCTCTAACACTTGGTGTGTTCTCCACATAGCACTCCTATTAGGGATTGGGATTTCCCTGAAAAACCCTTGGAATTCGAACCCGGGCCATCGGCATGGGTATCCAGCATTCTAGCCAACACCACAACCCGATCCTTCGTTTTTCTTCGTCTTATTTCTCCTCGGTAAAGAGACCACCGTCCTTGTCTTTGAGTCCTAAAACGGTCGCATTGTCAAATGAAATTTCTTTTGTCACCGTACTGTTTCAACTCTCCATCCCTGAGGAATATGCTTTAATTAATTCCTTTTAGAGAAATTTAATAGGCCAGTTATTTTCAAGCGCAATTATTCCCTTCATCCTCCCTAAGGACAACATTTCGACCCAGAATCATGGAAATTTCACGAGAGACGAAGATTAAAACGAGGAAAAAGGCTCCGCAAATAGTGAAAGATAATTATGGCCTTTTTTTAATTGTATGACTGTGGAAAGTTTCTTAACACTGATCAACACTTTTTTCAAAAGCTTACGATTTTTATTTTGCCACACATGGATCGGAGCAGTGATGATTCTTTACTCGATGGACACTGAGATTGGATCGCTATAATTCCGGTAGCTTGGTACTATGGTTTTGGGTGGAAAATCGGCTTCAGTAGAAAAATACTCCGAGGAATGGTCAGAAGTCTCCGGATGTTTTGCTTCCTCTTTTGGAGGTGGAGAGAGAGATTCATATGCCGGTTCTCTCCTACTTTCATTGTTCTATGATTAGTGATGTATTGTCCATTTATCACTTAAAGCACAATGACCTATGAAATTAAGATCTGATATAATATATATATGTATATCTATAATCCCTCTTTACTGCAAACCATTTTCTTTGTTTTTTATTGTTAATTCTCATATTGTATTCCCTTCCATCCTCCATATTTTTCACTAAACTCTGTAGTTCTTCTTCACTTTCTGCTAAGATCACTATGTCGTCCGCAAATCATAGCATGTCGACTTTAATCCCTTGTATCTTTACCCCTCCGCTTATCTTTTGAATTGCTTCTTCTATGAACAGGTTTAATTACAATTTACAATTTTTTTTTATTAAAAAAAAAACATGTTACAAAGTTTAGATTCTGGCCCTGTCTTACGCCTTTCTGGACCTGTGCTTTCTCCCATTTGTTCCCATTTCTTATTACCGCTTTTTCATTTACATAGAGATTCCATATAGCCCTTCTATCCCTGAATTTTACCCCTATTTTCTTTAATATATTAAACAAGTGTTCCCATTTAACATTATCAAAAGATTTTCTAAGTCTATGAAAGCCACGTCTGTGTTTAGGTTATTGGCGATTCTCTTGTCTAGCAGCGTCCTAAGTGTTAGAATTGCTTCTCGAGTTCCATATCTTTTTTCGGAGCCAAAATTGATCTTCACTTATTTCTGCATTTATCTTACCTTCAATTCGGTTAAATATTATGTTATTAATGATTTTTTAAGCATGGCAGATTAGGCTAATTTTACGGTATTCTTGGCACCTCGTCGCATGGGCTTTCTTTGGTATTGGTACTGCTATGCATACCATGAAGTGATATAAAATAAGTAAAAAAACCTTTTTTTAAACATGGTTTTATTTAAAAAATGTAGTAAAAATAGAAAATAATTTTTGAGCTGCCATAACTGGCCTACAACAGACAGAACTTGATTATTTGAGACTATATATATATATTAAATCATCGGGGCGTAATCAACATGGTGATACAAAAGACCTTACCATTACAAAAGGGTACCGTGGTAAAAAGTCCTTCGTATTCCAAGTTGTGCAGGACCAGGAATTTCCGGCAAGCGAATCTTGCCTCAACCTTTTCAGTAATTTGTTGAATAATCTTTAGTATCAAAAATTGTGATCGAGACCAGGAATTTCCGGCAAGTGATGTTTGCCTCAACCTTAACTGTAATGTGTTAAAAAGTCTTTAGCATCACAAGTTGTGATTAGGACTTGGGTGTTACCGGTGAAAAGTCTTCTGCATCACATATGTTGGTTGCGCCCCCATGGATTTATTTTTAGTCACAAATAATGCTTTTTCTGCATGTAGTAGGCCAGTTGTGACAGCTTAAAAATTGTTTTCTACTTTTTGGTACATTTTTTAATAAAACCATGTTTTTTCAGTTTTTTTTTGTTTTTCATTATATTGCATCAATTTTTCATTCAATTATTATCGTTATTCTATGGATAAATAATTGACAAATTTACATTGAAATCTTTTATGAAATAGAATGGAACGAATGTTTTTGGAGAAAAATAATGTTTAAATTTTGTATTAATTTGTTTTAATTTAGAAAATATTGTATTGTCATTCAAAATATCATGTGGGAAAATTTTAAAGAAAATGGACTTGGTGGAAGTGGGTGAAAAATTTGTTACAAGATTTGATCCAAACCTACAGAGATGTCAAGCTAAATAAAACCATAAAATACAAAAAGAGCGGTTGCCTTGTTCGTTTCACATTTTATACTTTTTCTTAAATTCCTATTGTTTTGTGTTCGTCTTTACTGGCACACCGAATTCGTCTCTCCAAACGTTCTATGCCTTATTGTATTTAAATAAAACTGTAATTTATGATAGGTATGATGGGTAAGTGGAAATGAGAGAGGAAAATTGAAGAAAATAATATATTTCCATCTACTGTGTTAGCGTATTGAACTTTGGTTCAAGGAATTCCCTATTTCAGCTGAGAGCTATTTATTCGATAAGAGATGAAGCACCGTTGGATTAACGAGGCGGAATTAATTCTAGATGCTAATTAAAACAAACGACAAGTGTGCTTGGGCCGAACCGATGTCCACGTAGTTGGACGACCCTCGTTCTAAAGCATCCTTTAAAGGATATCGAGCGAGAGTAATAGGGTTTTGGGGAGTTCACTTCAGCGGACCTTTGGGTGGTGGGGAAGAGTTTTTTTGTTGTACCTGCAGGTAAGGGAATTAGTTTGGAATGACGCCCTATTCTTCCAATAATAGGTTGGTTGGTCAGGCGACCGACGGATGAAGTCACCTACGCGATTGAGAAAAGGTGGGCAGGCTTGCAAGGGAAAGGTTATCTCTAAGGATTGGAGCAAAGGTGGGAAGGATGCATAGCCTGCTTTTGACTAAAAGCGACAAAGAGGTCCATGCATTGAGGTCCAGTCTGGGGAACGGAATGCTACACTTGAAGAACTCTCCACAATGGTGACCCAATTAGGTACCGGGATTCCACTAAAAAACCTCAGTCATTTGCAGATCTCGAACTTGCACCTTCGGAATGGGATGCCAGTAGTTACCCTAGGCAGCACACAAACCCAGTCCCGCCACCATTAGTTTCCTTTTGCAATTTACACTTCCAAGAGTGGCAGTGGGGAGGGGAAGGAGGGTGAAATCGGTCCGTGAGTTTCGGAATTCTAGTTATTGGCCCGGAGAATTGGTTCGGAGGCAATTTGCAATTTGGAACGCCATCTGCAGTCATGTTGTGAGGAAATTTCGGTCGCTTGGTGATGAAATTCCATCGAATATGTTGCGAAACTTGTTTTGATCGATATCCTCTTTGATTCAAAATATTTTAATCTGAGTAGTGTGGAGAAATAAAAATAAAGTAAAAAATAAAGAAATGAAAAGTATGGTAAAAAACATTTCTTGCAGATGCTCTCTTACTCTTGAAGCTATGCAGTATCTCTCATAATCATTTCTCGGATTAGTTGGGTTTTTGACCGCTTCTTCATCATTTTTAATTAAAACTATCTTCTTTACCCCCGTAGCAAAACAGCAATTTTTGTGTTCCTTTTTAGACTTTCGAAAACATTCTCATTCATATCAAAAGAAAAACTTCTGGAACAACAACTTACAAACGAAATGACATACTACCTGGTGAAATTTTAATGAAATCCGCTACTGTTTGCATTAGAATCTCTCCTTTAGGTTGATGAGAAAGTAGAATTTTTATGCTTTTTAAAATAGCTCTGCATTGTCTTTTCCATTAACCCAAAAACTTCTAATCTTGTAAATGGTGCAAGGTGAAAATTCTGTGCCTCAGTGGTTTTTCCTATCTCCCCTCTGTGAGATAATTTTTATTTCATCAAACTTTTCAAGCAGTGCGCCTACAAACGTTTCATTCTTCAATTGCGCATTCTGAAACGTTGTGTTTGTGATCATAGAAATAAGCATGCTGCTGCTTTATTTATTCAGTCCGACAAAGCTGGTAAAAAAGTGCTTCCGCTTAATTCCATTTCCTTGCGCTCTTAAACGGAGACCTTTGAACTCAATCTGGTGACTGTAAGTCATATATGTACCCTGCGGGGAAACTACACCGACAGCACCGCAAGTGGCACCTGGAAATACTAGTGGCTAGCTTACAATTTCCGCAGAGTGAAGTCGATATTACATTATTCTCGATCTATGAACCGTGGCTTTAGAGAACGGCGTAGTTTTTTAACGGTCACGTATGTGCTACCTGTAGTAAAAAACGTTGGCCCACGGTATTTTTCTGCGAAGCATTATCAAATATTTTCTTTCTACTGCATCATTTAATAGGAAAATTTCTTTTAATTATATTCTCAGACGCCTTTACCTCTCACTTGGTCTTGCATCAAATTGAGTTGAATCAAATTGTATGAGTTTACTCCTTTTTGTTATTCGAATTTGTTAGTTAAAAAGAGGAAATCATAAGGAAATTTTCGGTGTTCTTCTTATGCAGAGCTCTTAATTGCCTCAACACTTTTCTCCGTATACCATATTCACGAAGTTTTGAGGTGCAATTCAAGATCGAAAAATATTCAGAATGTTTTTCTTCCCTCTCAAGTATTCCCTTCGGATTTTTGTCTGAGGTGCTTAGTTCGTGACCTAAAAGAGGTGGACCAAGTAATCATTACAATGCATTTTTGGCTCGTGATGTTACCCTCTGGCCGTCTTTCGACTTTGCATAAAAACGTAATTAAATATGGCCGCGGACTTAAATCGAAATTGGAAGCTATGACGTGGTGGAAGGACTCCATAATAGCTGTGGAAGTCTGGATAGAAGAGTGGATAAACTGTGGAAGTCATAAAGTCTCTTCATTGCAATTATGGCCGCGGACGTTGAGGTCACCGCTTTAATGGGACGAGCTCGGAATCGTGTGCATTGCGTTCGAAAGATCGAATCGCGGGCCCACAGGTAACCACCGACGAGTTTTCTTTCGAAATTACTCCAGCGAGATTCTCATCACGAAATGTTTTTCAATCTGCAGTCGTCGGCCGATTTCTTTCCACCCCTTTTGAAATCGAATTCACCTCCTCTGGGCCTTATTGCCCTCCCTTCTCATCGTTCTCCTTTCTCCTCCTCTCCTCTTACTCATTCTTGCTCTGTCCCATCGATACCACTCAACTCGCGCTCTAGCAAGGACTTATTTTATCCAGAAATCTGCGGAAAACTCCCTTTCTCACCCCTTTAGGTATCACTCGGTTCACAATATTTGGGTTGCAGAAAGTGCAGGGCCCAGTTTTATAATTTCTGGTCGACGTCAACCGCAAGATGTCATAACCTTTACCATAACGTGATAATAACTGAGAGTTCAGGTTTTGTCCATAGCATCTGTCGGTTAGCTGACGCGAGCGTTATCGGTTGGAGAACGTATTGTAATCGGCTTTCATACCAATAAAATAGTTGACCATAGATTATGAAATCGAGCCTAAGCTGTCGGTTTTCGCTGACTTGATCTCACACGAGTTCTCACTTAGTATCGTAAATAAGCTGGTGTTATCACTTGACTATTTAAGTTACAAGCGTATAGGGTTATTATTTTAGTATTTAGTATCGCGTTATGTTAATGACTGATTGACCTATCTGGTGTGCATTTTCAGCAGAGCATCCGTGAACTCCTCTGTACATCGCTTTCTGTGTTAGACTGTCTCGAAGTGCCATATTCGATATATCTTTATTCAAACCAATTTTCGTTCACACCCATCACAGAAGCCAGTAATCTGAGCCTACTATGGTTACTCTCTCGTGGTTAAAATAAGTAACTAAGTTTAGACTCAACCTACGTTCATATTGGGAAGTTTGTACTTTCGTGTGGGTGCTCAGAGAAGAAAACTATCAATGTGAACCGGATTGGCGTCCAAAATCTATATCCCATTATATTCTTCCCCTTCTACCTTCCCATCATCCTCCTTCGCCCTCCTCTGTTTAAGAAAATAAGAAAGGCCTATGCTTTTGTTTAAACTTCTAGAAAGCATTAACGTCATGTTTTAGTTATTCGCAAAACTGGAATTTGTAGGTATAACATCGCAGAAAAAATAATATATATTTCTAAATCTTCATACATTTTTTGCCATGTAACTTCAATTCGTGGAAAATAATTGTGTGTAAAGATAATATTTTGCGGAAGTTATCACGTAGATAACTTGTTTTATAGGTTAATTTGTATATTTTAAAAAATTGGCAAGAATTACATTTTACGGTGGAACGTGAAAAATCTTTAACCCTTTTTGACCAGGATATTCTAATTGGAATCATTAAACTTCTCAGGTCCCAAAGCTCATGCTACTTATTGCTAGTGAATCGTTTCAGCTGTCATTGTATATCATAGCAGAGAATGATTGTTCTGCAAATATTTCATCATAACTTTTTATCCTAAAAATGAAATAAATAGGAAGGAAAAACTTGGTGAGTCGCAAAAAAATGCAGCTCAGAAGGGATGAGACCTGCCTCTCATCGGGGCGTCGACGTCTCGCTGGATAATATCCGCGGCGTAGTGAGAGCTGCCTGCCGCTTGTGGAGATGAATCGTTGGAGATAAGTCAAACTCACGCTCGTCCGATCCACCTCTGGGCGCTCGGGAAATTAACGTCGACTCGCTTCCTCGTTTATGAATGAGTGAGTGAATGAGCGGCTCATTCATCGGTGATCGCTTTGCTGCATCGCTGCGGCGTGCGGCATTCCCACGTGCAGTCGCGAGTTCCACCGAAGGATATCATTTCTCAACTGTTCTTAATATGTTCAGCGAGATAATTTGAGTGTGGTGGATGATTAATGCGATTCAACGCAATTGAAATCCCCACAAGCAGCTGAGTTCATTTATCACGCTTTGATCTGTATCCGGCAGTCGATACTTATAACACTAACAATGGGTGCCGAAATTTCTCTCATCTTCCAGTTTCAATCTTTAATTTTTCAGTTCCATTTACTTTGAAAAGATGCGTTGGATCTTTAATTTAGTTATTGTCGTTTACGTTTTGCTTCACTATTTGTTCTATTTTTCATGTAGTGGACGTTAATAATTATGTATTGACATATTTTAATTGACTGATAAAGCTCTATCATATATGTTTCTGCAGAGGGAGACTCGCTTTCGGTTCACGTAATTTATAAGGTCATTTGTTCCGGATCTTGCGCCCTATGTGCTCAGATGTGCCCGAGTGATAAGGGTGATTTATTAATTGCTTGAAACCTATTTTCAGAAAATGAATTAGACGCGTAACTGACTTTGAAACTTCCAAATTTCTCTCTTGGTTGCGTCGGCGGCACACATAGGTAACTGTATTCAATGAATGCCACCTTTCGCGTATTTAAAACCAAAATTATTTATAGGCGTATTTTCATTTAGATGATAATCTGTGTGCGGAGACAGCTGGATCAAATGCAATCATTTTACTTCTTTTATGGATGCTTCAAAGTAAAGAAATCTAGATCATCCAATCAGTGAAAATTTATTGTTTATATTTCATCACCAGAATGCTTATTTACCTTGTTGAAACCGTGGTGATGATTCGAGTGACGGAAAGCCGTTCTTTAGCGTTAGAAGAGAGCGCATGATGTGCTCCGGCGTGCGTGAGACATGTATTTGTACGTGGGAACTTAATAAAATACAAAGGAAAGCTGCGCGATTCGTCAAAAACTGCTACGGGCGTACAGACAGCGTTACACAGATGTTAAACGAATTAGGCTGGGAGCCGCTAGAGACTCGAAGGCTGCGCGCTAGGCTTAGATTGCTTGAACAATTGAGAATAGATATCTTTCAGAGCGACACGGAGAACATCATATTAGAACCCCACTATATTTCCAGGTCCGACAGAAACGATAAATTAAGAGAGATATTTTGCCGAACGGATAGGTATGGGAATTCGTTTTTCCCCCGAACAATAAGGGACTTCAATAAATGCTAGGCGTAATTTCATTAGAGCGTTTCCTTTTTATATGTAAACGGCTGGTGTCCTAACACTCCCCACCACACGCCTATTGAGGCGGCTTGCGGGGTAGTATGTAGATGTAGATTTATGTGTTTGCAGGTGGATTAATTTATCGGCATTGTTTCAAGATGACGCTTGCATGTCGTGTAGGGAGCTCGGGCATCGGGAAAGTAATTGAATTTCTGGAGACAAGGCTTCGTTATGCCGCTCAGAGTGCTAAGCCTTTCGAGGGACTACGGCGCTTAAACCAGGATCAGAATCTCGAGGGAAGGGAGAATTTTCTTAACCCAAATCCTTACTTGTATATATACTATAGTATTTGTCAAACGTTTCGGAAAAAATTTACCTTATATTTTTAAGTCTCGCATTTATCTCATTGTCTCTCGACATGAGTCCATCACCATGCCCTCGCTTTTTTTAGCATGCATGTAAAATGTACGAATTACTTTCCAAACTACGTTGGAAAACTTACAGTGCGGTCCAAAATTATAGTATTCAAAAGGAATGGTGTTGTCAATGATTTTCATAATTCGATGGTTTTTGTGTAGATTTCCGATTTTCCCTTGATTGTTTGAAGTAGTTAATCTTAGAATCATGAAAATAATGGGGCATAATACTATTAATGATGTTTAAGTTCCTGTTTTGAAGTTTTTTTTTTCGGGAATAAAAAACTGCCCAATGAATTATTTCAAACCGCTTAATTTTGGTGAATTATACCCTATAGTGCTTACTTGCTATTTACAATCAATCACGCGAAGCGGCAAAATGAAGCGGTAGAAATGCGCTCATGGAACTTGGACAAAAATATCTGGAAATTTAATACAAGAAACACGAATAAACAATGATATGCGGAAAAGGGATGTATTTTTTTGCTCTAAGTATCACTCTCAATTCGGAGACAAGAAGTTTTGGGGAAGCGTTGAATTGTAGATGATCCGTTTAGAAATTATTTTCTATTTTCTTCTTCTTTCCGGAGATACAGGTCAATCTATATCAGGGTTGTCCAACTGGCGGCCACTTATTGTGGCCCGCGAAATTTATTAGACAAAAATTCAGAAATTTATTTTTATACCTTACATTGTTTCTTAATTTTACTTAAAAACTAATAATTTATTACTATACGGCCCTCAACCATATTAAAGGTTAAGTTGTGGCCCTTGAAGTTTTGCAAGTTGGACAACCTTGATCTATATCTCCTGAAAGAAGAAGAAGAAAATAAATAATAACAATAGAGGTTATGAAAGGAAATCATCTAGAAATTATTTTCTATAGTTTTACTGAGGTATGTGTACTTAAAGATGCATTTTCTCTTCGTTTACGGCGAAAGTGTAGTTGTATCGTGAATAAATTTTCTCTTTATGGGAAATAATCACGCATATGAATGTTAATTGTGTCAAAGAGTAGAAACTAAAATTAGAATTTTGAGTGAGATGCTCATTTGTAATTTCAATTTGATTGTCACATGCATTCGCTTCGATACTGTCATCGGATTTCCCGCGGGCCGCAAGCTGTAAGCTTACGCCGTACATTCCGAAACAACATGCTTGTGCTGCGTATGTAGCATTATATTGCTTTCAATTTCCCGGCATTTTTGTCACTACGGAAGTGACTCTCATTGGTTTGCAGAACGCGTCCGCGGCAACGCCTTCCAAACAATATCTCGCCATTGTTGTCTTCTATTAGCTTGGTTCTATTTATTGCGAGTTGATATTGGAGAAACAAATGTTTCTATTGAATTCCTCTGGTATTGCTAATTGTTCATGTGCGTGTACGTATAGCTGCTCAAGAATGTGCTACGATTGCACTCGCATCAGCGATCTTTCTGTTTATTCGGCGTACTATGGCAACGTAATATGTATTCGAAATCAATGGGGTTTTTTAGGTGCATACTTCTTTATAAAATACACATTTTGGTGAAAGTTGAAATTTATATAAGGTTTCTAGCCCTCGATGTTACCAGATGTCCACGTTTATTTGTTTACAGAAAAAAAGAGCATCAGCAGCCAAGTCTCGTTGCTGTGCAACGGCGATAGTAATTGTAATCCTCTCTTTAGAATTGGTCACAAGGGTGTACGATCGTTGAAATTGGTGAATGCGACTCAATTAGTGCTTTCATTTCTTGTTGGTCTCTTAATATTGCTGAAGGAAACATTTCTGTGATAAATGTGGGTTGATAAAAAAGCATTCTGTTTTTGTGATGCGTGCAGTGTGCTCTTGTTATCGTCCTGTTACATGTTGGAACGGAACAAAGCCAATTTTGCGATTACAATGAATATATTGTATTCGCTATTTCATAAAAGTGTCTTTCAGTGACACCAAAACTCAATGAGTAAGTTGGCATTGTCTAAGTGAAAAGGTAAGCCATTATCTTTAAATTGCATTCTTTGTTCGTAACTTAAACTAGATCGTGAAATAGGCTTGAGGTGACTGAGAATAGTAGCCCTACTTATTTCTCTAACTCACTTGAGAGGCACTTGCCGGCTCAAAGAGCAGGATTCAAGCCCTTCTTGGTCCATGTATGATTTGTTGGTAGCGGTTCAACCTGCGGGATACGTAAGCAGAGGTTTATTGGCATCCCACTGTTGTCTCGCACCATCAAACCATCACGATTTTAGAGGAAGATTAACGAAATATCATGTCTTTTAGCGCTTTTATTGATAAAACCCAGATAATTCTGCCTTGAATAAAGTTTTGCATTTAGTCGTAATTTTCGCAGTTCCTCTGCGTTTTTAATTGTTAAAATGTTCAGGAACTTATTCTAATAATTAAGATTTACGACAACAGGCAAACACTGCGGTTTGTAGCCATTCAAATTTCGGGAGGAGAACAGTGTGACCGCGGGAAATTTGTGGAATTCTCGAGGAATCGAACCTCGGAAGCGAGGATCATGTCCGCGGAGATGGAGCGTCGGGAGAGGGAGAGGCGGATAATCCTTCAGAGGCGTCACTGGCCGTCGATCGGGAACCACCGCCTCATCAACTTTCTCGTCATCCGCCTCATACCTCCCATCCTGGACGAGGTACTCCGGGTTCGTCGCCCGACGTAAGCCTCCGATACCTCTCTGCCCCGAACATCCATCCTCTCTTACCCACCACTTCAGTGATTCTTTGTATAAGTAATCTCACCCTCCCCCCTTGCTGTGTGACGTTCGTCATTTTTAAGTGAGCGCTAATAGTAAATACCTCCATAATTAATATTTGTAAGATATTTATTCATCGATTTTTGTGCATTTAAATATTTTTGTTTACCTCGGAAGCTCTCGCAGCAATTTTTTAAAGTACTATTTTTCCCGAGTGATTGTGCTATATGGTTTGGCACCCTGGTGAAAATAAATCGTGACGTATAGTGTGACAGAAGCGATCCATGAGCATGACAATTGTGTGCTTAGAATGTAACTAGAGCGTGACTGCAGTGTGTGTACGTCAAGAGGTCCATAATTAGAGATTACGTTATAATTTTCAATCCTTAATTAATAAAAGATTAAAATAAAATATAGTTAGAGAAATGCTTCTGGTCATCTAACTAAAGAGCGGCAAAAAACTGACTTACACCACTTTTGCTCCCATAATGGCTAATATCAATGTGTTCCATTATGTATGCACGTGGTATGTGAATACAGGTTTTGCTGCCCTGTTAGGGTTCTCTAGGAATAACTCTCAATACGAATGTGGGCCCATTGCTTGAAATTTCTCTCATTTCATGTACTTATTTTGCCCAATCATGAAGTAAGCGCCAGATTCTTGAAGCCAAACTCATATTGTCATGGAGCTTACTTTTAGCATTTCAGTGTATGTGAATTATACTTAGGCTGTAGCATAACTTACGCAGTCCATATTTTTTTAAAGATGTGGAAAATATGTGGAAAAGTGAATGACTCTTTCCATTAATTTTTAGGGCGTACATTTTTTTAAAGTGTACATTTTGGCCTCAAGACATAAGCTGAGCATACACTGCAAACGATGTGCTCACAGTGTAAACTTCCCCTTGCACTGCGTTTTGCACTTTAGTTATATTAAAAAGCAAGACTCATTTGCTAAATATTTATTGCTCATGAAGAGCTAACACATCTCTACAAAGACAGGGAAAGACTGGCGAAGAATGACAATGTGCTCCAAAAACTTCGCCCAAAAACAAAAGACAAACAAAAATCGCACCGGCCACCGCTCAATTCAACCAACAGAAATTTAATGAATGACACAAAAACATAATAATACTCTCCCACTCTAACACCTCCCCTTGTCATTCAATTGAATTTCTTCAAGGCAAACAAACAATTTACAACCAATGAATCAATTAAACAGTCAATGATTAATTAACAAGCAAACAATTAATCAATAATTAATCAATAAACAATTAAATAATCAATAAACAACCAATTAATCCTTTAACCCAAGCTTCTTTCTTATTTCAGTGGTTTTCTCACCAGTTAATGCCTTTGTGAACAAGTCAGCCTCATTTTCAGACGAAGGAACATATTCAAATTTAATAATACCATTTGCGACTTGCTCCTTAAGAAACAGATATTTTGTATTCAAATGCTTGGTTTTATCTGACACAACCTGGGTAGAACTTACATATATTGCACCCTGATTATCACAATACACTTTCAAAGGTTTCTCAACAAATTGTCTTTATCCAATTTCTTTCAAAAAATTGTTTAACCACATAACTTCCTTTGTACACTCAAACATAGCTATGTATTCAGCTTCAACAGTAGAATTTGTAATGCACTTCTGTTTTCTACTAAGCCAAGAAATTGCACATCCACCTAGTTTGATCACAAAACCACTTACTGATTTACCATCATCTGCATTACCAAAATCTGCGTCACAAAATACTTCAATTGTCTTACCAGTCCTTTCGTAACACAATTTCACATTTTTAGTCCTCTTTAGGTATCTCATAACTTTCTTAACTCTCTCCCAATCTTGAACACTGGGTTTTTCACTGTATTGACTCAATTTACCAATTGCAAAGGATATGTCAGGTCTGGTATTATTTGCTAAATACAGTAAGCAACCAATAGCCTTTTGGTACAATTTTTTATCAAAATCATCAGCATCCCCTGGATACCTCTTCTCACCCATAGTCAAGGGAGCAACACAACCCTTGGCATTTTCCATTCGAAATTCCGACAATAAATTTTCAATATAGTTGCTCTGATCAACATACATCATTTGATTATCCGTAATTACATTCAAAGACAAGATATTGTGTACCTCCCCTAGATCCTTGAATTCTAAGTGTTTTGACAATTCCTCCTTAAACCACTTAAGTCTTTCCTTAATTCCTATAGCTAAAATGTCATCAACATATACTCCAATTATTAAGTCCTTAGAAAAATAAACACAAAGTTCACACAATGACCTACTCAGGTTCATTTCTTTCAATTTGAAATCAAAACAAATATTCCAGTCTCGTGCAGATTGGTGCAAACCATACATACTACGTTTCAGTTTGTATACATAGTTAATTTTATCCTTTGATTCATGGCAAAAACCATAAGGTTGCTCTACATAAACCTCCTCTTTTATGGGACTCTTTAAATATGCAGCATTTACATCATATTGTTCAACACTCCACTGGTTTTCCATTGCAATAGCAAACAAGACTCTAATTGTTTTTCTCTTAATCACAGGGCTATATGTGTCACCATAATCAATCCCTGCTGTTTGGCTATAACCAAGTGCTACAAGTCTAGCTTTGAAAACACATTCATTGTTCAATCCCTCCTTTATTCTAAAAACCCATTTAGTTCCAATTACCTTTTTATCCTTCGGTCTTTCAACCAATTCCCAACACTTGTTATCTTCAAATATTCTAAGTTCCTTTAGCATTGCATCTTTCCAATTTTTACTATTAACCCCTGATAAAGCTTCTTTAGCATTTTTTGGCAAATCTAAACATGAAGAAAGAGAAACTTTTAACATGTCACAACAAAAACACTTCGTTTTCTTTCTTTGTCTACCAGATCTACGGTATTCAGCTGTAACATTTTCTGATTCTGCAACTCCCTCATCTGAACTGGAATTGCTATCCTCTGTCTCATTTTCTGAAAGATTATCTGGTATATTTACTGTAACCATTTTTGGCACGACTTCAAAATTATTCCCAATTTCACTCTTTTTGCTTTCTTTCATGGGAAATACATTTTCCTCAAACCTTACATTTCTTGATAAAACAACACACTTGTCATTCAAATCCCATAACTTATACCCTCTTCTAGCCTCTAGATGTCCAAGCATAATACACTCCTTTGCTCTTGGTTCCAATTTATCCCTCTTAGAATTCTCAACGTAAGCCCATGCCTTACAACCAAAGACCCTCATACGGCCCAACTCATCATCTGATAGTTTTTTATTAAACCACAGCTCATAAGGTATTTCCCCATTAATTGCTGATGAACTACACCGGTTTTTTATGTAACATGCTGTACTCACAGCCTCCCCCCAGAAATCTAAAGAGACCCCTGACTGAATTAGCATGCACCTGGTTAAAGTCAACAACTGTTGATTCAATCTTTCCGCTACTCCCATTTGCTGGTGTTCCCCAGGCAAAGAAAATCTATGAACAATTCCATTTTTCACACAAAATTCATCAAAATTTCTATTGCAAAATTCACCCCCATTATCAGACTGAAATGATTTTAAAGTCTTTTCATGAAGATTTTCAATCTCATTCTTATAATCAACAAACACGTTAAATACATCACTCTTTTGCTTTAAGATAGCTACTTCACTGTAGCGAGAAAAGTCATCAGTTAATGTTAAAAAATATTTACCTCCAGTCTTAGTCTCGGGTTTTACCTGGCATACATCGGAATATACACAGTCAAGTACGCTAGTAGATCTCTCCTTTCTCTCTGGAAACGGAAGCTTCTTTCCCTTTCCTTTGTAACACACTCCGCAGCTGCTCGATGTTGCCTTCGGGATTATCCCTTTGTCTGGGAGATTCTCAGCATGCCCAAAACGTTGGTGCCATAACTCTCTTGTCACGGATTTATTGACTTTCACACTCACAGTTTGTGGTTCACACTGGGAGTCTGATCTGCTCTTATCCATTTCATACCATTCACAGTTGATTGCATACATATCATTATCAACTATTTTTGCACAAAATATTTCTTGATCATTATTCAATTTATCAAAGGCACGAATTTCACCATCATCAATTGTGTATCGAATACCGACACGTTCTAACTGACGCACAGAAAGTAGATTATCCCCAATCTCAGGAACCCAAAGCACTTTGTTTAATCTCAAGGTCCAACCACCATTCTCATCACTTATTTTCATTGTTACAGAACCCACTCCCTTTACTTTGCACATCACTTGCCTCTTTCCTACTTCCACAGTTCCCATTAAGTTTTCACTAAAATCCTCTAGCAATTCACGATATGGTGTAATATGACTGTTGCAACCACAGTCCACTATCCACCAGTTGGGGTCACTATTGCTCTGCTTATGGCACTCATTTCCTTTTGACACTTGACAAGCTCTATACTTGAACTTCACAACTCCGTCACCCAAAGTTTTTAGTTCTTCACTTTCTTCCTCAGGAATATCTTCCCTGTTCACCTTTACTTCTCTGCTCTTGAACAACTGCTTTGCTGTCGCTGCCCCATTCGGAATTCCACCTTTCCTTTCCTTTGGACACTGATTCGAAAGATGCCCCTCCATTCCACAATTGTAGCAGATGACTGTTCCTCTCGATTTGGCGTCTAAAGTTTTTCTACATTCCCTCGCAAAATGACCAAACTCATTACACACTAGGCAGGATTTATCCCCACTATTGTTTCTTCCCCAATTATTTCTATTCCCTCTATCATTTCTCTTCACAAGCAGGCTTCTCAGCTCCTGATGTTTTCTAGTCTGCTCTTCTCTTTCCCTCTCCATTCGGGATTCCTCCAACAGAAGCTTATTCTTCACATTTTCAGACGTTAATTTTTCCTCATTCAACTCCATTACCTGAGCCAAGGAAGTATATTTTTCATGTTTCAACCCTCGCAACATGTATCCAGCCATGTCTTGATCGTTGATGTTCGATCCATGCGATTTCAGTCTTTCGCAAAGATTCTCCACTCGATTCAGGTAGACTATCATTGGCTCATCAGGTTTCTTTAGGCAATTTGCTAGTTCATCCATGGTGCTGATAAACTGCAACGGCGAAATCTTGAAATGTATTCCCTTCAGCCTATTCCAAGCATGTTTAGCCCTTTGATGCTTGCACACATCATTCAAATAGCAATCTTCTACAAACTGCGTGAGGTAGCACAACGCATCGTCGTTCTTCTCCTTTTCTTTTGCAGTCAAGTCTTTGTCATCGTCATATCCGGGATCAATTGCTTCCCAAACTTTCTTTCTTACCAGTAAAGCTTTAAATCTTTTGCACCACGTGAGGTAGTTTCTCGGTCCCAATCTTTCAAAGTTCACCGTCTCCAAAGAAGTTGCCATCGCTCGAAAAAATTATTCTCTGGATTAAACTGCTAAACTCTGTTAAACTCTGTTAAACTCTGTTAAACTCTGTTAAACTCTGTTAAACTCTGTTAAACTCTGGGCTAAACTCTGGGCCCATAACCTATTAAAAAGCAAGACTCATTTGCTAAATATTTATTGCTCATGAAGAGCTAACACATCTCTACAAAGACAGGGAAAGACTGGCGAAGAATGACAATGTGCTCCAAAAACTTCGCCCAAAAACAAAAGACAAACAAAAATCGCACCGGCCACCGCTCAATTCAACCAACAGAAATTTAATGAATGACACAAAAACATAATAATACTCTCCCACTCTAACAAGTTACACTGTTCGTTTCGCTTTAAACAGAACACACTGAACACCGTGAACCCAGTGTGAGTACACTGTGATTAATACCCTTGTACAGTGTGCAGCACATTGTTGTCACACTGTCTGTCACGCTTTAAAGGAAGAACACTGTGCACACAGTGTGCTCCCTTGCACAGCGTGCAGCACATTTTTGTCACACTGCCTGTCACGGTTTATTTTCACTGGTGCATTTATAGAACGACGTTTCGGTGAAATTGCAGCTTGGGTTCTGATAACGGAAGCTGTAATGCATTCGGAACGTCGAATGCAAAGTGAGTGCCGAGGAATACCCCGGATAAATTAGTAAACTTAAATTTTGGTATTATATTTATGTAATTTTATTCTAAAGCAGTCCTACATGGATTAAAAAGAAACCTTTGGTCTTGATGGTGTATATGATTTTCTGTCGCCATTATCAGAATATTACCTTTTGTTTATTGAAACGAGAATAACAAAAAACTCTGCCAGGATTTCGACGGAAAAGCTGCATCATAGGGCACAGTTAAGATTTCTTTCATGGTTAAGATAAGAGTACAATGTAGAATACATAACATGAGTTTTTTAAAAATTGAAGAGTAAATTATAATATGATATAAAGTAGGTCAAGAGGTAAGTTATCGCCTGTTTTCGCGTCGCATGAGTCAGAATCAGTCATTTGTTTTGTATTGGTGATGCTTCTTGTTTTTATACAGCTAGTCATCTAGCACGTCTCAAACAAAATCATCATACCTGTATTTTCCATAAAAAGGGAAATGTGAAAACAGTCGCCAGTTGAGGAAATTATAAAATATATTTTTCTTCAAAGTAAGTTTATAGAAGTTTACATAAAATGAAATAAGCAAAACTGTAATTAAAAGGAAACTTCGGCACCAATGATTCCTCTCACCCGGTGGACTAGCCGAATTGATCTTCTCAAAACTGGAATGTTTTATTTTTATTCCCATGACTTCTGTTATCTCCAATTTGAATTTCGTACCATCTTTATTTTTCGTGGGCCGTAGGTACAGTGTCTACTGTGACCAATGGATATGACAGCGCTAGTAGGGGGCTCCCTTGCAAAGAGGTTCCCCGTGCTTACCTTCCCCCAGTGTCTCTCTCGCCCCTCCCACCCTGCAATCCGCACCCCCCACTTTTACTCTCGACAACGCCTGTCCCTTGACCTCCCTCACCTCATTGGAGAGCGATATCCAGCCGTCGTTGGCTCACTAAAGCCGCGACCGTCTCGAGACGAGAGGCCCAACCGAGTGCAAGAGGGCACGGCGCGTGTGTTATTATCCTTCGACACTAAATCACACCATCGAAATATTTTTAACTTTCATTTTTTCGTCCTGGCCACGCCTCCTCCCCTCTCCCCGGTGATTGTTCGCCTCCTTCCTTTTTTTCGGATCGAGTTGTTATGAAGTGCGCGCTGGTTGAACTTAACGGCGCCGAGTTCAGATGTAGGTTAGCGGTTGGATTGAGCAGTGCAACACGAACCGGCCCGCGTTTGAGACGCGATTTTGGGCAGTTTCGCAGTGTGACTAATAAATCGAGAGTCGGTTCCAGTGCGCGAAATCCGTGTGCTCTGTACGAGGTGCGAGGCAAGGAGAGTTTTGGGAGTCGAGGGCGTGGGAACAAATTCGGCCGAATGTGAGCGACTGGGGGGAATTTTGGTGAAAGAAGTAAGTCGATTTGAGTAGTGCCGCCCCGATTTTTTGCCGAGCGTACAGTGGAATAGCTCTTCGAACCTTAATGGTTATAAAATGAAGGTATTATGGCTCGTGCGTCCTTTCAAGTCATCCCGAGTACAGGTGTAAGTAAAATTACTTCTTTTCGGTGATGGTGACGGTGGTGGTGGAATCGTTAGGTTGGCTGGTTAATCAATGGTGACGTGACTCCATCTTCAAGTGGTATCAATGCATGTAAATAAGCTGATTGCCCGAAATAAGGATGGGGAAGCAACCGAACTTCGCTGCTGTGCCTGATCGCCATCACGTCGTTTTTTCTTTTTGAGCCGACTAGTATCCTGAAGTTCCATAAATGTTTGGTTTATCGTCTTAATGGATGTCAGCATGTTAATGGAAACGCATTTTTGCTTTTTATTTTTCCTGAGTGCATAGCAATATGAATTTCCGTGAGTTATTCTGAAGGTTTCAGATTTGTTGGCGCTTTCATATTTCTCTGGGAGATTTTTTTAATTCGATAGTAAAACTAGAAAAATATATTTTGTAAAAGCATTAGAGAAAATAACCTAAAGTATTTTTAAATCTATTAGGTACAGTAAATTTATGTGGGTTCCTGTGATCGTAGGGTTACAGTTTCTATTTAAAATTTCGATAGTAAAAAACATTCCATTTTAGTTGTTCTAGTGTAAGTTTAAAACTTATCTTACGCTCCTTAAGTAGTTACATTAAATCACTAGCGATTGGTCCATGTTCTACCATAAGTTGATGCGTATCGCAGATCAAAAACGACCTACGCCACCGGAATTTTAGACCCTTAAATAGGCTTACCTCGATTAAAATGGCTTATTGGTTCCTCAAATTCGACCACCTTCTTCCAGGCCTATGTTATCAAAGAGTTTGTGTTTCAAAATGAGAATTTTTGGCCAGAGATTAATGAGAGTTTTGTATAACTGCTATCGTTGTTTTACTTTAATTAATTCAAAAGGATTATATCTCCCAATATCAATGTAAATTGAATGACAACAATTCATTTTTAATCTCTTCGTCATATATAACTATTAATTTATTACCCTGTAGATTTCATCAATCGTTACTCTACTATGCTGAAGAACTTTTCCAGATTTTCCAGAAGAACCCTTTTTGTGAATTATTTGCTGAAAATTCTCAAGCCGTTTCAAAGTAAGAAATCTGCTCGTGGATTATGACGACGAATAGAATTTATGTGATAAAAAAACTATCAACAGCGGGAATGTTAAACAATGCTGGACTTTTAATGCCGTTTTTTCATCTGGAGCGTGAAACCCATATATCTCAGCTTGATATACAGTTCTTGAGAAAGAGGTTGACATTCCTCGTTAACGAGAGCATTTTACATGCGTCCTTGATCGCACGTAAGAATAAAGGTGTCGGTAGTATATAAAGAGTGTATTCAAAGTGGGCCAAATTTCGCAAGTTCGGTTGAGAGCAATAATCATGCGTAGCCAATGTGAGAGCTGTAGCCGAATGTGTTGAGGGCTCTTTGTCCTTAATCTATTCAGATTTATGTATTCGATTTTCTAGCTAAATCCAGCAGTGTCCTCTTGCAACATTCTAATGGATTCTTTTCCTCCCGCAGACCGTGGGTGATGGATCCCAATCCGGGAGATGACGAGGCCCCAAAGGACCCAGGGGCCCTGACGACCCACCAGAGCTACACGGAGAAAGATTTTGAAGGCAAGTGCAAAATATGTGGCGAGAAGAAGAGGACAAATAAGCTCTTCTGACCCTTGATTATTTCGATACGTGAACGTGCTGTTTCCTTGCGATTGAATCCTTTATTGAATTGGCTTCATCCGCATCATGTCCTTCAGTTGAAAATTGCTGATCCTAAATGCTCGGTGAAGTGTACTTAATGTCAATCGAAGCGATAAATGTAATCAAAGCGAAGCCAAAATTTACCAGCCGATTGGGCTTTGAAATTGGTCTCCAAAGATTTTATGAGATTTAAAAACAATCGCTGATGAATATATTGAAAAATAGCTTCATTTTAAACAATGTGCTTTGTTCTCCTCTAATACATCAGATTCTGGTATAATTATTAATTATGCAATACATGTTAATTGGCGTATCTAATGTAAATAAAATGAACTGTATTACATGCATACTCTCACTGTACAATCAGAGGAGTCGTTAATTTTCCTTTGTTCTCAGCCAGAACATGATGGTCAGTACATTCATAGTAATGTATTATGTAAGCATTGTTTCAAGCGTTGCTCGAGGGCTTTTGAGATTGCGAAACACAAAGGAACCACTCAGCATTCAATTTCGAGAGAATATGGTCTTTCACTCGTTTAATCACCAACGCCTGCCGCTTTTCTACTCACTTCAAAAATAAAGGGACATCAAGTGCATTGAGGTAACTCAACTCGTAGACGTGGTTTTTCGACCATAACCCTTAGGGCTTTTCAGTTCGAATGCTTTTCTTCCGGCTATGCCCTCTCTCATGCATGGACGATTCCGTGTTGGTGAGGGACGGGTCGGACGTGGTGTTGAGAGTTTAAAGAGTGTCCGTTTTCCGTAAATAGGGCGACACAAGGTCATACCCATTTGATCTTGCGACTCGTCCACATCGTGATGGGACGGTCGCACCTCTCTGAGAAGTGAGGATAGGTCGATTCTCGTCATACTGTTCATCTCCGTGAGGGAGGAACGAGGCCCCACGGCCGGGTAGGAACCAATGTAATCATGAAAGTAATAGGGTCCGTGCATGAGAATTTTTTATTGGTTTGCTTCGAGTGCTCGCCCACTGTGGGGAAACAAGTTTTTGCGCCATGTTGTTTAACGTATAATTTGTGTAATATTCCCATACATTTAGTTTCTATCTGTTTTTGAAGATTTTGTTTAAATCGTATTTTTTATTCCTTGTATAGCTTTGAAGCTTGGCCGACAATAAGCAGCTATACAGAAGAGATTAGAAGAAATTTTTGGTCATAGACTGGTTATGAAGATCGAATGGACGGTGAAAAAAGCAAGGGAGGAAAGATGTGTCACGAAAACTCGGAGAAATAGATTAGACAAACATATTGGTCGCATTATGAGATACATAGGGACTTGATTTCAGTGTTTAATGAGAATGGATGGGAATAATTATCGAGCAAAACCAGGGATGGAATACATCGGAATAATTATGAAGGATGTCAAAATTAGGAAATTGGAAGAAGTAAAGCGGTTAGCCGAAAAGAGAATGGAGTGGAGAGCTGCAGCAATCTTATCTCCGGATGGCTGCTGATGACGCATCAACAAATGAAAATGTTCGTCACGTCTAAATATTTTACTCTTTCTGGTACCTTTGAAAATAGTGCGTCCTACAGCATGATGTCACGTTTTTCACTCATCGATTTTCTGTTACTTGTAGTGCCGAATCCAGTTACTCATGTGCATGCATACATAAATTAAAGAAGAGAATAAATGGATCAATAAAGTACATTATCACAGGGAAATTTGAATTTATCAGTTGTGCAATTATAACGCCGAAAACATTGCTATCATTAGCGAAAAGCTCGTGGTACTTCAATGATTTATTTAGAAAAAGTAGATCATTTTTGGCTTAAATATAGGCTTCACATTCGTGCGTCAAGACGTCATCTGCTCTATCCTTTTATTTGTGGCGCGGCATCGATGGACAGGTCGCACGTCGGCAGAAGAGTCCGTGCCTCCTCCGCGGCGCGCCCTCAGGTGGTCCTCAGCCGGAGCGCCGCGCGGCTATTTGGGGTACCGCGGGCCATTGTGCAACGCTCGGGTTTAGAGAGTGAAAGAGGTGGGGTGGGGTGTGGAGGGCTCCAATTGGAGCAGGGCGCCCTCCTTCCCGGATGGTGCCGCCAAAATTCTCTCCCACGCAATGGCCTTCCCTTGCCATCACTTCGCTCCCCTCTCTCCCACACGCGCCCGAAACCATGTGCCTATCCATCGGCCGGAGGTGTGGAGGAGTCTTGGTTTAAAAAAGTGGCCGCTCAATCCTAGCAACCAATCCTCTTCCTACTTTCTAATATTTCCTGTACAGAGTATTTGCAGCGGAATTTGCGTAACTTATGGAGGTGATAGAGGATGTGTATTCAAGCATTTTTGGTCACATGAACATGGGTTCGCAACACATTACTTACGGAAACTAGGCATAGTAAACATTTTGTTCAGCATATTTTTCAGTTGCGATGAAAACGCTGCAAAATCGGTGACATCTGTAAAATTAGCTACGATTAGCGCGACTGAAAGGACATGAAAGGAATATTAAAAGAACAGTACTCATCTCATTCACCACTGAGACAAGTTTCAAATGTCGTTATAATTAAACGTTATTCGGCGTTTTCATGGAAACAAGTTCTACCGTGATCAACAGACCTTAGACTCAACGAATAAGAGCCTATCCGCAGGCTTCAACCTCTCCCCCTTCTCCCCCTCCCTTCCCTCCAGGCCACTCCCCCTTCCTGCGGCTGTTTTAACCCCCGCTATCCCTCCACTTGAAGATGAGCACTCCCGCTTTCCTCGCCTATTCTCTCCCTCCTTCCTTTGTTCGGTGCTCCCGGTGACATGTCCTAGTGCCCGGTGACAGCAGCCCAATTGCACTCTCAACGCGACAGCTGTGGATTCGTGTTTTTCCCCTGGTTTTGGTGACTTGTCGCGTCGCGCGACGTCCTGGACAGCCACTGTGAGGAAGTGAGGCAAAGCGAAGTGATTTCGGTTGCGAGACAACCCTACAAATCCAATTTCTGCGACCAGGTGTCCTAGAAGATTACATTGCTCAAGATCTGGCCTCTAAAATAGTTCGTCAGAGGCAATCGGGTTCAATTCTCGTTAGTGGAAGGATTATTTAGCAGCACTTCAGTCTTGACATTGGAGCGTCCTGCGTAGAATTCGTCCGTTTGAGGAATCCTTCAACGCTTCCTTCGCTACGCTACTCGGATCGAATGGCTATCTTAAAGTTTTAGTGCAAATTGAATGTAAATATTGAATCCATGGAATAAAATTCCAATAGTGATCTTATATTGGTTTCGTTTGGGCATGATTCCAATAAGCCTTTCCCGTGGATAAATGTTTAAACTCTTTAATATTCGTATTCTTGGTTAGGGAAACTGCTGCTCAAGCATTCTTCCTGTGCTTTTCCAGCCCTCATTCACCGTTTCACCGAGGAGGAAATAAGACTTTTGGAAAATAAATGCAACACTGATTTTGTTTTGGAAACAAATTGAGTTTTCTTAAATGAAAGATGGCATTCGCACGATGCGATTTTATCTGTTTGCGGTTATAACTGTTTTCTGATGAAGAGAATAATTTCACAACTCGTGAAGAATCATTGTTGTCTTGGGTCGGGAAGCGGCTAAATAATAAGCTGTAAGTTTACGGTTTCGCCAAGGAATTAGACGTATCCCTCTTGCCTTGGCCCCTCTCCATTGCCCTTCAGTTCTGCCATTTCTGCATCCCTTTTTGCCTCATTACCTTGAATTTCCACTACCTCTCTCTCAAACCTCCCTCCTCGTGGAGCTTTCCCGAAGGATGTTCATTAAGGTTTTGTCAGAACGTGATTAGCTCTCATTATAAGCTTATTTCGCTCGTTTCATCCGTAAGCATTTGTTTTGGTTCCTTCAGGACAGAGTTGGACGCACCTGATTTGAAAGAGCCAATTTATCTATTTATAAGCCGGCTGGAAAGCGTTCTAGTTATGATTCTCAAGTTGGGTTCAGTCAAGTTCAAATGCTTACGCGTATAAGTTTAGATAAGAGCACTTCAATGCTGTGGAGTTAAAATTATTCAAGAAAAATTTTCGAAAAATCGAAACTAATAAATCTAAAATCCTTGTACGTGCAATAATTATATCTTTCTTTGAGATGCGAGGAGAGAGAAATTAAAAAGAAGTTGGCACTTGGAAGGGAACGAGATGGAGATTTTTTTATGGATAATAAGAGAGAAGTGGATTTTTTAAGTTTTTCAGATAGAACTCTCAGTGAGAACGGATGCACAATTTACCACTCGAAGGATTAGATGCTTGAGCAACTATAAATTGTGACTATGGAAGAAAAGGGGAAAATAGTAGAAGAGCGGAGGAGGACAATTTTAGGACTGTTAGGAACACAGGAATTAGACGAGTGGAGTACATTTCAATGATGTTATTAGGACCGTGACAGGGGTAGAAGTACCGTGAAGAAGGTCGACGGGCTATTCAGTATTTATACGCGAATCAATGAACCAAGAAGCTGGGGAAAAGAAAGTAATGGATGGGGCGAGAGAGAATCAGTATTGGGAAGGGAATGCTCGACTGCAGTAGACATCCATGAATTTGAAGACAGTTAAATTCAATAATTTAAGGTGGAAAACCGTGTGCCACGCATAACTAATTCAACGGTGACAATTGGTCAAATCCATTTTGAATTATCCAGAATTATTTCTGTTCAAAAAGTCCAATGAAATTTACATGTATCGTATAAGCAATAAATCACTCAAATGATAATTTTACACACTGACTCAAAGGTTTTTTTTACATCTAAGTAAACTTTTTTGAGCAATTCAACAAGTATTCGTTTGGAACTTCTCACTCCTTTAATAAAGCACCGTGATTGGATTTCGTTTACAGAAATAGTCTGGCGATGATGACCTCCAGTCTCCTCCGCCGGTATTCATAGCTTGGGTGTTGCGTGACAGGCACCGCCTTGATTATTTCTACAAACCAGAGGTCAACTATTCAAAATGCGCGACATGAAACTTATGCCATCAGTTTTCCATGGAATACCCTTAGTTCCTGGTTTCTTCAATCCACTCACCACAAGCGCAATCGGCGCGCTGGCGTGTTCGTAATAAATTAAACATGGTAAATTTCTAACGTAATTTAATTTGTAATAACTGTATCGATTACGAGCGAATACCGGCGTGGGAAAGTCGACAGTTGGCATGGTAATCAAACGGCTGCAAACATTCGTGTGAGCAGCGTGAAATTTGGTCCCCATGCATGTTAGAGAAAGAATTCATAGAGTGTTTCATTTTTACGAATCACCCTTTCAGCGTTTTCCAAACAATTAATCACCAAGCATTGCTTTATCGATAGGCTTAAACCGTCGACTAGCTTTCGCTTGTGATCTTTCCATGAAAACTCTGTAAATACATTAGCTCACCGTCTTGTGCCCAAGGTCTCTTTCATCGGATTTATTAATGTCGTATTTTTTTAAAGTTTTATAGATCGTCGAGGTTGAAAAAATAAACTACGCATACTCAAGTGTCCTTGATCATTGGCTGCCTCGTACACGCTCACCCAATTCAGCGACCTACAATTCGTTACCCCATGTGAGGCGCAAATGAGGACAAATGGCGTTATATTCGTTTTGGATAAAAATTGAAAGATACCTAATCCCGCTGCCATGGAAGGCTAAATTATTTATATTTATTTTATTATTATATGCTTGTCATAATTTTTATGCTAAAATAATTCTTGTCGTAATTTTTATATTAAGGCTAAATATTCGACATCTGTGCTATAAGTCTTCCCCAAAGATTTCCTTATCAAGGATCATGTTTTTTTCGAAATCATTCAGTTCGTTTGTATTTTTTCTCCAAATGGTTTTCACACATGTTAAAACTCAAGTAATTCGCATCAACGTTCTGTATAATGGCTCACATACATTCTCTAACAAGGAAAAGGCTTGCGAAAAACAAATCAACAGCGTGATTCAATGGCAGGACTAAGCAGGCACTACGGGCCCTGTGCCAAGCTAAGCAAGCGGTCCCGTGTTATTGTTATTCAATACGAACGATGTGTCTCTTTTATCTTGGTCCTTAATTTTTTTCTCCTTAGAATCCATTTTTGGAAATTTAAAATAACTCAGTCAATGTTATTAAATTAGCTCCTTGGCCTCAGGTAGCTAAATTCAATGCATTAAAATATTTAAGCAGCTCACTTCTCTTGGCAGCATGTTAGGAGATGACGCCGTTGCTGATCACGCCTCGCTATTGAGATCTTATACTTCGCGCATTTGAAATTCCATGGCATCGCTGCGCGAAAGTTCGTTGGCCTAGGGTTATTGACATTGTGTTTATGACGTTCGTTTATTCGTCTAGGAATGGCCAGGAATGGCTACATCTTTGTGAATTAGCGGTCCATAATGCCTTGAGTGAGTTTCAATGTGGATTCGAATGTTTATACTCCAGATTGTTTGAAGCTAAGCGTTTTTTCTTAGGATTCAAATATGCCGAGGAAACCTCACGGATGACTGAAATTCAAATCATCAATCCTTCAAGAGTGTGCTCTAAGTTTTGCTGTATTTAAGAAGTCATTCTTCCTAGTTCACCCGTCCTTGTGGTAGTGCACGGATAACCAGTGTTTTGTTCGAAAAGGAGTTGTTAAATTTATTTCGGTTCCCTGTTGCTTCAAATAATCACAAAAGGGAGGGGTTCCGAAACTCTGCCCGCCGCGAAATATGTATATTTATCCAGGGACTGGGGCCAACAAGCTATAATTTCTATGGTGAAATAAGTAGAGGACATTAGATAAAAATAGAATGTGTAATATTTTCTAGAAATACTCCTCAGCCCCAACATTCGCTGTGCCACTTGGATTGTGTTGACCACCTCTTACATTGGAAAAGATCGAGTAAGCATCCACTTTTCTTAACCCCATCCAAGTTTTTTTTCCATTGACTTGCTTTTACACATGCTTCGAAAGTAGGTCATTTCACAGTGCCCTTCTCAGAAAACTCCGAGTTATTTTATTCTCTTTGACTGTTCCATTCCTTTGTGCATTCCTTCATCTTGCCTTTGAATAACCCTTCTTAGTTATTTCAATAATAATACAATGACAGTCAAATAAAGTATTTCTGCGCAGAATAGTATTTATTGCACTTGTATGTAATGTTTTTGGTGAACTTTAGTTGTATTATGTGTTAAACATGATTGACATTCTAGAAAATGTTGGAATGTGGCCTCAAGTATGGAGATTCGTTGCCGACCTCGTGAAAGCTGCAAATTTTGCACTTAAATGTATTTGACGCATTATTTATAAATAAACGTGGATACTGCATTAAAATAATAGCATAATGATATTTTTTCGAATTTATCTGTATTTTTGTCTGGATTTCTGTGATGAAGTGATTGCGTTGTATTGTAATTACTAGATAAAAAGTTACGGCCGAGGCAGTGCTGGCCCAAATCGTGGGCAACGTGGGCAAAGTTCATGGGCGGCCGGTCGTAGGTGCGACCAGTCTGCGACTTAGTAATGAATGTGAAAAGGGACAAAGTATAAAAATCGGAAAATGTTACTAGCTTCCAGTGAGTATTTTTGTCCAAAATGACCCTTTTAGTGCTTGTTACGTAAACGCGACTGGAACTCATGAATAACTTCAACAGAGAGCACAAATCTACGGACGAACAATTTCCTTCGTCAGCATCCTTGTCGCATCCCATTGAAATTGCACTACACGTTACGGTTGAAATCATACCCACCCTTAAGAAGAGGACATTATGTAAATAACTCCTATTAACACTTTTCCTCGTAAAACTCAAAACTTGGTGACAACTTATGGATAGAAAATTGAGTTTATAATGGGAAAGGAAACGACAATGTTAAGGGATCGTTATGAAAAAAATAATTTAATAAACTCAAATGTAATCTCTATGTAAAATAATCTCATGGGCCAGAAAAACCCACGATAATAAATGAATTAAATTGAAAACGATGAAAACCCAGAGTATCTCTCAAAATTAACCCGCTGCTTTAGAAATCACAATCGGTAAATACAGTTTTTGTTTGGGTCGGCCAAGTAAAATAATGCCCACTTTTAAAATAGCTTGGGCTGGCACTAGGCAGAGGAACACAATTTTAGGCCCTGAGGACTTCGGGATACGTCTATGGTGACCTCCAATTTAAAACTACAAAATTTCAAATTAACCAGTTGAATACTTTTTCATTGACAGATCTAAGGCTTTCCCGGCGTGTAGCAATATTGGTGGTTCTTCGGGTTTCCGACCTCGTCAAACTCTCCATTTCTGCCGACGTTTCGATGAACGAGTCGTTCATCATTACTTGTCGTCGAACGAGTCGGGCATGCCCTGAGGATGATGAACGACTCGTTCATCGAAACTTCGGCAGAAATGGAGAGTGCGACCCAGTCAGAAACCCGAAGAACCACCAATATTACTTTTTCATTGATTCAGCCACAAAAATTGCATTTTCAAATTCTACTAGGCATAAAGAAAGATGTCCTGGATGATTTTCTCACGCTTTTACTATTCCTGAAACAAACGTAATGGAGCTAAAATCAATAAATATCGAGGATATGCTTCTACTGTAGTTAAAGCGCTCACTGGGGAAGAATTTTTAAGAATTTCTCTCCGAAAGACTGAAACTGTTAAACATATAAAATTTTGTAGCTTTTCAAAATTTTCTTTCCCTAGATGACAGATGCACATAGTTTTCATGATAATTGCTCTTCGTGCAAATAACTAAAAATCGACTTCTGCCGACAACAGCAGAATCACAAGCCATTCACTACAATAGACTATATCACGCCAAATTTAACTGGGCGGGATATCCCGAACTGAAGGATGTTTTACGAATCCTGTCAGTTTTTTCTTCCCGACGGAGTCGTTGCTTGATCATTGACATTGGCCTAAAGACACTGAAATGTCACTCTTTGAGTTAGCATTTTCAAGATTGGGCGTTACTCGCTCCCGTAATTACTGTCCTTAACCCTCCCGTCCCGGCATGGGGTGTCGAGCGGGAAGCGAAGTCAGCCTCAAGTCGCGTATAGGAGGCGAAGCGGTTGGAGAGGCGTCCTCGGCCCACATTTAGGCTTCCCCCTCGGGCGATCCTCAACCCCCCCCCCTCCCCCTTTCCCATGAGGAAGGAAGACCGCGGGGTGAGCGGGCGTGCGTTGAGACGCAGAGCCCATGTTTGGGTCAGCCGTCGCCCTTCGGCCGGCCATATTCCGAGAGGGGGAAGATGGGAGAGAGCGGTGATTCCAAACGAAGCCTTTGCTCCTTCGCCCCGTTTCTTCTCCACGGGTATCGGGCTGATGTAGTGGCTGAAGTTACATTTATGCTTTAAATGCTGAACTTATATAAATCTGCTTACTCTGGACTTTTTTCCGCCTTCATCTCGATTTTCTTGTACGTAGAGGAAATAATTGGCTTATCCATGCTTTGAATGATTATTGTCAATAAAGTACGTGGAGTCAAAATAGCTGTCAGTGTAATCATTCAATATAATAGCTGTCAGTGTATTCCTTCAAACCTCAGGAGCAGGTGTTTAAGTGCTTGACAGCTTATGATTAATGCTAATTTTGTGGCATCAAACCTATGATATAAACTAGGTATGGGCAACCTTCTTCGGCGAGTGGGGGGATTGGGCCCGATTGAGTGATATCTTATATTATGACAACAAGGACTGCGGGCCACTTGACAACATCAAAAAGGCAAGATCCGGCCCGCGAGCCACAGATGCATGTTGCCCATGACTGATCTAAACCCATTCCGGTGCTCAGGCTCAAATCCCAGCGTTGACAGAGATTTTTCAAATTCAGATCCCTACTTCAATGCCATGTGGAGAGTCCCTCCAAGTACGGATCCATCCATCGGATGGGACGTTAAACAGTGTACCCCGTTTCGTTTTGAGGAAGCCTCACAGTTCAAACCTCACAGGGGACAAGTATTTTTTCCGGCCTCGGTGGCGGCTGGGTATAGTCTTCGCCTTCCAATGCTGAGGTCACGAGTTCGAGTCCTGCCGGGGTGGGTTTTCCAGAATCATAGGAATGGGTTTTTGTGCAAAAATTATAATGAATAAATTGTAAGTTAGGGCTATATTCCTAAATTCGCTCAAATAATATAAATACCATTTCAAAAACCCTAATATTTATTAACCACCCTCTTGTTTTAACGCGCAAATGAATTCAGCTCTCCCCCCTAAAAACTATTACTCTGTAACTACTTCTACTCTGTCCCATCCTCAAGGCTGGCGACCACCAAAACCGACCTTGCTATGCTCATCTGATCAACTTTTCATTTTCCATGCTATGAACATAATATCCTAGATGGGTGTAGCCCGGGCCCCTTTCATTGCTATCTGACTGGCTGCCGCGGGTCACAAAAAATTGATACCGTTATTATAGTGGCAACGGTCCAAGGGAAATTCAAACTCCTCCAGTTTGGCTCATTTTTATTGGTGCTATTCGATCTACCAAGCTATGGGAGGAGGAGTAATCTACTAAACTTAAACTGCAAGTAAAATATTTTCGTTGTAGATTTTAACTGGCGACCGTGTTTGTTACTTTACTTCATTGAGCGCTGCGGTGATGCTCATTAATTTACTCTTATCGCTATTATCCTATTGCAGTCATAATTACATCGTTATTGCGTGTTAATGAGGACATGTGGCCTTATTAGTACAGGTTTCTCTTTATAAAACGAAGTTAATATCGTTATATCAAAAAAACGTCCATTAATTCAATCACCAGTTGAACGCTATATTTCTATCCTTTCCATTCCAATCATACACTCAGAGAACCCTTATCTCCAATTCTCTAAGTAAAGAATAGCATTTCTAGCGAGAATTCGCTGAGTATACCATATTCCGCTGATCACCTTTGCTACTCTAATAGCGGACTATTGCCGTTACAGCTTGTATCTAATAATTTCTTTCTTGTAGCTCGCGTCACTCGAAGCTTAAATGCACAACAAATTCGCGATTTTTCAGTATCATTGAAACAGATTTTATTCCTGTGACACTAACGCCTTTCTCTGAATTATTGGTCGTCAGTACACCGCCCAATTCTGGTTGTCGGTGAGGTGGTCTCAACTTGACTTCTGCAGTACCTCGCGTACTTAGCAAAAGTAAAGGATGCAAACACCAGTCAAACGCTCTCTCGTTAAATCTTATTTCTTTTCGTGGCTTTTGTCCTCGTGATCATCCCTCTGTTAGACTTACATATAGTTCAAATGAAACGGAAGCTGAACGAAGCATGTAGGCTGTGTAGAGGGCCCTTTAAAATATTTAAATCCCGATATGATACAAAGGACAACGATATCACTATATTTATATGTAATTTTCAAACGTATCTCAAATTTTTAAACTGTATAATGCTCCATCCAACTAAACCACAGTTTTGTCTACTTTCCATGGTATTGTTTACGTCATTCACGTTGGATTAAAATTCATCGAGGCTTCGAGTTAAAATCAGAATGATGATTATAACGAGTTAAACTTCTACATGCTTTCTAATTTTCTATTCCCTATTACTCTCCTTATTTGCACAAGCTACCTACCTTAGCGGTTTTTAGGTTTATAGTTCAATAATTATTCTTTGTGTAAGTGCTCATAAGAAATTGATGGATTCAATGCATACTTTATTACTACCATTGAAATAGACAATGATCATATCAGAAGTATCTCTTGTTTGTGGCAACTCATATATTTTCTTGCTGATCAGTCGTCGTTAGGATGGTTGTGCATCTTGCTGAAACTTGTTTCCATTTAGCATCAGGAATTATACGCATCTAAAAGTTTCAAATATTCTTTTATCATAGAAAATTTTAGACGTAACACAATGAAATTACGAGGTACCCATTTTCAATTAGAGTTACTCAATACTTTTTTCAGGCATGCTTAAAAGGACCAACTAGTGCTTCAAAATATAACATCATCAAGGTCACTGATCTACCTTGATAATGACATTGATCGTCAAACCTTGGTCAGTATTTTGGAGCTATGTAGAAAAAGCCCGTTGTGATTCCAATGCGAGTGAAATGAGAACCCTGAAGTTGTTTTGGAAAATGAAAAATGAGAAAAAACCCTCTTAATTTCAATAACCCTTCTGAAATGGTGCCGCACAACTTAAATGTGAAATATAACTTGTTTACTCGATGCATCGCTAGGTCTCAGATCTTCAATGGCCTTATTTTTGCATGCGGTTTGACAAACTCTATCCAATATCGGCATTGCATTCATGGCCTCCGGGGATCTTTCCGAACTTCCGTCCGATTCCGAGGAACTCCTCCATCCCCCGCCAGTCCTCCATTCACACACTGTTCCCCCCTTCTCTTCATTCTTCCCCACCCCCTTGCTTCCTCGCACCCCTCAACTCCCCCCCCCCCCCACAGCCGCCGCATCTACACCCCTTTCCTCCCACCGCCTCCTCTCCCATCGCAAATCTATATTTGTCCCTGGCTCCCCTCCATCACTTGCACCCCCGAAATAGGTAATGTGGGGGCGCTTGTAAGGGTCAGGGGAAGGATGAAATGATTCTTGCCGTCCCTCTACCGTACGAACAGTTCCTGTCGACGAATCGAGGTATTTTAGGCGTTTTCCAATTTCGATTTTTTTTCTTTTCACCGAAAAAAATCCCATTTCCCGAGAGAAATTCGGCAGTCCCAACATTTTGAGAGGATCCCTTCAAATGTGGGCACTTAACGAGTACTCGTTCGGGTAATGTTTTGAATCTCTCAGCTTCTGCTGGCGAACTGAGTTTTGTTTTCCTGAAAGGGAAGGTAGTTTGACAATACGTAATAATGATTTGAGGTCCCAGTATCCGCTTGCGTATGACCGGATAGATGGCCATTGTAAATCATTCTGGTTGAGCTGAGTGATTTCATGTTGAGGAAGGTAGGAAGCTGATATTTCGTCATCGAAAAATATTTCCATGCTCGATTGATGCAGCCAAAGCTGGCGGTACTGTTTATTATACCCTTGAGTTAAGGCGTTGAGGAATTAAGCGTGGACGTTAGCTTATTTTCATTACCTAGATATAGCCATCTTTTTATGGTAGATAATTTCGTTGAGAATTCGATGAAAATTGGTAATTGAAGCCGATGTTGAATTTGATGCATTTGGCATAAGTCGTAGTCTGCAAACTATTTTAGTTGGCTAACGCCGCACATAATAAACGAAAAATACTAGCAATAAGTGTCTATCGTTTTTTTAATTACATTTTGAGAACTCCGATTAGTATACTAGCCTGGGATTGGTAAAAATATTGTCTATTAGTTGATACCTTGGAAAGTTATATTGCCGGATATGCACAATTACAAGAGTGTCATGTACCCTCCGGAAATCCTTATTTCCTTATAGATTTCCTCTTAGACTCGGAAAACTCATTTGAAAAATTTCGGACGTCAATATTTAGTGGAGTAGCGGAAAAACCACTCTAAATGAAATTCTCCTTGAAAATCGCACCTTCATTGAACAAAGAGAGAATTTGCTAAACTTTATTTTAGTTTATGAAAATTAATCTCCCATTTTCATGAATACCGATGTAAAGCCTCGTCTTATTCCTAAAGGTCATCTTTACTATGAGGTGCGTCACCTTAGTATATTTCGCATGTGTACTCCAATTTCGCTTTTCGTGGAATTCATTGTTACAAAAACACGGTACAAAATTCCACTAATTATTTTATTGCTGTCGACCGGTTTCGACGACTAAAGCGTCATTTTCAAGACAAAAACAGCTAATTTATTAAAAATAATTAGTGGAATTTTGTACCGTGTTTGTGTAACAATGAATTCTATCTTCATTTTCCACAAAGTATCGCCAAAATAAATTAATTTTATTCGCTTTTCGTGGTTTCCCTCAGTAACCGAATGACGAGAACAATGTGGTTGGTTTGCTTGTTGATCAAACCACTGGCCTTCCTATATTATTTCAAATCGTCCTCTATCATAATACTTTCTGCGGTTAGTGGTACTTGAGATGTTTTTTCTTTGCAACCTTATGCTAAGAAATTTATTTTGAATGTGTGATTTTGTTTTAAACGTGGAGTTAAGCTAGTTTAAGCATTTTCGTTGGTACGCTTTAACTGTATGTTTTTTCATAATTGATTCCTTATTTCAGGACACCGTGCTCACACTGTTTACGTCGGGGTTCATCTTCCTGGGCACAGGAGGCGCTCCCACCATCGGAGGCATCACCGTCACCATAATCGGTCTAAAGACAGCAGCGATGATGACGAAAGACCAAGTAAATATTCCTAGTTTGCAATTGTTTGCAGTGAAAATACGTCAATTTATGTTTCCATTATAGTATGGTATTCTTGCCCAATGGTATATTTAAATTATTTACAATGTTCTCACAATGGTTTTATTTCATGAGTTAATATTTATATTATTTTAAAAGTGTTATCGTAGTTTGTTATGTTCTTTGCTCCAAGCTTCTCCTAACACTGCGCTAAAGAAATTATTGGAACTCCATGATCTTTTTTTTAACTAATTCCGTTAGGTAAGTAGGTCGCCTTCGTAATTTGATTAAGTTAATATGCTTTTCTGTCGGGATCGTGTATCACAGACGTTTCTGTAATGCCTTAAGGGGAACCATGTCTCATTCTTTATAACGTGATTCTTGTTGATACTAATATTCTTGAACTATAGCGCTCCTGCTAGGTTTGCCTATTCTTATTACTTGAACTAATCCTAGTTTTGCCAATTGCCTTACACTTCTTATAGCCAGTGTGTCGCGAAATTTGGGAAAGAATAATGCTATCCTACGCGTCACAATTGAAGTTGGCCTGCTGTTTGATAGTCAGTGTCAATATACGTTTGCTAAGTGATACACTTCTTGCCTGAATTGCAACTTGCATAACAGCCTGTGAAACTTGTCTGTTATTGTCAAATATTGTTTATCATTTTGGAAGGGAGGGGAATGAGGGAATATTGAAATCCATGTGGCATTTGAAACCAGGCACTAGCGGTAAGAGAATGGCCCCTTGAAGTTAGGTCACCCGTTATGATATGTGTCACACGTATTGCGTTCTATCAGGCGTTAGGGAAAAAGTGACCCCAATTTAGCATGAGCCGTCGGAAAACGCCCTACACCCCAGTTTAAGTAATAAAAATCTAATTTTTATGTCACTATATTCATTTGGCCAATATTTAAAGCATTAGTATTAGACAATTAAAATGTGCAATCTTCTGGGAGAGAATGGGTTTTGTGGTGAGGATGTAAGGCAAAAGGGTTTTGTGAGCAAATACATTTTGCATGTGCTTAAATATTGCTCAAGCCATTCCATTTGGTGTGCTCCAGTTATCATCTCTTTTGCTTTCATTGTTTTTATATTTGGGTGGCTTTCATATGTGTGGATATGCATGCTTCTATGGATAAAAAGATACTGAATATACATGAAAGGACTGGTTGTAATATTACCCGGCAAGCTATGAGAACTTTTTAAATAAAAATTAATGAAAGAATAAATTGGGTAACAGAAAGGAGAATGAAATGGTTTTCTATAACAAACCTCTCTTCAGATTGATGATTTCGGATAATGATTAATAATATTGTACAGTCAGCCTAACTGGAGTAGTGACTAGTGCTAGTGCATTCAAAATTCACAAGATGATGAAGCAAATTATTTATCCATCCGAAGCTCACTTGGCTTAAAATGAAAAAGCATCTATGGCAGAAGCTAGAATTATTTTTTTGTGCTAATCAATTCATTAATCAATGTTCTAATCTCAATTTTTCATTTGAGTAAGCAGTATTTTCTTTAATTGTTAAATTTCCAATTCAAGCTGACTAACAACTTTCCATTTTACTTTCAGTCACTCCACCTGCACAGAGAGTTCAGTTCATTCTTGGAGATGAAGCTGGCGATGACCATGGTCATGAACCTCACCCTCTTTTCTCAGAGATGGAGGAGTTGGTTAAGGATGAGGATGGAATGGAGTGGAAAGAAACAGCAAGGTAATTTTTCAGATTAGTTATTCAAATTATTCTATCATGTGGAGTACATTTGCCAAGTGAATGGAGGGCTCTGCAAAGGGCAGTAGGGTTCCAGGCTAAGATCTTGATGAATTGCCCTCCTTTTCCTATTATCCCTTTGAAAGGTCTCAGAGGCAAAGCAATACTTCTGACTCAGAAAAAAATGAATAACGTGGTTCATGGTAAGGAGGATTTCAAGCTCAGCATTGTGGTTACAAGTTGGTGTGAAACCCTGGGATCAAAGCACATGTTGTGTTGTAATTTGAGGAGTATTTTTTTATTGACTGCAAGGCTAAAATTTCTTGTTCCTATGCATCCTCCAAATATTTCGAATTCTGAAGGCTGAGTAGTATGGTGGTATGCGCATTGGCCCAGAAAGTCAAAGGTTTGTGGATTGATTCCCGTTCCCAACCGATTTGTTTGAAAATTTGTAAAAACTAATATGTACATCATTAATCGATTCTCCTGAGGTTAGTTTTTACAATAGTAGGGAAACATTTTAGGTTGAAATGAAATGGTGAAAATTTCTATAGATCGCATTTTAAATGGTAATTTAAATTAACATATTCATATATATATATAAGCGTAGATATGCCTGGTGGCAGTTTTCACATGTTCACTGAGTGCCAGTAGCTCAGCCTTCTGGTAGTGAAAGGATGAAGTCACCTGTTGAGTTCTACTTTCTCCTCCTAACTCCTCAAATTGTAATTTTCTCAATCAAAGAATAAATTGAGCAAACATTTTAATTTTTTGCATCTGTTTTTTTTTCAGGTGGATTAAGTTTGAGGAAGATGTGGAGGAGGGAGGGAATAGGTGGTCAAAACCACACGTGGCTACCCTTTCATTACACTCATTGTTTGAGCTGAGGAGTTTGCTGCTAAATGGTGTTTTGCTGTTGGACATGGAGGCAACATCCCTGGATCAAGTGACAGATCTGCTTATTGATGCTCTTTCTGCAGCTAATGTGCTTCCAGAAGAAGCAAAGGAGAAGGTATAATATATTTTTCACTCTAAGCCAATAACACCTGTAAGTCTTTCTATTCAATTATGGAAACATATACAATGGATAGCATACTGTAAACTGCCAATGGCAATTAATATTCTAGGGCATACTATTTTATTTTTTTGGAGGATATCCATTTATCCATCCATTATCTAAAATTTGCCTTTGCCTAAATATTAGCCTAAAATCACTACATATATAGGTACTGCTTGAGTTGACTCAAAACCCAAAAATAAACATGATATTTAAGGTTAAACTCATAGAATATAAAAAAAAAAGTTTTGTCATGATAATTATTGTTGACTGCCTTTTGGGTGCTGCTAATAACATACACAACATTGTATATTTATGCAGAAGATATTGGGATAATTTAATTAGTGAATGCTCACTGAATTCGACCACTTGGATCAATCTGAAAATGTTTTTCTTTCTTAGTATCTGCCGATTTTTAACGTAAGGAATCAAAAACTATGAAAAATCATGCAGTTTTAGCTTTTAAATTTACCCTAAAAGAACGGCCTACAAACTCACCCCAGTACTGCATCAATTAATTCTGTAAGATAAATCATGAAACAATAACTGAGGGTATTTACAATTTATTATATTTAATTTTGATATTAGTATAAACAAAGTAAATAATTTGCATTTTAATTTCTTATTTATAATTTTGATATGTACAAGTCAAAACAGCATGAATCATTTATCACCCTGTGCAGGTGAGGGATGCCCTATTGAGACGTCACAGGCATCAACATGAACGTCGTAAAGAAACATCAGGAAATATGTCTCGTCTTCCTATCATTCGATCCCTAGCCGAAATAGGTCGCAACCATTCATCTTCTAAGAGTGAGTACAATTACTTTTTTTGTTGCTAAAATAAGTATAGATATATGATAAGGGTGAGCCGATATCATAATATTCTGATATCTGATATCTCAATATTACCCCACCGATATCCCAATATTAATTAGTGACATTCAATTTTTTTAAATAAATGGTAGGATGATCACTTTCAGTAGATAAAGCTAAGTTATTTCAGAGGTAAGAATTGAGGAAGGAAAGGATTGATAATTTTGGCATTAATCTAATTTATTGATCTGATTTCCATTTCAACCAATGTTATTTGCTATTGGAACATTAAATTTGAAACAACATATTTGCTGAAGAAAATAAAAACAGCTCAGTTAGACTCAAGTTTAACAATTTTTGATAAACTTTTTAATAACATATTTTTGAAAGCATTTTCCCCTAGTAAATAGGTGTATACTTTCTTTTGTGATATCTCAATAATCAAGTATTTCCATCAAAATATCCGCAGTGAGAATAAAACCTGTTTCTCACTATCTTATTTCAATGCTCCAAATACTAATTAAACAACAATTCCTTATCCTCTTATGTAGACAGCACTCTCAATATGCTAATACAATTTGATTGTATCATAAGTTCCTAAAAATCCCAGTTTCTTTGCTAGTGCACATTATTCAAAACGTTATCACAAATCTTCTGTAAGATTTTTGAAATGATTTCTGATCAGTAAAACCCCTAAATGTTGAATGCTGGGAACTAAACTCTTTCGGCATTTTCAGTTAAAGTTCATTATGTAATTTATCCCTCTTAATATTATTCTGTTTGTGTCTGTAAAACTCTGGAGTTGCTGATAAAACCAGTGGGACATCATTTATATTGATTTAATATATGTAAAACTTATTTTTAGGCCTGGACATGGAGATCAAATGCTGTGAAATAGTTTTAAATATGTATAGTATATTAATTATTTTATCCACATACTTCCCTGTATAGGATAAGAAAATTTTAAAGTTCACTCCATTAAAAATATTCCAAATATATTTTGTCATGAAGAACCTCAAATAGCATACCCAATCCATCCATCTGTCCATTTTCATCCCTTAGCCTTCATTTCTTCCAGACTAAGTAAAACATGCTTTTACAAACTATGTTCACACATTTTATTTTTAGTGGGATTTGGAACTACTAAAGAACTACTGTCCTTGCTCAGTTTTGAGAAGTATGAGAGAAGAAATTTTTCATTTTAAATCTTGTACCATGCATTACATAGCCCTCTTACTCCTCTTGCCAATATTTACTTAATCATAACAAAATATATTAGGTATTTTAATGGCTTTCTTTAGTTCTTTTATATATAAAACAGGCATTAACTGACTAAGTACTGAGATCAATAAGAGTAAGAAGAGCCTAATGCTGGAGAAATGAAAGTTGGATGATAAAGTATGATGCGGTCAACTGTATGAAATGATTGTCATTGTATTTTTGCCCAAGTGACCCCAAAAAAGGGGAAGTTTATGTATGCCTTGTCCAAAAACCTATCAATAAGCTGGTAGATTACCCTGTGATGAAATTTAAAAGTCTCAGATTAAGTAGCTCCAAAAGCTGAAAACATAATTTAATCATGAAGAAAGAAGTAATTATACTTCTTTCCTCTTTAATTTTAATATTTACTCTCCTTAATAGAGATACACATCTCATTGCATTTGATGAGAAAGAATATTAAATCCTGGATAAAATAAAGATGAAAACCTACACAGGGTGTCAAAATAACAAATAACGTGTTTATACCATTGAATAGAGCATGAAAATCTAAGATAAATTTTCCTTAGAAATTTTTGTGAAGGCTCAATAGTTTTTCTGTAATTGAGCTTTGAAAATCGACAAATAAAAACCAATCAGCAAGTGGCTAGATAACTAATGCAGCAGTCACAGTGGCCGTACCAATGCTTGAGTGTTTGCAGGGAGGGGAGTTGGCCTATGACCATACTCCCGCTTCATCTCTTCAGTGTTGGCACTGCCACTGTGGCTGCCGCATTAGTTCTCTAGCCCCTAGCTGATTGGTTCTTTCTTCCAACATTCAAAGCTTGATTGCAGAAAAAATTACACCCTCACAAAAATTTCTAAGGAAAATCTCTTTTAGATTTCCACGCTCCATCCAGTAGCATGAATGCATTACTTGTTTTTGTTTAACACCCTGTATGGTAGATCATGAGGTGGAGGTATTTTCAACTTTGTCTTTTAGAGTACTTGGTGGCATGATAGCCTAATCAATAGAGTTTAGCTTCTTAGAATAGGGTATTGGGTTCAAATCCAGGTGATACCTCAGGTATTACATCTAAGTAAGTGCAAGTCTGTTCCCAAGCTGTGAAGAACCAGAACTTAGTTGGAAATTCCTGGCATCTAAGGAAACATATTTGCTCAATATAATTTCATATAGCTGGATTTATGTATTAAGTACATAGTGAACGCTACCCTAAACTGTCAAGCAAACCTCTGAATTGAATACAATTTTGTTGTATTTATTTTCAATACATAAATCCTTGTATGCTTATAAGAGATAAGCTGCTCAGTGGCCTCTTGATTCTGTTTTCAAATAAGCTGATAGACACAATCTTTCCAATAAAACCTATTTTTTTTCCTTTTGGACTAATTTAAGTTTAAGGCATGATACATTTCTTTTATTAGATATTGTTTGTAGGGACTTCATTTCTTACATTTAGAACCTTTAATTTTAAGTAAAATGTAGACAAATGGGTTTCATAACAAGCTAGTGGTATTAACAACTGATATTTCTTAAGTCAAAATGACTAATGGAGCAGTATGATATTTTCTTCTATTTATCTTTACTTTTATTTTCCAAATATTCAACTGTGTGTATGTTTTCATTGTTTGTTTTGTGTTCAAAATGTTTGTCTGTTCACTTGCTCTTATAGTTTTTGGAACAATTGTTCACATTTACCATAAATTTGCCCTTATCATTATATTGGAATGTTTACCTCACCATTATATTGGAATTATTATTTTTTTTACTACTTTGAACCCAATCAGTTTGGGATAAGTTTCAGTGCACTCAGTCAGCTTTCAGGCAATTTTGACTGTTTTCCTAACTTTGCTCGGCTTTTATTGCAATGGGCAATCAGATTTCCAGGGATCAAAAGAGGGAAAGCAAAGCTCGTCGAACCTCAAGGTGCCTTCAAGTGGTAATGATGGAAAGGGCTCAGTGTGTCGTAGCAGCAGCTGCCCCTCACCGAGCACAGCTCTCCTGGACATCGGTGATCAGAAGGGGCCTTATTTGACGGTCCCAGGTACACAATGTAACACGATCTTCACCACTTCTTCCTCTATCCACCTGTGCCAATTCTTCTGCTAACCTCTTCCATGCAGGCCCATCAAAAATCATTCATCCTAATTATGCAAATTTAATGTAATAACTGGATCACATGAAGTATTTTGGGCAGTAGTATGCTTGCTAAGTAAAAAGTCATCATTTTCCTAGTAATAAAGTCATTAAAATTATTTTTGGAAAATAAAATCAATTTGTCTAAGTGCCTAGCTATTTCAGTTCAGTGTTCCATCAATTCTTGCAATTTTCACCATTAATTAATTGATTCAATAGGGGGAAAAGTTAATGCTGAATTATCTTTTATATTTAAAACTCAAGTACAATTGAAATCACAGAGCTCAGGCAGGTCTCAACGTTTGATGTGATTTCAAGGAAAGCAAATGCCATAAAGAAAAAAATGCTAGGTGCCAATCAAAAAGAAGTTATTTATTGTTTTCTCTGGTAACCCTTAACCATGCTTCACATCTTGGGTTGGATGCTGATTCTTCAATACTGTCCTGCCATGGGAAACCTTCCACTCAACATGTAGTTGCTTGTATCTGGAATTCCTAAGTGGACTGTCAAATGATGGCTGCATGTTGGGGAGCTATCTCTTCACATTTCCTCTGTGGTAGCTTACATTTCCATGTGTAAATCCCTATCCCTATGTGGTGGTACAAGTAATTTAGTTGTTGGTGTCGGCTCAGCAGTTATGCCATTGGTGTACCCTTACCATACAGCACTAGTATCAACGTAAACTATCCATTTGTAGTTCCGAGTTGGATGACATTCCTAGATATTACCATCACAAACTAGTCACTGAAAGTAAATTTTTTATTGTTTGCTCTCATTAAGTAAGCATACTTTCATTCATGTGAGTATCTAGAAATTAATATCATGAAAGTGACAATTAGCAAAAGCATTATGCATGTCATTATTGAAATTGAATATTTTATGTTGATATTTTACATTGAATAGATATTTTCAGTTCTCAATGTTAAATTTTACGACTTTGAAAAAAATCTCAAAATATTCCTAGGAAATATAAGGAATACTTTCATTTAAAAAATTAAAATCTATAGCATTTCTTCTTTGAGCCCTCTCATTTGCACCTAACCTGGTGCTTTCTGTCATCACTGTAGAGCAGTATTAAATGTGATGATTTGTTTATCTTCATATAGAGCAATCATGTTTTAATATTAATATTCTAGGTCACAACGATGAAAGTTGAGGAAAATTGACTGAAAATTAACATTTTAGTTGTTTTCTATGTCGAGCATTGATCATCAAGGAGAGCAAAGAAAAGAGACAGTCATAATGCTTGAAGTTTAGATGGATCTAGGGAGCAGGAATAAACAGTTGTAATTAATAGGTACTTAATTATTAGTTATCTTTTTATACCACAAGCTTAGTTTCATCACCTCTTTTAATTTTACATTCCATTTAATTTAGGCTGTTTCTTTGCTCTGTTTTTATCCCTTTGCTAATTGTGTTGTTCTCACACATGGATGTTTCCACTGATGTATATGTAACTTTGTAGTTATTACTATTACACACATCATGTATCAAGCAAAAATGTTACATTGCTACCCTTAATTTACTCATGCCTAATGTTAAACTTATATCCGTTATGTGCTACTTTAACTTATACGTAACACCCTGTTACCTTAACCCTACAAATATCTGTATTATTAGCATGTATTTTTATTACTTTGCCTTTATATTTAGTAATGAATATGTATAATATATTACTGTGCACATCTTGCTTGGATCCTCCTTTTCTGTGTGTACCTGAGTATTTTAGTTTGTATGGTTTTTGTGTAAATAGACTATTGTTCGTGTATCAACAGAGAATCAATGTATGGATACAACTTATTTTTAAATTTTATGCCATTAATGTCTCCAATGTAAGTTGAAAATTTCTGTTTATTTTCCTCTATACCTGCGTTCCTTGGTGTTGAAAATTAAATATCTAAATGGAAGTGCCAAATGATTGAAATAGCATATGGAGAAGCACTGTAAAAAGACTGGTTTCATAAGCATTCTGAAATTAAATAAAAATCTCAAGTAAGCAGGAGTATAAGAAGGCAATCACAACTTTCCAAATAATTATCTCAGACATCTGAAAACATCACCCTTTCAAGCTTTATCCAATGTTGGATAGGTTATGAGACTGACGGTGATGACACCTTAATCTCCTCACCTTTAAATTATGCTTGTGAGCAATTTTTAAAATAATCTTTGCTATCAATGTGAAATTGAACTCATACAGCTCCTAATAGGATATGGCACCAATATGAATGGTTATATAATACCTACTTAACCCTTAATTAGGTTTATTTGTATGGAAAATTTCTGGCCAGGTGATTTTGATTCACCGAAGAGGAAAACGTCAATCCAAGCATTATTCTTAATTTCCTAATTTGTATGAATGGGTCAGTTTAGTGAAGAATCAGCCATGATTATGTTGAACTCTAGATATTTAAAGTTGTTGGCATTAGTTAAATTCCTAAATTTCTCATTTATGAGCTATTTTAAAATCTTCTTGTCATAATAACATCAAATGAATTTCATATTCTTTGGAATTATTTATCTGAAGACAAACAAAGACCATGAAATGAGTTTCAACATCTTTGATCGCCTTGCTCTATGGGCATACACTGAGTTTTAAGTTATAAAATCAATAGGAGAGCATGATAATGTTTCCAATACATCTAATGTCTCATTTGAGGGAGACTAAAAAATATGTAAAGAAAATATGTTCACAGTTTACAAGCAAAAATTAGGGCACACAAATGCATGGTCAATCTTCAAGAGAAATATGTGTCTCAAGCAAGTATCTGATATCCTAGTCACCGGAAAAAAAAAACATTAAATTAGGCCAGAAGATTCCCTGAATAAATTTGGAGAACCAAGAATTATTTGAAACTAGCATATTTTGTCACATCTATGTTTTGAGTGTATTTTAGACCATATTTGATTTGAGAAAAATATTTTTTCTTCAAAAGATAGCCTAGAGGAATGTTGGCTTAAAAATTCTGCTTTTCCACTCTGCTTGAATTGAAAAATGAAATTTAAACTCATTAAATTTGGTATTTTATTCATTTCTGTCAATACACTGATAAACAAAAATGGGCTCACGTAACCTCTCAAGCCATTTCCTACACATGTACAGACCCTATTTTCTCTCCCAGCAGTGTTTCGACGTACGGCTTACGTCCGCTTGCCTCATACATTAATTTAAATACCCCCTGAGGAGTTGAATACACAAATATTAAATCCCTGCTTGAGGGGATAAGTACATTTGTTATTTTTTAGTTGATACAAATTAAGTGAGGAAACCACTTATTCTAGCAAGACGACATCTCTAACAAAATATGATTTAAATGAAAATCCTCATTAAAATACTCATGAAAATCCCTTTAAATATATCTGTGCTCTATGTTTTAATAAGTCAAGCTATGCTATTACTTTTGTAGTGATAATTTATTGCAAACTATAGTCAAGTCACTGGTCACTCTATCACTAAGCCATCGGCCACAGTAAAGTTATTTACTAACTTAAATACTAGCAAATCAATGGAGCCTCCTATATTATTTCAATTTAGGACCTACAGTTATGTGCTGGATCTTCACTGCCATTTGTGTGTAAGATTTTTAATCATCAATTTCATCAAATTAGTAAAAAGAGGATGCAGAAATCCTCTTTTAAAAGAAAAAATTGTGAACTTCTGTGAAAGAACCAAACGAACAGGTTTTTTTGGTGGGTTTCTGAATTAAGACATTCAATTCATTCCTCCTTTTAATTAACAGAGGGCAAAGCAAATGATGAAGGTACTGCAAACATAAGCACAACATCACAATGTAAATGCTTTAATGATCTCGAGAGACAGTGCTACTGTTCTTGTCCGAAGTTGATTATCCCTTACCATTATATCCACTCTCAGTCTTAAAAGAGAAAGCCATAAACTCCACGAGTTAATTGTTTTCCATAATTACATGTTTACACAGTACATATTCATGTACCGGTGATTTTATTTTTGGGCCTTTCTAACGTACACATGGTCACAGTCTTCCTTGGAATGTAGTACATACTCATTTATTTTTATATTGGCTTTGTACATCATGGTGTTGATTATTCATTTTTGATATTTACTCATAGTTATGGACGTTGTGGGTAAAATGCAGTTATATATTTTGTTGGCTAAATATTTCCTGCCAAGGTTGGGCCAACATGCTCTTATGGTGTTGCAAAGGATACATAGGCCTCACATCATTGACCAATATTGGGAAAATGTTGGCTATAAAATGGAAAATTCAGCTTTCTCCCAGTATTCATCCTTTCCGTATATGCTGCTTTGGATGTGAATTAACACCTGAGAACTTCCTTTATCTTTGTTTCACCATTGCCATTGTGTATGCTTTAACAGAATTTTTGCTGCTTTTTATTCTGTGGACCCTAAAAAGTTTTGAAGACTAATGAGTGGGAAACTTAGCCACAGCTCGTAGAGTTAGCTCTTGATACCCATATTTTCTGGTAATATTTGTGTCGGGACAAGTAGCATTTAAGAAATGCCATTTATTTCCTTAATTCTTCCTTCATGCGCACCCAAGAGTAAACAGAAATTGGTTATTTGGAGATATTAATGCTAATTTGATCCATCTGAGGTGCTTTTCCTATTTTGATGGTGCCTTAGTGATCGTACGAGAGATTGGAGTATCAGAACTTTCTTTATTTATGATTGTGTGTATTTTATGGAGGGTTGGTCAATGCTGAAAAAATATGTCAATTTCTTTTCGCCAACATTTTGCTACTTAATATGTATTGGCATCATCAATGTGTGAGGCATCAATGTGTAATGTGTCATCATCAATTAAGGTGAAAATGAAATCATTGAAAATCTATTTCTTGTAATTGCCAGAAAGGAAATTGACATATTTTTTTAACATTGACCAACCCTCCATAAAATACATACAATTAATCAAAAGTGGTCAAAAACAAACTCAACAAATTTATTTATGATAAAATTTGTTTGAGCACACTTGATAATGTTGATTTGAATATTTAGTTATTTCTTCAGGTTTTTGCCCTCAAAAAACGTTACACTTGCCATAATATGTGAAGGTATGGGAAATAAATTAACTCTTCTTGCATCACATCTGTCTTATGTCCTGTAATGACTTCCCAATGGATATTTGGAAACTTGCATAGGTACTTATGCAATCACGAGAATTGGTGGTGGTGTAAAGATATAATTATTTTGGGATGTCCTCCTGCCATTTATTACATAGTTTGTCTATTGCGATGAAAATTGATGGTAACAATTTGTTTTCTAGTACATATCTTGTTTGGTTCATTGAAGAGTAAAAATTTGCTTCAACATTTTTAAAGTCAGATTAAATATTTTCTGGGTCCCCTCTGCTTGTCATCCTTTATGCATATGCCCACTGTGCCTAATCCAGCACTGAATGTATATCCAATGGATAGATCTATATTGTTCACAGCTAGAGTTCTAGTTCACATCTGGCAGTCATGGCACACATTTGTATGCAACGATAGCTGCCTGGGGCTAAATGTATGCCTTTCTTCTGCTAAGATACTAGTTATACTTTAATAAAAAGTGATATTGTAAAGATCATGAATTTTTCTATATTTTTTTTAGTATGTAAGTTTTTAAGGTACCACTTAAACAGTCAATAGAGTATTTTTATGAAAAATAATGTCACCATGTGCACTTTTTGCTTCATAATTATTAGCCAGTAAGTGTTTATTAATAAAGTATGTGGTAATAATTAGCTTTTACAAAATCTTTCATAGGAGCTGTTGTGTAAGTTATAATTTCCTGTCAGAAGGATGGTGTATAACTTTTAGGTAGTTATCTTTATCACAGCAATATCATGCTATCCTAATAAATCCTATCATTGGTTTCAGTTGACATGAATTCATAATGATTAAGATGCTTAAATGCTCAAGATTTATTCGCTTAAAAAAGAGGCTAGTGTGACTTGGCGGCTTAATCCGATCTCCTTTCCATTCCAATGAAACGCCACCCATTTGCCAAAAACCGTTTATCTGCAGTGGAGGACTCGGGCCCCCCAAGTGCTCCCCAGCTAACTACACAAGCACCACATCTTCCGTCAAACACCATTTCCAGCCCTCTCACCCCGGGCGCCACGGGCGAGCCCCCCAAGTTTGGACGCTTCCTTTCACTCCCGAGCGGGGCTGGTAATCTGGAAATTAGTGCTACTTTTCTTTTTTACTTCCATTTTTAAAATCCATTTTATCCCATTTCCCATGACTGTAGTCCCTAATGTATGTTAATCCAGCCCATCAGATTGCCACTACTTTCTTATTACCTCCTTGCATTCATCCATCTTTCTTTTCCTCTTTTTCCCACGAAGCAAGCAGTGGGGCACTAAAGTTGTAACCTCAAGAGCTCCTCTACTGTCTGATGAATGAAGCCAAACTGTACCTTATGTTCTTGTTGCCAATTATTCTTTTGATTGTCATTGATGAGAATTAGAACCTGATGTTAATAATTTTTTACTGTCATTACTTGTGTAGAATAGGTTTCATCTGCAAATTATTTCATGTTGTTTCTATTTGAAGTTTTTAATTATCTAGCTGTTTGTTATCTAAGCAAAATTTCTAGCTATGATATCTCTCCCAAACATGCTATATAAATGCCTTAACCAAATTGAAGAGCATGTTTCTTTTCCATACAATAATCCTTAGGTTGAATGCTCAGGAAAAATATAATTTGCATACATAATTAAAAGAAAAATGCATTTGGCAACAGTGAAAGTGAAGTATTTTTGTTCAATTGAAACATAGAGCTTTCTCATTAATTTCAAAAAGTATTTAACTCAATCATATAGCTACTGATTTCTTTTTTATGATATGGTAACAGCTACAGCTTTTCATTTTTTCATTTGTGTGAAATTTCGATTGCTCTCCCTTTCTAATTCAATGTGGAATGGTAGGTTTTTGACTACTCTAATGTTTTTTGTGTGTATGCGAGTAGGTGTTCTCCCTTTGATTTTAAATAATGTTTTCATTTAACCTGCTGTATCTTTTTTAACTCTCATGTAATTACTGAATTATTTTCAAGTTGTTGGGAGAAATTTGTGATTTTATAGTGCTTTTCTTGGCTGACTACTTTAACCCTTTTAATGCCAGCGGGCCGATATATCGGCCCACGTTAGATGTGTGAAAACTGCCACGGGCCGATTTATCGGCCCAACTTTAAATACCTGAATATAATGGCCTTCCTTTAAAAAACTGAAGAGAGCCTTGGCATTCTTCGCACATCCTACCCGAAATGGGCTGGCAGTAAAAGGGTTAAATATTAACTTAAGTGATTTTTGTAAATCTCTCAATTCAGCATGGATTTAATGAAATTAATGCAATTGCAAAATGTTTTTCTTGGCTTACCTATTCAAACTTGCTGTTTATAGTACATATATATATATATATATATATATATATATATATATATATATATATATATATATATAGGCTTCTGTATCCTTCCTTCTGTGAGAAAGACAGCTTTTCGGCTGTCGAAATATCAGAACATATAGTGTGTGAGTGTTCTTCTTTTTGTGTTTCTATATTTATTTCCGCCCCACCTGTGGCAAAGTTTATTTTTATTTATATATATATATATATATATATATATCTTAAAAACACTTGACAGGGGGTGGGGAAAGAAAAGTTAAAAGAGAGAGAGGACTTACTGGGACGTTTCGGGCATGTAGGCCCTTCTTCAGCTGTAGAAAATTGAGAAGTGAGAGAATTCTCAATTTTCTACAGCTGAAGAAGGGCCTACATTTTTTGCACAGTGAGTATTGAAATATTTTTAATTTTCTAACTGTGGAAATGTACACCTAGTATAATAACCATAAAAAGTTTTGCAAACCTCAAGTGAAACCAAATGATGCAAGAGCACGAAGTTTGTGGGCATCAATTGTGCATTTTTTACTCTAATTTTTATAGGCAATTGACAATTTTATGACCGGGGTAAGCAGTTTTAGGTAAGGTAGGCATCCAAAGTCACTTATGCAATAGTCGACATCACAAAAATTGTCGATTGTCAATAAAAATTTGGGTAGAAGTGCACTTTGGTAGCACACAGACTTTTGACTCTAACAGCATTAGTTTTATCTCGAAGTGGTTTTTCTCTCACACAAGACGTAAATTAGTGCAATATTAAAACAAACGATGCCAATACTCACTGAACAAAAAAGTTGTGAAACTGAGAGGTGAGCTCAGCGGTTACTGCCATATTGTTGAAAATGAGTTTTATGGACTCGCCAATGTCCATTTGGCAACAAAAGAGACAACTTGTGTTTGTCGAAGGTCGAAAAGAGTTACAGACTTGCCTCCACAATAACTGCAACAATTTAGCCATACTAGATTTAATAAAATTTGCTACTTTCGTCTGACAATTCTTCAGATGTACCTCTACGAGAATTGTTTGTTACATATTAGAAATGCATCCTTATTAATGGTGAACTAAGAGTCTTGTGAATTTTACAATTCATTCCAAAAAATGGAATGTATAATTTAAAATTTTCATTGTAAAAAACCTTTCATTTTTCATGCTTGCCAATTTCGAGACACAAAATTCCATAACCAAAGTATTCTCCCATTCTGCTATAGAGAAGAATGGCAGATTATGTGATTAGCATACCAGTTTTATAAATATTTGAGTATCACTTCCCAGTGATATTTTTAATGGGGTAATAAGGCATAATGAATTTTGTTTTGCATCAAGTAACAATGAAATCCTTTTACATAAAAATATTTATTTTTTTAGAAATATTAATTTTTTCCTGAATTACCCACCCAATCCTTTTTTTATTTATATTATGTAGGTACTTCAAGCCTAATATTTAATCGTCATTGAAAGGCATGACTGCACTGAATAACAGATAAACATCTCGCAAACTAATGGTATGGCTCTATTTCTAGTATTAGGCAAAGCATAAGGAGAAATCTGGTCGTGGATAATTTTGATGGTGTGAGTACACTTAATGAAAAACTCATTAGCATAAATTTATCTTCAGTGTTATTCTCATTTTGTACCAGGTAAATTACCAAATGTTGAAGGGAAAGTATTAACTAAATGTATAGGTATGTATTGTAAGTGCCAAAAATTATTAAAAATCTTAACTTTACACAAGGTCATACAGGCATTTCCTGCGATTCCCTTATGTATGACAACTTTGAAAGCTATAATTGTAGTGATTATTTTACAACTATACGAAGCTATCTAATCTGTGGCAATTTTATATTCCTGCATGTGCATGCTTTGTGATAGTAATGCTGCTGTAATTTGTCTTCACTGTAGAAATCATGTTTTAGTTATTGTTGTTTCTAGTGGAAGTTTTTCTTTGCATGAACTCACCATCTCCTTTTTTTGTGATTATTACGGTGCTTCCTTCGAATCCTTATTTTTTTATGGGCATGGTCTTATCAGTTCCTACTTCTAGCACTAGGTTTGTGTCAGTAAATGTAATTTATTATGGCTTTCCTGTTTTATGCGAAGAGGGAAAATACAGTGCAATGGGACAACTGAATATGCTTTATGAAACTTTGGACACGCTCTAAAAGTCTTTCAGATGTACCTATTGTATTCACCTAAAGTATCTTATTGAGGCCAAATTTATTGCTATTCTTTGTTTTTATTGAACTTTATAATGTATTTTTGTATACTTGGATGATATTTTTGAAGTCACTTCTGTTTATGTAGATAAGAATATCGCACAAATTAACTTTTAAGTGATTGAAAATGTTCATTTCTAATTTTATCATTAAATTGTTTTCATTTTGGTTTTATTATGTGAGTCTGTTCACAATTTTGTTTGTAAATAAATGAAATTTTTTGTTAGTTAAAATAATGTCTTAAAGTATTGGATTTAAAGTCGTGTCCACGTGCTTAAACAATGAATTTGAAAGCCTGTCTTTGTGTAACTTTTCCCATTAGCGATATTCCATAATGACCTCTTTAATTTCCATACAGGTGCTCCATCTAATGAAGGTATGGATCGCAGTCCTAGTTCAGCCTCAATTTGTCGCAACCACAGTTCAGCAGCTTTGGGTGATATGAATGGAGAACTTCATCCCAAGGTAATCATGAGAAATACAAAATTTTATTTAAGATAAAATGGGTGTGATAAGGAAAATTGTAAAAATCGATTTGTGAAGAAATCTCATCATGTATTCTTTAATGTAGACTCCATATTTTACCACTCCTCACTTCATTTATAATGTATGGGATCCACATATAAAGAGAATGCAAATGCAACAATTTTTAACTTATAAAAGAAAAACAAAATTTAAAAATGATAGCTGCTCTAATACAAAACGGAGTGATTGGCATAAATTAGTAAAAATGCCTTACATTCATCATGAATGAAATAGTGTGGCATTGTACAATGTATTTATGCTGCTCTAGTTATGTGAACAATTAATTCATTTCATGATTATAGTAACAAAAATTTTCAATAAATAAATGGTGTATGACTGATTGTAGGTATTTGCATTGAATTAAATAATAGAATGGTGCATGAAGTTTTGAAATGTTGATGTGGGGGCAGTTATAAATTTTTCATACAGTGTATTTCATCACTTTGCGGTACCAAAATGAATCAATTCTACTTGGAATGCTTTAATGCTCTTATGAGCATATCAGGGAATCAGATGCATAGGAAATGATAATTATTCAAAATTATTCATGTGACATTATGAAGTGATGACTTGATCTTCGTTAAACTTAAGTATTAAATGGTACCATGGATATCATATATGCTTCCTCTCATGAAGGTCATTGCTCAGTTCATAGAGGTAATGAGAGATTACCATGTCCACCTTGTTAGTGTCACTATGGAGAATGGTGTTAGCTGACTCCCATATTACTCTTTTTGTCTATGCGTCAAAGGAGATGGTACTAAGAAGTGCACCTTGCCACCAGAAGGACCCACTGTATGCTGAGCAGGGTATTCTAGGTTATGCTGCATTTAAATGACACTTACAAAAATGCAGAATTCCTCTTTCATTTTGACTCGTGCATTCATATGGCAACCTCCTTCATGTTTTTAGTGTGGAGGGTTTTTAAAAACATTTTTTGGGATATATTAATGAAATTTTAACGCACATGGTGTATCCTTAGGCAACTAAGTCACCTGCCCCTGGGAAGCAGGTGTCTATGATGCATACCTTGCATCATATACACTCAATGTGTTAATTAAGTGTACTCTGGTTTAAATCCCACAGTTTTCTCCACCCTTTCCCTTATATCTTTCTCTTCACTCACATGTGCATGCTTAAATTTCCCACTTGATTTCAATGCCTGCAACATATGGGTGATGCATGAACTAAAAATACTTATTATTTTCTCTAGGGCAATATTCACTTCATGAGGAAGATACCTGCTGGTGCAGAAGCATCTAATATATTGGTGGGAGAAGTGGATTTCCTAGAAAAAACCATCTCTGCTTTTGTTCGTCTCAACACCGCAACCATTCTTGGAAATCTGACAGAGGTTCCAGTTCCCACTCGATTCCTTTTTATTCTTCTTGGACCACAGGTGAGATTCTATTGAAAGGTTTTTAGTAGTGATGAGGTAAATTAGGTAAGAATCAAATGTTTTTCCTCAAACACCAAACACTCCAGTTCACAATAGCCACTCATATGGTGAGACAAATGCAATTGGGGCATAATTAAAGCTTTTAGGTTAACATGAATCTGTATGAGAGCTAGGTATTTACCACTTAATTATGTATATAAAAAAGATGTTTTGGAGGGTTGGTAATCAATGAATGAGATCACATCCTCTTAGCAACATTTTGAAAAACTATATTTTCGTAATCAGGGCTTTAGGTGAAAAATTAGTTTGAGCAACCAGAACTTACAAACATTGAAATTAACAAATTATTTATTGTTAACAAATTCCAATACCAATACAAAATGTTTGCATATTTTGTATACTCAAACTAATTTATCACCTCAAGCCCTGATGATGTAAATATAGTTTTTTGAAACGTTGGTGATAGTGTACCTATGTGATCTGATTTATTGATGACCAACCTTCCGAAATATCTTTTTAATAAACCTATTTATGTTCATTGACTGTGATTTGAGGAATTTTATTTCTCACACTGTATTTGCCCTGGTAGAAGCTAAGCCCAAATTTAAGCTAACCTCCTGAAAATTTCCCACAGTGTTTAGAGAAAGAGTGATTTACCATGTGCAGCCATGTATAGTTCGACTCCATTTATTATTTGGCCCGTTTATCACATAGAAAAAGGGTATTTTCTGTGAATTTCAACTTATTTAACTTATATTTTTTTGTTTATCAACAATTTTAAGTCTGAGCAAATGCAACACTTACTGGTGACATTGTCAAATCATTGTTTTCCTTTAAATATTATATTAATAAAAATTGTATCAATAAATAAATATTTCAGAATTAAATTCCTAGGGCATGTTGAGAATGGTGTCAAATAAATCCTTGGGCAAAGGGTCATTTTAGAGTTGTAACTAAGAATTATCTCATAGATACATATATATGACTGAATGCTTGTGTACCACAATTATATTGGTATATTAGAACATAAAATCATCCTTCATGTAATGACACTGCAATAAGTACCATAATGGTGATATCACTACAGTCATAATAAAATGCAGTCAGGAGAGGTGCTACTATTTATGAACATTATGACAATTAAATTGTTATTTAAGTGCTTGGATTTCAGTTTGTGCTTTCATCAAGTTTATTATTAGACAAAAACTGTCAGCTAATTTTTGGGTAAATGTGGCACATGCACATATTTGCCGGCATGAACACATTCACAATAATTTATTTCCTGTCCACTGTGACAAAAACGATTTTTTTTATATATTCATTGTAATACCGCTGACCAGTGAATGAAATTCTCAAAGCATTCATTTTTTATTTCAGGGGATTACTTCTGGATTCCACGAAATAGGAAGAGCAATGGCCACTCTGATGTCTGATGAAGTTTTTCATGATGTGGCGTACAAAGCTCGCAACCGAGATCACTTGTTGGCAGCAATTGATGAATTTCTTGATGCTGTTACTGTATTACCTCCAGGAGAATGGGATCCTACCATTCGTATTGAGCCACCTGCAGCCATTCCTTCCCAAGTAAATCAATTTATTTTGAACATTATACAATTTCATTTTTATACATTGTATCTAGTCATGAAAGTTAAATATGAATTCCCATTGTGGAGAGCTACACAGTTAGCTCCACAAAAGTTAAATGTATCTCTCTTTAGATCACATGATCTCGTATGGTATGTCTAAAGTATCCTTCAGCTGTGTGTTTCTAGGGCAGGCATTTTGAAAATCTCTCTGTAAAGCTATGCTAAGTTGACCTTGCTGATCCTGGCCATTATTATTAACTTAGGACCTGAGAAAGCGCCCACCGGAAAAACCAAACAAAGATGATATTGGTCATGAAGAAGAAGATGAGCAAAAGCAGCGGGAGGAATCAGGACTCTCAAGGACTGGTGTACTTTTTGGTGGACTAGTTAATGATATCAAAAGAAAGGTTCCATGGTAGGTTCCAATTATGATGACTTTAATTTTATTGCATGCTACCATGAAGTGCACTCAATAATCAACATATTTAAACTCTGGTTGTGGCATGATAAATCAGGTCAATTGTATTTTCTATTTCAAATTCTATCATTGGCTAGTATGAATATACAGTGCCTTCCCTTGTGCTGCTTTTGGTTTCCTAGGATGCTGTGAAACCCATGTAATCCTACAGCGTGCATTTTATTGAAGATTTCTGGAGGTACTAACCCAGCTTGGGTCAAAAACTCAAACCACTTGCTTCTCAAGTGTCTGCTGTATTTCAGATAGTTGTATGGTTTGTCCTCCATGTACAGTTGTCTGATTGACAAGAATTTCTCCATCCTGCCAATGTCTTCAAACCTAAAGATACCTGCAAGATGACATAAGGAAATATCATCAATCAGACTATATTGTACACAGAGGACAACAGGAAAACCACAAGATCAAACCTAGGCAAACTATGCAGGTATACCTCGACTTATGTTGTTAATTTGTTCCGTAAGGCACAATGTTAGTCAAATTTTGATATAGGTCAAATTTTGCCATGAGTTGATCCACCACCACTATAAACGATATCACTATTTTACATAGTATGAATATGTACATAATAATGTGCAGCCATATTATATGACATATTTAGTTGTTTTTTTACTTTTTAAACAATTAAAAATTAACGAAACGATGTACTTTTACACAAAATTTAAATAATGGTAACTAGATAGATGGCAAAGAATTATTGCGATCCTATTCAATATAAGAAATTGGTAATGCATTTATATTCACTCTATTGCACTGCTCACTTCAAAACAAAACAGCACACTTGCTTCGTTTCATTCATTTCAGATTCTGTGTGTTCTAAGCAGCGCCCTTCAAAATAGATCAGGAATAGACTCGATGAGCCCTAAGTATCTTCGCATCAAAATAATCTCATCCACAATGTTTTTTCATGCTCATTTTCAGCGAAGGTACCAAACATGGATAATGTAAATTTTTTAATTACCCTGTGGTAAAAAGCTCATGTTTTAAAATTAGTATTTGTATGGAATTCGATAACGACACACAAAAATCTAGGACATGACTATTTTGAACGTAAAGAATTCCACTGTAAGTTTACGGAACATTTCTTCTGTGCACATAACTCCATTTCTCGCCGTTCATGTGCGCTTATATGCTCCAATCTGTGCTACCTTCAACACCTAGAATGGAAAGTTCCCAGTGTTACCGCCTCCTCCAGTGGAACTAGACCACACGCTTCAAAGGATATTGGCTGTAGACTTGTGCCCCATTTCCACGACAGCCGTACAGACTGACGTAAAAATTCTGCATGTATTCCATCTACATTGGTGTTACAGCTATAACTCTGTTCTGCCCTCTCCAGGAATTGCAAGCAAGTGAAACACAAGCAGTTAATTTCATATTAAATTTAAATTCCCGCATCAACTATATCTTTTGCAATATCTGGAATGGTTTCAAAAGGAAATGAAAATCTTTTGTTTATCAAACTCAGTAATATCATGCCACTATCCATTTTGTGTTCCTTTTCTGAGTATCGAGCTTTATATTTCCGGTTCCTCCCCTACTATGCCAGCACAAATTGATGTAGGATTGGCAGTGTTAGGAACTTTATTATCCAGCATTACAGACGTGCATTCCCATGGCAATTCGGGCCTACAGGCATAACTACCTCGGTCCGTACAGCTGTAGTGGAAATGGGGCATTGACGAGCGCTGGATAATAAAAGAACTTTGATTTTCGCATCCATGATGGTTTTTTATTGATTTTCAGTAAAGGCATCATGCATGGATAATGTAAAGTTTTTAAATAACATGTTGTAAAAAGCTTACATTTTTAAATATGCATTTTGTACGCATTCGATAGCTATACACAAAACATTCAGCCATGACTTTTGTGAGTCCACACTAAAAACTACGTACTGGCAGGATACCAAACGTTTCTTTGGCACTCATCACTCCATTCATTGCCGTTCATGTTCGCTGATGTGTTCTAATCTGTGCTTACTTTCTTGTTTTAGTTCTTTGCTTTATTTTTACTGTAGTTTACTTTAAATTATTTGTTTTAAATGATTTTTTTATTTCATTTCAACGTGATTTCTTACATTTTTATAATTTTAAGTGTCATTTCGAATTTGGTATTTTCATCCGAAATAGGTAATGTTAACTAGGCTTGACCTATTTTATCCATTAATTAGCCAGAAAAACATATCTGCAGGACCGACATAACTCGAAACGACGTAAATCAAGGTATACGTGTACCTCTTAGCTATGGATTGCCAAATACATACGTTTGTATAAAAAATTTGTAAAATCATTTGTATAAAAAGATAAATGTCAATACTTAAACTAAATGTTACTGTTGTTAGCCCTGAAGATGAAGCAATAAAGTTTTGAAAAGTTGGCTAGAGAATAAAAGTGATTTTTTAAAATGACCAATTCTCCATAAAACATTTAATACAAATACATACATACATCGCAAGGATTCTCTGGTGGAATGCAGTCTGATTTTGAGTTGGATGTTGGCATTTAGAATATGGCAGAATTTTACATGCTCATAGGAGAATCTGATATCTTTATGGTCATTTAGCACTAATATTTTCAGCAAAAATAATAAAAATCATGGGAAGGCATTTTATATTGTGAAGAGTGGAATATTAAGAAGAAGAACCATGGAAAATAGGTAATTGCAATTCATTATGAACCATATCATGCTCGCATCTTAACTAAAAGTTAGGGTTATGGTAAGATTTCACGGTGCACCTAGATGTTTCACTTTTTGGAATTCCAAAAACAAAATGTTGAATTTATTATTTTTGTATAATATTTGCAGCCAATTTCTAGTCAGTTGGCCAAAGGTATGCAGTGTTAAAGCAATAAATTTGAAGAAACCTGTCCTCTTCGTGATTAATTTTGGAAACAACTGGAAGTAAAAACCAAAAAGAAACACCTTGTTCGACAGGGAATGCCATGAAACATTTTGTATACATTTGATTTAACATCATGAATTCATTTTAAAAAATGGTAAATCACCAATTTTGAGGGCACCCCTTTACAAGTGCTGAATACTGATTTGCAAAGCCACAATAGTCCCTGCTTAGAGATTATTTTACTTCTTCATTTTGCAATAAATGTAGCTAAACAGGATCCTCATAAACCATAGCATATCAGTGCCTTGCTGCTCTAATTATTCCTTTCCTTTCTCATGTAGGTATTGGTCAGATTTCAAGGATGCCCTGGCTCTGCAATGTATAGCATCTTGGATTTTCCTCTACTTCGCCTGCCTTTCACCAATTATTACATTTGGGGGCCTATTGGGAGAGGCAACTGGTCGTAATATGGCAGCTATGGAGTCCCTGGTTTCCGGTTTTGTTTGTGGCTTAGGATATGGACTGTTTTCAGGACAGCCTCTCACAATTTTGGGATCAACTGGCCCAGTTTTAGTCTTTGAAACGATATTATATGACTTTTGCAAGTAAGTTAAAGTGAGATATTATATGTACTTCATCTTCAAAGATATTGATGTACTATTGGAAGTGTGAACTGAAGATTTTGAGAGTCTATAAACTAAATTGAACAGAAATGAATTGAATGAAGTTAGTCATAGGTGAACTTATCAAATCCTAAATAATCACTTGTACTTGCTTATTTGTATATCAGAAATGCTCTCTTGCATTATTTTAAAATTAAACATATTTTTTACTGTTATAAATCTCCTCTCTTTTACAGAAGTAATAATTGGGATTACATGGCATTTCGGTTTTGGATAGGTTTATGGGTAGGCTTAATATTGTTGTTACTGGTGGCCTTTGATGCCAGTGCTTGTGTTTGTTACATCACCCGGTTTACAGAGGAAAATTTTGCTACCCTAATTGCCTTTATCTTTATTTATAAGGTATGTTTCCATCAAGAACAATATTTGCATTTTGTATAGTAATAAACAAATTATTTCAGTGATTATTTATCTATTTCATATCATTTACAGGCAGTGGAAAATGTATTATCAATTGGCAGAGCAAATCCCATAAATAATCGTGGAACATGGGAGTTAAATTATGATTGCTCTTGCAATATGAGTTCTTTGCCTGAGACTTTTCAAGGGTTGGACGTTCCTACGGAAAATTGTACTGTGAGTACAAATGAAAATCAAGTAAATTCTGTGTACCTCTCAGCTGTGCACAGTGAGATCTAGCACTAATATTTTATACACTAAATCTTTTGAAATGTTATTGTACTAATGTCTCATATTGGACCACTTTTAAAATGCATTTTAACTGGAAAATTCAGTTGAATTCATACTTCTATTCTCTCTTGCAGAAATTTAATGGAACGTTAGTAGGGATGGGCTGTGATACTCCGCATTATGTTCCAGATGTTTTCCTGATGTCTATAATTCTCTTCCTTGGTACATTCCTTCTGTCAGTTGTTTTAAAGGATTTTAAGAACTCACTGTTCTTTCCATCTAAGGTATAAATATATTTTTAATTAAGAAAATTATTACACTTTTTGGATTTTCTGGAGAAGAGCCTCAATATTGATTGTAATGAAGCGACATAATGAATTATGTGTATGTATTATGATATTCTTTGATTGGTCCATTTAAAGTACATTATTGATACATCAGAAACCATGCTCCAGTATCATAATTGCTCTCCTTTATCAGTTTTTCAGTGAGGGCAAATCATAATATACCCATGTTTCTTTGAAAAAATATCTTTTTCTTAACTTTCAACCAATCTTAAATACAAAAAGGTATTATATTGCTCATTTAAAATAAATTTTTAAGTGATGATTATTAACTTAATCCTTTAAGGTACCTTTACTTTATTGCCAGAAAACTAAATGCTTAATTCTTATTGAAGTTTCATTGGGTCTATTGCTGAATCCTTAGGTCCGCCAAGTGATAAGTGACTTTGCTGTGATCATTGCCATCCTTTCCATGAGTTTCATGGACTTTTGTGTTGGAATCAGCACTCCAAAATTAGAGGTAAGATATAAGAATTAACAATCAATCTGGGGATTGGAATTTTAGTAAAAGCATAAAGACATTCAAAAAGATTTCCAGAGCAAAACTATTCAAATCAATTTATTACCGTATATATTCGTTTATAAGCCGACCTTTGATTTACAACCAAAAAATTGTGATTTTTCCTGAAACTCACATATATAGTCTTACTAAGTATTTCTATACTCAGGAACACGGAATGCTTGGGAACCCTAGGAAAATGAGGATAGATAATTTTCATCTGATGAAGTCATCAAATTTGAAAATCAACATAAATGCACAGAATGATCTTAATTTTCAACACCATTTAGTATTATTGTAACTAATAATAAAATGTAAAATATGTTATTTTTGCCATCAGCATAATCTAGAGAAGAAAAGTTTTTAGGTAGGTACAGTGAGAACTGCCTATAGTGGAATTGCACAGTGCCGTAAGAATTTTCTGTTATGGAAAAGTTTCCGTCATATAAAGGTTTGAAGTAACACATAGGGATAACATATTCTTTAAGATAAATCAACTTTTTCAGCATTTAATGGACACATTAAAATACACACTTAGACAGCATTGCCCTTAGATTGTTCACACAAAATAATCACTTATAATGGACTGTTTAATTTTCTTGGTAATATTTTTTCTCTGTGTAATTTTTAGTCTTTTACCAAACTTGGTAGACCAATATAGTTGTTAACGAGGCAATTTTTTTAATTTCTTCAATGCTCAGAACAACCTCTTTAAAAATGTTTAATCTCATAGTCACATTGTTTTATTCTGTTTCATTTTCTTCAATATCCTCCTCCCCCCTCATCCTCAATACACCCCTTTCCACATGTGTATTAGGAAATCAACATTTAAATCACTAGAAGTGGTTGCTAAGTTTTTGTCTATCTTTGCAAAGTCTGTCACACTCATTACAATACACTCCATATTAGAATCGAGGTCATTAATGTCTGCATTTGAATCACCTCTATGTTTGTTGATTATGTCTTCATCACAGAAAACAAAGCCAGCTATGTAGAAGCATTTTGTGACACTTTCACTTTTGGCACTATTTATTGCTCTAGTCAACCAATTTATGGCATCCGGCACTTAGCCACTTTACTCATTTTGTCTGTAGACTCAACAGCAGTTAAAAGAGATTGCATCAAAAACTTTCTGTAATGAACTTTCACATTACAAATAACCCCCTGATCCATCGGCTGAGTGATGCTTGTGATATTCGCTGGGAACCACTCAAGTTTCACATTTGTTAGATCTAGATGAGGATGACACGTGGCATTGTCCAAGAAAAGAAATACCTCTTGTCCAGCTGATTTCATTCTTAATTCTCCGATGAGATTAAAAGAAAGCAGCCAGTCCTCCATTATTTTAACTGTGTTCCAAGCTTTAGAGATGTGTCACCAGATCACAGGAAGCTCTCCAATGCTTAAATTTTTAAAACACCTGGGTTGTGCAGCTATGCCAATTACAAGTGGCTTTTCCATACCTTCCTCCATGTTTCTGCAAATAAATACAGTCAGTCGCTTTTTAGAGTATTTTACCACCACAAGATTTTTCACCTTCAAGGGAAAAAGTTCTTGTTGGGATCACACGGAAAAACAGCCCCTTCCTAAAATGTATATCCTTATATATTCTTCGGATAATATATCCTTCAAATAATGTATACAAATATATCCTTCGGATGTTAGTTTTTAATCATATCTTTAACTTTCAATTTCCAGCTGGAAACTACTGCTATATGCACATTATTTGTATCTCCGTACACACTGTTCCACACAATATTATGACGAGCTCGAAAACTTTCTAGCCAGCCAATAGATACTTTAAACTCTGTATTCCCTGATTTAACAGCAAACAGTATCACTTGCCCTTGGACCATAAGTCTCGACAGGGGGATGTTTTTTGCTCTCGTTTGAACGAACTATTTCCAAATCAGTTCATTTATTTCTTCATTCCCAGTTTTTCTTATTTTTCTTTCGGAGTTCAAATTTGAACCTAAAAGGGGAATAAGATTTAAGTGATGTGAAATGTATTCTTACTAACTCATCCGTATATATACATATATACTCTAACCCATATCTGAAATAGCCGATTAGAATATTCTTTTGATGAGTTCTAATATGGGAATTTTGTCCTGTAAACTCTATGCACTTCTTTAGAAATTTTATTCTCATTATTCATCCACTTGCACCACTCGAGGTATTCACTGCAGACACCAAGAAATGAAAAGCATTTGCCAAACATGAGCAACGAGTGCGAATTTATGACTCAATAAAGGGGAAAATGTGGGAGAGGGTCTGGGGAAAGGCTTGTGTAGGCACATTGATTGGCTTGGTCTACTGGATGGGTGTGGAAGACAGTTGGCCTAAGAAGAATGGGCGTAATGGCAGAGGAAGATGGGGGAAGGTAGGAAGTGTGGGGAAAGAAAAAAAAAGGCCCTGGAAAATCAGGTGCATAGTGAGGAAGATTCGTCATAACAACCGAGGCAATAATAGCATGGAAGACATGAGTCCCCCAGTGCAAGGATCTGCTATCTCCAGGCACTTACACCAACCTTGGCATCCTGCAGCACATAACAATCCAGGGAAAAATAGCAGAAGCATGATAAGAAGAAAGGATGGGAGGGAGGAAACATTTTCGTCAACTAACAAGTCCTCCTACCATGTTCCTCTACCACCAGGTAGTGACATTCCCTTCTATTTAACTCCCACACATTCCCCTCCTCGAGGTTATCCTTGAAAATGAAATTCCAGGAAGACTATGCTTGGCAATTCGTGTGCTCAAGTGAAAATTGAAATTCCATAATATACAGGTGAAAAACTCATGTCTTTGAACACAAATAGCTCTGTTGCTGCATTGAGCAAGTTCCCTAAAATGTAGGTTCAATTATATGGGAATTCCTATGTCGCAGGTTGGGACCAAGAAAATTTTCCATTGTCGACAAGTTTCCACTGTATACAGAGTCTGTTATAGACAGATTTCACTGTATTTCACAAAAGCAAAAAGATGGTAGGTACAAGTTGTGGCAGACAATAACTAAGCTTGCAGCAGCAAAATTGAGGTATTAATCTTACAGGTCATTAATTAGTTATTCATATGGTTGTAAATAATTCTGGAATACCACCTAGTTTCCTTAAAATACTATGGCATTCAGTCTTGATTTCTAACTAGCAGTTACAACTTTCCAACCAACCCTCAACAAAAGGGCTCTGTTAGTGTACATTGGAATTCAGATTTTCTTATACCGATAAAACTAAGAAGAATGTTTGATTAACGTGACTGGTCAAGCTAATTAACTAAAAAATATATTCACAGCCATCTGACTGGCAATCAACACAACAAAAACATGATGAAGTAGGCCTACCCGGACATCTGATCCCCTTTTGTTTTGTTATTAACCTTAGTTCTAAAGATGTCAGCCACTTTGATTCTAATCAAAAAATGAACAAAAAAGGCCTGCATTATTCATAAATTATTAAATAAAAGTTATGAATGTCAACTGAAGACGATGTAATAAACTCATCGTGCATTCGCTCTCAAAACAAAGGAAGAACAAAAGTGTGCTCTTCCTTTGTTCCGCCTATGATTTACACAAATTTGGAGATTGTTATGATGCACTGTGGTGAAACCCTGTGATCTGGGAAAGATGTACCACCTTATTTTCATGCTAAGATGTCAAAAGTTAGGCTAGTGTATAGTCCAACCCCCAATTTTTTTACCAAAAATTTGATCTCAAAAAGTCAGACTATAAACAAGTACTTATACCTATATAAAGTATTTGTGAATTAAATTGGAACTAGAGAAATTAGCATACTTCATCTGCTTAAAACAGTAAATAAAATAACTAAGCAACTTCAAATGTAATTAATAAATTTAAATTTCAAATATTTATTCTATCCTAATACATAAATGCTCAACCATCACAAAAAATATTTAAGTAAATTAATCAAGAGTAAAGCTAAACGTATTAGTTGTCGTATTCTTAATTTCTTTAAAGAGCTACAACTCAACTAATAATGTATAATAATTCAGAGTAAATGCAATATAATGCTTTATACATGTTTGATTTATATACAGTGTGTGTATGAGTGTGGAAGAAAATTGACATGATTGATCTTGTTATGCGTATGTGAGCTTGTGCTGGTGTTACTGCTTCGCATTAAGAAGGCTTCGTTTTGACAGATTGGTTGCTTCACTTCAAGAAATTTAGCTCACATTTTGTGTATATATTTAAAAACTAGTATTTGAGCCATTAAAAAAACTGAAATTGAAAGACTATCAGAACTAATTGTTAATGTTACTGGAGATGAAACTTAAAGCTTTAAATATGAGACTGAGTTGTTCATTCACAGTTTTGTGACTAAGATGATTCATGCAACACGTTGCATGATTGATGAACATTTTTTTGGGTACCTTACCCAGATGATTTTCGGACTTAGTTTTTGGCGCCTTCGTTGAAAATATTCTAAGTTGAATTGAATGACGAACGTCGATGCTTCTCCAAAAATGTTGTTTAAAATGCGATTCATGAACTTTGGAAGCGATTAAACTCTTGATTGTGGAACATTTTTTTGGGTTCCTTACCCAGTTGATTTTCGGACTTAGTTTTTGGCGCCTTCATTGAAAATATTCGTTGAATTAAATGACGAACGTCGATGCATCTCCAAAAATATTGTTTAAAACGCGATTCATGAACTTTGGAAGCGATTAAACTCTTGATTGATGAACATTTTTTTGGGTTCCTTACCCAGATGATTTTTGGACTTAGTTTTTGGTGCTTTTGTTGAAAATATTCTAAGTCCCAAAATCGTCTGGATAATGGGACCCAAATAAAGGTCCAAAATCAAGAGTTTAATCGCTTCCAAAGTTCATGAATCGGGTTTTAAACAACATTTTTGAAAATGCATTGATGTTTGTCTTATCTTTGCTCGTTTACTCCAACTACATGCTGTTTCCTGCTGAATCTTACTGAATTCTAGTAGGTTCCTTCTAAATCTTGCTAGATCTAGCTGGATCCTGCTAAATATTTTAGCTGGAATTTTTACTAGGGACAAGTAAAATTGGCTAAAATTCAATCTGAATAGTGTTTTAACTATGGCTGCTTATTGTTTATGTATTTATTTTTTGCTAATTGGTAAAAAAAACATCCATTACAGGTACCAAGTAAGTTTTTGCCCACAATTGAGGAACGTGGATGGTTTATTATATTTTCCCCATTCGGAAGGAATCCAGTGTGGACATCTGTTGCTGCTCTAGTTCCAGCTCTATTGGCAACTATTCTTATATTTATGGATCAACAAATAACAGCTGTGATAATAAATAGGAAAGAGAATAAGCTAAAAGTAAGTATAACAGTATTTAAACATTAAATGTAAAAACTTACTACATATTTTAATACAGTAGGGAATTTGCCAAAATTTCAAATTTGAGCAAGGGCCACAAAATCAATAAGAATTATATAATCAATATATATCATCAAAATGCTTCCTGAAGAGCATTGATTTGTCATTAAAAGTTAATATTGTTCCCTGTTTAGTATGTGATTGGAAAGTCCTGAACATGCTAAAAAATATTTTTTTTACATGAGACTAAACATAGTTCACAATATGAGGAACTTGATTGCTCTTAAATGTGTGGGTTTTCTTACAGTGTTACCTCTGGTGCTTATCCATAAAATCACAGAGTTCGAGCATTCGTTGAAACACCATTCGTAGGTACATCTATTGACCTCAGAGACCTTGTATTGATCATAATTTTGGATTCACACTTTTGTTAATGCTTATTTTATAAAATGATTAGTTAATGTATGTTTCCAGGCAGAGATAATTTTATGGAAAATGTAATGCTAAAGGAAGGCAGGGATAATTTTATGGAAAATGTAATGTTTTCAATGAAATTCTGCTAAACCTGAAGGACTAGTACCTTGAGATTATATTACACTCACTCTCCAATTAACGCTCAAAAATAGTTCCAGGAAATTCGAGCACTAATTGAAACAGCGCTATTCGAAGCCTATGCCTATGGAATATGTAATGCTATAGTAAATAATTCATTTCCAAGATTCTGTTGAATGATTTGAAACTATGTGAGTACTATTATAAAGGGTGATTCCGCAGAAACTCAATCGTGGCTTAACCATCTTCGATTTTTACAATTTTTTCCCACAAAGGATGACTATGGTACCAAAAGACGTTTTGCAAAATATTAGCCCTTAATATTGATAAATGTTAAAAAAAGAGCATTTTGTGATTCAAAGTTAGCACAATTTGGCACCCTGCAGCTCCGAACTTTGACCCCAATTAATATCAATCTTGTGGTCAGATTAAAAATATAATGACATTTTCAAAAAAGGAGACAATAATGTAAGTTTTATATTAAATTTTAGTGACATCAACATGTATTCCGAGCTCTTACACAAGTTTAATTTAACTATTTTTTTCTAACTTGTTCCATATGTAGGGCCTAATATGTAACTCCTTTAATAACTCTTGGAGAAGACCAGCCTGAATTTTGCGGAACAGTCATGATGTAGGGCTATACCTAGAATAAAAAAACATTTTATTTGTGTGGCACAACCTCAGCTTAATGGATAAATAACGTTGGAAGGTGAAAATTTTGCAACTTTTATGGAGCGAAAAAAGCAGTGTTAGACAAGTTGTTTTAAGTTCAGATGGATATTTTTCAACAGTAAACAACTTTGTCTTTCAATAACAAAATTTGTGAGTTTTTTAGTTTAACACAATAAAAAGTGCAAACATGATTGTAATGCCCGTGCCACTTTGAATATGGCACATTGGTAGGTTATGAATGAGGTCTGTGCATATGCTACTCGCCGATGCTATGCATCTAATGCCTATTTAATTTCCCCTTCAACCCAAATGATGATGAACCCTGAACTAAGAACAGCGGTAGGAGAAAAAATATTTCTCCTACAACATCTTGTTATTATTATGCCGCTATGCCACACACCCTTGAGGTGGCTTGCAGGGTATTGTGTAGATGCACATATTAGTTTATTGTTGCAAAATACTTGGTTTTTTCTAACCACATTAATACTTAGTCCCAAAAATTAGGACTTCAATAGGAATTTGTGGCACCTTAAGTTCAGCAGAATGCCCTAAAGTCCGGCAGCTATAATAAAAACTAAGCCATTGAAAATGTAGGAAAAAGTGTGGAATTATGATGGTCTTCAAGGACTAAAAGCGGCAGATGATCTTAACTACAGCAGTTTCTGATGCCCTCTCTTGGGTGTAGTGATCACTGTGAATTTTTATGAAATGCCATTAAAATTTGTAGAGTTCTAGTGTGAAGCATGAGCACTAATGAGAACAAAATGGTATTAAATTTTTGACAGCATTAATGCAAAACAGAGCTAATTGAGTCAGTACTATTTAGGGACTTCTTGAAAAAAATTGTTCACTTGCTCCTTAGTTTCTTGATCCTAAGAGCAATAAACTTATCATCTTCTGTTATCTTTCACACTAATACTCAATGTGGATGTCACACTTGAGTGCCCAAATGACGTGTAGACAATTATCTTTATTGAAATTATAATTCTAATATGTATTATATAATTTTCACCCTTTTAAAGTTATTCTTATCTACTCTTATTTTGTCTCATCCATCTTGATGAGAATAGAAAGGATGTGGCTATCACTTGGACCTCTTCATCTTGGCTATTCTTATCGTGATTTGCTCAGCCTTGGGATTGCCATGGTTTGTTGCTGCCACTGTCCTCTCAATCAACCATGTCAATTCTTTGAAACTTGAGTCAGAGTGTGCTGCTCCAGGAGAAAAGCCTCAATTCCTTGGTGTTCGGTAAGTTTAAATTGTACAATGGTTTTTAGAATAGGTACTTCTGAATCTTGTTCCTCTATTCTTGCAGACAGTTATGCTGGTTATGCAGTTATCATATACACGTGTCATCTCAATGAATCAAAAAAACAAATGTGAATTGACAATATAATAAAATTAGCTGAGCATAAATAAACACCACCATTGCTATTGCCCTTCATCATTTCAATTCCAGTGATGGTAAATTTTGGTGAAATAGAAGTGTATGATAATTAGCATAGTCATTAAATACCCCATGTCATCTCCACTAATTGAAATGTTGATACATAATCAATTTGAAGTTTCCTAATATAAGGACTCCATATGGCTGTGATGTCTGAAGAGAAATTTGCCCATGAAAGATATTCCCATGAAAACCCCTTCACATAACAGACATGGTAAATTTTTTTTTGCCAGTTCCCTACTTCCAATTTCATTCCCTCACTCAATGCCAATTTTGCATGAATTTTTTTCTCATATTGTTTGTACGTGCTGTTGAGAGCAAGAAAGTAAGTAAAAATTGTCACTTTTTGGGAAATAAGGCCTGAAGTTAATAAATAAATTAAGTTAAATATGAAGTAAATAGAAAATTAAATGTTAAGAGCTGTTTTCTAGTGAAAAATGCTTAAGCTAGGCACACTAAATTCACCCAACTTATACAAAAAAAACAGAATACATATATAGGAATACTTCTGAGCATCCAAATACAGTTTGGCAAGAAACTGACTTACACCACTTTTATTCTCAATGATTGTAGTTTAGAAAAGTAGTATTCTCACAATGTTATTAATGGACTACAATTTCACACACTATAGTAATTAAGAATTATTTTCATTGAAAAAAATACACTTTTTGTAGAAAATAATTCATGATTCATATGTGTTAGGCAAGTTTGTGCTTGTTCTTATGCTATTACATTTTTTTATGATAGTTCATTAAAGTAGCTTCAGAAGTCACTTTTACTGTAATCTGGAAATATTTCATTTTCATCACATTTTGATTTCAATTGAATATTTCTTTCTAATCATTTACTAAGAAAGTATGCCTTAAATATGTATTTGAAATTTTTATAAGTTTATTTAAAATTACTTGTACCTATTTCTTATCTTCATAGGGAGCAGCGAGTGACTCACATTCTCATATTCCTCATGATCGGACTGTCTGTTTTCCTTACTCCCATGCTGCGCAACATCCCTATGCCCGTGCTATTCGGAGTGTTCTTATACATGGGTGTCGCCTCTTTGAAAGGCCTTCAATTTTTTGACCGTATACTCATTATGTTGATGCCAGTCAAATACCAACCAGACTACATGTTCCTGAGGCAGGTGCCCTTGATGCGAGTCCACGTGTTCACTCTAATACAGTTAGCTTGCCTAGTGGTCCTCTGGGTTATCAAATCATTCAGTTCCACTTCCATCTTCTTTCCATTGATGGTAAGTAATCATTTAGACTTATAAAACTCTTGATTTAAAAACTGTGAAAATGCTGTCAATGCTGTAAACTAAAACACTATAGTATGTACAAGCATTATCCTGATAAAGTTTGTTTGATACATTTGAAATATGAAGTAACGATTACAAGGCATTTTCACATAGGTACATATTTATAATATTGTAGTTTTAATGAACCTCAAAACGATGATATTGGTGGGTTTGAGGTGTTGAGCCAAGGTCATTTTTACAATACGGCTGCTCCAGTTGAAGAGTCCAGTGCCTCTAGGCAATAAAATCAAATGTTTCTTTGTGCTATTAACCTGCTTTAGTATGCTCAAATAAAATTCACATACTAAATACTAAATTTAGCATTTTTATTGGAATTAAAGTTGAGAAAAATTGGGCAATCAATCTTTTCCTTAATTATGAATAAGGTATGTGTCCCCTTGCAAAAATAAGCCATGCTGGCTTCATGTATGTATTTGGAGTCACATTTACTCAGTTTTGTTTTCCAGGACGAATCACAGTCTCATTGTGACTTTAAATGGAAATGGGTGATAAGCTGCTAGGGATGAATTGTAATCTCTTTCACAGTTATCTGTATGACCCATTCCACTCACATTTCCATACTGGCCAAAGATACAAGCATTTACCAGGAAAATATAAGTTTAAGTTTTAATACTGATCTTTAAGATTTTTCGTAATGTTTTCTTTTCCAATTTAAACAACTCAATTAATGAAGCTATGTAAACATCATTTATGCTAAGAAACTCATGAACTTCTCTAAAAAGTGGACTCAACATTCTCCTAAATATTCTTCAGAGTAGTTTGTGGATAGGTGCATGCATTGAAAATTAGAGGAGAGCGCCCAATCTGAAACGGTGAAATTTTAGTAAAGATCTAAAAAAAAGTGGAACTGCATATTATCATTGAAATGGCATACTTGGTACATTATATAATATACATCAATGCGGTACAAACTTCACCATATTGTGTATCTTATTGCTGAATGGTACCTAAACTAAATGATCCAAACCCAAATGTTATTGAAAATTTATAGTGTAAAAGATTTTTTCCCCTCATTACATTGCAGTTGGTGGTAATGATAGGAATTAGAAAACTATTAGACTTCTTTTTCACCCAACGAGAGCTAAAGATTTTGGATGACGTCATGCCTGAAATGAGTAAGAGGACAGCAGCCGAAGAAGATGAGGAGAGGGGATGGAGTCATAGAAGAGGGGATGAGTCTGATGAGGAAGATGTGAGTTAAACCTCCCTTCTTGATGAAAGTAAACCATGATTCATATGATTTGTCAATTACGTATGCAGTTTTGGGTAGTTCTAATGGATGAGAGTTCACTAAGCTGATTCTGAAAATTCAATTTTACTGTAACCAGGAAACATTTCATTATATGTATTGCCATCACATTTGATTTCAATTTAGATATGTCATTATTATAATTTATTTAGACAGTATGCCTCATAGGAGAGTATTTTGCATAACTCATTCATGCTAGCTAGCATGTACCAAGAAAATATCAAGCATTTTTTTGTCTTTAGCTCATTTGGTGAGAATAATGAATTACAGCACTCATGCATCTATCTAAATCCTGTGTGCTTGAAATGAAAATATCTGCTTAGTGGCATGCTGAAACTAAGTACATTCATATTACCATGTATGATTTTTTAATCATGGCTCCTACATTTAAAATTAGTTAATTAAAGGGCTTCTTGGCTATTAAAAATGAAAGCCTGTGATATAAGAATCCATGCATCAGCATTTATAGGCTCACCAGTTGTTCAGAGGGTGGGATTTCATGATATCTCAATGGGTACACTCCTCTTAATTATGTCTCAATGGTGTACTTACTTCGAAGAATTTATGAGAACTGGCATGTGAATATTTTTCGTTTGGTAAAAATAATTATCTATATTATGTCACCTAGAGTGTGTCCAAGATAATAGCGCAGTCGACAGTTAGAAATGCAGCCAATTTGTAAACTCGTCCTAGGCTTTTTGGGGAAGGGAATCACATGACCAAAGAATCCATGATGGTGAGCTTTGTTTAAATCGTACGATTGTGGAAAATTTGTTTACTTTTCATTTCTTTCTACGCCAAATATCAGTATATTTCAACTGCGCTATTATCTTGGACGGACTCTACTTACCTCCGGACAGCTAGCCCTTCTGGTGGCAATGTGTACTGCATAGTGGGCCCTTGAAGCATAGGTAGCTAACCAAACTGAAAAAAAAAACAATTTTAAATGATAAATAGTTAAGACAGAAAAGATGAGGTTTAACTAGGGTGTTGTTAGTAATTTTCATAGAAATTAAAGGTCTTCAGGAGAACACCTTGCCTGACTCCCCCTCCTTCCCTAAGCAAAAACTAGAAATTCACCTAAGTTTATAGTTTTTCATGAGCCATTTTGTTCCATTTCTTCATCGATCCCTGCACTGTCATAAAATGGAATGTTATGTGCATAAATATAAGGTAAATTTAATTAAAACTACATGCTAATAGTTACAGTAACATTTTACACCACATTAATCCTGGCTGTGGCAGAGATTTTTCCATGCAATCCCGATCCGTGCTTGGGTGCCATGTGGAAAGCACTTAAAGTGCCATAATTTGATGGCTAGATGAGATATAAAACTAGTCTCCTAGGGACCTTTCATAAAGACCAGGCTACTGCCAATGCTAGGTTTCTCTGCACTCTTCTCTCCATTGTTCAAATAATCTATCCCTTACCAACCTACCCATCTGTCCTCAATGGCACACATGACCTCAGCTGCTGGTCAACTCCCTCAAAGAAACAATATGGGTTCAAACCTTATTGGAAAATATAAAAATGGCTTTAATTTGTTTTATATGTGATTGGTAATGAAAAGGGACTGCGATTCATAATTTGGTGAAAACAGGATTCAGATTCTATATTCTATTGGAGTTTGAGATTTGATTTAAAAGAAGAGATTCAGATCTGAGATTAGGATTCCATAAACTTTGGATTTGGTCCATCACTATATATTAGTACTTGACCCTCTAGTTAAAAGCATTGGGTACATGGTAAGTTTAGCAATTTAGTTGACATTGCTTCATGAATGTGCTCAAGCTAAATGCTGTCCAAGGTCAAAAATTTTGCAAAAGTAATAAGTTTAGTAATTAGCTTTGCTTCATCTTTTTAAGCTCTGTATTTACATTAAGTATCCAAATAGGTCTTGAGATTTAAATTTCTGAATTCCAGCTTGAAAAAATGCATATATTTAATAAATATATAATATGTATATCTTAGGAATAAAAAATATTACCAATGTAGCGTTTGTTTGAATTGTCCAGTTCCCAACATGTCATACATATCTTTAAGTTTTTGAAATTGCATAAATTTGCTGCATGAAATCTTCAATAAAATCCCAATTTACTGCTACTTATCTCAATGTAGATTGATTATTTAAGGAAACTGTGATATTATTTGTGATGCATTGCTCATATAACTGTACTGCAGTGTCTCGTGATTAATCATTTTTGTTACTTGTGTTATACCTAAGTTATCAGGAACAGTCCCTATTATGACTGCATGATGTGAGATTTTGCTGTTTGCACACTGATAATGTTATTACACAGTTCATCTGATTCATTTATTGTGTGTCTGGCAGAAAGTCTCCAACTGGCTTATTTCCAATGTAGTCATAGGTAACTGTAATGTAAATTAGTGTGCTTCATTTTATGCTGTAGCTTACATTTTTGTGTGCAGAAGTTTCAGTAATTGCCGTAATAAAAAGCTATAGCTACATTTACTTTAGGTTCCAGAGAAGAAATAATGAAATTCTACATTGAGGGGTGGTGTTTAGCAAATTTCCTAGAGCTCCTGACTCCCACCAATGCCATAGTCTGCAGTATTTTGAAATTCATAATACTGCATTGGAATTGTCAATACTTCAGTGGTTCATTTGTTTTATTGATAGTGCAATAACTCCAGTATGAAAGGGAAAATGGCAATAACATCTTGTTCCTATGATTGAGTATTCCATTTATCAATATGATCAGAATAAGCCAGCGATCTCAGTTTGTGTAGCCATCAGCACAATGCAAACATCTTGTGACTATTCCATCTCATTTTGGTAAAATTACAAAAAAAATTGCCAAGAGAGAAGCATGGAGATTACCACAATGTTATGTGCTGAATTGATGAACTAATTGGGTAGATGAGGTTTCTAATTGATGGATTCGCCCGGATCGAGCACTTGTAATTAGAACACATGACATGACTGCCCAACTTGGTGTTTTATTGAGTACTGGCAGATACAGCATAATAACAAAAGCAAGAACATGAGCGAGCTCAAAGAAAAACGAATAACTACAAAAGAAATGAATGTCTAAGATTAATTTTCCTTAGTTGATAACACGGAACTTCAACACACCCACTTAATTGTGACATTCCATTTAACATATTCCAATGGGATTAATACATTTGGCATGAAAATGCCCATTCAGCCCTTTCGTAAGCACATCAGCGGGCATCTCTTTTGTAGAATAATGGCACAGTCTTATTTTATCAGCCTTACGTAACTCCCTAATATAATGATACCTTACATCTATATGCTTGGTTCTAGCATGATAACCTTGAGTCTCAGCCAATTTTATAGCACTCATATTGTCATAATACAGCAAAATACTTCCAGACCTCCCATACAGTTCAAACATCAATCCTCTCAGGAAAACACCTTCTTGCTTGCTTGAGAAATACTGATATATTCTGCTTCAGTACTTGAAAATGCTGTAATTTCCTGCTTCCTACTTTCCCATGAAATTGGCCTATTTGACATTTTATAGACATATCTAGATACAGATTTTCTCATCACCAAATTCCCAAAAGAAGCACCACAAAATCCCACAATGTCAGTCTCACACTTGCTATACATAATTCCATAATGCAAAGTACCTTTTAAATACTTAACAATTCTTAAGACAGTATTCCAATGTTCTTTCCCATAACAGTTATTGAACTGACTTAAATAATTAACTGCATATGCAATGTCAGGCCTAGTACACAAAGACATAAATAGCAAACCACCAATAGCCTGTTGATATGGGATATCTTTGGGACACTCCAAACTCTTTGTTAACACCAAACCACATTCGATAGGAGTCTTTGAACTTACACAGTCCATCATACCAAATTTTACCAGTAATTTTTCACAATATGCTCTCTGGTCTAACTTAACATAGTCATCTGTTCTCGTCACTTTCATGCTTAAACACTGCTACATTTCCCAAATCCTTAGTAGAAAAATTACTTGACAAAACGTTCTTTAACTTTTCCACTTGTGGCACATCATTAAAAAATATGAAGAAATCATCCATGTACAGAGCAACTATGACAATCCTTTCACCCTTCTTACAAATATAGACACAGGGTTCATATTTAGATTGATTGAAACCAATTTCAGTTAAGATTTCATGCACCTCTTCATACCAGCATTTACTAGCTTGCTTTAAGCCATATACAGCTTTTCTCAGTCTCCATACTTTTCCCTAAGCAGTTTCAAATCCCTCTGGTTGACTCATGAAAATCTCCTCTTTTAAATCCCCACTCAGGAAAGCTGTGGAAATGTCCACATGGTGAATTTGCATATCAAGTTTAATCGATAAAGAGAAAAAGTCTCAGTGTGCTATACCTTACAACTGGGGCATAGGTATCTACAAAATCAGTACCATACTTCTGAGAGCACCCAACATCCAATTGTCTAGCTTTATATTGGACACTTTTCCCTTCACAGTCTCTTTTTATTTTAAACACCCATTTACACTTTACCACATTTATCCCTTCAGGCTTTTCAACAAGATCTCAGTCTCTCCTGCACACAATGTCATATCAATACTGTCAAAGTCAGTCGGCAAACCTTGAAATATCATGGCAATTAGATATTTGTCTTTCACCTCTTCCCCACATTTTTCATCTCCTGACCAAGTGATGTTATATGTGCAATTTTAGCCTCCATGGTAGAAAAGTGATGAAACTTTGCTTGACACATCGCACGCACCAAATAAACGTAGTGCCAGTGCCCTTTCGTCTGAAATTTCTTTTCTAGCATTGACCATGCTTCTTTTGCAGTCTTCGCAGCATTCACATACTGGTAATTTTGTGGATCGACCATGAGGCAAATATCAGCTAGAGCACGTTCCTCCCGTCGCTCTTTTCCAGATTCAGCGTCGGTACCTTGAACAGTAGCCCAGAGCCTCTGTCTCCTCAGATAATTTGTCATAGCGAAATTCCAGTTTTTATAATCTTCTTGCCCCTTCAGCCTTGCAATCCCAAAATTGTAGGGCCCCTCAGACCTGGATTCGCCCATGACGGATCACGCTCACGTCCAGTGTCTCTATTACAAATTAGTTCCCAATCTCAATCAATTATTCCTTTTCACTAACCCTGGGCCCATAACCTTTGATGAACTAATTGGGTGAGATGAGGTTTCTAATTGATTGATTCGCCCGGATCAAGCACTTGTAAGGAGAACACATGACATTACTGTCCAGCTCTGTGTTTTATTGAGTACTGGCTGATACAGCATAAAAACAAAAGCGAGAACATGAGCGAGCTCAAACAAAAACGAATAACTACAAAACAAATGAATGTCTAAGATTACTTTTTCTTAGCTGATAACACGGAACTTCAACAAAAAATGTATGAGCTATATTAAAGTAGGTACTCATCATAGGAAATATCCTTTTTGATCAAAATGGGCCCCTTGCAGTTCAAAAATACACATCTCTACCGCCTACCACTGTGATCTTATTCTTTATGGTGCGCTCAATTGAAGATGGTGCACTACATGCAATATCTTGCATTAATTTTGATTGAACACATCGCATTTCCATCCCTTGCCAATGTTTGCTGGCTGGCTATAAACAGGAAGTTCAATCTATAGGCATTCTATTTTAGTGAAAGTCAACAATACGGAATAAAATAATTGTTTCAGGAGATAAATTTTAATGATACAGTAGTAATGCCATCTCATGACCCCTTGATAAACCACTCGCACTACACACCGGAGGCTGTACGGATTGTGCAGGGGTCCAGCTTTTCTGAGTCTTAATCAGTGAGGATCTAATAAGTGTATTTTTCTTTTGAATTACTTATTGCACCGCGTGATTTGAAATCCTTCAATACTTTTGACCATTACTTTTTATACCTTTAAGGACTAACAAAAGTTGTCCTCAATTAATAAGCATTTTTTTTGTTCCTTTTATTTTGTTTATTATTATATGGTTTGGTGTTTATCAAATCTATGAATATAAGTTGTGGAAGCACAGAATAGTTTGCACCAGCGCTTAATTGGCCATACCTAGAGTACTAATTAATTATACTTATTATGATTTCTGTTTGCTTTACACACCTAATTTCAGATTATGTTTCACACTTAAGTATTTTTTGTGTATTTTTGTTAATTTATTTTTTATCATAGGAAAAACTCATGAAATAATTACATCTTTTCCCATTTTGTTATTATCTCAGACTGTACACTCATGGAAGAACAAATTAAATAAGAGTATGTGTGTGACCACTTATATTTACACTAACAGAATGTCTAGAACAATCATACCATCGTCAGTACCGTCAACTTCTGATATGATTAAGGGTTTTAGCCAAGAAAATAATGAATATTCTAGATCAGGAAGAATTAAGTGTCCTGTTATTTGGCCAAGAGAAATTAAAGTCTGTACTTGATGTGTTATAGGAAAAGCCACTAGGAATAGGAGGAATAGGACCGTCCGGTAATTTGCAGATTCCCCTTCCTAATGGAAATATAATGAAGATTCCTTTGGCCTCAATAAATATCTCCGAAGAAGTAAACAAATCTGGCATTTGGAAGCAAGTGAACGAGGTGAATTCATCCTCGAAAAGTGGAAAAAAGAAGAGTCCTGGAAAAAGGTGAATGAGGCTGTAAATTTTTCAGTATTATGTGTGGTTTAATGTATACTTAATGTTACCTTCATTTTCCCCATAAATACAAAAATGTGTGCATGAAAATTATTATCCCCATTCAAAATTATTGGTTAACCAGTAATAATATGTTTTAGGACTACATATTAATTTTGGAGTTTCTGCAATCACTTCCACATTGGGTCAGTTTTTCCTTATATTTTTTGTCAGTGGAAATAAGCCCCATAAATAGTGTATATGACTTTATTTGTTCTACTAAATACATTTGAGGTTGAAAGTCCGAATATTATTACATATTATAAAAGGTGTTCTGGTGTTCCACCCCGTCGTTTGTCTGGTGATGACAACAGTTTTGTCTTTTGCATGACTTTGAGCTGAAGATGTCCTCTGGGACGAGGATGAAACTGTTATCATCACCAGACAAACGACATGGTGGAACAGCAGAAGCCATTCACCACCTCATATACATACACGCACACACACATACATGAAAATAGGTAGTGCATATGTATTAGTTTTCCATTCCAATGATATATTTAGGAGGTGCAAAGTTAAGCTTTTCGTATATGCATGCACATCATACTATTAGGCATCCAGCATGTAATGCATACATAAGCATAAGTAAAGTTCTGTAGCAGTTATTAATGTGCTTTAAATGTAAAGTTATTTCAGTAGGCATATTAGTTGTTTTTAAATTAACTAATCCCATACATGCATGACTTGTCTGGACTTTTTGAGCATTTATTCATCAATTGATCACTATTAAGATATTAACTCTATATTTATTGAACTTTTATCATTCCTTAATTTAAAAAACTCTCAATTTTATCACCACTCAGTGAAGATTTATTAAATAAATGAAAATGGTTCATTAGAGGTGTCTAGCATGCAAAGCCATTTTGTTTTGATAAACATTTTGAGGGAAAACTTTTTTTTGAGCATGTTGTAGTCAATTTCCAGAGTGACTCAATTTATTACAGAGTGATTACAATAATTATAATTCATTCAGAATTTTCTTCACTAAAGGAAATCATACACAATGAATTGCAGTTTTTGTGGACATGTGGAAATAATGCCTAGCATATTTACTCATCAGGATGGTCTAAAATCTGACAAAGGTTCTTGAGTGGAGTTTGTTGTGCTATGTGATAGTGATTATGATGGAAGCTCCTAATTATCACCTAATACTGGTTGAAAGTTCAAACTTCTTTTGTAACAATTTAGTATCGCCCATAGGTACTGTTAGGTTGGTAGCATGTAGATGGCGTGTGTCGTCATGTGACGATAGAGGTGTGGGCCGGAGTGACGTGATGACCATGAGTCGACAACCAGTATTGTGAAATTGATTGTATCACTGAAAATAGATAATAAATAAATGAAATGCACAAAATAAAAGAATTTCATCAAGCACAACAGTTGATGTAAACATGGGAAATAATAACTAAGGACATATAAATAAAAATCTGAATTCACCAGTTAATTCCATTTAGGTAACACTTTTGAGCATATACTAAAAGTTATGAAAGAGGTATTCATTGAAAGAGCAGAGTTAGCCAATTGTACATCGCTGCAAAATAGCACTAGGTGAGGTATGACTGTGATTCCATGCTTGTGTTAGTATAATGAATTGAAGTCATTTCTCTTAGACTGTATGGACAGTTTATTATTTTAACTGAATATATATTCCTATATTTGTGTTCATGGCATGCCTAACTTTTTCTCAGGCACTACTTAAACTCTTAGATTTTGACAGCATAACCACTGAATATTAAATTTTTGCTCTCTGTCTGATATTCAGTTTTGTTTTACAATCTAAAAACATATATGTATGTTATTTACTGTAGAAGTTCACCATCTATGATTACCTGGCATTTTTGTGAATGATTAGAGAACAATCAAATTTGTGTGTACTGCTGTTATTTTCTGATCTATAACAGAAGTTCCACTTTTACTTCAGTCAAAAATGAAGAGTTTTTCAATTTTCAAAACAATTCAAACCATTTTTGTTGGTAAAAAATATGTGTGATAACTTTAAAGACATTGAGTTCCATTGACATGTTCTACCCATTGGCCTATCTTGAGAAAGTCGTGATAATAAAAGAAAACACTTCTCAAATTACCATCCTAGTTAAACAGACCAACCAAATTCAACATTTATATAGTGTCACTATGAAGGAAAAATGTACCATTGTTCCTTGATAATGATGCTATAGACGTTTGAGTCAATCGGTCCATTAAATAAGAGTGGGATAAGGTTATGTACTTTTTCTTAATTTTTGCAATTTAAAGTTCATGTCAAAAAATAAATACCAATGATAATCTGCAGTAATCAGAGGGTCAATCCCCCTCTTTGGGAATCCAGATACTCAATTTTATTACATGCATATTATAATTTGTCTTTTCCCCCTTTGGCTAGAGTTTTTTTGGCTTGCATGTAATGGGTGACCAGGAATAATTTTTTCCAGAGCCGGATTAGCCCTGTTTTTTTTTAGGAATTAACTCATTGGTTCTATGTACATGAGCAATTGAAGCAATTTAATCTCAATATCATGAATAGTGTTCACTTTATTTTTAGGATAAATGTGGCTAAACCCATGTTTCATAACAGTATGCTTAAAAAAAAATTTAATGCCCCTGTAAAACAGGCAATGCCAATTCATAAAACATCAATAAATCCCCCCCCCCCTCAATGAAAAATTCGTATCTTTGTCAATGGTGGTAATATTTTCAAAATGTCAAATTAGCTATCAAATGCTTTACAGGGATATATTTTGACGTTGCGCTGAAGAAGGCATGCCACCATTTTGGTTTTGACATCACTTGGCAGTAAACACCATATTATGTAGGTGAAGGCTTCTCGGGTTTCCACCCGGGTGATTGGGTCCATGACCGATGTTTCAGCAGTGTACACTGCTACCGTCGGGAAAATCAGCCGACACCGGTCTGCCCGAGATAGCCATATATTGCAGCCAATTCCCAGTCATCGTCACTCATCACCCGGATGACGGTAGCAGTGTACGCTGCCGAAATGTCGGTCATGGACCAAATCACCCGGATGGAAACCCAAGAAGACTTCATCCAGTCTATTCACTGGGAATGCCTGAAACCATTTAGCATATTATGCATATAAGATAATAAATTTCTATGTGTATGGGCCATATTAAATACTTATTACTGATGAGCAAGCCTTCATTCCTCAAATCTCAGCAATATGCAATATAAAAACAGAAACTCAATACTGTCAAGCATTTTCAAACATGGACATGGAATTTGGAAAGTTTCACTACTAGTTTATACATGGAACATTGGAAAGTTCTGGCTCATGAAATTTTTCATGCATTTGAAATTTTGCTTAACCTTTAAAGGACGGCTTTAAATCCCAGATGTATTACTGCATGGCCGGGCATTTAAATGGCCTAGGTTTAAAATATAAGCAGCTCTCCAGTTAATTATACATAACGAAACTCATTATAAGCCGATTTTAAACTGTGTCTCAGTGGTCCCTAAAGGGACCGCAAGGCCAAAAACGAAAACATTAGGTGGTCCCTTTTGGCACCGCACGGACGCTAAAGGTTAACTGAGTACATAATAAATATAAATGTATAATAGATATACATAAAAGAAATTTTAATTTACTGCCTTAATTTCCAGCTAATCAGTCACCAGTTCAATACCCTTCTGTTCCAAGTGTTTCTTTTCATAATGATGACCATCGTGAAACTGCACAAAATAATGGCTGAATCCATCAATTTAATGAAAATGTAATTTCTTAAAGAGTGGAGCTTTTGATTATTTTATGATAGTTAACACAGTCTTGCACATGAATTGCCTCCTGTATAATGAATGCACCTAAATACTAATTGTTGCTCATTGTCTTGTTTGATTGTTATTTCTTGTTGGACTGCTATGATTAATTTTTAGCGACAGAAGTAGGATAAGTAGGCACTATAAAGATACAATTCAAATGCTGTTAATATCCATAAATATTTATTTAAAAATTACTACTATGTACATTTTTGCAGCTCAAAGTCAAGAAAGCGGCTAGGCAGTAAGAAGGACAGTGGTACAGATGAGGAGAAGAAGCGGCTGTCGACTATGGCTGAAGAGGACGAGGGGGGCGGGGACGATGGGGGAATCACCATCAAGGTGGGGGAGTCCTAGAAGAGGTACTTTTATTGTCTTCAACACGTCCCCCCTTTTGCTAATCAGCCTTTGCAAACCAACCTAATTAATGGGTAGAGGTCTGGTCCCTTGCTAACAGCTATGTTTATGTCTGTCTATGTCTATGCTGTGTGTACATGATGTAATTACATACCTTGTTCAAAATAGAACAAGATACTGAATCTTATAAAGATATTTCAAGTCCCTAAGGATTCAATTGACTGAACTTATTAATAACTTTGATATTGTAATGACACTAAACCTACATTATTCCCTCTTGGCACCTTAGGAAATGCTGTTTTCAACTCTAGTTGAAGCTAAATTCCAAATTGGTTACTTATGATTATTATTCAGTGAAACCTATGGGTCTTCCGTTTCTATTTTTAACATGTATATAGTTGTCTTACGACACAATTTCTAGAGGTATAGTCTCCTATGAATCATATGCTAATCAATACCAATTATTAGCTATAGATATCACTCTAGAATATTAGCTGTTGCTTCCCATACTACAATAGCTTATTTTTGCCAAGTTATTATGGTTTGAATTCAATTAACTAATTTAGTGCACATTGAAGTACCTTAGTGGCTTGATACATAGTCTGCAGTATTTCTTAACAACTTTGACCATAGTTAACGCTTATGGTGATGATGGGGTAGAACAGTGACAAAGTTTAGAGAAATGTGTACCTTGGTGGAAGAGCTATGTGTGATAGGAAATATGTATGTATGTCAGCTTCTGTTGAGGTCTTTTACTTAACGCTTGGTGGCTGGTGGAGAGTTATCTATTAAATTATTGCTATTGGTAAATGGAAGCTTTCAGTCATATCATTAGCTTTCAGTCCATCAGTTACCATCCATCCAGTTACATCCATATTCCAAGTGCTCTGAAGTATGAGGTGTGATCAAAGAGCTACAGAAATGACAGCGAGGCATAACTCCTGTGATGGTGGTGTGATTAAGTTTCCTCAGAGTGTGGTATGAATGAGATGCATTGTTGTCTCTCATTGTAATTTAGATCTGTATTCAGTGGTATATGTTTTGTCTTAACTTCTCTGTGAGTAGAGAAAAACTTCTCACTTATAGACATCAATTGCCCTCGTGAATGTGTCAGTATGTGAGAGGTGTCCATAAGTCAGAGGTAGGACCAGCACATTGATACATAACATGTTAACATCTGCTTCATGCATTAAGGTGATCTGTCATTATTAGAAAGAAAATAATGGCTATCGAAAATGTGTTTCATGTAAGTGGAACAGATTTATCAACTAAAATAGTAACAAATTTAATCTTGAACAATATACAAATTAAAATGCATGTCTTCATGCGGATTTTAAAAAGTCATTGATTTTTGTTTGCTTATTTTTTACACACTAACTCATTCTCAGAATTCAACTGTAAAACAAACAAACTTTTTAGTGCATCATTATAGCCTTTTGTAATGTAAATTATCTTTGATTGCTTGATTTGACACAAGGCTTCAGCATATGTATTCACACTTCACTGTTCAATTGAGGCCTCAAGTTCACCATCAACATCATCACTAACTTCCCCCTCTTCTCCATCGTCAATATTCTTTACCATTTGTGCAATGTTTACCTCGTTATCTGCTGTAAGCAAATTTGAGTCTATCGACACACAGTTACAAGCATCTGTCAATAAATTTTCCAACTCCCCAGTATCATCATCCCTCAGATATAATTTCTGTGCTGCGAAATCCCATTTTCATGAAGCAATTACATATTGTGGATGTTTTTTACTACAAGATCAATCTATAATATCATGTTATGTTATTGACTTCCCTACACAATCCCGAGGAAGTCCAGCATCAATTTTTGCAATCATGTGTTTTATAAAGAGCTGTCTATGATTAATTTTAAAGCTCCTAATCATGCCCTGGTCCAGAGGTTGCAGGACACTTGTTAGGTTTGGAGGGAAAAAAGTGATAGTTACATTTACTACCTTCAATGTAGGGTGACATGGGGCATTGTCAATAAATAGTAAAATTCATTTGTGAGCTAAAGTCACTCAAAATATCTAAAAGTTAATGAATTCTTTACAGTTATGCCTCGTTTAGCGCAAGGGATGCATTCCTAGGGGTGTTTGCGGCAATCAAATTTGCATTAAACGAGCCCATTTTGACATTGGGAAGGTAGGGATGCATTTTCAGCATCAAAGAAATTAGGTAGCAGAATTCCCAGAAACCATATGCATATTTCAATTTAAAGCCTTGTAAGTACTTCCTGTTAATAGTTATTTATAATTATTATCTTTAAATATATGAGGCACTTGCTTAATGTCATTTTCTCTCATGTAAAAAATTTCTTCGCACATAGTTTTAAAATTCTCTCCCAGAAGCAATTCCCCAATTTTCTTTTGTTCGGGTGAGCTGACATCTAGCAGAAAATGGGTGGATCCATTTATTCAAGGGCTGCTGAATTCCAGAGATTGCACAAATTAAAATATTATTCACTATTAGCAAAAAAAAGGACGAAAATTTAAAAAATCAGAATAAACAATGAAATACGTAAATCAATCCATAAAATTAGAAATATGTATTTCCATTTTTTTCAAGCAATGAACTCTGTGTGTTAACTTTTTCACTTTAGTTGCCATGGCTAATGACATTGAAGTTTTGATCAAAATGATGGTACGAACTGTCGAAGTGGTGAGTTTAAAGTTACATGCAATATCACTCTGATACTCATCATTTTCGAAACATTCGATCACTTTTAGCTTCTGCTCCAGGTTAATGCTTTGCCTTTTACAATTTATCGCACTATCACAATCACATATGATGCAAAGTTTAGTAACTGGCACACTGAACTCCTTAAGATGTACGACCTCAGCCCTATGGCAAGTCATATTGCCAAACCAAGACACATGATCATTCACTGGTCTGGGTTGATGGTTTCCCATACAATGTTGGAGACGATATACATTGCTTCCGCAGGTTGGCCAGCCATAACAGCTTGCAACTCAGCAATGTAGGCTACCATTGTACAGTAAAGTCTTTCAGTGAAAAAATGTTACTCATAAGAAAAGCAAAGGCTAACAATAATGTGAAGTTGCATCAAGTGAGAGGAACTTTATTGGTACTTCTGACTAGTTTGCCAAAATGGTGGGGGTAAGTAAAAGGGGTTCGTGGCATTGGGAAAGTTTCACTTAGAGACAAATTTGCATGACTGTGAATTTGTGCTGATGGAGGTAGCACTAAACAAGGCATGACTGTGTTGAGCATTGGAGTGGATTCGATATTTAATGAAGGGAAGAAATTAGTTGGAGATTAAAAAGAATATAATAATAATAATAGAATTCATTTCACTCCAAGAAATAAACAAGTTTACATAAAGAGTGAAATTAGGCACCTCAGAAGAAATGATTTCTTATGAAATACTCTGGTCATTTACTGCAAAGTTCATGAATAGTAGGGTTGTGGCAGGGAACTTTTGGTAAATGAAAATCCTACTCTGATCAAGTATGTGTATGTACTGAGTTATGGATTTCCCTGCGTAATGACCAGAATTTTTTGTCACAATGTAAGAAGAGACCAAGCCATCTTGACCCCCCTCAGTAGACTAGGAGGTTGACAAAATAACTCAATGTATAGGCTGTAACTCATCCATCACAACTAAACATTAGTTCATTAATGGGTCATATTCACATTTAACCATAGAAAAACTCTAAAAACTCCATTAACCAAGGGGTCTGTGCTAACCGCCTTTAGGCGCGCGTATATTCCCGCTGCAGTTTGTGCGAAACGCCTTTTGGCGTCGCACTTGGGGTGGGGGTTAAAAAATGAGGAGGTAAATACTTATTTTAAAAAATACTTATATATATTACTAATAGTTTCTAGAATAAACAATGTTTATTACTTCATAAACTTATGTGGTGTGATTTTTTACAAAAAATCCAAATTAATTCCCCAACAGGGTATATATACCACCTAAAATAAATACTCAGTTGAGGGGTTAAATGTGTTCTAGACCTGTAGTTTGTTTATGTAAAATCCGGAGCTCTGGAATGCCCAAAAACTTAGCTCCCTTTGATTTCTTATTTGTTTGCAACATCATTGTTATTGGGGCACTATAGATTGTGAGAAATTATGGTCATGATTTCATTCCACTTGGTCCATCCCATTCATCCCTTGCATGAGTTGTCCCGTCCATCCCTTGTCTTTCACATGACTGTGCTAAGTAGGAGTTGCGTGTACATACTGGTGTTTGTAGGACCTCTCTGAAACTTTTTGATTACTCCTCATGCAGTCATAAAAGGTATCGGATATCTGAATTATTAAATAATCCTGAGGTGATAATACATTTATGAATTAGCTTTTTCTGCACTATAACCAAGTATAACCTAGCCACATAAATTTAAAATTTTTAATTATAATAGTTTTCTTGGTAGTAATGAATTGATTTGGTTAGCTTAATTACCTTAACCAAAATAATATGCTATTTCAATTCGGTGGAAGTAAATGGTGGTGATTGGCTCTGGCATTTAAAATCCTAAGAAGAAGTAGACCTGGATTCTTAGGTGCTCTCAACTCCTAAGGTTACATTGCACTGTCTAACCTTAGACCTTAATCCTATGACAAGCAACATCATTCCTAACGAAGGAATTTGAACCAGTGACTTTTAGGTTGCCAGGACATTGCATTATCAAGCGAGCTATTGCTGTCTGCTTAAAATCAGAAATAACCAATTTTAATTAGAATTTCCTTATTTTGTTTTAGACATATCATAAAACTTAACTTAAATAACAATGTGGCAAAGATGCATGTTTAATATTAACAGCCTGCCTATTATAAATTTAAAAACTAATCCTGGGTACCTGTATGATATCACATTTAAATGTTGTAAAACAATGAATTTCATTGATTAATATTTTATCCAAATCAATTCTCGTATTAACATTACTAATATTTTTGCCCATAAAATGCTTCCAACCAACTACTGGCCTTGCTGATTATCATTTGATTGCTGTGAAAGTTATCCTGACAATGACATTTCTTGAGTCGGCACGTTCATGTCAATAGTTAGTCTGTAATAGCTTCAAAATTAATTTAGCTAATATATCTTCTTCATAAAAATAAACATGTATCTATTAATGAAGTTTAAGCAAATAATTATTTCCAATTTATTAACCAATCTTTATAAACCATTTCTGTACTCGTAATTCTGAGCATTAAATCATAAATTTTACATTGTTGCATTACCAAAGTCACTACATAGTATTTTTAGGATATATTTTCTTTTCATCCTAATGAATGAATTCATCCCATTTTAAATTGGCTAAAAGTGAGTGAGCAATAACATTGAAATTCCGTTCTTGCAGTGCAAGTCAATTTCTACTTAGAATTCCTTCAAAGTTTTCTATTTACAAGTAATTAAGTGGAGTACATATAGTTGCTTACTTGGGTGGTTGAAGTTGGTCATGAATTAAAAGTCCAACACAGAATTACTTCATTTTGTTGGTGAAATATTTTCTGTGAAGTAATCAGTCTGGTTTCACATTTTACATTTATTTTAATTTATTCATTTCAGGTGGATCCAAACCGCTCAACTGAAATTCTTCTAACCGAGAGTAAGAAACAGAATGGTGTTAGTAGTGCTGAAACATCTGTCTAATTTCCCCCGCATTTCAGGAAGATAATTTGTGATGAATTTTATTGAAGATGATTAAGTAACAAGGATTTTTAAGTTAATTGTACTTGAATATGCCAATTATGGTGTAAATGACGAAATGGCTTGATTTTCACAGGATGAAAGACCAAGAGATTGGCAGAAATCCCACAAAAACTACCTAGCCGAGCCAGAAGACATGTCAATATTTTTTATTTAAAATCGTGGAATGCATTGTTTTTTATGAATGAGTGAGTGTGAGTGAGTTGTGTTTTTGAAACAGTGATGAGTCCCATTGTTGCAGAAGTGTGTTAAGAATATTGCAAAATGGCAAGTTCTTACGACATTAAAATAAGCGAGGGAAATTTGATGAAAACAATTACACCTTGCTTGAAATCAATTGAAAAACAATTGTAACATTAAAATTTACCAGCATCATGCAGTTGAGTGATGTGACTGTTAATGAGAGCAGAATAATCTCACACCTCAAACTTACCTATATGTAAACCCAAAGTAAATTTAAGGGGGCAATGTGATATTTCCGAAGAGTAACATGAACTGATTCCTCTAATACTCTTGCAGAGGCATTAAAAAATTTTCCTGGTGGAAAAGCGAGCTACATTTGATTGTATTTGCTCAGTAGCATAGCAGTTTCATTCAGGAAAGAAGAAACCATGGAGAAATGATTTGTGAAGGATTAATGAAATGTTTAGAAATTAAGAAATATCATTTCATCCAAAATCAATGCTGGGAAAAATTTTTCTAACATAGAGGGATAGGTGCTCATGGATTAACTCAACTGTTACGTTCCAAGTCCAAACTAGTTAAGTTTCAGTGTTGTGAAATATTTTTAGAACATCAAGAGAACAGGTGTATTAAGTATTATTTTTAGATGGGCATCCAAAGAAGTTACTTTCTAAATTGAAAGAAACCAATGGTGCAATGTTGTAACTTCCTCAATTGTTGTTTAAATTAGAGTATTGCACTGCTACCTAGCCAATAATTGCAATTGTTTATAAAATGTGACCTCCAGAAACTGAAATTTTTATATAGTTATTAAATGGTTATTCGAGAAGATGGAGAGCCATTTATAGATGGTATGAAATACATGAAGTTTTGATTTTAACATTTTTGTTTCATTTTTGTCGCAGAGGAAACTGTTTGTTGACAGGAGCATGAGACTAGCTTTCCATTTATGGCCACAACAAACATTAATTGAGGAATGTGTAAATTCTCAAGCTACGATTAAGAACCAAGTTAAAAGATCATTATCTTCCATAAATGTCTTTGTATTAACAGCAATGGGCTAAGAAACATAACACCATATGTAAGCAGTGATTAAACTAACGAGAATTTAGAATTTAAGCTCTTCTAAGTGGGTTGTTGTGTAAATGTGGTTGTAAAATGCAATTGCAATTTTAATTAATTTATTATCAGAATTTTACCATTTGGAATGGTATGTAAAACATGGAAAATATCACCAAAACATTTTACTTCACCATTTTAAATTGAATATATGAAAAATCTTTTTAAATGTCATGATTTTTTACATGATGTGACCAAGAGAGTAAGCACATTTAATTTATGGGAGATTCTACATAATGTTTATTATGGATTAAGCAGTTTGCAGAGCTTCCTCTTAAAAAAATTTGATGGAAATTATAATTAGGTACACAGAGTCTGTGTTCATAAAATTTTGTATTATTTTGTTATATTTGGATGATAAAAGTGTAAAAAATGCAGTTAAAAGCAACAGATTAAATAAGGATTTAGATCACTTCATTTCATTCAGTCAGCAGTGTATAAACCTTCCAATTATTTTTTGCTAAGCTGTATGAGAGTGTTTTATATAAATGTTGAGTAGGTAGTTGGAGAATACCGGCAAAAATATCGTTAAGTTTTAGTTGCATAATCACCAAAAGTGCAATTAGAAGTTCCCTGTAAATGTAATTGTTGAGTCAGTTAGAGCTTCACCAGTCATGCAAACCTAACAATTCATAACAGCTTATTTTTGCATTTAAGTATACATAGTGAATCCTGTGGATTTGTCCATGACTGTGGCCAAATTTGTCATACTCCAAGAATGAAATCCTCTTCCTGAGTTTGTAATTATTATCAAAACCGGATATACATTTGAAATCTTCTTTCTTAAAGGCAAGTACATACATATTTTATTTTCCTACCATTTTATATATAGAATGCTTTGTTGTTTGCATTTGTTGATTTGTGGCCTTGAAAAATGAGGAAATAATAAAGCTATGCTCATAAAAACATTTTGAAGAATGTGCAGTAAAATACTATTGTTACTATTGTTGAATTTTCTTAAGTGTTCATTTTTCCCTTGACCCACCTTAAAACTCCAAGCGCAGCAGTTTGATTTTTTTTAACAAATGAGGGCATGGGACCTCTGAAATAGTTTAAAATATTACTGCTGCACATTAAGCAGTCATATATGAAGATAAAAGTACTATGTATATCTAGTGGGTGATTTTTTTTACAAATTAGTCCTGGAAAGTACATTCTCTTCACATTTAGCTCTCGTAAGATTGAATTCAATCGTGCCCAAAAACCTTTGAAATAATTCATTGTATATCATGTGCTCTCGGCCCACCTGAGATGGCAGCAGATGCTAAAATTAATCAACTTATTACTTTAGATGAGGAAAGAAGAATTCTTGCCATACAAATGGACAGTCTTAGTGAGTTAGAGATAATGCAATTTTGGGAATGACTGTTCTTTTCAGGGTTTGCTATAAGGGGGATGCTGACTTTAGGGATAGTACAGTGCTTGGCAACTGGAAATAAAGACTCTTAAAAATTCTACTACAGATTAACTCTGCTTAAAAATTAAGTTACTTTAAATGCCCCAAAAGCTTGCATCATAAATTAAATTTAATGATGCGTCAGCCAAGCCGTCCTAAATCTTCCACACACATTAAGCATGACGAAAAAACACATAGTACAGTTACACATTATTTGTTTTCCAATCAATTTCAACTTCTACAGCGTAATTTTTAAGGCCATTTAATTGTAATGTACCTTGAAAATGATAGTGGACATGTCAAAATCGATCGGAACATAACTAAGTGTGGAACTGTACTGTTTTTTCATCAAGCTTAACGTTGTAAAATGCCTCCAAGTAGCACCCTACCCAACCCAACCTGCCACACACAACTGCAGATCTTGAAAACACTGTGACAGTGAAAGTCTATAGACTTCACTAAAATACCACCACCAATTCCATGCTGGAAAGCCAGAACATCATATAAGCACTCCCAAGTCACTTGCATCCCCAAAATAGTATTTATTTCCCACCATCTTTTTTCCATTCAATTATATAGCATATTATTTCCTCCAAAATTTACTCTCACCATTTTCTATTATGCCAATTAGTCTTTCCCATTGCGCATTCCAGAACACATATATAGAACTGGTACGTAATCAGCTTGATTGCAACTATTTTTCCATTAATGAAATAAAAACTATCTTTCACCTTGAGACGAGAAAGCATTCACCTTCAGAGACGAGGAAAGAAGTTTTGTTGGAGAGGTGTTGCACACGTGAGTGCTAAAGCCATTTGAATTTGTTTCTCCAAGGTATAATACTAATAATAAGTTTATTTACGGGCAAAGGCTCTTTTCTAAATACAAAGATTACCAAAACCATAAAGCATTACATATCGATAGATTATCAAAGCTATTAAAACAATACATAAAAAGAAAAAAAAAACAATATTCAAGATGGCTCAAGTCATAATGATGAAATTTGTAGAACACAGCCAAAACTTAGCCCAACCACTGTGACTACATCCAGCCCCTAATCAGCAGGAGGCACATTTCACATTTGAAACTCATAGCTGAGGATGGGAAATCATTCCTACATTTGACGCAATATATAGAAAGAATACTTCTACATTTAAGGGTACCTACATTTCATTCCCATTGCTCTTTATCAATAATCAATAAATTTCCTGATTTTTAAGATCCTTCTTCAGGAAGGTCCCAAAAATTCTCAAGGGAGCTTTCACAACTTTGCTGAGATAACATGTTTAGGGATTCTGCTGCAGTGAGTCAGTGCATAGAATAGCAATATAACTGCATAGAGAAACCATAACAGTAACTATATTTTATGCTTACTCTGTGGTCAGGGTTTCCTCAACAAAATTTATGTTATATGTATTGCTGAATCCACCTTCAGATCTGCAGTGCCTTAGTCGATAGAAATAGCGAAAGAGCTAGAAAACTTCTATTGAGAAAATAAATACCCTTTGGCAACTGCTTGGAGGAGACTTTTTTTCAAGAGCAAGACAGAGGTACAACATTCTGATAGGTTGCCAAAAACCAACAGTGTAGAGACCCCCCTGAGCCTGTATTTTTAAAGGAGAACCTTTTCCCAGCAAGGCTCTTCTGACAAGAAGATGTATACAGAAATAGGGTTACCATACGTTCTTTTTCCCGGACATGTCCTCTTTTTCAGGTTAAAAAAAAGTCCGGGCAGATTTTATGAAAAATTACAAAATGTCCTCTTTTTTTGGCTCTGAGACAAAAAATGCTCGTTTCGAAACAGTGTTGAGCCCTTGCAGTCCATCAAAGATCAACACGAGAGCAGAGGATTTTAAAGAAGTCACTTTGACAAACAGCATCTAGTTCCCTTGTATCCTCCTAATTGCCACACGAATTAGGAAGCCTGGGTAGCGTATGGCTCTGCCCATTGGCCTGGCCCGCCAAATGTCTGTGGTTTGATTCCTATTTTTTTCTTGCAGAAATTTCTATGTAATTTGTTGCCTTATTTGCCGCAGGTATGATTAAATTCAAAATACCTAATAGTTTATTCACTCGTTGATGTCAGTTTTCAACGATAAAATATTAAACTAAAGAGAAATGCTGAAACAGTTTTTATTTTGGAATCCACTTTAGAGACTCTAGAGGGAAGACAGAAGAATTAAACTACTTCCTAGTTTAATTTTCCTAATTTAATTAAAGTCCTTAAAACTAAAGGAAAAAGCTACACAAAAAAGAGGAATGTTACTAACAGGAGCTTGTGATAGCTTTGGTGAGGAGATGACAGTTGTGTATAGAACTGCTATTGAGTATCTTTAGCATTGGTTGGCTCAATATCAACAGTTTGAACCATTCAAATGATGCAACTTTCAAAAACTCCTAAATTTCAGTGGGAAACAAAAATTAATAGAGAAAAAACAAATGTAAGACAAAACGACAGAGTTTTCATCAATTTTGTAGTTTCAAAAATGTTTTAAAGAACTATGAAAGAAAACAAAACCAACCAGCTGGTGAAGTGTGTTGTGCATATTTCAATCAGTCGTCTAATGATGTGTACATACCATTCTGAACTGCTAAACACTCCTGAATTATTATTTTAATACCTAGTCATAATTATGCTCCTCATTAATGCAAATACAGAACCCGTTTTCTCTCTATAAAATGCACAGTGGACTATGGACAGGAACAGATTTAACCCTTTCAGTGCTATGCACGCATATATGTGTTTGGGCGGAGCAGTGCCATCAGTGCTAGGCATGCACATATGTATTTTAAAAAGCAGGAGTTTAAATACCAACAACGAAAGTATGCGTGCTACGGTGAGCGCTCTCTGGGATGAAGCTTAGCACTGAAAGGGTTAAAACAGAAAACATGAAAGGTGTAGTGTATGTGCAGTACAATTTTAAGCACTTGTTCGGCTGCTTAAGCTTCTATGAATAATTGGTCGGAAATCGAAAACTGCTAACAGAGATTCCTTCATCCTCCAAATATTCATGGCATAAAGATAAAAAAGACAGTGATGAGATACGTGAATGTAATGATGATTATGATTAAAATGGTGGAAAAAATAACAAAATAAGAAGTGTTGTCTTTTTTATGATGGACCTATGCAGAAATGAATCAGGAACGTCTTCAAAGAAATCATGTCTCAACGGAATGGTCTCAAACTGAGCCTAGAAAAAAATTAATTCCACAGTAGAAGACTCAATGAATCCCATCTCAAACAATAAAAATCTGGCATTTTTCCTGACTCAAACATCAAAATCACCAAGTTGTAGAGGTTGGGGAACTTGGGGTTCTTCCAAAGAAATTCTCCAATAGAGAGTTTTGGGGAGAGTAGAAGATTTGAACTCAATATATTGACCAATTATAGTGAATGTATTGACATAAAAACTACATATCTTAACATAATTTGTCAACAACAAGAAGTAACAGTTGAAGTAGTGAGTTAATGGGGTAGAGCAGAGATTCTTAAGGTGGCTCTATACCGGGGCTAAGAAGCTCGTTTTAGATGTTTCCCTCTAACCCAGTAATGGCTTTGCCATTACTGGGTTAGAGGGCTGGAGACTTGCAATTTTTATCTTCTGTAGATGAAGAGTCATTTGTTGATTTAAGTGGAGTAACTTTATCATGAAGTGGCTGTGTTTTTCTTTATACAAAATAGCAAAACTTTGGTTTTTACAAAATGTTTTGGTTATATTCCAGGGCACGTTGCGAAGGTTATATTCCAAAATGAGGATTTTCAGCCCACTTATATCAAAGAATCATCTTTCATATACGCAAAAAATCAACAACCATTGATGCTTTTTTCATATTAAGGCTATAGCAATGTTAAGAATTCAAGCCTGCATTGACAACGGAGTGGACCTTTTCAATCCCCACCCAAAGATAATCGTTCCCCACTCCATTTTTGCCAGTGCCGCCTTCTCAGTTTCCTGTTGGGCTTCTACCACCCCAGTAGGCAACCACAGGCGGGGACCATTAACTTGAGTTGGCTTGGAAGTATAGACCCCCCTTAATGACTTGGTGTAGGTAGTGTTTGAGCCGAATATTTCTGTAGCAGAGAAAAAAACTTAAATAAATTAATTACCAATGTTCAAGAGCAACAAAACTAGTTTTTAAAATAAAACTTCCTTGGTGTAACTTTGAGGTATTGCATGAAAAAATCTGTGGTTGGCTAAAGTTTAAATAACAATTTTTAAGTGGTTTTATGCTATAAGAATTTTTAGCCAAATGATAACCACAGAAATAAACTTAAGTAATGGGTGAATGAGGTAAGTTGGTGTTTCTTTGGAGGCTCCATTGAGCCTATTGACAGATAGACCAACAGATGTCCCCTATAGGAATTCCCTGTGGGGAGTAAACATATACATGACATATATATGACTATAGAAAGAATAACTTTATAAAGTATGTACTGTAGGTTTATCTTTTATTTGGGGCCCTTTTAGGTTAACCACTCCATTGTTTTTCTCTGTGTACCATCTTGTATACTAGCCTCAAATGTTGTATGCTGGGTAGAGTAGAAATTATGCATATTTAGTAAATATACGCTGAAGGGCTGCTTTGCATAATGGTGTCCTCAGATAAGAGAATGGAGAAGGCAGTATTATCCAAATATATCTTTAATTGTGATTCGAGGCCTTCTAAGGGCTCCCGGGAGTAAGAGAGGAGGTAAATTCACTACCACATATAAGCAAACGTTTGCAGAGGCCAGAATGTAGCCATTTTGTCACTTGTCTGCACAGGGACGAATTAAGGTCGTTGTTTTGCAGGCGGCGGATTGCTAACTTCCTATGGCGGTGGTATATATAGGCGGCAGATTGCTATGGGGTGTAAGGAATACTTCATGCCACCGTTTTTCCTATTTATCGAGGAATTACGGAGGGGGAGGCCACTCCTGTACCCCCTTTAATCCGGGCCTGCATGTGCCTGCTTTCCAAACGTAGGCAGGGACACTGCTCCAAACTTCTCTCCGCCTGACTTCCAGCGAGTTTTTGTAGGGAACTGCTTGAAAGAGCTATCTACCGGTACTACTGCTCCCCTTTTTAAAGTTAACTTTAATTAAAATAATTATTAGGGCATTAAACAGGATTTAGATTCCCAAAAGGAAGGCATAGAAATTTTTCCTTTATTTCATATGACACTAATATATAGTACCTCATTACTTCAAATAATCATGTATTCATAACTTATTCCAAAAAAGTGAGTTGAATTTCCAAAAGCCTGAGAAGTTGTTAGTAAAAGAACATCGAACTCACTATGGTATCCCAATGCCACATCCGTGGTGCCTTCGGTACTCACAGGGCCGCCATATAATACTTCCAAGGTCCCTATATACATATATATAGGAACCTTGAACACCTCCATACCATCAATGCCATCAATACTTCTCCAGCTTCTCCGTGACTTCTCCAAACATGCCGCTGCTCTCTGCGCTCGAAAATAAAATATCGATGGATCGATTCGGTCGAATCCCCCAATGTTTTCGACTTTTCGATCCTTTTGTCTTTTCTTTGCGAACGATTAGGGAAATAGAAATAGCCATACCAAAATTTCTCACGTAATTTGATGTGGAAGAGAATTTATTAACGGATTATTCGATCTCTAGGGATCAGAAGACCTTAGGTATGATGAGTGTTGTTGAGCGAATGTTAATTTTCCCTGTTGCTATTTATGCAGCTTAATTTTGCATTCCATACATATCTACCGGCTTTCTGCTCTTCTGGGCACAATCTAAATTGTTTTTAGTATTTTAGTATTTGTCTTCCATCAAATAGAAGTGAAACATGTATTCTATGTTTTCAAAAATTTCAGTAAAGAATTCGTGGCTTAAAGCTGTTTTTTGTGTATTCTTTCACTGTTGCGCAACTTCTGTACCTTACTTGGGTAACTTGCATTCTATCCTAGCTTTCTAGAAAACGCCCAAAATGGCTTCACGCATTCGCAAGGTAATTGTCGGGGGCCTAAGTATCGGAGCTGGAGCCTATATCTCCACTCTGATATTAAATTCTGATGGTAGTAAAAGCAGTGTAATATCAGCTGAGAGCATCAATGATCCTAAGAAAATTCGGCCGGCTCGCCACCTCCCCACCCGAGCTGAACAAATTCAGAGTCTAAAGAAGGAAAGTTTCGATGTTCTAATTGTTGGTGGTGGTGCGACAGGTAGTGGGTGTGCAGTCGATGCCGTCACTCGAGGTATGTTTGTTTTTACAGTCAAAAATCTATATAAGACTTCTACGTTGCACCAAGATTTAATTCCAAGTCTTAGTCATTTGTCCTTATTATTAGTGGCTATGCTAGTAGAAGGATGTGCATGCTAAATTTGTTTCTTCCTCTTGGTTTGATAACAGGGCTTAAGACTGCCATGGTGGAAATTGATGACTTTGGTTCTGGCACTAGCAGCCGCAGTACCAAATTAATCCATGGAGGTGTTCGATACTTACAGACAGCGATTCTGCGTCTGGATGTTGAGCAGTATCGCATGGTGAAAGAGGCTCTCAACGAGCGTGCTAATTTATTAAAAGTGGCCCCTCATTTGGCCCACCCGCTGCCAATAATGCTTCCTGTTTACAAGTAGGTCCTTCAAATAATCAACAGAACTTCCCATAGACGTTAAGTTAGATTAATATGTGGAAAATTTATTATTGTGGTATTATGTTGGTCTTAAAACCATACTTGTGCAGTTATTGTTTATTTCTATTCCAATAGTTGGTGGCAAATTCCCTACTTCTGGGTTGGTATAAAGGCTTATGACATTGTTGCTGGAACAAAGTTGGTAAAAAGCTCTTACTATCTATCAAAAAAGAATGCTCTTGAATTGTTCCCAATGCTGAAGAAGGATGAATTGAAAGGTGCAATAGTGTACTATGATGGTAAGTGATTTGAGCAAGTATAAACAATTTCAGATATCCTGTGCTTCCAGGGCAAAATTTTCATAATTGTTTTTTGCGTAAAATTTTCCCATTTTATTGGATATGTGTGAGAAAGACAAAGCGTGGTGTTTTAGGCTAGGCTGACCACAAAAGTATGAGGGCCCAAATTAAAGCAGGTGCATCAATTTAATTTCCTGGGTTGTATACCAGAGGAAAATTGGCATAGTTAAGATATTAGAAGTAGAATTACATTAGCTGAAGAGGTGTTAACAAATAGCAGAGCACTGATTTTGGGGGCTGTGTGTAACAATGTGAAGACTCGCTGAGAGTCAAATATGGAGTGCAGCATTGTATGGTGAAAAAACATTTACTCTGAGGAAAAAACATGACTCTGAGGAAAGAGGGTAGGAATAGGTTTGCAGGCATTGTAGATATGGGTTTGGAGGAGAATGGAAATGTTACAATTTATGGAAAGAAAGGAAAATGTGGAAGTTATTGTCGTGGTGGGTGAAGAAATTAGGAGAGAAGGCAGAGTAGGGGGTTAGAACGGCTAATGAGAGGAGAGAGGATACTGAAGGGCATCATAGAGGGGAGGATGTTGGGTAGGCATGGGGAGGAAGCGAGAGAATAGGCTTTATTGATGCGATGAAGATGTAGGACATGTGTGGAGCTGAAGAATTAAATGGTGTGCATTAGGAGAAAAACTTCCAGCTGTAAAAGATTAGAATATGTATTCCTACTTCCATCTAAACCTACCTTTACTGGTAGATCACCTCTAATAATAAATAAAACTTGTCAGTGTGTTTGAATAGCTGAATGCATGTCCATGAAATAGCACATTGTAATACTGAGCATTCATTTACTCACGGTTTCACGTATCCTTTCATACAAGAACATGCATCATGTAAACAGACCTTAACACATTGAGTGTGTGTAAGATACTGTTGTCATTTCCCAGTTCCTATAATTTTCAGTGCTGTTATTTAAATAACTGATTGCCGTCACTCATGAGTGACACCCGCACTAAATGTGTTAACAAATGTGGGGGGTTTTCTCTGGTTACATACTACTTCTTGGTAGTGGAGGTAGGGGCTGAAGAAGGTTTTAGAGCAGTGGTTCCCAACCGCTGGTACGCGAGAGCATCGGGAGTGGTCCGCAAGACTTAAACAAAAGTTGCCAATAAATGGGAATTTTTAAAGCGGTGTGCATTGAACAAGAACGGATAATTAGGTTGCATTGTACACTAATTAATAGTAATAATAAATAAGTAATGTGTTCTAAATCACTGTTTTACTTAATCACCTTTGAATTAGGATTTGAGAAAGGCGCTGTGAAAGGGTTACATCTACTATGGGGTATGGTGGGGGTGGTCTGTACATGATTTAATTTCAGGCTGAGTGGTCTGCAGACTTCTACGGGTTGGGAACCACTGGTTTAGAGGGATAGATTGTTGGATTAATTTATTTATTTTAGGTGCGAGATTGAGACTTAGATGGAGTCCCCTCTTCCCCCTGATCTCTTAGGAGCCAAAGGAGAACAGGGTTAAGTCAGGAAGAAAAACATCATTGGAGCCCTTCACATATTATGTAAGGCGATTTGAGCCAATTTTTGTCCCTCTCCCCCATGTAAGACGATGTAAGATATTATGATCCTCCTCTCCCACTCTTGTAAGTTATCATAAATATTTGGTACCATGAACATAAACTAACTTTATATGAAAAATATTTTGTTCGATTTTGGCTAATCATGGTAATATTTAACACAAGATATTGAAGCCTTGTGAGCTGTGCGGCGATGGAACATTTTCTTCTTCTGCCATGAATCAATTTGGCAGATAGGAGTGCACAGATCTACTCACACTGCTACTGGCATATGGATCTCATAGACAGTTTATAAAATAGATTGGAATCTATGAAAATGTATTAATTACCATAGTTTTCTAGTATTGAAAGTAGAGTGAGAAATTAAGGTTTCTTGAGACTATGTGCACTAGTTATTTCTATTGCATATTATTCATGGTCACCACGCAAAATACAAAATATTTGATTATTTGAACTGCCTGCCTGCCTCCAGTATTACTCTAGATTATATGCTTGGGCGGAACTCGTGCAAGAACTTTGACCTAGCAACAAAAGCTGTTTCCTTTACTTTGCAGTGCCTTAACTGAAAATATTGTTTGCACTTTTACGAATCTTTCCTTTCGGTCCAATTAATTCAGTCGTCTCATATTTTTCATTATCCTCTACGCTCAGATAACAATCCACGAAGACCCTTACTCGTTCAATTCTGTTGACTTTTGGTGCTCCTGCGTGCGATCACAGAATAATTAATACTTCAAAGCCTTTCTCTAAAAACAAATTTTAATTTCCAATCTGATGGTTTACTCAAGAATGATCGACTAGAAAAATATAATTAAATGGTGGTAATAACTAATGTAACTACATATGTATATCTATTATTCATCTTTGGTGTCTTCTTCTGCATTATCACTTTCATTCTCCTCACTGTGGGTCACTGTAACCTTTACGTGTAATTCCGCTTCCACTAAAATGGCTTATCTCGGTGTGCAATATATTGGATGCTTCCTAGTACTTAATTAGTTTTCACAGTATGTGAATATGCCAGACAAGCCCATGTAGTTGTGTCAAATTGAAAAAAATATCCATACATAAGCATATTTAAAAAATCCTTTTTGCCAAAGCCATCCCATGGTATGTTTTAGGTTTTGAAATGAGAATGTGAGTAATGTGTCATGTATGATTTCTTGTATGTACTATTATTTTCATGTATTTCTTTGTGTTTATGTTTCTATTTTTTATTGCGTGGGAATGCCTGTTGAATTCTTTTAGTGTTGGAAATGCGAATAATTATTTTAGACTGTGTGTATTTTTTCACTGACCTTGGTACTGATGTTCTTCATTCTCAAAGTACAGATGAGATTAGTGGATAGTCTGTATGTATGTACTTGGTAGAAAAAGTTGGGAGTTGTTTTGCCTGTTGCTGATTTTAGAAAGGGGGAAATCATTGATTAGGGTTGTTTTTTATTGATACAAATTAGGAAATTGCAGTTTTTTTAGGAATTACATTGAAATTACATGGTCCTATGAAACACAAGGAAAGAATCACAGAGGTCAATCATTAGTGAAGGGGGAGATTTATTTTTAAAAATATCTATATCATTGTTGGTGTGTTACTGATTAAATGTAAAGTTGCTTTGAAAATGGAATTAGATCTGTTAAATACCTTGAAAATTTATGAATTTAGCTAATTTTTGTTAACAATTTGATGTAAACAGACCTCCAAATTGATTCTTTAACTCCTGTTTTTTCGTAAGACATATTATATAGCTAATGAACCGGTTTTTTTCTGATAATATTCAAATTAAAGATGGAAGTTTCTTCTTTCTATGAAGACATTTCCATAAATGGGATAGAATTTACTTGAAATAAGAAATAAACCATAGATACACAACTTCACTTTACAGTGTTAAGCAGTAAATCCCTCTTTCTTTCCTTTTGACCTCCCCTATCTAACTTCAAGGTACCCCATTTATTTCTTTGATGCATTTAGTTAGCTTTCCCTAGATCACTTCTTTACCTTGAAAATCGCATAGTAATCTCTGAAACATGGTCAGTGAAAAGCAAAGCCTATGAAGAGGCATATAATAATAATAATAAAAAAATTTATTAGTCCCAGGACTTTACATTGTAAAATATAGGACAAATCAAAAAAAAGAAATACATACACATTCAAAATCATACACTTCTGTGGTAAGCAAATTCCTCCAGAAACTGATTTGTGCTATAATAGCCTTTGTTTACCAGAAAGAGTTTCAGATTAAGCTTGAAATTTGCCCTTGTAGGAGCATTTTTTAAGCTTGGAGGCCGTCCTCGCCCAATGCCTCCTTCCCCGTCCCGGTCCATGCTTCCTCCCACAATGTCAGTTTTGACAAATGCTTCCAAGCAGGCATATTGTCTTCCCTCCCTCCCTCTGCCTCTCCCCTTCAATTATGTACATTAGAAATGGCATGTATCTGGCTTTATTCTGCCTATAATCCCCCGGATTAAATCGGGCTCACTGACCCCTCCCGCCCCTTCTCCTCTTCTCCCCTTTCTCCTCCTTTTATCCTCTCCTGCCCCTCCCCTTTCCTCCCTCCCACATCCCTTCCTCCTCCTCCGACCCTCTCCCGCCTCTTCCCCTCTTCTCCCCCCCCCTCACCTCTTTTGACCCCCTCCCACCCCCCCTCTTCTCCCCTTTCTTACCCCTTTCTCCTCCCTCTCCTCCTAACTCACTCTACCCCTTGTCCCCTGCCTATCCATCATTCTGTATCCTTCCTTCTGTGAGAAAGGCAGCTTCTCGGCTGCCGAAATATCAGAACGTATATTATGAGTGTTCTTCTTTTTTGTGTTTCTATATTTAATTCCCCCCCACCTGTGGCAAAAGTTTATATATATATATATATATATATATATATATATATATAAGTGTGACTAAAATGAGAACACATAAAAAAGACACTCACACGGGTTGTAAATTTTTCGGTGGATCGCCGCCACCTTCTTCAGCGAAAGGTATAGGAAGAATCAACCCGTGTGAGTGTCTTTTTTATGTGTTCTCATTTTAGTCACACTTTTGACAAAGTTTTTATATATTTGTGTTCACGCTCGTGAAAGCTTCCAATGATATATATATATACATATATATACATAGAAGGTAACGTTAGGAGTTTTAATTCCTTAAAATCGGGTTTACAAGATTTCCAAGGGGGTATCTTTGCTATGTACCTTATACTTCTTTTTTGTATTGAGAAAACTCTACGAAATCCAGGCGATGATCCCCAGAAAATAATTCCATAGGACAAATGGGCTTGAAAATAACCATAATAGACCATTTTCAGAACATTTGAATCAACAATATCACAAGATTCCTCAGAACATATCCACTTTTAGCCAGGGTCGAGCATAGGGCATTGGTATGGGTCTCCCAGTTTAGGGAATCATCATTAGCTAAACCTAGAAACCTGGTACCATTTACCCTCTCTATGGGCTGACCGTTTAAGAATACCTCTAACTGTGGCACTTCCTTCTTTTTTTAAATTGAATATAATTAGTTTTCTTAACATTTACAGAGAGTTTATTAAGGCTAAACCACTTTTCTAGGAGTAATAATGAACTCTCCAGTATTGTTTTTATTATTTCTAATCACTACTAAAGCCATAAATGATTAAATTAGTTCAAGCTTAGTTAAATGGTGTCAACTCTTTCTAGAATGTTTTTTTCTTCGTGGATCATTACTCTTCATTTGTTGCTTTTAAGCTTCATTGTTTGAAAGTTTCTACTTGCCTGTGGCAGTTATTAGGTTCCTTTTTTGTTAATAAGTCTAGATTTTCTCTTAATGAGGTTGCTTCACATGGGTTTATTCTGGATATTAACATAACTTGACTGATAAAATAACTACATAATTATTTTTGTCTTCTATTAACCTCTTTAAAGTCTATGCCCCACAATATAAATTTTTGAAAAAAAAAATTGGGTTTCAGTATCATGAGACAGATAGGATTTGAAGATAATGCTACCTAATTTCAAGAATTTGATTCATTGATTGATTATTGGGATTAAGTTGCATCAGTGGTGCACCTAGGGTTACTGACGCCCCTGGCAAAATGGATGGGGTGGAACCTCACTATTATCTTATTCTGTTTTCCTCATTTTGTTATTACATACTTTATATTCTCTACATTTTTCTAATTAGATATACGGATGAGGTTGTTTACTTCAACATTATCCTATCTATGGGGGGGAAATCACAGTGGTGTCCCCTCCGTGATGGTACCCCTGACCGCACCACCCATTAGGTGCACCACTGAGTTGCATATTCGTGGAATCCTGCCTGCCACACAATACACAAGTCTGTTTAGTACTTAAATAAAACTGCAGTAGTTGTACTGTCCACTTAAATTTTAATGTAAAATATTACACAACATGTGTTTTGACGCTTAGGGCGTCATCATCAGGTCTACACAAGTTGTCTCAATGGGAATATTTATACATAAGCAAAAGGAAAGAGGGGGAGATTCTTGACCAATGAAGGAGGTAGTAGTTAGAAAGGGGGGGGGGGGGGTACGGTTGATGGTCAATAACAGGGGGGGGTGTTGTTACGAGACATGTGACCATCCTGAGGATTTGGGAGAGTGGCCCGTCAAGAACCTGTTTACTTCAGTTCCCGTAAAGTAAATCTTGAAGATTGCTAAAGATATTTTGTTTAACTCTGCTACTAATCCTATAATTAATGATGAGTTGATACACCTTTTAGACATATGCACAAAACAAAATTATTTTGTATTCAATGGGACTAACTACCTCCAACAAGAGGGTTTAGCTATGGGATCACCTTTATCTCCATTACTGGCTGACATTTTTATGGATGATCCTGAACTTTTCAATTCCAATTTTAACCTTTTAAACAATGTATTTTATTGGTTTAGATATGTGGACGATGTTTTATGTTGTTGGACCGGCAGCCATAGGTAAGCGGATAAATTTTTAACCATCTTAAATTCCTTTCACCCACGTATCGTTTTTACTATGGAGACAGAGTCAGAAGGTCAGCTAAATTTTTTAGACCTGAGCATTTCCATTTCACAGAGCCAGCATGTCTTTGATATTTACCGTAAGCCCACATACGCTGACCAAGTGATACCAGCTGATTCTTACCACCCAATGTCCCACAAACAGCTGCTTTTAACTCTATAATCCACCGAGTGTTAAATATTCCACTTTCTAAAGACAATTTTGACAAAGAATTAAACACCATCAGACACATTGCATCGGCCAACGGCTATAAGTCCTCCTTAGTAGAAGGCATTTTAAAAAGGAGGCAAAAAAAGTTACCCATACAAATATCACTTCCGCTCAGGTTTGTGAGGAGAAGAAACAAAGGTGGGCTAGGTTACCGTATCTTGGCCGGGGGTCGTACAAAGCAGCTCGAAACTTTCCCTGGGACAAATATGAAGTCACTTTTTACACTCCACTCACACTAAGGGACTTATTTTATAATGCCAAAGACCTGTACGATCCCATGAAGAAATCCGGGGTATATGAAGTGACTTGCGACACGTGTGAGGGTGTGTATATAGGTCAAACGGGGCAAAATTTTGAAATCCACATCAATGAACATAAGAAGTGCTTGTCAAACAGTGATCCCAAATCCCACCTTACCAAACACTTGATAGAGGAGTCCCATTATACAAACCTTGACAAGAAGATCCTTCATTATGAGAAAAAGGGACGATGCCTGGACACCTTGAAACAGTGAGAGATTATCAAGAGAAAGAAGAAGAAAATCAAACTTCTTAATTATGTATGTAGAATTTGATGTTCACTCCCCCATTCTATCCTTGTCCACCTGACAACCCAAGCCTGTACTCCCTTCCCTCTCTCCTCTTTCCTCTGCCTATCTCCACCTTTCACAAGAACCCCCATAGGCCACTCTCCTGAATCCTCGGGAAGATCACATGCCTTGTAATGACACCCCCCTGTTATTCACAATCAACCGTACCCCCCCCACCCCTTCTTCCTTACTACTACCTCCTTAATTGGTCAAGAATCTCCCCCTCTTTCATTTTGCTTATGTATAAATATTCACATTGGAGACATAACTTGTGTAGACCTGATGATGACGCCCTAAGCGTCGAAACACGTGTTGTGTAACATTTTACATTAAAATTTAAGTGGACAGTAAAACTACTCCAGTTGTATTTAAGTACTAAAATGCTGTTCCACCATGTAACGCCAGAGACTGCCGAATTTATAACAAGCCTGTTTTTTCAAATTTTTTGTCACAAATTTATGTTGTGGAACATTTAACAGTTGTGGAACAAGTTTAGCTAAACTTATTTCTAATTTATCTAATAAAGCTTAAATTTGAAATTGTTATATCTTGGAAGTGCATGAGCATGCAATTAGGATATTATTGGATGTTCAGTTATAATGTCATTACACATTTCTAATTGCATGATATGTGTACATGCATGTATGTCAGTCAGTGGTATAGTTTTGGATGGTGATAGCATGAATTTAATTTTTCTTAAATTTAGTATGGTATGGTATAGGGTAATAACTTTATAAAACTATGTAGAGCTTGCTTACTCTTCCTTTTGAAAACCAGAAACACCCGAGGAGTCATTTGGAATGAATTTAACTTCAACATTATTCTACCATGTGAATATTTTTGTTGTTTGATGGGCATGTGAAATTTGCTGCAACTCAGGCCATCTGACATGATTTTGTTATTAATTAATGGCAGATGGACTAGTATTGATTCAGACTGTAATCAGCCAGATTAACTTTTGCTCTGCCGTATGGCAGGCTAAATCTGACAGGTCTTTCGTAGACCTCAGCTAAGTGCTCTTATCCCCAATCACAAAATAAACTTCTTGTAATTCTACTTCAATTATTATTCTCGAGTTGACAACAAGTGCTTGGTGTCCTTACCGTGGGATATTTTATTTGTGAGAGTGTGTTTTGCAGCCATTTTTACTTCACTGTTTAAATGTTTTATTTGCTATCCATTTTATGTATTTTATATTTTTTAGTTTTCATTGTGTTCCTTCTTTCTATGTACCTAAATCTTTGGAAATGGTCCATGAAACTAAAAAAAATAATGTTATGCCATCAAGTTGTTAAATAATATATGTACTACATAATTTATAATGGGCTTAATAAATTGATGATTTTAAAGTTATTTACATATTTGCACATGGCATTGTATTGCTGCAATATCAAATGCAAATGGAACTAAACACACACTACATGGTAGAAATCTTTGAATGCCTATGTGAAGATTCCAAAATACATGCAAAATCACCAGTGATTCACCATTGTGTGAACCACTGTTCCTTAACCCTTGAATGCCTAGTGATGCCATATGGCATGGGCACACACACTCTATCCACATTGTAATTAATAATATTCATTTAATGAATCCAATATTTCAATATGTACTTCCTTCAAGTGCTTTATACAATAGAAGCAAATATTGCCAGTCTCTCATTGCTCTTTGATCCAGCTTATATGTATGCATTGAAGATTAACAAATGACAAAATTTATTATGGCTTAAAAATATTTACATGTTCAGTGCTCATGGATGACAATCATCGTTTGAATTTTTATTCTTAAAGGCTATTCACAAGTTTCAATCAACTTCAAAAATCCATGACAGTGTGGCCACATAAAAAGTGTTAATCGACCCTTTTTGCAATAAATTTCAGTTAACTTGAAATGATAAAACTTTATTTTACTCTTTTTGTTTACACCTCCCTATTTTTATTGAATATTTATTAGCTGATCACATTTTTGGTCTGTTTTAAATCACGTAAGTTATGTTCAAAGATTAGTTAAAGTGATGTGTGCCACAGATTTTAAAATAGTACCATATATGTATGTATATGAAATTGACCTAATTTTTTGCTTTTAATTAAACTTTAGATTAAATTTTAGTTGACTTACCTGTTTGTGTTTTCTTTTCTATGTTTTCAGTAATATTTCTTTTATAATTTGATGTAAATTGATTTCAGTGTAGAAGTTTGCTTTTAATTCTCTTGTCTTTTTTATGTTTTTTTTAAATATGGTTGCAATGGTTCAAATCAGAAATGTTTATTTTTATTCATTTTTCATTTTGGGCTTCTTAGACAGCCAATTGGTGGTGGTGGTGAAACAAGCCTAAACATTTAATGTAATATCTGATATTAGAAGCCTTTGAAATCAGGCTGGAAAAGAACAACCTTAATCGCGATTTCGGGGACGCTTTTACCCGAGAATGGAAACTGGAAATGCCAGGAATATGAAGTTAAACAATAGCCGATCAGAGCTGACTTAACTCCGAGCATAGGTATGTAAGTGAGGACCTGACCTGCGAGACGGGTATATAAATGCAGACAGTTGGGCCCCAGGCATCAATGCTCTGATGATGATGGAAGAGTATGTACCTATTTTGTCAAAATTTTGGCAGCAGACAATTAACTGACACAGTGTGAATCCTGAGAACACCTAACATTTGTTATCTGCCAGGATGTACACATTCGGTGTGAATTTAATGTTGACTTTAACTGACAAATCACATTGAAGCCAGGATAATTTAATTTTTCTCTTAAAGTTAACTTAAAATTAATTTTGTTTATGTAGATATGTATTATATAGGAGGTTGTACAAACAGTTTTGACTGTCAGTGATTTGGTTTAGATAAAAAAAAGTACATTATTTAAATGGCATTCAAATCCGGGTTTAACTCTGTTGGTGAGTCTTATGTCCCATTATTTACTTCATAAATGTATCATGAAGCTCTGAGCTGCTCCGATGGCAATCAATTTTCTTTCCTTGCCAATTTAGCCAGTTCTCACTGTTCTTCATAAACTGGGTGTGACACTCAGACCCTTTTGCTGTCAGTCAGTTGATGCATGTAGGTATTGACTTTCCATTCCGGTGTAAAAACTGCTGCTGGCTTTTTATGCACTCAACTACAAACTTTTAAACTTCATTGACCTCAAAATTGAATCTGGATGCACTAGTTTTTCACCATCTGATCCCAAAAGCAAATAAAATTCTATATCCCAAACAAACACTTAGGAGAACTGTTGAGTATATTTACTGAGTGAAATTTTTAAACAATACTTCATTCAAGATTTCTTGAAACAGGGTTAGCCCCCCTATCTCCCATGAAAAAGACTAAAATAAAGGAGAGGAATATTGTAGGATTAGGCATGGCGGAACAATCAACTTGATTATTGATTGATTCAGTTGATGTTTTTCATCAAAATTGGGCCTGATTACTTAATTAGCCTATTTTTGTTGAAACATATTCTGACATTTTTGGTTTTGGCTGGACAATGATGTATGCCTATCCTCTGTGTTCTTCTGATGTTCAAACACTTACCATAGTCATAAGAATAACAAAGCTGATTGTCTTCTATCTTTACTCTATATCAACTGCAATTTGCACTAAAACGATGAGCATTCTTTTCATGCATATGTATGCATTTTGTCTTATTATTATTTTATCATACATATAGTGTGCTATCTTTATTATCAGTTTAATTTTTAAATAGGCGACTAAATTATCAGGGTGGGATCAAGGGGTTCCACATGTAGTAAAGCAACATTTCTATTAAACATATTAAAGTTCATAATTATTATATTGCTATTTAAGTATCCCCTTGAGCCAGTGTCTGGAACTTTAATATTATAGTAATCTATTAAAATCCTGTTTGAAATATATCATTTTTGAAAGCCAGCTGCATAGTAACAACTGTGAGTGTCTGCATCAGCTTTTGTCTTACTGTAAGCTATTCCTTGTCATGCTTAACCCGCTTGCTAGGCCGTCAGAGTTATCAGAAATACTCCCAAGAACTAAGCCTTATGTTTTCTATAAATATTATGAAAGCACCAAGTGTGGACTACTCTGGTGTCCCAAAAATATCTGTCCACTGCCCATGAAGGTTTTGTATTGTTATCTCATCTTGTTACATGTATAAGGCTTGAATTGCTTGTGCTTGTATCAAAGCAGTTTTCTTGAGTTTATGCTCTTGAGGCTCTTGTGGATGTGAAGAAATATGTATACAGGTTTATGCTATACATATATCTAATTATTATTTTTTGACTCAATAGTGACTTTGTTGGAAAGTAACCTTGATGAAAAGTGGCGACTCTCTTGCAACTTGAAATCCTTGTGGAATACGTATTATTATGATTCTCTATGATATTCATTTAAATGTATTGTACTTCTTTTGATGGAAAAGCCAAGGTGACTAGAAATTTTTCTTTAGAATGTATCACTGAATAATATATTTGGTAAGAGTTGCTATTCTACTGTGCAAATGTTTGTGCGAATCAAGATCCCTTTCAATTCTTCTCTTCTCCTTCCTTATAATGGGAAAAACTGTTTTGGTACAACTTCTTGTGCACTTGCATATCTCTCTGTGTGGCTTTGCTATTTCAAGCTGGGTTTGCCTGTTGTGCATGACTGCAATTCTTACTTTATCGTATGTAGTTCCTAGTTTTAATATTTCTCTCATTCTCAAAATCTTTAAGATCTAAGTTATCTCATATTTGAGAGGTGTATATCCTTGTCATGAGAGTTTTCAATGGTGCACAGGCCAGCAAAATGATGCTCGCATGAACCTAGTGCTGGCCCTCACCGCTACACGCCATGGTGCCACTGTGGCTAACCATGTGGAAGTCACGTCACTAATAAAAGGGAAAGAAAAGGGGCCCACTGGCTCCCCCCAACTTATTGGTGCTCGTGTAAAGGATCGGCTTACTGGGGAAGAGTGGAATGTGAGTGCCCGATGCATCATTAATGCAACTGGTCCCTTCACCGATTCATTGCGTCAAATGGATGACCCATCTGTCAAAACCATCTGTGCACCATCTGCTGGTGTGCACATTGTCCTCCCGGGATATTACAGGCGAGTGCTTGCCTGCTTTTTTTCATAATTACAATCTTTTTTTTTGTTGAGGATCCATGCAAATCCCAAATTGTAAGTGGCATTTCTGAGGCCCTTTGTATTCTTGTTACTGCCTTGAGTTTTGTTGAGTACTGTCTTAGTGAGTGGAAATTTAATTTGGAAGTAGCCATTGGCCAAGTAAAGGTATTTGCATCCATGTGCACGTCTTGTTCTGACTCAGTGGGAAAATATTTGTATCGTTTATGTGTGATGTATGTGTTGGGGAAGTTTTATGAATTGTTTTCATGCCCATGGAATTGATCAATTTTGGAAAAGATAGGGTTCAAATTATTTTCCATTGATCATGATCACCTTTTTTATGAGGAAATCATCAAGCATACACTATTAGGTGATTGATTTTGTAATGCAATGGCTCTCACATGGTGGACTATCTTCTTTTCCTTCTGGTCTTCATTCATCAAATTATGGAATTAGTAGAAAAATTAGAAAATTAATGTGGCTCTATGGCTTATTGCATATCATATTTGCTAGACAAAACTGTATTTTGCTGCATGGAACTATAACATAAAATTTAGGTTATGTATGATAAAAAATTAATTCAGCTTTGCAGTTGATACGTGGCTGAGTAGGTTAATGCCCTAGAAGTAGATATACTCTGTGGTAATAGTGCATCCTAAGTTGATTGAAAAAGTTATGGAGTACCACTTATTACTGATTAATGTATTTACCTTTTTCTATTGCATTGTAGAACTTGTAGTTTACTCATAGCCTAAAGAATGAGGGTCCTTATCTTTTTGTATTACATACATACTTGTCCAGTTGGCAATGATTATCCATTTTTCCTTCTTCTTAATACATATATATTTCATTTATTTTTCTCTAAAGTGCAGAATATATGATTGGAATGTAATTTCTGTAGAATTCCAAAATTATTTTTTAAAATTAATACCGAAAATCAGAACCTGAATTCCTACATTCGCTAAAGATTTGCCATGCATTTGGAGGATGAAGTGACATTATCCCAAAGTTGTAGTACATAATCTCTTTTTGTAGAATGTAAGCTTTTGATTCATGATGAAATAATGTGCAACCATTTGCCATTCATTAATTTTGATTGACAGCTTCCAATTTTTTTATACTTGAGTATCTTAAATATGTAATATTTTAAGTGCTAAGTTTAGAGAGCATGGGCTTATGTGCAATTTAGTATTAGAATTTAATAATTTTGTTTTACACTGCAGTCCTGATCAAATGGGACTTCTGGATCCTGCTACATCAGATGGTCGGGTCATCTTTTTCCTTCCTTGGGAGAAGCATACAATTGCTGGAACGACTGACTCGCCATGCAATGTCACCCACCATCCTTCCCCCACAGAGGATGACATTCTGTTCATTTTAGAAGAAATCAAGAATTATCTTAGCCCTGACATTGAAGGTACCTAATAATTAGAGCGTGGCAAAATAGTCCTCAATATTACAAAAACTGTCACCTAAAACGTCAAAAATATTTTGAAGATATTCTCTTAAAAGTCAGAGATATGTTCATTAGTAATTTGCAAAATTTAAGTAATTGTTAGGGCTTTTAAGAAGAAAAATCCTTGTTTTATTTACAGAATATTCCAAGTCCATTTTGAATAACAAACTGGTTCATGACTAGCTATTTAGGGAAGGCAAAAAAAATTATTTTATCCAAACCATTTTAGTTCTTACCACTGCAGCTGATAAATTCCTTTAAATGATTTGTCTAGGGAAAATGAAAGAAAAAAATGCTAATTTTAGATAACAGATGATTCAAAATCATATCAGAAGGTATTGGTAAATGTTCACTAATTATCATTCATTTCAGTTTAATTTCCTTGATGGGAATGTGTCATTGAGTGGTGGTAGGCAATACTTCCATATGTTCTCCAAGGTGAAGGATGTGCGACGTTCATTCAAAATAAGTTTATACATAGAAGATGTATGCTCAATCTCACATTTTTTTATAGAGGCATTACCTCACAGTAGGCATTTCACTAACAGAGATTTTCTGCTAAATTTCCTGCCTTTCCCTTGTAGTCTCCATTGAGAATTTGAGATGTTTCACTCATTAACTTGAAGCTTTCATCTTTACTCAATAAATTAATTAATTTATTATGAAAATTTGAAGGTGCATCGGATGTGATTTGCATGAGGCACCCTTTACATCTTACAGTTGCTTCTTTACTGTTAATTGTGAACAATGAATCACTTAGGCTTAGGTGTGAAGAATCAAGATATTTGATTTTATCAACCAAAACCCTGAAACAAACTGAAATGCATATCTGATCCTATGGAAGCAAGCCGTCGCACCAAAAGTTTGCATTTCACATGCAAAGTAAGAATTTTAAAAAAAATCGCATAGTTAAGGAATTAATAAGGAATTTATCAGTTGCAGGGATAAGAACTAAAATGGTTTGAATAACTTTTGGACGTGCAGCTTTACTTCTATTTAAGTAAGCAAAACTGGTCAACATTCTGGTACAGCAAGGGAATAACTACAGCATAAACACAGTGTTATACTCAAGCTTTGCTGTATAGGTTCAGCGGACTCTCGTTAGCATGTTCTTGAAGGGACTCTGGATTCTGAACATTGTAACCAGGAAGACGTGCAAAACAGGGTAGGCATTCCATGGAAAGTCAATTACGTACTGGTTGGTTGCATAACTTGTAGGGGAATATTATCCTTCCGCTCATTTTAGCTCATGCCGTAGATAACTGGTGATCATTTATTGTAAAAATAGTTTATTTTCCACCTATTCTGCCTCCCAAGAAAATACATGCGATACCTAACGCTGATGCGTATTCAATTATTAATGATGGCGACAATTGTCGTCATCATTAATAACCAAACAGCACGTTTAGATTACAGATGCTGATTTCACAAAGTTCAGCGGCAAAGTTAGCAAAGCCTAGCGATATTTTTCTCTTCGCACTTCCAATGAAATAGTTAAGTGGGAGGACAGATGAATCTGTGGCGCGAATGCCCACTTCTCACTTAAAAGAGCTTTATGTTCATATTGCTCTTAGTAAATTACAATGATGCACTGAAAATGCTATATTTGTGTTTACCATTATGAACATTTTAATTTCATGAACAAATATTATAGCATTATAAGGATTGTCAGAACTCCTTGAAAGCATGAACAAATTGAGCTCCCGGCCCAAAAACATCATCTTTCCCATGAGTAATGGCGTTAACTTGATTGCTTGTAACAAACCAAAAATGGAATTTCCCTCATGTTCTCCACAAATATTGCAAAAAAATGCACAATTTCATGGAAATACATATAAACTTATGGTGGCTGGAAGAATTTGTCCAAGGTGCTTTGTTTTTATCATTTTGAGCCCTAATTCTTTGATAGTACAGTCTATTTTTATCTAAGCATTCATCACACTTTCATCGACTTCGTGACTGCTGACGAACTGTCGCCATCGCTTCCACTGTTTTTACAAATGTTGGAGGATATTTGGGCTCTACTTTGTCTTTCCCGGTCTCTTCTTCTTTTCTGTTCATAGATGTCATCTATTGACATCAATCTACTGATAAAAATATGAAATAATGAGATTCACCGACTTTTTCAATCACATTGGTAAGATGAAAAAATTATGTTTGGAATAGTTATTATTCATTTGTTATGTAATTATCCCCAGAAATAAAGCTTCATTTTTAGTAGTCACAAGTTCCAACAACCAACCTGCAGACTTTGATACCGGCATCACAGGTGACGCTCTCGTCAAAGGTCATACCCTCCCCTTCTCCTAACAGCTGATCCCAGCCCTCAAGGGTGTGCTCATGTGATGCCTCGTCACTCAGCGATGCAGAATTGTCCTCGTTTGTGCTGTGATGAAATAAAGAGGTCCGAAAGCTATTTCTTATGCACTTCGACGGAGTCGCAGGTATGCCTCACAAAATGCATCGCTTTCAGAATATTTACTTTTCTTCCTGACTCGAGAAGGCTGGCCAACCTCTCATTGACAAGTAGTTTCCTGTACTTATGCTTCATACATCGTATGATGCCTTGATCGAGGGTCTAAAGAACACTCATGCATTTGGAGGAAAAAACACCACTTTAACATTTAAAAAAAATGCGGTGTCTTGATGTGCTGCGCAGTTATCAATATATCAATAAGCGACAAAATTTTACGATTTTATCCACCCATCTTTGCATTCAATGCTCGCAGGAACTTTTTGAAAATTGTGGTGGTCATGCAGGCATTAGAGTTGCAATAATCATACGTCCAAGGTAATGTTTGAACTTGCTTGAAGCATTTGGGACGTTTATATTTCCCTATCACTTACGGAATCAGTTTTTCCGTTCCAATTTAATTGCAACATAGGACAGTCATCTTCTCCTTACTCATTTTACCTCCATGGCACTTATCTCCTGCCAGTGTTTTATCAGGAAAAAAATTAAAAAATAAACCTGTCTCAACAGCATTAAAAATGTTATTCGAGCTGTAGTTTTTTATGATGATGTAGACCAGGGGTCTCCAAACCTTTCAGCCCGAGGGCCGCATTAACCATCAAACAGCAGTTCGGGGGCCAACTACACGCTCGGGGTCCAAATAAAAAAGAATCAAAATATGGATGTTGCTTTTAATTATTTATTTTATAGTATTTTATTCATAATAAGTAGCGAATAAGGTTTTGCAATGTAGTGATTGGTTGGAAAACATAACGCACTACTGCGCGCCTCTATTTTAATTCGGTAAAAACATAACGTACTCGTAAGCGGCGGCTGATCTTGGCAGGTTACACGTAAATTTCCGTATTTTTTTCCGTAGACAAAATGGTCTCCAAGGGCCTGATGAAAAGGCCTCGCGGGCCACATCCGGCCCGCGGGCCGTAGTTTGGAGACCCCTGATGTAGACGATGATCACATATGCTGTTGCTCTTGCAGTTTTGATTCCATAGGCGACAGCGATAAAACACGAATATCGCATTAAAATGTGCTGCTTGTTGGGACCTTGCCAAGCATTGAATAGGTGATTCTAATGTTTGAGATTGCTTTTTTCTCACTTCATAAACATTTTTTTAAATCATAATATGACTATCAAAATAGTATTTTAAGCGATAACGATCTTTTTGAATGTGAGAAGTAAACCTCTAGAGTTTTATGCAATGTCTGATTAACCTACGAGGCAGTTATTTCCCTAGGACAAATTTGGCTTGGTCCTCCTCCAAACGTCCTAAAGACGTAACCAAAACGTGCTAACCATAGTTTTTTATATGCACTGTGATGGGGACCTGAGGAAATGAACGTCCAAATGAGGAAAACGTCCTAACGAGAGTCCGCTGTTTATTGTTATCTAATACATCCAGGTACTTGCATAGCAAAGCTTAGGCAATCAGTTTGGCTCCTGACAATACCTTTCCTTTATGAAATATTTTCTTATCTGTATTTCTTGAACCATTCTACTGAGCAGTACGAATGTGTGAACTGGCCTTATGATGCTTTGACTCATCAGCAAATTATATGGACTTTACATGACTTGCTCACATAGAAAAGAAAACAATGTGTGCACTCAATTTGCATGCATATAAATCCTGCCCTTTCCTGATCCTTGATTCATCCTCTTAAATATCGAGTGCCTTGTTTTATCTTTGATCATGGATGTATCATATGCTGCATATCTTTTGATTTGATAACATGAATTTTATAGAGCTGTGATTGTTCCTCTAATCAGAAAGAGTCACATGCATTTTAGGTTCAGAGAATGATATATCATTTGTCTCTTGATAATTCTAAATTTTCCTGAAGTGAAGGCCCTCCTATTATATTGAGAATTCAAATAATTTTGTCTGTCTTGAAATTAGTTTGATTCAAATTCATTTCCAGTTCGACGGGGTGATGTTTTGTCAGCATGGAGTGGCATCAGACCTTTGGTTTCAGACCCAAACAAGGCAGACACTCAGTCCCTGGCCCGTAATCACATCGTGCATGTTAGTCCATCAGGTCTTGTGACTATTGCTGGAGGGAAGTGGACCACCTATCGGGCAATGGCTGCAGAAACTATAGATGCTGCAATTAAAGGTATTTTAAAATGGGATTTTTGTGTCATATTATTTATTTACAAGTGCATTGCCTTCACTATCTGGGTATATGGTAGAGAGCTAAAAGCAAACAAAGTATTGTTGCCTTCCACGTGGCTTGGTTAAGAAGAAAATGTGTGGAATGGATATGACAATGATTGATGAATTCTTATGAATTGTCATGAATACCAATCACCTAGTTTGGGACTTGGTCACATCTGGATCACATACCTTTATCACAAACCCTTTTGGGTCATTGATTCCCTTGAGAGATACCCCTCTTTTTGTTCGAGCTGCTTCACTCTCCCCATCGTAGGGGGGGCGGAGTGGTGTTCACCATGTACTAATGTCAGCTTTGTAAGTGAAGTTGTTAACCACTGCCAAAATGACAGCTGTTCGCGCCCTGGTTGCCTTGTATGCCCCTTACATGGAAATATCCAAAATAATAAAAGGGAACTTAAAAGGGGCTAGCCTTAAACCAGGAACACAAAAACTAAAGATTCTAGGGATTAATTAACAGGAAAACTAAATCAAGGGATTGCAAAACACAAAATAGGAAGAATGTGATGGGCAACTCCACCGCGTGCTTGCCTGTATATTTTGGTGGTGATCTCCGTGGGGCCCCGTTGACGTTGGGAGGCTACACCTGCACATGTCTCTCCGTGTGCTCCTCCACACACTAGTCTTCCGACCTCTCTCACTCACTGCACAGGTCGTACTCACATTCACTCACTGTCTCATCAGCGGTCAACAAAAAACTCACTCCTCCCTCCAAGCACCACCATAAGGCCGCAGGCATTAACTTCCGCCCTAACAAACACACGGCGAAATGCGTGCCACGTCACCAGGGAGGAAGGTTCAAAAGGAAAATAAAAAAGGACCCCGTCCCACAAATCAACGGGTAAACAACAGCAATGAACTGCGTATGTACAGTGGAAGCCCGGTTTAACGAGTGCTCATAATCCCTCGGAAATCACTCGCTAAATCGAGCGCTCGTTGTATCCGAAAGTGTTGAATAAAGCCACCTAATTCTCATAGTCGTTCGTATTTACCGTTTTTCTTTTGTTTCAATGGTATTTGACGAAGGTAAACAGCAAAAAAAAGTCGTTTCAGGCACAATCTGGTGGAATATCAACTAATTTTAAGAAAGAAACAGGACATTTTCCATTACATAAAATATTAATTCCTCCAGTTTCGGTGTTTTTCTTCGAGTTCTTCTATTTTTCGATCGCCGAAGAAAGCTGTAAAGACACCGTAACTAATCTGAATTAAAATATTAGGTATACTGTAGTTTTTGGATAATTTTGCGAATATGTCATGACGATAATATCAACTTTGTCGAATTTTCGAATGTGAACCAGTACGTCCATCAGTTGGGAAAATTGTCCTGAAGGTTCACTGAAATACGGCATGTACCGGTGGTCGAAGATATTTCTCGCATTGTCACCTTTTCCTAGCAGTTTCTATGATTCAAATTCAATTATCTACCTCAAATTAGTGTCATCAAGTATTTATTTACACTAGAAAAGAAAATACCTCGGTGGATTGGCTAGCACATCATGTTTCGTGCAAGTGTAGTCAGCTTTCGCCCTTAACATCGGACCGTTTATGGGCAGTCCTGCAGACCTTTGCTGACAAAACCACTTGAATAGTGCAGATTCCATTTAAGGATGTTCCCCATGCCGCAAATGTTTTTGGCTGCTAGGTCGTCCTAGTTCGGTCACTGCTGCATGAATTTTATCTTTGTTCTTTAATATTGTGAACAACGTAGATGACGACACACCAAACTGCCTCCCGATATCAGTCTTTGAAACCTGTTACTTTCGCACTCGTCTATAATTTTAATTTTGGTTTTAAGGTCCAAAGATTTACGTTTCGCGGACATGGTGCTGTTGCACAAACCACATGAGACAACTCCGCCCCTCCGACCAAGAAAACTCCGCCCCTTCGACCGAGTAAACTCCACCCCTCCGACCGAGTAAACTCCGCCCCTCCAACCGAGTAAACTCCGCCCCTCCAACCGAGTAAACTCCGCCCCTCCGACCGAGTAAACTCTGCCCCTCCGACCGAGTAAACTCCGCCCCTCCGACCGAGTAAACTCCGCCGCTCCAACCGAGTAAACTCCGCCCCTTACCTACATCACAACTCTCTGCTGCCGTGTGATTGGGCGCATCGAGTTGACGGAATGGTTTGAGTTTTTCAATCGCTCCGACAGATTGCTCTCATTCTGTTGAATGTTCCCTCTTCTACTCTCAACTTGCTTGTCGTCCGCCCACTCCCCTCTCACTGATGACTGGGCCTAACAAAAGAAGAACGTAAAATGGGAGCGCGCACAGTGTACTCAAGGCCGTAAATCACTAATGTTTGGACATAACTGGCTTTAGGTGTTGCAGATATGGCTCACATCTTGAATATTTAGTTTAATTAACAGATAATACAAAACAAAATAATTAATTTTTGCTAGGTGGTGCATCGCCCTCGAGAGATATGTCGTAATACCGAGCGTATACTGTGGAAAGAACTTTTTGGCCTTGCTATATATCCACTTTATTTTACATGTAAAACATAGGCCTTTTGGCGGTACAAAGACAATCACTCACTAAAACGGGATTCTCGCAATAAGCCGTACTCACTATACCGGGCTTCCACTGTACATAGAAAATTGCTGTGAGAAAAATCCACCTGAACTATATGGCTGACAGTTTGGCCAATTTTCTATGTACTGTCAAACTTTGCCAGATTGACAACGGAAATGTTGTTTGCTAGAGAGCCTCTCGGTCGTTGGTCATCATGTTGTAAGGACGGGTCATTCCCATCAATTAAAGTATACTTATGTTACTAAGTGCGGGAGTTCTTTCGATAATATTTAACCCGAGATCCCTCAGCAACGGACCCAAGAGGCTTCCCTAAATGCAGGTTGAAATTTATGCAGTTTCCCAATATCTACCAAGCTTCGCCAAGTGGAATGATGATTTGCTTTTAGATGTTTTTTTCAATAGCTATTTTCAATTTTTTTTTGAGAAAGATCAAAACCTAACGACAAGAGTAATTTACTGGTCTTAGCTATCATTTTTTACTTTGGCCCAGAGTTTTAATATGCTTGTTATATTTTTCTTTACCATGCAAGAACTTCCCTCTTATTGCCATAGCTAAAATTCAGTTACTCCTAAAGCTTCGTATCCATTCTGACAAGTTCCAGAAACATGATGTGCAACATGTGCCAGGGGGGTTGTGTTTGAATCGCTCGTAATTATTCCGAGCACGTAACTAAGGAGTCACGTGGCACAATAACAAATGGTTCGACATTTTGGCGTGTTTAAAGCACTCGGATGGATATCTTAAGCGAGTGATATGTTGTTTATCGTGTCTATAATCAGGTTATTATATTCCATCAACAGAATTTCGGTGAAAAAATACGATAGGGAAGACTGCATGAGATTTTTACGAGCAGTACAAATGCATCAAAATCTCGAACCCTTCGTGATTGTACCACGTGACTCCTTGGTTACGTGCTCGGAATAATTACGAGCGATTCAAACACAACCCCCCCGGCACATGTTGCGCGTCATTGTTCATGCTGTTTCCAATTCCCAGCGACATCTGCAACATTTGTATGGTCACAGAGGTCTGAAGTGCAAGACTAGAGTTCAGTCTGTACAGTTTACAGTGTTTTTTGAGTGATTTGTCGGTTAAGTTGAGCGAATATGGACAACTCTGCTACTTCAGATTTTGTGGTAATGGCTTAATAATATGAACTTAAAAAAAAGGCGAAAACGACTGAGATGGTGGATTAGAAGTATTTTAGCGAAAAGACATTCGGAAGGAGCCTATGACTCATTGATGTGAGACTTATGTCTCCAAAGGGGGTATGAGAATTTTGTTAGAATGACAGCAAATGATTTTTAATTTTTACTTAACCTTGTTGGGCCGGAGATTACGAAAACCAGGAAATGTCGAGAACCAATTTCTCCTAGTGAAATGTTAGCGACAACCCTTCGTTTCTTAGCGACAGGTGATAGCTACAGTTCTTTAATGTATCTACATAGAATCTCCAAATCGTATGCATGGATGAATTTTTTTTCCAGCCCAGAGCATTTTGAGTCCGGTGGAGGACGTTTGTTCTGACGTTTCTTGTGAACAGGTGCTGATGGTTGTGTAGAGTTTGTGGATGGATCTGGTACAGCAGCAGGTTCTGATACTACACTATCTATGGATTTTTCAGCCTTCCTGTTATCTTCACTATTATCTTCTGTGGGTGGGTCATCAGGGTAGTCCTCGTCAAGGCCAATTTGGGACTAGTCATGCAGAGTTTAAAAATAGAGAAGAAAAAAATGAATTTGGAATCCAAAACTATTATTATAAAAAGTATACGCCAATATAAGTACATATACTCCAAGTTACTTATGTTTTGTGACAAAAACAATGTTTAATTCTATGGTGAAAAGTTTAAATAAAAAATGGAATAGTTTAGTACTTATATCATAATTTAACAAATGTCAATTATGTTTAGGTACAAAGCAATGAAAAAGGATGGGATGATGTTGCCAAAGGATTTTATTCTAAATGGAACTATCCGAATGTCATTGGTGCACTTGATGGCAAGCACGTTGTTCTCCAAGCTCCTGCAAACAGTGGTAGTTTGTACGACAATTACAAAGGAACTTTTAGTATTGTGCTCATGGCATTGTGTGATGCTGAGTACAATTTTTTGTATGTGGACGTAGGTGTGCAAGGACATGAGTGTGATGCTGGTGTATTGTTGGGCTCATACTTGTATGCTTGCTGTTGAGCAAAATACGCTGCAAATTCCACCTAAACGGTCTTTACGAGGAAGAGATGTGGACATGCCCTTCGTAATAGTTGCTCACAATCCATTTGCTATGTCAGAGCGTATTATGAAACCTTTTGTGGGAAGACATAGTAAAGGTTCGATTGAAAGAGCTTTTAATTATAGACATTCAAGAGCTAGGAGGGTTATTGAAAACGTTTTCAGAATAATGAGCAGTGTATTTAGAGTTCTCAGAAAACCTATGTTACGGCAACCCGAAACAGCAAGGTGGGTTACGTTTAGCTGTGCTTATTTGCATAACTTTTTAAGAAAGAATTCTTCTGCAGAGACATACTCTTCTGCTCATGTATTTGATTCAGAGGATGACAACGGAAATGTTATCAACGGAAATGTTATCAACGGAACTTGGAGAAATGAAGGAGTGGAGCTTCCTTGACTTCGATGGTGTAAGCAAAGAGGAGAAAATCCTGGCACATTTGCCCGTCAAGAATTGGCTCACTTTTTTTACAGTCTGCCACTGCGGTGGCAACATCGATATGCTTAGTTACAATTACATATCAGGGCCATACTTTAATTAACCTTTAATATAACGCTTAAAAATTAGTCGTAAACTATTTTTTACGATTTTTAATATGGTTTAAAGTTATAACAGGAAAAAATCGTCGTTACGTACTTGAGTAAGGGGGGGGCGGGGGGAAGAGTGTTTGACATAGCGTAACACTGCATTACATAGGGGAGAGGGGGGTGAAATGACAAAAAAGTGTGTTCCGTAATCAAAGTATGACCCCTGATTAATTAACTGATTCATTTTCGTTTGTATCAAGTGAATATACATAATTAAAATCTTATGATACATGTTAAAATTGTTATTTTACTCACCAGGTTTAGTGTACTTGTATGTTTAACTCGTTCAGTGGTTGTTTACAGAAAACTCAACGAACTAAAATATTGCTATTTAGGCACGTAAATATCCTTAGCACCAGCACCACTTTTCTTGCTCTTTTCTATTTTCGTTTTTTCTCTCAAGTACTGTGACCTTAGTGAATGAAGTTTCTTCTCAACTTCTTCAATATCACTTTCCAGAACTTCACAAATACACTCTGACTCGGTTGCACTGAATTGAAAATTTACAAAGGTACTAAACAGGCATGATTCTTGTTACTGGTGCAATTAATTTCTGCCCTGTGTTTGCAGCACTTAAATTATTACTGGTATAAGTAGAGACAGCCCGGTATTTATTCGTAATGAAATGTTAAACTTAGATTTAAATGAGCATGTTCTAGGATATGAAGTGACGACTTTAAAAAGTTGGATATGTGTAAATATTGAGGAGCTACTTGATCGAATTCCTTTATTTTCTCACACAAAGGCTGATGGAGAAAAGTATTTTGTCCATAAATATTGCATTTAAATATTCTTGTTTATTAAAATATTTATTTTGAATATGCATTTCATTTTTATACAACTTTGTGAGGTTGTGCATCAAACTTCATTCATGTGCTTCTGCCGTAAACGTTTTTAATGTTGTTGCTTTCTTGTAATATCTACATCAGCAATAGGTAAAGTAATGCTGAAAATTTGTGATGTTATTCAAGCAAAATTACCCTGCACAACTGGTTGTCATTTTGTTAATCGATTTGCTGGAGAGGCGCCAGCTATAGGTTTTAGGGTTTGGAACAGCGAGTGTTGACTACTGCGCGTGTCCCGGGGACATGTTGCAGTCTGTTTCCATTATCTGTGGCACAAGTTGCGGCACATGTTGTGTGCCTCAGTCCCTTGGTACATTTTTGTCCCTAGCACTTGTGCCGCAACATGTTGCAAACTATTTCCATTTTAACATATTTCGGGCATATGATGCACAACATGTTGCGGGACAAATTTGTGGTAATGGAAACAAGGCTTAATGCCCACCTCATGTTAGGTACCCTAGATTAATTCCACTGGAATTTTCTCTTCTGTCCAAACGTTAAGTCCCCATCGAAAGCATTTTCTGATCCACACACGGCCAAACAGTGTTGCACTTCATGATTTAAAGAATCTTGATACACTCTATTGCAACATTTTGGGCTGCACTGAATGTTTCCTGTCACATTTATGCTGAATTTTGTACACTCAGGATAGATGTACCTATCGCATTTATTTGCTACATTCGCACACCATCAAGGCATGCAAAACTCTCTGCTAAGGTTGATAAAGATTAATCAGATACTGAAGAGGAGGATAGGTGAATTGATGTCCAGCACTTTGTGAAATAAATTATGTTATGACCAAATCATTTGAGAATTTCCAAGTAAGTATAATCTTCCCCAGATTCTCCCATTCGTCGTCTAATTCTTCCCATCCCATGGGATGAATAATTTGGATGACAGCAGATTGTCTTGGCTGTGACTCAAGACGTATCATAAGCTTGCATGTGGTGCAAAATGCTACTTCTTGTTTTCTCAAGCCGATTTTGAAGTGCCACTGAAGATAATAGAAAAAAATAGGAAGTATATCTCTTGTAGTATTAGTTGATTGATTAACTGAACTTTTGAGGCAGGAGCTGAAATGCAACATTGGCATGAAGTGCCGTATAAATGAATCATTTATAAGAAACATGAAGGTGGAATAAAATTCTTTAACTTACATTTTAAAAGTTATTCTACTATTGTGGGATATGTTGTCAGTGAAAATCAACACATATTCAAGGAATTCATATTTATTCATTTCTATGAAGATAATTAATTACTATTGCACCACAAGTTGATTAGTATTTATCACTTCCAGTGCTAAAAAATTGAATATACTCCAGCATTTCTTGGTGTAAAGAGAGACCTTTAAAATGAGTGACATCCTTGTGTTAAATTAGGGCCATGTTAAATTTACTACTTCTACTTACTGCTACATTATTTCATCTTACCTGTATTACAAAAAGTACTGCTGTAATTGTCTTTTCTGAGCCATCATTGATTCTACAGTCACATGATTTCCTTCCCCAAACGGCATTGGATGTATTTACATATTGGCTGCATTTGTAACTGTCAACGGTGCTATTATCTTGGGAAGGGTATAAAAAGTGTATTTTTTCCTCCATCCGGAAAGTTAATTTTCATATTTCCATTAGGTTAACAATTATTGAGATACAGATTTTTTCAACATTGCACAATTATGAAATACAATCCTCTCCCTCCTATTAACCTTTATCTTACGAGGTTTTTCGCCGGCTGTATATCTAGACTACCGAGGTTTTTTAAACTTTCTGCCACTAAAACGTAGTGTTTTAGAAAAAAAATTATTACAAGAAAAGTATTTGTTGTATCACAATAAAATAAAAAGTGCTCTATAGAGTTTTTACAGGGCTTTCATGAGATTTAATTTTATAGGGATAGTAAATATAACAATATTTTAAATCATAGTTTAATTTTTGTTTATGTAAAACAATTTCAATTATTTTCGACTGTGAAGGGTATTTTGGCAAAAGAACGAGCAATCCCTCTACAAAAATGATGTAACACAACGCCCTTAGTTCAATTTAAAGTTTTCAAGTAATGGAATGGTATATAACCATAAAAAAATGGAAAGTATGACAACTGCCTTTTTCCGAGTCTCTCCGTTTTTCTCTTCCAAACACTATGAAAGACAAATTTTTCACCCTAATACTTATGTGTTTTTTTCATTATAAATACTTTATTTGAATTGATTAATTAGTTTTCCGTCTGCTGTGCTTGTTTTATTCCTTCCTTTTAGACAATATTTTACCGGATTATCGATGTAATTACGTTCAAACTCATGTTGCGTAGTAATGTTATTTTCGTGTTCCGAAAGTCTAAGAAAATTTCAACATTGAAAAAAATGTTTGTATCTACATTATGGATATAACTCCTACGCGCAGTAACCAAGCAATAGATGCGACATAAATTGATTGTTTTTAGCCATTGATGGACCACTTCTAGCTCACTTTAGCAGACCGTTCCAATTGCGTCAGAAGTGAAAAACCACAGTCGTTGTTTTGTGCTGAGCGGTGATGTAGTAGCTGATGCTGTAGTAACTCACTCTAACCCTTTCTTTTTAGAGACGATGTCTCCAAAAAGAAAGGGTTAGAGTGAGGGAAAATATTCTTGATAAAGAAGGGGGAAGAGATAGGTGGAGGATGGGAGGGGGAGGTAGGGGTAATTGAGAGATATGAAGAAGTGAGACGGAGGGAGAGAGATGGAGGCTCAAGGTACTGCTGAGGGTTGATGATAAAACCTAGTACATACAGCAATATTTTTTATATTTATAATACGAAAACATGAGTGCACCTTGCATAAGGAAAATTACTGTAGTTCAAAAACGTAAATAGCAACTTTGGCAATAAAACCCATATTTATGAGATGTCATGTAAATTTCGTAAATACCTGCACATTTTCCTTTGAACTGAATATTATCATAGTGATGTCGGCCAGCTACGCATTTCATATACTGAAAATTGTGCGATAGATCATGAAAAAGAGGTCTACACACAGCCCAACTTCACATTCCGGGCACCAAAGTCGTGTTTCTTAGAAATATACTGATGAAAAATGACTCGTCCTTTGAACGACACAATCACCTCGCTCCCAAATAATTTTGTTTCCAAAAAATAATTTAACAAAATCGAGGAGACTATTCTCTATCGTGAGTGTTGCTTGATTTTTATCTAATCCATCCGGTGAGCGCATGCTCTGCTTGAAATTCCGTAACGGTAAACACCAGGAGGGCTCAACATCCGTGTCACTGTCTCCATCACAACTGCTCTCTGTCAGAATTTCTATATCTTCCTCTTATTCCAGAAGTTCACTTGCAAAAGCCATATTGCTAGAACTACGATATTACTAATAATATTGTCTCAAAAATACTCATGCCACAGCCTACAACACGCTTGAACGATAAGTTTCAGGAGAGACTTCTCACCGAGCCAGTCCGCGATGATATGAAAATGTTAGTCAACAAATTTTCAGACGGGTAGGACTTCGAAGTGTGTATGCAGAAAGGCTCGTATGCTATCAAAGGCATCATTCAACATCCTGTTATCTTGATTTGTGCTCACGTAAAGATTCCCTTTCCTCCTTACCAGCGAGATAAGCAAACTCGAACAAAGAGGATGAGTCATTCACAGCACAGATGGTCCAGCGGAACCTATTACGCGTATGGAGATAAGGAAAAAACCTCTCATGAAATTAAGATGCTCCTATCCTTGAGTGCTTTCTGAGAAGATAAGGATATAATTGGGCTATATATCCTCTGCTGTCATGGCAAAAGGATGAAGTTTCCTGGTCTCACACCAAGTAAACAAACCTAGAGTAAGGAGATGTATCATTTAGGTGAAAGATGGTCGAATAAAATCACATTATCTTGTCATAACAAAGAAAAAATTCTCAGATAGGAGGACCTTCTACATTCTGAATGCTTCTCTTATAGAAATATATATCTTTGTGTGGGCTATAACTTCATTTGTACTGAGGAAAGTATTCAGTTCCCTTCTCATACAAACAGCATGCAAACCTTGTTTACGGGAGTTGGATTCGTCATGTTATATTACGTCAAACAACATATAATACGGTGAGAAATCCAAAGAAAAAAATTCAGATGGAAGAAAGATGTATTCTTAGTCAAATGACGCAAAAAAAATATGACTTTCTATCATTTGACAGTCCCAGGGACCTTGAGAGTGAAAGGAGGACGCAGTGTGCCATATGAACACGCTCGGCAGTCTAGCGATATTTTTTTTGTGCCGGAGAGTCACGCTCGGTAGATAAAGGTTAAGGAAGCTTCACTGTATTTCATTGCTGTCATTTCAGCCGAGGTCAATAACTTAACTTACATAGCCTATAATATATTCTGCCACTTGCCATACTCATGTACCTGATGATGTCGCCTATGCGACGAAACCGGTCGACTTATAGAAATAAACTGTGAAAAAAGTACCATTTCATTTAATTCTTTAGAATGGATTTTCACAAAGTGAAGCCTGAAACCATCGAGTTTACATAGCCTATAATGGCATAGTGATGGTATAGGATTTGGCAGGGTAGCTAAGGACCTGGAATACCTGGAAAAGTCATAGAAATTGAGAATGGACTCTGAAAACATGGAAAAGTGATGGAAAATTAGAAATTAGCCTCGAAATATGATTTTCCAAGTCAAAATATAATTAATTTCAATAAGTGAGGCGTACCATTTTAGGCACTGTCTGTTGGTGTGTGGGCATAAAAGTTTTTAGTATCTTGCTTGAATGAGGAAGAGGAGCTCTTATTTGATGTTTAGCAATTAATTATGTATGCTCCTAAGTACGGCATGATCGAGAGAGGTAACTAGAGTGTTTCAAATACACTCAACGTTGCCTAATATGCCTCCGTTTGGTGGTCAGTGCGAGTAACACTTGGGGCAGGCAAGCAGCTGGTAATCCGTCACTGACTGAGACGGTGAGTCCACCACCTAATTGTCTTTGAATTTCCCTCATTGTGAATGAGATGTAATAATAAAATGCCATCAGAAGGGAAGCGGAATTTCCCCCTGAGTAAAAGTGGGGTTGCTCCATTTTTTGGGAAACTTTATTCCCTCATAGTACGTGTATTAATGTGTCTTGCACCTTCTTTAAAATACACACAAACCAAAGAACAGATATTTTCGCCTGGAAAAATGAAAAGTTAGACCTGGAAAACCTGGAAAATTCTTGGAATTTCATAATCTTCCATCTGTAGCTACCCCAATTTAGTCTATTGGTTGGTGGTTTCTTTGAAGACATTATTTCCCTCACAGTGACCTTCTTGATGGACCATAATAACAAAAAGAGTTTTTCATGTTAATACTTCTGAAGTTTCCATGAAAGTTAGGGAACCTGAGAAACGTAGTGGTCTACGCATTGGACCAGCAAGGCAGTCTGTGGTCTGATTTCTGGCCCTGGTTAAACTCTCCAGTCAGTTCGATGTACAAATGTACAAACCTTATTTCCTCTCCATACAGGGGTTCGACTAACAAGGTCCTTCCTATGTCTCCTCCTACATAGATCTCTTCTCCCTTTCCATCTCACGGATTTTTTTTCGCACTTCAGTATAGCCCTATGCTAATAATGTATGTATCGTGCTTCCCTTTTCAGAGGATCATCATAACTAGAATGGCAATAATTTTTGACCCTGAGGTTTGCCATATGGACGTGAGTAAAGATTCAATTCAATTTTAAATACCACGAGAATTAAAATACCCAAGTCTTAAAAACCTGCTTGTGGGGATAATTTTTTTTCGCATGGCAATTTTCTTCGTACTCAGCCTTGTGCCTGATATGGACGGACACAGTTGGGCTACTTTGTCACCTAGACAAAGGTGAACACAGGCCCAAAAGTGAATACAGGCAGGCTTGGATTCCAAACGAGGGTCATTTATATGGCCCTATTAATTTTTTTGTCTGTGTTCTCATGAAATCACAGCAGTGTTATCTGAGAGTTTCTATACACAACCTAAATGGTGTTAGTTGAAATTACTTAAGTCATGAAATATCTGCTGGAGAGCACCTGTCTTCTTTAATTTTTCATGTGACCAGCTACTGGTCTCAAGCCAACTCATCAGGATTCCCAGACTGAAGGACTGTACTTGGAAGGAGGTCATAACTGGAGCCCGACAATGTTCATCAGATTGGTGCAGGACTTCGGTTTAGAATGTGAAACTGCTCAGCATCTTACTGCATCATATGGAGACAGAGCCTTTGCAGTTGCTAAGCTTGCTGCTTTGACTGGGAAGAGATGGCCAATCATTGGCAAGAAATTGCATCCTGAATTTCCATATATAGATGCTGAGGTGTGTCTTATGAACTAAACTAGAAGTTTATAAGAGGCTGTCCATACTCTAAAAAATGAATTCTGGTTCTGAAAAATGACCTCTATTTTTATTTTCCTCTATTCCAGTCATCTGAGCATAATGTCAGTTGTGTATTATGTGAGGGTAGGGCATGTCATGTGTTGATAATTCTGAACGAGTAAATTTAATGAGCTCAGATTTGTACAAGCTAAAATTTATATTACAAAGATTGTAAAAGTTGCTAATTTATGGCTTTTGAAAAGAGATAGGCCAGCCATGTGCCAGTTCAACATTATAAGAAGTTTCAGAGGGGTAATTCAGTTCAGATTATAGTATGCAAATACTGCCTTTGGCTTAAATGGATGGTATTATCCATACACTAAGCTAACACATAATATGTATGTAATATGAGTTCATTTACCCTCAGTTTTTGCATCAAGTCATGAGTGTTGATTTAGTGTAACTTGATTTTTTAGTGTAACTTGGTTTCATTCAATTGTGAGACTTTTTCTCTTTGTGCCTTCCCAAGAAATTGTTATAAAAAAGGGGCGTAAATATGACATATTTTAAGCGATATTTTTTTATATTTATTTAGACCATTTTTATTTTGAATTTTTATAATTTTATTCTAGAAAAAGAAACTTTTAAATCCTACACTCAACTATTTTGCTTGTGAAATTGATGATGATCAAACATTCTCTGCCTAATTTGCATGGAAAGATTCTGTTTTTTGTGGCCCAAGAAAGTGTGTAGCTGCACTTTTTAAAGGCTACAATACCACTGTTGAGGGTGTGATGTCAGCTTTCAACCATTTGAAATAAAGTGTGAATATTTTGTTCTGATTTTGTACTACTTTTGTATGGCTTTGACCAGCATAGGGCTGGATACAACTGGGTTGGCATTTGGCCATCCAGAGGAATAAGGGCTGAGATATTCTTCTTTAATAAATTCTCGGAAGTTTTAGTCTGATAAATTGCATGTCAAAAACTAAAAAGTGCCTGATAAGAATAGTTAATTAGTAAATTATGATTTTTGAAAACACTTTCTGTGTTTTTGGAATATACATAAGTCCTTTTAAGAGAAGTGCAAACTTGAGTGGTGAGAGAAACGTGAGGAAGGGGATTCCCTTCGCTGTTGGCAGTTTCGTATGTTTCATATGTTTGTTTAAAATTTTCCTCTTTCCTGATGATGCAGAGCAGAGTGAGAAACAAGCTTTTTATATTATAATTATTGAAAGTTTTTTATACCTGAAGTTATCATTATGGTTTCATAAATCTGTTTATTTTGATACATACCTGTACACATCTTCTTAGATGATAAATTGATCATTTCAGGTTCGGTATGCTGTTAAAGAGTATGCTTGTACTGCTATTGATGTGATAGCCAGGCGTTTAAGGTTGGCTTTTCTGAATGTCCAGGCTGCTCAGGAGGCTCTTCCTGGAATAATTGACCTTATGGCAGAAGAACTGCATTGGAGTGAAAAAGAGAAGAAAGTCAGTAGTTACTTTTCATCAAAATAAATAAAATATAGAAATGAAAAATATAAACTAAATGAATATAGTAAATAATGGTTATTTCTGAGTTAAATTGCTGCATATATGAAAATGTATGCATGGACTGAAAACCATTTACTGAGGAACATAATTTCTGTTATGTGACTGGTTATTAATGGTGTACTCTTTTTGTATCCTTTGTAATTGGCCTTGAGCTGTTTTTGGACTTCATTAAATAAATAAATATCAGTTAAATCCATATGTTCTCTGGAAGTAAAGCATGCATGTACTTCCATTTGTATTGCCTAAAAGCCAATGATAAGTTATTATTACATTTCATAATATCTCTGCTGTTGCTTGTCCATTTCTGTATCCAAATTAAACATGTATTTTCCATAATTTTCTTTTGTTCAGGCCCAGTTTGAACTTGCTACTCATTTCCTTCAATCAGAAATGGGGCATAATGTCAACAGGGCTAGCCAAGAACGAATACCTATAAATCTAACCAAAGAAGAGGTGGCCACGTATCGGAAAAGATTCCAAGTCATTGACCAGGAGAGGAAAGGATATGTGTCTATCAATGACATTCGCAGAAGTATGGAGGTAAGTTTATCCTCTTAAATGTTACCGGCTTAAAGTAGCAGTCAGTCAGCCTTTCTTTGAGAACTAAGCTCCTGTTTGGTAGGTAATATATCAATTGAAAAATATAATATGTATTTTGATATTTACGAGGGGGTAATATTTACAGTAGAAACTCGAAAATACGAAACTCAAAATTACAAAATTTTGATTTTACGAAGCAAAATCTTCGGTCCTGACCAAAAGGGTATCTAAGTGCATGTAACAGTACGCGATATTTTGATATAACGAAGTTTTAAAATTACGAATCTCGGGTCTTGGTCCCGACGTGAAAAAGTTACTCGTTTATATGAACAGTGACGGTGCACAGCAACGTTTTTAGGCGCTCCTTGTCAGAGTAAGACATAATTAATCATCGTTGCCGAATACATTGTGCACTGAATGTGAATTACTTGAACGATAACTCATTTTTCAATGCTACAATAGTAAAGGTGTGGTTTCGCTGGGGCGTCCCACGGCTGCGTCCGGCATCCGCGTCCAGCAGTCGGAAGTCACTACCGTATTCATCCAATATATATCAAATGAGCCTGGTTTCGCTGAGACGTTTCGGCCATCGCGTTTGACTGCTGATGCCTAACGTCTGCGTCTCGATGGCTCTTGAAGCAGTCCCATGCGGACGCCTAGTCAGGCAGTCCCAATTTTCTGTAATTTTTCTGCTCTCTTCTCTTTGCATTTTATGCCAAGCGTCCTTTCCAGCCTATTTCTGTAAAACTACTTGCAAAATTTGGTCGCCTTTTCTTCGTCTTCCAACAAAATCAACAGAACTAATTGTCACCATCCATTTCAGCTCAAAATCAACTCACTCTCAGGAAACGCAAACCGATACTAAATTCGTAATTAAACTAAATACATATTCTGCCACATCGCCCAGCCGTGGAAATGGGACCTGGACGCCTGAATGAAACCACCCGACCACGTAGTCCAGCCGCGACGTCCAGACACGGCGGTTGGACATGGCCACTGGATGCCCCAGTGAAACCAGACCTTAAGGACGACTTTGAATCGTAGGCATTGTAGTACATAAAATATTAAACCAGTTGGACAAAAAAAAATTAATTCGGCTTTGTTACCACGAGTCCACAGTGTTACGTAATGAGTAAAAAAACGTAAATTAGTCGTGTGCAGATATACTCACCGACGAGAGACTAATTGCTACAACCAGCATTTTCCTATCATGATCCCTGCCATTTTTCGCTGCCGGTTTTTCCCAAACATAAATCCATGATGAGTATTCCTAGTACAGAAATCGTTTGCTGTGCGCTTGTGCTAAAAAACTTTGACATTTATCGGAGATGGTGCTGTTGTTCGAGTGGTAGATTCAGTTGTGAATAAAATCCAGGGAAGCTTTTTTCCTATTTCATACTGATTACACTCAGCCGGAATAATTGTCAAGCGACATAGTTATTCCGGCTGGCTATAGCTATTATCGAAAGAATCTGGTTTAATTTACCGCCCTAATTGAGCATTTTGATGTTGACATCGAGCAAATTACCCTTCCCTTCTTCCGTCGCCAACAGCCTAGGTAACCAGAGAAAATACGAGTTCGCTTGGTTCATACGACCAATTATTTTGACGCACATTAATTCTAAAGTATGTCTAATTTTGGAAAATAGTGTACCTTTCTCCCTTTTTGCTCCAACCCAGTAATAGAAAAAATATCCTAAAAAAGAGCTCAGCTGCGTTCCTGCTGATTGATAAGTAATCAAATAAGGGTTTTGTAGCTTAATCCTTATTAGAGATATAAACAAGAAGAGGATTAGTGGAACCATCCTATGAGATACCGAAAGTCACGCCATCGGAGAGGAAGCAGAAAACCTCGTCAGTATCCTAGGCCTATTGGAAGAACTTTCATTTCTTCCTTGGGTTATTGGACGATACCCCCCGGAGGACATAGGGGGTGGGAGTTATTTGTTACTTACCAGTGCGGAAGCAGGATACCGGATTGGCCAGGATCTTAAGGTATTGAGGCATTACTTGTCGCAAGTTAGCAGTTCATTGACTGCAACCCCCAGCAGTTAAATATCGATAGATCACAATCGCCAAGCTTGTGAAGATGGAACACTAGAGCCGGCGACGGTAGAGCCAGCGGCAGGGGCCATTAAGGAAAGCAGCGACGAAGACGAAAATGACCAAGTCCTGATTTCTCCTAATAAGAATGAAGTTTTGCCCACTCTCGATACATTACATCGATTCCAAATTGTTAATGATGTCGACTTCCAGTTCAGTTTGCATTTATCTAAATTTTAGGCCATGGTGGGAGTGACGATGGAGTGAAGCAAATTGCAAAAAAATTGATTTTTTGTTAAATGAATGATTCTCTTGACAGGAGAGCTTAAGTATTTTATATTATATGCGTTCATTCGTTTGTCATAGGTCTTATTGAATTATCATTCACTGATTCCCTTTTCTGAGACTGCCCGAATGGATCGGAAATTAAGAAAATTCAAAATGGAAATGCCCGCACATTTCTATATTCTTTTTCCCCCATCCAGCAATCCTCACCAGGAAAATTCACCCAGATTTCCATCTCCGTTGCTCCAAATCCTCGGCTTACTCTCCTCCATCATCTTTCTCACTTCCGGCAAACCTATCAAACGCTTCCCTTCTCTTGCATACTGGTCTTATTTCCCCCTCAAGTGACCCTCCGTGTCCCCCCCTCCCCTCTCTAAGGGTGGGCACGAGTCATCACCTTCATGCCGAAGCCCCCGTGCTGGCCCTCAAGGAGATCAGGCCCCTTTGTATGCCCCCTCCGTCCCACCTCCTCAACACTAGGTGTAAAAGCCCCCTCTCTCCAGAGGCATGCCCTCCCTCTCCACTGATGCAGCGGGTTGAGTTAAGGGAGGAGGAAGATAAGATGTGACAGGAAGATGAGATGTGACTATTCGACATAAAGCCGATGATTCATTCGATGTTTATTCCTCGTGCACATCCCTTGGCCTTGACTCCCAACTATATCAACCTCCCAAGTGACGTACGATACTCCAGGACCATGGGTCTCATAGCTGTTTTTGTGAGAGGGTGAATGGAGTAACTCCTGCAATGACGGGGAGAGACAGCTGATTCTGGCCTGGTGCGTGGCCTGACCTGGAGCTGCAATGCTGGGGGACAAAAATCTCCTTGCTCGATCAAAAGCAGAGGAAAAACAATAACCAAAAATATCCCAAATTGTAGTTCAATATCAAATCTTTAAATGGAGCCTGAGATTTAATGAATGAAGAGCAGACAACCTGATCTGAATGGAGCCACAAATGAAGTTTTCGCATAGTTCACTGGAAAACGAAAATTATTGATCTGTAGATATAGCATCGTTAATAGTCGAAGTGTAAAAGGAGTCATATAGCCTTAACCCTTGAAGTGCGTGGCTTGATGTAAAATCTACTTTTGAAAAGAGATACACATTTAGCTGCACTCTTCTATAAGCTCTTCTATCAGCTCCATCGTATCAGAAATAACCACGCACAAATAAGATGAATCCAAGGGAGAACAATGATTGTTATTTCGCTAGATTAACAGGCATATCAGTATTTGTACAAAATAAATAACATGCATGCATGGCGTAGTATCCGCGAGAAAATCTTATTTACACTGTCTTCAATATCCAGTGCAAATGATTGCGCAAGTCGCTTACTTCGTTAGTGTGTGCATGAATCAATATTACTGATGATTATACATCGCTCACGCTAAAGTTATGAGTTCTCCAGTTAGGAAATGACTTTGAAAAATGCGCTATGAAGCTTCATAGGCATAGTCCAAACTGCATGAAAGTTGTGTAAAGACGCTTCATTGCGTAATCATTCATTGGAAAAAAGAACGACTAGTTAGTTGTCATGATGTAAATTTCTGCGGGGCTTGGATGGAGGTTGATTCTTCCAATATTAGGGCTTTCCACCGCGAAAAGCTGGAACTTAGCTGTGGAAAAAAATTAGTTAGACTCCGAAAAATTAGTTGTGTTCAACTTTGTGCACCCTGTGGGTATGAATACACATTTAAATAATACATTCATGATTTATAACTTCGTAAATCATGCAAGTACCTCGTGAGAGTACATACATCTCAATTTAAGGAAACAAAAAAAGAGCTTCATAGCGATGTTTTTGAAAGATACTCGTTCATACGAAATTCGATAATACGAAGTGCTGATTTTTCCAGTCCCATCGACTTTGTAATTTCGAGTTTCTACTGTATTATCATATTTTCATATCTTGAAGAGGGATGGCACTGCTAGTGTCGAGGAGCCACAGACCAGTTTCATTCAGATGTTTAACTTGAGATTGAATATATTTATATAGCAAATATGTTATGACTAAATACCTAATATGATTTTTTCATGTATTTTAAGCCTTTCTTTGTAACATCTGAATTCAATAGTCAATTTACTGGCACCAAGAATTTGGTTTGTTATTACAAGATTTGATATAAATAGAGCTTTATTGACTATGTTTGTAACATCAAGGTTTTACTGTTTGAAATATAAATTAATTTTATAATTACCTCCTTGTTTCTAAGTAATATTTTCTATGAAAATTTCATCTTTTGAGTACCATGAAATTCCAGAAATTAACCTAAAATTATCTCCCTTAGTTTCTGTCAAGCAATCCTAATTGCTTTCAGGAATAAAAGCCCCTTCGAAATAGTGTAAAAATTCATTCATGTAAGGTACCAGTTTTTACATTGTGAATTATGAATTTAATATGAGATGGCAGTTTTCCATTAATAAATTTGTTGAGGCACAACTAAAGTAAATTGTGGATATCCTTCCCCAAGGAGGTGTCAAAGGAAGCAATATCTGAAACTGAGATGGCTATAGAAATGTATCGCTATCAGATTTTTTTCATCGATAATAATGTGATTAACTTAGAAGATTACCTTCAGGTGAGCAGGTGATAAATGTATCCCTATTTTCCTTTTAGTTTCAGAGTTTAAAATATGTACGTAATTTACCATCTATTTAGTTAATTGATTGCTATCTCATGTGCAGCTTATATGAAAAAAAGGGCTTGATAAATTGTGGCTGATTAGTAGATTTAGATTTTAGGAGTCCTTACTGCAAATGTTATTTATGGTACCACGTAACGTTAGGCCTTGGTTTTGAGAAAAGACCTTCATGACAGAGTTGGTAATCTAGTGTGTAACCTCTGATTTGCCAGGCTGAAGCATTGCCAGTCTGGCTGTTGCAGCTTGCTTTTATCAAGTGTAAATCCATGATGAATTTCAGCAATAAAAGGAGCAATGTGAATGTTCTTTATTTTTTCCTGCTTACAGCTTCAACAATAATAATACAAAAATTCTTTATTCCATTTGGTCATACAGACCTGGGAAAGTCGTCAATTATATACCATGCATAAGCAAAAACACAACATAATTATAAACAGTACAGCACACAATTAGCTATTTAAATATTCTGAGCTACTATAAAAAGCATTCTCAAGGAGAAAGTTCTTCAACTCATATTTCAATTTCCCAACTGTGGAAAGACCTTTCAATTTTGGAGGGAGATACGAGCACACATGAAATGTGGGCCATTTTTGGTAAGGCTGGAGTTGAACCTTTTGAGGTGCACATCACCATTAACCCGAGTGTCATGGGCATGGAATGAGTTGTTAGGTGGGAAGATAGTGGGATTTTCTTTAACAAAGTAGGAGCATTGAAGGATGTAGACGCAGGGTAGAGTTAGAATTTTCATTGATATAAAAAAGGGTTTGCCATGTTCTCTAATAGAAACACCAGCAATTTCTTTCACAGCTTGTTTCTGTAGAGAGAAAGTTCTCTTACATTGGGATGAGTTGCCCCAAATGATAATGCCATATGTGAGGAAAGAATGAATTTACTATCTCGTAATACACTGTAACATGGTCATTTAAATTGTCAATTGCTCAATCTTGAGAAAAAAAATATTTTTGTCCTTTTAACTAAACCTTCTTAAGCATTAATAGTGCATAGCTCAACCCCACCCATCTGCCAAATTTTGTACAATATTTTAGTCTTCAAAATTCAAACTATGTACACAAAAATACATGCAAATAAGTGGAAGTTATTCCCTTAGAACTTGTGCATCATCAGGACAAGGATCAGTGCATCATCTTTTTAAACTTTAACTTTTGTTTATAATTCCTTTTAAATACATGAAAACATTCCTCACATTTTGATTCTGTTGTGTACTGTCTAGTAATCATTAAAATTATTTACTCTACATTGACAGTATATTTCCATCCTGTTTTCTTTAATTACTAATCCTATTCATGGTGACACTAAGCACATTTTATTCCAGTAGGGATGAAACTTGGAAAAAATCATCTAGTTTACATCATTTACATTGTTGAATTTCATGGAGATTTATTTTGGTATAAACTTACCAGGAGCACCGTTGTGTTCATTGTCTGGTGAGCATAGTATATTAGTCATCTTTCATTGGCTCTAGAGGATACATATTTTTGTGAAATGAGAAGTTTTTGAAGAAAGGAAGTATTTGGGTAATTTATGCCTAAAATTGACCATAGATTGTACCATTTTGCTTCAGTTTCCTCATTGTTTTTAGAGCATTTCACATCCTTAAATTTCTGGAAAACATTGAGTCAATCAATTGAACTGAGTAGTTTATGAACTTTTGATGTTGAGTCCAAACTTTTATTCTTCTTTTTTTACCTGGTGTTCCAATAATCCCATCACTACACACATAACCAATCTTTCAACCTCACTCCCAATATCCAAAACCTGCCCACACCTATTCAGCGCTTTGGAGAAAAGGTACCTGGGGAACAACTGCACGAGATCCTTCGTGAGCTGGACACAAACATGAATGGGCAGGTGGAACTTGATGAATATTTGCAGGTATAAATGAATTCAATTGAATTTTTTGATGTGATAATTGGGATAGTAACTTGAAAAAACTGCATGTCATATCCTGTTTGGCATAATATATTTGGCTCAACTTTTGTATAATATACCTTTTACTTTTAGCTTCTACCATTTGAAAGAATCCTGTTCTTTGATGAAATATGTAGTTCTTTTTTTTGCAATCAAAATAATCATGAAGTTGTTCTTAAGTTATTTATATAATAGAGTATTTCCTGGTGTCTTGTGCTAGAATTTTTAAAATATGTACTCCCATCATCTTTAGGAATATTTATATAATGTTACTGAACTTTCTGTGTTCATGTGCCAAAAATCTATACATATTGTGAATATTCTGATAAGAATGGAGCAGGCATAAACTGAACCTCCATTGAGACATTTGTGTGTAAATAACAGAAGGTCAAAAATTTGCCTATAGAGAATTGGATAGGGGAAGGTAGAAGAACAATCCAAATATTGTGCCTTACAGAGTACCTAAGAAATTTTGAATGCATATAACCTAGAAATTATGATTTTTTGAGTGTTGATTGGCTTTAAACCTTATGGGGTTAAACCTTGTTTGTGTAATTGATATGGGAAAAAACATAATGAAAACCTCCTAGGTCTTCTATTACAGTAATCACTTTATGTATTGTTTTCAGGTTTGTTATTATGCTTTTTAATAGTGATGTGGTCAGTATTCAATTGAATCCATGGATTCGAGAATCGATCGAATTCTTCCAAAAAAGATTTGAACCCTGGTTGTGCGGTTGGCGTATGTGCTATATGTCATGGTAATCTGTAATTCATGGTAAAATCTCGCCTCGGAATTTAAGCATCTCGATATTGTTGTTCTACAAAAGTGCTGGTAATTTGCATGATAATTCATTACATCATGAATGTGTTAAATAGGTGGAGATTTTTTTTTATTAATCACGGAAGGTTTCATTTAAAATTCGGTGCACAGCGCATGTGCACACTACCCTCATAACCTTCCAATGCATCATTTTCAAAGCCAACTTGCCCATTGCAGACCATTATACCTGCCGTTTTTATTATGTACTTGATTGAAAGGTTGAACATTTTTCTTTTTTTCTTTAAATAACTAAATATTGAGCTGAAAAAAATACACACCTATCCTTGAATGCCTTTTCAAACATTGATTTTTTCACACCGTCAAAGTTGCAAAGTTTTCACCTAACCATTTTTGTTGTTCTGTCGCACCGTGGTTTTGCATTGCAAATACAAGGACATGCATTTTGAGCAGAGTCGTGAATCATGACTGTTCAGTATAATTAAGCCTGGTCCTTTCTAAGAATTAAAGGAGTTATTTGGTTCTAAACATGGATTTAATTTTTGAAACAAGGGTAAAATTAAGTTGTGAGTATCTAATGTAGGTGTTGTTAGTGAAAAGAAACTGGGATTCATAATTTGGTGAAAGTAGGATTCAGATATGAGATTCGATAATAAAGAGGTTTGGGTTTTGGATTCAATACATTTTGGATTCCCATCACTACTTGCAATGTTTTTATTAATGCCATCTTCTGTGACTATTTTCAAATTGTGATTATGCCATTACTCCATAAAACATTTAAATTTACATTGACATCACAGTGACTTTCCATAGAGTAAGCATGGTTACTCTATGCTGTTACCATGATTAACATTTATTGTGATGTACACTGAGAAACAAGAGGGATGGTGAAGCAATGAATCTCAGAAAATTTTATGGAAGATGTAAAGAGGAGGGTTGAATCAGTTGTTAATAATTGTCACCATACATCACTTTAAATTTAAAAATCTTAATGACAGAAGGTTATTCTAGAGGAGTAACTAGATTATAGGGGGAGATCAGTTTTTAAATTTGGGAGGTCAGCTCATACACCAGTGCATTAATGAGAACAATGATTGAAGGGAATCTCAAGTACAATGAAGATGTCTTACCTTTCGAAAATCAAGAGGGCAATTGAAAGAGTTATGTAGATTGTTATTGGGGGGGCCTTCGTCAGGAGCCCGGGCACTTAGACCTTTCTTGGTCCATTGTGCCAACCCCATACCTGTCTGCCACTTGCAGACAGGGGACAAGAGCACCACGGTAGAGGTATGGAGGGTTGGCCTCCCCCTGCCTCACCCCAGTACCAGGTATGGAGGGTGTCCTCCCTCTAACTCTCCCGGTCTGGGTATATCTCCCACCGGCCTCCCGGTGGTCTGGAGGGAGTATCGCCTCTCCATCCACGCCTGGTGCAGGTATGGAGGAGGGTCACCCATCCAACCACTGTCCGGGCCCAACGTTGCTTAACTTCGGTGTTCTGACGGGAACCGGTGTTTCAACATGGCTAGGCCCTTGCCCTAATTGAAAGAGTAGAATGGGAAACGTGAATCAAGCTATAGATGAACTTAAGAGTACTCTGGAGAGGTAGGTGGGTGAAGCAGTGTTGGTTAGGATGCAATTGTGTGAAATTCACAGTGAAAAAATCATTCGCCTGGACTGGGATTCAAACCCAGACCCCTCGATTTCGTGCTGAGTGCTCTAACCAGTTAAGCTACCTAGGCATCCTCTCTCACTATGAATTTCATGGAGGCTTTAAGGATTGAGATGTTATCACAAGTTAATGGAGCTCAAGGGGTCTGGGTTCGAATCCCAATCCAGAGGAATGATTTTTTCAGTGAATTTCACGCAATTGTGTGACCACCAGCAGGTGACTCTGTTAAAGTTACTGTGCGGCCAGTTCCACAATTCTTTGAATTGGTTAGGATGGGCGATGGAGAAGCCAGTTTGAATGATGTAAAGGGAGACGAGTGAGCTTGCCTTTTTTCACCTCTGCTCTTCTACCTTATATGTATGTGGAGCGAAAGGTGGGAGAGGCTTGAGTAATTCTAAATCTACTTACTACTACCCTGCAAACCCCTCAAACTTGTGTTGCAGAGTGTACTATGACATTAGCCATAAAAAAGGAGAATCAATATGGGATGATTAGCAGGCAAATAACTCAACTCAAATAGTAGTAACATTTGTAGATGACCAGTAATTGGATAGCCAGTCAGCTAAGGTGTTTCAGATGTTATTGGATGCCATTCAAATTCAGCGTAATAGATTTGAAGTCATCACAGTGACCTTGCAGAGAGAAAAGGAGGCAGATTAGAGGCATTTGAGATGCAAGTGTGAAGAGAGATTGAGAAGCTGTGGACTGGCTCACTGACTAAGTAGCACTAGCTATAGTGAGGGAGTAAAGGAAGTTGCTTGAGGAAATTGAGAGGAGGTGGAGTAGGTAGTTGGAACAAGGACGTAGTGTTGCCCCAATTCTTTCTTGTTTTGTGTCATATTATGGTAATTTTTCCAGAGTAATTGATTTAGTCTTTCATTTTAATTTTAGGCTATGAATGTTTGTATCTTTTTACAAATAAGAAGCATGCATGGATGTTATTTTTATTGCATTTGAATGAAATTGTGACTTTTGTCTATAATTCCTTTATATTTTCATTTTATAGATGATGTCTGCCATCAAGTCAGGTCATTTGTCTCATTCTCGCTTTGCAAGAATGGCTGAAATGGAAGAGGAGCACCTGGAAAAGGAGAAAGCTAGAGGAAAAATCTCAGTTGAGAGGAGTGGAGGTGGTTTGTAAAATATAGTGCACCAAAATCACAGCAGGCTTAGTTACCAGAGGTTATCAGTCCGTGAGTCAACTGTTAAGAAATACACTTTATTGAAGGTACCTTTTAACCATTGTTTTAAAGTTGCATAACCCTGATACGTATTTTGAACACATTTATACATATATATATATCTATATTGACTGGTATTCAGAATCAAAATTTTTGTAGCCAAATATCTTTTTCTTTGCCTACTGCTATGGTGTTTTAGTAGAACTTACATGTTTTTTTTATTATGAATATATTTATATCATGCATATTTTTATTATGTATTCCTTAATGGAATTTTTTGTTGCTATTACCTGGAGGACAACCGGGAATGATTATGTTGTGGGGAATTTTAAAGCATTCTTTTGTCCAAATTAGTCTCTAGAAGTATTAGTAGAAGTATTAGTGTAAGTAGCAGTAGTCTATTAATTTCAGCAGTATTCTAAATTCCCCTGTCAATTTCTATGTGTGCACCCAAGTGTTGTCACTAATTAATGTGTTCAAGCAAAAGTCTACCAAAATATCTGTGATTAACATTCTTCCTAATTGATAAACAATGCAAATGTTATTACTTTTACAAATCTGGTTATAAAAATTGTTTTTAATACTTTTTTAACCAAAAATGTGGCATTTGTTATGAGAAATTCACTAAGGTAAATGATGATGTTGTATTGTGACTGATATGAAATCTCAAGTGAAATTTATAGTATCTATAAAAGGCTGATGTACATATGTCAGCATTTTATGTTTTAAAGACAATGTCAATGGAATGTGATCTCTTCTGAAGTTAGTTACCCTATGGAGTATTAAGAAACCTTTATATAACAGTATTCCAATCAAAGTCCTGTGGAAAGTTTTTTTTAACTTATTTAATTATTTTGGGGTGTTGAAGAATCTATTTATATGTATTTATAATATTGCATTTGCCTTTTTCATTATTATAAACTAAATAAAGTGTAAAGATCTTTTAAAAAATGTTTTATTATTCTCATAATTATTCCTAGAATTCTGGAAATCATAGTTTTTCATATTATTTGTAAATCCTTCAAAATTGGGAAGATAGGGGAAAGAATAATTGCATTTTCAACTTTAAAAGATTCCTTGCCAACTAGTGACAAGATGACCTTGTGATGCTGCTTTGTAGCGGAACTTATGGGTTTTTAAAGTCAGGGCTGGGTAGTATTTCAAATGTACTCATGCATTTGTAATACTTTTGTATTTGAAATACTCTACATAAAATATTTCACATTGAAAATACATATTTTAGGTATTTCAGTATTTTAAACTGCTTAAAATACTTCTGAGAAACATATTCTAGAGACCCTCTTTGTGAATTTTGCACCCAGTGCTGCTCAGTTGAACCAAAGTGAATCGATATTAATTTTAAATCATGGCATAGCCTCATTATAGTCCATTCGCATAAAAAAGATACTTAAGACACAAATGGGTGGACACGACCTCCTCCATATTGTTACAGTCTGTGCTGGGACAGAACTCCAGGTGAAAGTGCATACCTCTCCAGAATTGAAGCAAACATCTCCAACTAGGGCACCTTTGGTGTTCTGTATTGTATACATTGCATCAATACCTCAAGTATTCATCAGCCAATAGAATTGCAAGTATAAGTTCTGCAATAATCATTATACAGAATCATCTGCATCACTGAATACTGAAGGAGAACTTGCAGAATATCTTTTCTACACTTGAGGGAAATTCAGATACCTCAAAAAAGGCATACACAATGGTTCTGTTTCTGTTACACTTATGCATTATGGTTACTTTGTCTTGGACTAGACATTATGGTTGTCCCTCCTAGTGCAGTAGTTCCTTGAAATCGTGCTGTTCCTCAAACATCTGAAACAGAGATAAACTATTTTGTATGAATTCAAAACTAGGATTTAATTCCATGTCATAGTCTTCTGAAATGCAATTTCTGTAAACTCATAATAATTTGTGGGTTGATTGTGCTTTTAGCATATTTTACATGCATGGTTTTCGTTCTGGTTATATTTTCCCATTTTTAATTCATTAAAAACATTTATTTATTACATTGTCCTACTCAGTGGTGCAGTTACAGTGTTGCACTCAGTAGGGTCATGATGCAAAATGCGTCATAAAATTAATTTTGGGGAGAGGAAGAGAGAGATTTAAAAAGTATTGTGTATGGGGATAGGGATGAGTCATTGAGCCAGGGGGAGTGTGCACCACTAGTCGTACTCATGTATGGGATAGTGCAAGTGACCAAATATGTTCTCTTGACATTAAAATTTTTAAAGCAATAGTTTTTTTTTAACTGGGAAGATATATAATGCATGATTGACCTTAAAAACTTCACAGAGCATAATTTATGAGTTTCAAGTTCAGGTGATTGTCCTGGTTACCATTTGCACTAATCCTAAATGGAGGCAGTCTGGAAATCATGACTGGAGAGAAATATTGTAGGTGAAGGTTTCTCGGGTTTCACACTGGGTATGATTATTTAAATTGATCAACGTTTCGATGGTTGACTCAGCCATTGTCATCGTTATCCCAGTGTGAAACTCGAGGAACCTTCACCTATATAATACGCCAGGAAAACCTTAAATCATTTAATATTGTAGGTATTAAAAAAAATGTAATTACCCAGTGGTTGTCAGGAGAAGAGGTTTTAATTATCTCCGGATGAGATCAGAGGAGGAAGAGCTAGGGAGCAGTTGGGTTAATCTTGGTCTGAATTGGGATATTCGGTGTGAGAGTAGGTTGTGTTTGACCTTGAACTTTAGGACAATCTTACATTTTGTGAGAGAATGTGAAGAGTGAGTATTCATCAGTAAGCTTCATTCTCATTTTTCACCAGTCTTGTTTCAAACTCTGTTCGAGAAGGGCTTCATCGGCTATTTCTCGGAGTACCGTATTTCTCCGCATATAAGCCGTACTTTTTTTCCTGATTTTGGGGCCTCAAAATTGGGGTGCGGCTTATAACTGAGGTGCGGCTTAAATTCGAGAACTTTCTTAAAAAATCGTAAAAATGACTGATTTGAGCAAACCAGCCATTTGGATTCGCGAGGACACCAGCTAAACTCGCCTAAGCCACGGGGAAAGTAAGAAATAACGCTGAAAAAGGTCAAATTGGTGCACAATGTAGAATAGAATAGAATAACTTTTATTTAGAACCTGGGATCCCATGTCCCCTGGGTTCAAGTGGATATATAACACATATGAATTAAATTGCAAAAATACAAATACATACAAAAATAAAGATAAAGGCCTCGAAGGGCATCTAAACAAATGTAGAATATAAAAATAAATCAAAGAACGCATAAAACGACAACATATCAGTTGAAAACAGATGTAAAAGTTTACTACTAAATTAAGTGAAACGTTTCTTTCAAATCGAATGCTAAAAAGTAAAATACATGTTTCACAAAATAAGACTCGACTCAATGACTGGTCATTATTTAAATTATAAAAATCAGTTAATTAACAGAAAAATGTAACAGATATTATGAGAAAGACGGAGTGGGGTTACGAAAGTAGTGGAATAGTTATATCTGGAATAAGTTCACCAATGATGTTTGAGGAATACCATGGGGGAGAGAATTTCATAGTCTAACTGCTTCCACCGAGAAGGAGTTGTGGAGTAGAGTTGATCTATGGGTTGGGATATAAAGTGCATCAGGGAGGGTGCGCAGGTTTCTGTTTCGAACATCGGAAGTGTATGTAAAGAGTTCGGTTAAATAAGCAGGTTGTTTAAACTTGAGGATTTTGAAAATGAGGGAACCTAAAAAGTATTTCCTGCGGTTCTGTGTTGTAAGGAAATTTGCTAGTTGGTAAGCGTGGGATATATGGTCGAATTTTGGAATCAGATAAATTAATCGAAGGCATGCATTCAGTGACCTTTGCAGTTTCAAATTAAGGTCTTCCCGAATGGTGCAATAAATTACGCAGAAGTAATCGAAGATAGGTAGGATAAGCGATCTGACAAGTTTGTGGCGAATTTGGGTAGGAAGTTCCTTTTTGTTACGTTTGATTATGTGGAGGATCTTAAAAACTTTGCGGGAGACCAGAGATACTTGTTCAGTCCATGTTAGCGTTTGATTGATAATTACACCTAAGTCTGTAACCGAAGAGGAATATACAATGTCAGTTCCAAGTACATACGTTTATACTGGGAATATTGTCAGGGAGAGAATTGATATTTCTTGGACTGCCTAGGATGATGGATTTGGTCTTGGACTGATTGATGATTAATTTATTATTTGAGACCCATAAACATATGCTGTTGGTATCCTCATTTATTAGTCGAACAGCCTGAGTTAGCTCAGAGGGTCTGAACGAATAGTAGATTTGTAGGTCATCAGCGTAAAGGTGGTATTTACAATGTCGAATGCACAAGGGGATGTCCCTGATGAAAATAGTAAATAAGAGGGGGGAGAGTACGGATCCCTGGGGGAGTCCATTTGTAGCTGTAGTCCATTTAGATACTACTCCATCCCCAATATATACAGCTTGTTTACGATCAGATAAATATGATCTAAACCAATGTAATGTACTAGTGGAAAATCTGAGGTTTTTTATTTTATACAATAAGAGCTCATGGTCCACCATGTCAAAAGCTTTTTTAAAGTCGAAGAGCACTAATATTGCAAGTTTTTTAGCGTCTATACTTATTTTGATATCCTCAATTATTTTTGTCAATGCGGTCTGAGTGCTGTGCATAGGCCTGAAGCCGGATTGGTAAGAGTCCATAAAATTCTGTTCGAGTAGATAGCCAGTAACTTGAGTGTATACAATCTTCTCGGATGGTTTTGCTAAGGCACAGAGTAAGGATGTTGGCCTGAAATCCTCCGGTTTAGATGGGTTTTGTACTTTGGGTATTGGGCGGAGATAGGCCTTTTTCCATTGCGATGGAAATGAAGAATGTATAAGGGAGAACTCGTATAGTTGGACAGTTAAAGGGAGTATGGCCGATAAGCAGAGTTGAATGAATTGTGTTGGCAAGTCGTCGGGTCTGGTAGCTTTGGATTTTATATTTCTGAATTCCTTAAGGACCGTGTCAGAGTGAGGTATTTTTAAATAGAAATTATCTGAGTTGAATGGAATTTCCAAGTTGAGAGGCGAGGTGAAAAGTGTGCTGGGTGTATTTGGGATAGGACGGGCAGAAAAATATGAGTTTATTCCTCAACTTGAAGGTTGCCAGGCAAATGTTTTTTGGGAGAAATGACCTGCAGGCTGGGAAGTTCGGCCCATAGAGAACCGGAATCTCGTAACATGGAGAGTTTTTCAGTTAAATGTGCTTTTTTGGATTTTCGTAATTCAGTTTGAGTCTTATTACGCAAAATTTTAAAAGCAGTGTAAGTCTCAGCGCTGTCCGTTCAAATGAATCTTTTGTGCATGCTATCTCTTTCCTGCATTAACACTCTGATCTCGGGCGTTATTCAAGGGGCAGGGCGGTGTCTAGGATAAATGGTTTTAATAAGAGCAAAGTAATTTAGAAAGTCAAGAAGCTTTGATGTAAATACATCCACTTTCTCATCAATAGATCTCTTCTCAAAGACATCAACCAACTCCTTTGATCAATTATACTCAAGAGGTCTCCTTGGTTAATTTTGTTGAGAGCTTGGTAGGAGAAGGGAGATTGTGTGAATGGTTGAATTTCAAACTTATATACTACCGATAAAAGGTCGTGATGTGAAAGGACAATGTATGCTCCCCAGTGTATTCATATATTAAAGGACAATATAGGTAACATTGTGTCACAGTGACATAGGTAATGTAAAAACAGATAAAGATTCTGATGCCTAATGCTGTAAGTAGTACGGGATGCACTAAAAAGGGTGCAGCTTAAATTCGCGTATTAACTTTTTTCCCTGTTTGAGACCACGAAAACGGGGTGTGGCTTATCATCTACATCTACATATTACCCCGCAAGCCGCCTCAATAGGCGTGTGGCGGGGGGTGTTAGGACACCAGCCGTTTAAAGATAAAAAGGAAACGCTCTAATGAAATTACGCCTAGCATTTATTATAGTCCCTTATTGGGGGAAAAAAGAATTCCCATACCTATCCGTTCGGCAAAATATCTCTCTTAATTTATCGTTTCTGTCGGACCTGGAAATATAGTGGGGTTCTAATATGATGTTCTCCGTGTCGCTCTGAAAGATATCTATTCTCAATTGTTCAAGCAATCTAAGCCTAGCGCGTAGCCTCCGAGTCTCTAGCGGTTCCCAGCCTAATTCGTTTAACATCTGTGTAACGCTGTCAGTACGCCCGTAGCTGTTTTTGACGAATCGCGCAGCTTTCCTTTGTATTTTATTAAGTTCCCGGACTAAGTCTTTCTGCACCGGATCCCATATGCTCGCTGCATATTCAAGGTGTGGCCGGACGAGTGCGAAATAGCACCTCTCTTTTACTTTTTCATCCGAAAATCGTCCCACAATACGCTTGACGAATCCTAGCTTCTTCAGAGCTCTGCCACAAATATTTCTTATATGTGCTCCCCACGATAGGTCCGAAGTTATCGTAACTCCTAGATACTTCACTTCATCTGTCGCCTTTATGTTAACACCATCCACAGCATATACATGGGAATAGTTGGACGACCTCCGCAAGAATTGTACCGCTTATATTCGAGTGCAGCTTATATTCGGAGAAATATGGTAGTTCTTATTCATACATGTCTAGGTGTTCTATATACATATAGATATTCATATTGAATCATGTGGAAAAAATTTACTTTCTGCTTATTTAAAATGACTTGTTTCAGATAAAGATGGCTCCTCAAACTCAAATCTTAACTCATGAACCTGTTTTTTATATTAAATATATTTTTTTGTATTCTTATTTCTATTGTTTTCACTGTAAACTTGTTGGGATTTTCATTCTGATTTGAATGTATTTTAATATATTGAGTAGGTATGTATTTTTAAATACCTACATTTATTTTTATTTCAATGACAATTTTTTTTGAGTATTTTTCCCAGCCCTGTTTGAAGCTATGCTAATGGGCAGTAGTGTACTATAGACAACATAGTAAGATGGCTTTACCACAAAAATTGGTGAAGAAATTGAGAATATCAGTGTTTCCACCTAGAATAAAATCTAGGCTGCCACTTACGCCTTTGGTGTATTTCCTCATTTTACCGCCTTTTTTAAATAATAAAATGGCAACTATTGAGAGCACAATGAGGACTACTCTGTCTTCTCTTATATTACCCAAACACTCTTGCCTAGGGTTTCAAAAATCCCACTCTGGCAGGACTCTCGTCTACTACCTCATGGTTTGCAGACAAGGCCTCAACCCCATCACTACTGAAGCTAGCAACTACATTGCTTTATTGGCAATCTGTGTCTTATGCTTAGAGGGGATCCTTGTTGTCTTCACGAAGTGGTACATATTTTTCTTTTGGTGAGAAGGAATGAGTGTTAGGGTTTTATCAGAGACTGAATTCATTTGGAAATACCCAGAGGTGGTTGGAAAAGCTATCCATGACTTGCAGTGCAAATGAGGCATAAATTGTTATTACATTTGATTCTGAGCTGGGTAGTTTGGATTGAGAACAACTTGACTGAATAAATGGCACGAAAGAACCTGAGATTTCTTTTTCTGCACGTACACAAGCTGAGCCTTTGAACCATCCAAGTAAAAAAGGAATAAAATGAGGGAAACATTCATGAAATTTCCAGAATTGTGTCTGTCGTGCAAGATTTTGAGTTACTGTAGAGCGAGAAATCGAGTTCAGGTTGGGGAACTGTCCAAGGATGATGACAAGAGTTGCCTTTTGAATGCTCTGCAAACAGTCCAAGCCCTTGGTCTTGGATAAAATTGGGAACTGTCATGACTGGCAGTTAAATCATTCCCATTTATATGTTGAAGTTTTCTAAAAACTGTACCTTGAAAAATTCATTAAAACAGTTTATTGCCCATTAAAACTTTCCTAATACATAGTTGATTGCTGGGATATTACTGCGAGTTGCCAGCAGTAGCTCACCTAGGCTAGCATAAATTTTCAGGATTGGATTGGTCCTCAACATGAATTTAGTAAGCATCAGGCCTGTATTTTGAGTCACATTTGGTGGCCTTGAGTAAGATTCCCTAGCAATAAGAAGTAAGCAACATCCTGAAGATGCTAATAGCACATGCATATTCATTTTGCAGCTCGGGGGCCAATCTTATCTCTCAGCCTTAGGTGGGTATGCAGAAACTGCCTCATTTCTGGTGGTGGGGAGGCAATGCCTATGCGTTCCATGGTTTCAAGCTCAACTATGTGGAAGTTGAATTTCACAAATGAAAAAGTAACTTTGTTTCCTTCCACAGATTTATTTTCCTGGTACAGCATGTTTCGACACATCAGTGCCATCATCTGGTACAAAGTTTTAACAATTTCCAAGTGGTATATATACTCTTAAGGGACTTGGTAGAAGGTTGGAGAGGGGGGAAAGGGGGTGTTGAGGAGGGGAAAAATACCGGGGGAGAGGTAAGGGGTGGTTTAGGAATCTAAAAAACACCCATGAAGGACACGTAAGTGTGTGGGAGAGGGGGGGGTTTGTTGGTGGGGGGTGTGGTGGGTGGGTTTCTTAGGTGTAGTACTTCCTCGAGGGTTAGGGATTAAGGAAGTAGTGGGTTATCAGCAGGTGGGGAGTGGGGTGGTAGGGTAAGGGGTTTGTTTTTCCGTGAGGGATAGAGAGACTTCTAGGTGGGGGCAATACTCCAACGAGGTCAAAGGAAATAGAGAAGTTAATTTTAGATTGTGAAGTGGACCTAGACAAACAGGATATTGGTATGAAAACAATAATCTCGCAGAAAATACCGTGCTTAGTTAATTGGCATGAAAAGCATCAAATAACCCATCCTTCAGACCTCAAATCAATACACTCCGTGAGAAAATGACTGAGGGACAACAATTTAATCATTGAAAAGGCAGATAAAGGGAACACAGTGGTGGTATTGAATAGGGACAACTATTTTAATGAGTGCTATGACTTCATTAAGAACAATAAAATAGTTAAGCTTTCAACAGACCCCACCAAATTTTCAAGAAATTGTGAAGATCCCTTAATAACTCCCCTAACATATTCAAATCTAATGAGATGTATAAAGTCACAGTCATGAACCCAAGGGCCCCCAGTTTCTTCGGTCTTCCCAAAATCCACAAAGAGAACATTCCTGTTCACCCAGTCATTTCCAGTGTAGCAGCCCCATCCAGAAAACGAGTGGTCCTGTTGAATTCTCATTTTAGAGAGTTAACAAATTTCCTGCAGTTGGATGCAGTGAAGGTAGCAGAAAAAGTTTAGGAAAACGCAGGAACAGAAGCAACCGCCATCAAGAACTTTGTGTCTTTATTAAAAGTGTGCGTGGAACAATTATTTTAAATTCAATGGTGAATATTACAAACAAAGTGAAGGATTAGCAATGGATTCCCCTTTATTGCCACTCTTAGCTGAACTGTTTATGGACAGCTTTGAGGAAAAATTGTTCAGTTGTAGCTCAGTGTGCACCAAGAATATTTATTGCTGGTTCCGCTAGGTTGATGATGTGTTTGTAGTATGGACTGGCACGAATAGACTATTGGACAATTTTCTGACAGTTCTGAATAACCAGCACAAAAGCATATGGTTTACTTGTGAGAAAGAAAAAGAGGGTAAACTGAATTTCCTGGATGTGACAGTGTCAAAAATGGAGAAGCAATTTGATTTTGCTATTGTCCGCAAAGCCACCACCACGGACCACATCATCCCTTCTGACTCCCGCCATTACTTATCGCAAAAGCTGTCCGTTTTTCACTTCCTTTTAAACAGACTAATAGATATCCCTCTCTCTAAAAAAGCATTCAACCAGGAATTAGGAACTATTAAATCAATAGCCATTTCAAATGGTTACAACAAGAGCATTTTTGACAAAATTCTCCTTAAAAAACGCTCCATCAAGGCTCAACTACTACTCTTCACGTCAGGGAAAACGGAGAGAGAAAGAATTCGGTGGTGTAAATTGCCATATTACGGGATGATTTCAGAAAAAATAGGCAACCTCTTCCCAAAACACCGGTTTAGAATAGCAGTTTATAACAATGACAGTCTTAAAAAATTCCTGAACAACACAAAAGATAAAGTTCAACCATTAAAAAATAGTGGAATATATAAATTAAAGTGCAACAACTGCAGTGCTGCATATGTGGGACAGACAGAACACACTTTCCAGACAAGAATAGAAGAACATAAGAGATTTTACCGGAAATGTAACCTATTGCAATCCCACTTCGCCAGACATCTATGGGAATAAAACCATAACAGCGACTTCATACCAGAGATATTACACCGAGAGAAAAAAGGAAGGAAGATGGACAAAAGGGAGGAGCTGGAAATAAGAAGGAACATGAAGAAATGTCTTTTACTCAACAACATCCTTTTTGAAAAACATTCCCCCCTCCTAGAAGTCTCTCTATCCCTCACGGAAAAACAAACCCCTTACCCTACCACCCCACTCCCCACCTGCTGATAACCCACTGCTTCCTCAATCCCTAGCCCTTGAGGAAGAACTACACCTAAGAAGCCCACCCACCCAAGCCCCCACCAACAAACCCCTCTCCCACACACTTTAAGTGTCCTTCATGGGTGTTTTCTAGATTCCTACGCCACCCCTTACCTCTTCCCGGTATTTTTCCCCTCCTCAACACCCCCTTCCCCCCCTCTTCTACCTTCCACCAAGTCCCTTAAGAGTATATATACCTCTTGGATTTTGTTAAAACTTTGTACCTGATGATGACACCACTGTATCAAAACATGTCGTACCAGGAAAATAAATCTGTGGAAGGAAACTAAGTTACTTTTTCACTTGTGAATGCCTATCTGTTTGTTGGAGTAGTTTTTAGTTAATTTAAAAAAATGCTAGACACCAGTGAAATTATCTCACTGATCAAGAAGAAAAAAATTCATATTAGAAGACTGGTTTAAGTCCCTCCTTTGCGTTAAATACCTAAGTATGTATTTGGAAAATAAGGATACAAGCCGTGACTGCACATGTAGGTATTGAAATTTTGCCTTGGAAATAATTTGTTTTTGTTGATATTTTAGTGCTGTAATGTTGTTTGCTCTTTGATGCCACCATGATGCATCAAAATTCTTTTCAGCCGAGAATTCCATATTATGTCCATCTTAAATCACAGTCACTTAAATGATAAATGGTGCACTGCTTATTCACCTTGCTGCAGGGGATGTTGCTGGCCAGTCATGTCAACTATATACAATATTTAAAAATGCAATAATATCATTACTGATCATTACACATTAATTAGCCACAGGCTATATAGCAAACTGCAATGCCACCCAACGTTTACAAAAGAGTGTACCTATACGAAAGGTAATAAGATAATCAAGTATGCAATATCAGACTCACTGCCAGGATATTTCAGTATGTAAAATTAGGTTTACATGATGTTTCACTCTTCAAATAGTGCATATATGTAAATGAATCAAGCAAGAAGGTGAATCTTTTTCTCTATCTTTCTTCTTTCCGATCTTTTGGGCTCTCTCCTGTGTTGATTCATTTACGGCCATCATCACAATGGTGATGATGTTTTGCAGACATTGTAATTGGCTTCTTAAGAGCCTTTATTGATGCTTTATATAGGCTTTCTCCTCAGTTAGGGGCACTCTGATTGGTTTCTTTTAAAATATTTGCTTCCAAGAAATTGAAAGCCTGTATTCTAACTCTCTGTTTAAGTAATCAGGATATTTGGCTTCTCTGATTAGCACGGCAATAAATTTTGCCTCTTCAAAAATATTTATCAAATGCCCTCTATCACGGCTTTCATTTTCTTGCAATGAAGGTGAATACTTTAGCCTAAATAAAACCAGGAGGAAAAGTAAATAGGTATCTTGTTCCACTGTCAAGCTCTACATATGTCTCGTGTATTATACGAGATCACAGTGAGACGATCAAAAATATCTGAACAATATACTGACTGTTGATTTCCACGTCGATTTAGGGAAGAGGTAAGATTAAAGATAAAATGGTATTAATTCGTAATTAAGTAGGTACCTTTCCCAACCTATTGGAATGTTCCGTACCGTAATTACACTCTGTCATTCCCTATAATTGTATACGAGTACACATAGGCATGCTCACGGGTAGTGCCGGTGGTGCACTGGCACCACCGAATGGCGAGAAATAATTAATTAAATAACCTAGAAATTCGTGAAAATATAGTATGAATGTTTATAATTTTGTAAGAAATGAGATAAATCAATAATGTTTTTCCCCTCTGTGTTGTTGACTACCCGTGTTTAAAATTCACTGTAGCTGGCTGACTGGCAGTGAAAATAAAGTTTTGCATTGCATACATTGTACCAAGCTAAGATTAAATTATTCAATAAACATTTTCATAGGCTATACAATAACGAAATAGAAAAATAAGTTTATTCCTCGCTTTTATTTTTAGGCATTGAATACAGGAACCACTTTAAATAAGTGGTTGGAGTTTTCTCCTTGAAACATGCGTGCATAAAAAAATTATTTTAATGACCCTAATGATGTTTGTTCAAATTTTAACATTAATATTTGCAAATATGTTCCAAATTTCTTTAATACCATTTTTAACCGCTAGTTTCAATAATCAAAACAATTCAATGCACCACCTAATAAAAAGGTCTGCGCACGCCTATGCGAGTACATTTGGCATAAGAAAATGATTAAGTAAAAAAATGTACAAGTGAAACTTTTACCATACAAAATTTTATACCCCTAGATTCTCTTTAGTTAATTTCATGGATACTGGTTAACAATGGTTAATTTTCAAAGTGCGCGTCAAAAAACTGAATGCCGATTTTCGAATGAATTAAGCATCTTTCATTTGTTTGCTCGTGGTGGGAGGGTGGAATTGTTTACAAGTAATTTGTGGTTGATTATGAAATGGATGCGATAGATATTTTCCGAAAAATCTCCTCTGGAGCGAAATTTGACACTAATCGATTCTTGTACGACGCGCAAAGGTGTAATGTAAGTGTTAGATTACCTTGGACATAAGTCCACGTGTGGATCTCGAAATTGTTAATCAACACGTTTTATTTTTTTAGTTGATTAAGCCGAAAAAAGATGTGGGGCCATTGAATGTGAAAAGAGAAATATCCTCATCACCTGTCAATCTATCATTTGACGTCGCAGAGAGCGAAGAAAATCCTAAGTTAAAGAGCGATGCAGAAAGAGAAGGTATCACTATTTTAGGCTCACTTCGAGCTACGGAAGATGGGTTGGTCAGCGGAAAGAAAAAGCAGAAGCTATCTTCAAAAGAGAAGGAAGCTCAAATGCGACAAGAACAGGTAATGATGACGCTCAACTTCGAGTTAAATTGAGAGGAGAGACTACCAGAGTTACTACTATTTTAGTGACCTTACTAAACAATGACTTCTTTAGCTGTGGAGTCATTTGGCAGCATTCATAGACAATCACCTTGGGAGTAGTGGCACTCTAGAGTTGGCGAACCTTTCTTTTTTTATTTCCCATACGAGATACTTTGTGGACACTGAAATAAGTCATATTGCGATTGTCCCAGACGAGACGCAAATTCAAATTTACCCTTTGATCTTTTTTCCTGTTATTGTTTTTAATGTATTCATGTCCAAACGTAGGTCAACCGCTTCAGAAATCAACAGAAGATCACTGTTCATGGGAAAGGTTGTCCAAATCCAATAGAAACATTTGAACAGCTCAAAGATGTGTATAGTGTTCGAGATGATTTGCTTCAAAATGTAAAGAATGCTGGGTATGAATATCCAACTCCAATACAGATGCAGGCCATCCCAATTATGATGGAGGTAGGTACTTACTGATCTCTTTTTGTTATCATGTAGTTTTGATTGTTTTTGTCACTTTAGTACAAGTACCTCTTCCTAGCAGCTAAGTGTGGGTATATTTCTAGAATTAAATACGCTTAGTTCCTTATTAGTTATATGCCTTGATGAGAACCTGTATGATGTAGTCTTGCCCTGGTCACCTAGAAGCAAAGAAATATCTCTTGTTATATCTTTACAGAGATAGATAAATACTCTTAATAGGAACGCAATACAATTTCACAAACTTGTAGCGATGGATGAATTGGAAAACATAGTTGCCCATGATCAGCCAAAATGCATTACTTTCCTTAAATTACCCAAGCCGAAATGCTGATTTAAAAAGAGTGCTCTGTAGTTAGGAGTTTGCTTTTTTATATATGTAGTGTACCATGTATGGAGTACATCTGCTTTTTTAAAGGCAGCTTCTCTTTCATAATACCTGCATTTCTTTTATGTGGGACTTTCACCCGCTCTTTCCATTTCTTACTAGATAAATTGGATTGATCCATGGCTGTCAATGAATGAATCAATACGTTTTCCATCATTACATTTTTATCATAAACTGTAATATTTTCTTTTGTCCAACATGTTTTACTTTATTTTATATTTATAAGAAACATTTAATTGGCAGAGAACATCTTCCCAAACAGCACTAACTCTACAAAACCGGTATAAATGCTGGGTATAACATTTGATTTATCTCATTAAAAAAACTGATAGTTACTCATGTCAAACACTTGATGGTAAGTGACCAATGATTGGGACTATGTACCTAGTTCAGAAATTTTTCAAAAATAAGAAGAATGTGAACCTCATGCTTGTGAAAATGTTTCAAACTCAGGTTTTAAAAAAGTTTCAACCAAAAAAAATCAAAAATAGTTGTTTCACAGGAGCCTCGATCCAGCGAACCTTCTATCGTGGAGCGTATGATGTATCTACACGTCCGTAGTGTAACCTCTGCCCCGGTTACAGTTTTAAAATAATTTTTATTCTATGATGAGAAAACCTCCTTGTTATTTCCACAAAACTTTATTACGCTGGCACGACGTGAGTTTCACCACCTTGTGGTATATGTGTGCATGAGGAGTATGCCACAGTGTGGTGAAATGTGCGTCGTGTCAGCATAATAAAGTTTTGTGGAAATAACAAAGGTGGTTTTATCATCATGGATATCCATAATTTCCACAAGGCCAAGCCTGATATCATCAGTTTAATTTTTATTCTTTCCCATACGCTGTTCAAAGAAATTAACTTACATTCTTTTGTATATTTACCTCAGCTTGTTCCACGCTACTCTGGATTCTTTGTTTAATGAAAGAGAGAGACAATTTCTTTTCATGCACACCAAAAATACAATAATTCATTCAAAACACAAGCAAGTAGAAAGTCATGCACTAAAATTTTGTCTCAATTAAAACTTTATGTCCAATACCAAAGATTATTGGGCCCAATTTACATATAATGTATATTTTTCTCCCTTAGTCAGTTATAACAATTCACACGACATATATTTAATTTTTATGTAACCCTGATCAAAGAAACTTCGTCCACATTTTGGTCTCCTCGTTCCTATCTCGATCAATGTGCGGCTGGCTGTTTTTATTTCCCGCTCTCTGCATTCCCCAAATTTCCGGTAAACACCTTTTCCTGTTCACTCCTGCCTTTTCTTTCATGCGATCTCTAATCTGCTCCCAAGAACTACCCAACAGTAACGTTTTTCTTCTGTCCACTTGGCATTCATCCATTTACAATGGCCGATGAAATTTATGACTTTTCTTCCATCTACGTTACTTTTCGTCCACTCACGACAGGATGCAAATTATGACTCCCTCTTTTTTCATTTATTTTATTGTTTCCCCCTCAGCGTCCCTAGTCCCTGCATTTGTTGGACTGTTTACTTCAATTTTGTATCCCTAGTGACAGCTCCCGAAGTTGACCTTGTTTATAACCCCGCGGTGACATTAAGGATATATATACACCATTACAACAGATCCCTATTATGTGAGAGGTGCAAAATGGTGAGTCAAAATGAAATGGCAAAGATTTATTACCAACCTATGGTATGGCCCGTTGAGGGTATTTAATCCGATTTCAGTTATTTATGGCGCAAATTATTCTTAATATTTTTTTCTAAGGATAGTATTTACTCGCGATAACTATCGCTATTTACATATGTCCATTCAGGCTTCATATTTTGGGAAGAAGCTAGCACAGAAATACGGTGGCACGAATACATAGTAGTATGGTGTTCTCCTCCTTGCTTGGAAAGCTGAGGGAAATTTTTCCATTAGTTCTTATTATGCAAACAATTGATACATATCAAGCACAGTGTCAATGATTTACTAGAATGCATAATTCATCTATGTACGCCAAAATACCCTATTGATAGTTATTTAGAAAATGGGAGGTTAGGGGTTTCCCTTTCATTGTTAAAAGAGTATAATCTTCAATTTTGACCATAATATGCCTCAAAAAGCATACGAACACCTTTCTCTTTTATAGCACAATGGCACTAACATGTTCAGAATTGCATTTTTATCATCAAACAACTAATTGTTAGTTAAATAACAGCATATTTTCATGTCTTTCGGTTACAGCTGCATCTGTGTATCTTGATGATGACGTTTCGTAGCCAATGCAGGCCACATCTTCAGATCAGGTCTGAATGCCAAATGGTGGAAGGTGGCCTGTATTTATACAGTCCTCAAGGTGTCCTTCCGTTAGCACAGCCAATCAGCATTGAGTACCCTGCTTTTGGAGCTTTTATTCTCAGGAGTCTCTTCCAGGCATTGTGGAGTCTATGCCCATCATCCCTATTGAAATTAGCCTCTACTTTCTCTATTTCAATAGCCTCCCTGATGAGTCGAGGAAAATAAAACTTTTCTTTAGCTAAGACTTGTGCGTCATTTATCATTACTTGATGTCCCGGGTTCGAGGAGGCATGTTCTGCGACTGCTGACTGCTTGCAGTGCTTGTTTTTGAGAGCCCTGTGGTGCTCGCTCAAACGAACAGAGATCGCCCTCTTCGTTTGGCCCTTAGTATCTCAGCCATAGTCGTGGGATGCTCTCCTTTCAAAGTCCTTCATGAAGATATTAGCCACTACAGGTGACAGAGGGGATCCGATGGCGGTGCCGTCCACTTGTTGGTAGTAGCAGTCGTTCCATCGAAAGTATGAATTCTTTAGGCATAATTTAATTATCTTAGTGAAGTCCTCTGGTAGTCCTTCTGCAGAGAATTTCCTTATGATTTTCATGGAGTCATCCACCGCAACATTTGTGGATTGGAACTCTACGTCGAAACTAACCAGTAACTCGAAATAGTCCCTGTCGAATGGTTTTGATGATTTCCGTAAAGTGACAGGAGTTCTGTTCAAATGTCTCCGATTGTCCAATGAAGGGTCGAAGGACCTTGGCCATTTACTTAGTGGTGGCGTAGGTTGGTGAATCAATGGTCGTAACAATTGGACGTAGTGGTACTCCTTCCTTATGGATCTTGGGCAGCCCGTAGAGCCTTGGTGGTTTGGGTGCTGAAGGAAGTAGCGAGCGCTGCTCCTCCGATGTGAAAGACGAGCGTTTCATTAGTTCCCTCATAAGTCGCTCAATTTTGGGCATTGGATCCTTCTCAAACCAGCAGTAGTTGTCCTCGGTCAAAAGATGAAGAATTTTCTCTTTGTAGTCTTGTCTGGACAGTAGAACGGTAGCATTCCCTTTGTCAGCAGAGAGTATAAGGATACTCTTGTCGTTTTTCAATTCTTTCAGGGCCTGTCGTTCTGATTCTAGCAGAATTCAGGCAGTCTGATTCTAGCAGAAGTCAGGGCCTGTCGTTCTCAAGTGGAAAAAGCAGCATAATTAAAAAGACAAGAGGTGGAAGAACAGCAGACTAGCTGAACCGTGACCTTTTGCATTATCCATTTTTGAGAAAACATGTTAACCTTCTTTATTATGTATTACCTTTGGGAGTGGATTTTATTACAAAATAAATTAATATTATTATAATCATTATATGCAAGGTTCTTCCGCTACTGTGTGTCCCACATTTGTACTGGATATATATGTATACCAGTTTTAGCCTAACATGACATATTGACTAATGTAGCATGAGTATGTATATCTCTACCTGTGCTGTATGGGTTATTTTAGATTTATCTTCAGGAATTAAGCATTACTTTTGCTTTTAAAGTTTAATGTTTTGTTTGGAAACTCCCAGAAAGATTCCTTCAGCTTGAATACTTTTCATCAATTTAAGCTCCTGGTTAAATTGTAGTTTAACACGTTCAACGCGGCATATATTTTGCAAACTCTTGCCGGTGACTGAATTTTTTTTTCGCTAATTCTTATGTAAAACACTAAGTCAATATGGGATACGTTAATATTTTTCGTTTTTTTTCATTCAAAATATTGTGCAAAAAAGGATTTTGTGAAGGACTTCATTTGACGTCCGCCGCCATCGGATAGAACTTTAAAATTATGTTGCGGGTTGCGTTGCAGCCCCTTGAAACTGCAAGCATTAAAATTTTTTTTTCTCGTCAAGGTTTTATAACTTTTTCTTTAAATTTTAAGGATTAAACCTTGTTATTTCTTGGGGAATATACCTATTAAAATCTGCTACATGCTGGCGAAATTTATCAACTTTCGCTGTTCAAGTTTCTGCATGCGAAAAATTTCTGATATCCTAATATGATTATCGTTCATCGTAGTGAAATTTCTTCTCGCATCTCTTTTCACATACGTAATATCTCAGTACACATACTCCATGTATCACGGTCATAAACAAACTTTCACATAAAAGTCATATAATGAATTGTTTTGAATCTTAAAATCAGGACCGAAAATAACGAAAAACCGGGACGAAACGTGTAGCACATTATCGGATTGAGTCTAGAAAGTCTGATATATATATATATATATATATATATATATATATATATATATATAATAAATATTTCGTTCAAACAGGTGGTAAACAAATCCGTGGTTCAATTCCCGGTCTAGACGAATTTTTTTCACTTGGAATCGGCCATCATTCCATCTTCACATCACCATTGTGTTGTCCAATTTTATGTTTCCTATCTTCTTTCTTTCACCACCTGTTTGAACGAAATATTTATTATTTACGCCTGTGAGCGGTTTGAGTGAATGAATGAATGAATGGTTATATATATATATTTTTTTTTATTCATTTATTTATTTATTACGAATGTTTGCGTTTATATTTTGTTCCTTAGAAAATTGTGTAGGAAATCTATTTTCAGTGGAGTAGGAAATAGTATAATACAAAATGTACAACAGCCATCTCATCTCTATACTTTGTCTTTCTCCGCGCATTACTATCAATAATGTTCTATAATGCCTATCTTTACCGACCTCAACACATACTCCCAATCTCTGTCCCTAAATCTGAGGAACTTTCTGTCATTATCCCTTGCCCCATTGATCCCATGCACGATACTTTTTTTCTCTTGCCTACCCCACTTCCCAACCTGCGGCAAACGAAACTTACCACTGTTTCGAAGATCTAGTATTTATTGAAAAATATACTGATACCTGAAACGCTGCAACTTAAGCCATCCGTAATGAAAAGAATCTTTTAATTTTCCGCATCATTGAAACTATGCAAATGGAAATGAATATATTCCCTACCCTCCCACCCCCGGCCCAAAATTACCGTGGAAGTATATCATACTTCCGAAGTCATGCTTTCTTTTCTATTACATCATATTTCAGATTCTTTTTTTTGTTAAAATAATTGAACTCACAATGAAACAATAAAAAAATTCAGTAATTAATACTTTCATTTTGATTTTCACTAATTTAATAAGTAAATGAATACGATTGATTTTCTTATATTTACTACGAGATAATATTTTTTCATAATACGATATTTAAAGATTTTAGACGTAATTTGACACCTGCCAAAAAGAGAAGGCTAGGACATGGTTATGCATAATTTCTAACAAATTGAAATTGCACTGTTTTTTTGAAAATTGTTTACTTTACAAGAGAACATATTTATATTCTACAGAACATATATGGTAGAATTTTCAGATAAATTTCACAGATTTTAAATTTTAGACACAATAAAAGCAAGTCAAAGTTACATTAAAATCAATTTCTATGAACAATAATGATGACCATGACAAAAGATTTAAATAAATTACATCAAAATTAACGTACAATAAAGGAAATAAAACATAAATTACACCCTATTTTTTAAAATAACAAATAACCCTCAGATTTGATTTCAAGTATTCACTCTACACTGACTATATTAGCGTAATTTATCCTTCTTCATTAGCCTAATTTAACATTCTAATACATACAATTTCTTGATGTTTAAAAAATACAGAATGCATATACATAAACAACAAAGTATCTATTTATTTACATGATATGCTCTAAAACATTTTGATAGGCAAAGTTCCTTCGCAGGCAGGGCAAAAATATGTTGTGTCCTTTCGTATTCCCTTGGAAGCGCATTCTTTACACTTTCTCTGGCTAGCCCGTTTCTGTCCGGGCTGTTTTGGGATTGTATTAGGGAAGTGCTTTGAAAAATCTACGGTCCTGCGGAGTGGAGAGTGAGGCTTTGTAAGATGGTAGAAGAAGAGATTTTATCACGGAAAATCTAAAGTCATGCAAGTAATTGAAATTAAAATGATAAGAAATAATACATTTTAACTCACCTCAAATCTATGCTTGCACAACGCCACACTTGCGCAGTCCAAAATCTTCGCACATTCGCGCAGCGAATACAAAAGCCACACGCTACACGATATGAAGAGGACACTGAACTTCAAACACGGTATGAACAGAATGTGGAGTGAAAGACAACTGAGGCCAGAGAAGCAAGTGCGGGAGGTTTAGGCAAGAGTGGCACCCTACCCCTACCCTAAGGGTACCCCCTCCGATTTACAGTTACAAAGAAGGACAGGGTGTTGAAACTTCGGAGGGCAGAAAATCGGAAAATTGTGAATTTTGGAATCTCTTGTAAAAAATGGAAATACATATTTCATGACAGGGACGGGGAAAATTTCTTTGCTTTGCCAGTACCACGGCCAGTACGGAGCTTTCACTACTCTGGGATCTTCTCAAGTACCTATTTCCCCAACTTGGGTCGGGGCCTAGAGGGGTGTTGAACCTTTTTCTCGACCACCGGGCGGAGATAATCTCCTCCCTTTTCTACTTGGGGTGCCCATTACGGCATGCGGTCGCGGTCAAATATTTTTTTATGCGTCGGTTTTCTAAAAACATTGTTGCGACAGGATCGATATTTATTTATACTAAAATGAATTATTTTGGTTTTACAATGCCTTTACAGCTTTTAAACGAAATTCTACCGTTAATATTTAGCTCTCCAGCAACAAAAATCGTATAAATGGTTAAATAAATAATTTCGTCATTGTATTTCGCACTCGGAAATGATTTTTACGAGTATTAACGTAAAAATTATAATAAATTTAAAATGTCCTTATTCAAAATATTGACATCTTCAGTGCGCAAATCAAAGAATCGGTACTTAGAAATTTTCACCGGGTTAATTCATGAGATGTACGATCTACGGAACTCTTGTTTTTGGAAATTTATGCACAGATCACATTCATCAAGTACAGATATGTAAATTATGTAACAATTTCGGTATTTCCGTAGTATTTCCTCACATTTGTAGCTATTTATAATAACTATGTACAAAAAAATTAAAATAATATAATAATTATAAAAAATTGTTGACGTGTCTCGAAATTTATAATTTTCCTTCGCATAATGAACAAAATATTCAACAAATAAAGACGCAAAATAGGAATATATATGTTCAGAATGATATAAAGTTAATACAAAGGAATATACAATTGTAATTATTCTTAAAATAATGTTGAATGCTCACTTCAAGAGAAAAAAATCAGAAAAATAAAAATTTTACAGAAAATATGTATAATAGTTATCTCAAAACGGCAAAAAGGACTACAAAGAACGGGTGCTATTTGATGGCTGAAAGGCAAGAGGGAGGCACTGAGAGATGGCTCAGCGAAACCCAAGGCCATTGAAAAAGAAGCGGAGCAAGACTTCAATTGACGTCCTCAGTCAGTCAATAGCATGGCGTAGGACGTCAATTGACGTCCTCAGCGTTGAAAGGGTTAAGGTCCTAGGTTCTTTCTTGCCAAAAAAATTTAACTTCTGCAAGTTAATTTGATCTCATTTTTCTTAGATCAGAGAAATTACATGTTGTGCTGTGGAGCTAAATGTAGCATGCTTGCATTGATAATAATTTGAGGGAATAATAATATGGAATCTTCTACTAATTGAGAGATCATGAAAATATTAAGTAGCTTTTAAACATTTACTTGTGTGTATTGTTTTCAGAAACGGCAGATATTAGCTTGTGCCCCAACTGGCTCAGGGAAAACAGCAGCATTTCTGATTCCTATAATTCACCATTTGAAAGAACCCAAACGACTTGGCTTTAGAGCAGTAATTGTATCACCAACAAGGGAGCTAGCCAAGCAGACTCATCGGTAAGTCATGTGGTAGAAATATTTGATAGTGTTATTTAAGGATGCTGACTAAGGATGGTAAGTTTTACTAGATTAGCTGTATTTAATTGTGTTCTTAACATTGGAAATTGAATGTAGTAATATCCTCAGTTGTGAAGTGGCATTATGTGGTGTCTAATTTCTGAAGGATGGGATCAAAGTAGACCCTCAGGACCTCATATACATATATGATTTTTGGTTAAGGGCCCAATTTGACTGTTTAAGTCCATGGTTCATTGGTGGGTACTTTTCCCTTGTTAAAGATTGAAAGAAAATGTTAGTGGTGGCAAGATAATGACACATGAGCCAACTATGGACATGACAATTTTAAGCTCATGATATCAAAATTAATTTTTAATACTACATTTTCTGAAGTTCCTGTTGGTCGTATTTAATGACTTCAATCCGGCAGTCTTTGTTGCTCATGTGTGAGCCGATACCCCTTTTCACTCCTATTATCAAATAAACATGGCCAACTTTGGCTCTACTGTAAGTAGCATATTTCTCTGTCGTTAAGATGCCCTTTTTTGCTAGAAAATGCATTCCAAAATCAGCCTACGTCTTGTAGGTCAAGGGTAAAGATATGTTTTTATGCATCCAATTTAGTGTTGCCATCAGAGGTGCCCATCTCTCCACTTTCACCACAGACAGCATTGCTGCTATTTTTTGGAAAATAACAATCCCATTTTGCTCATATGGTTTGTTAACATTAGCAAATATTGATTATAATTTTTGTCTTCTAAAATCTAAACGGAAAAGTCACAATGCATTTTATGGGCCAGGGAAGATGGTATATGTTGGTTTTTGTAACATCTAGGCTCTATGTAATAAAACACTCTTGTGTCTGTCTGAGGTTATTTATATAGCTAATGAAAGGTTTTGTAAAAAGGGGTCTCTTGCCTATGAAAAGGCTTTATTTGTTGGCTACATATTTCAGAGAGAGAGAGCCGTGGGAAATACACAATACAGATCTACAGAATGTTTATGTTATGTTATTGGGATAGATTGCTATTCATTTTTAGAGTTGTACTCTTTCTTTGTCCATCTGTAAAGAAGATTGAGAAAGAAGCTAATCGGGTGAATGATTAACATGAGTTATGTAGAGCCCTTGACACTTGCAAAGCGTCTTGCCTTCATGAAGCTGACGTATGTTTCTAATATATGAGCCCATTTTGAATAAAAAACTTTGTATTTTTCCCCACTTTATTTAAAAACTGCGACCGGTTTCACCTTAATAAGGCATCTTCTGGCACATTCTGAAGCTTAGGGCATACAATATATACCCAGAGAAAGTGTAAAAATGGTGGGGGTTGGTTTGAAATGAGGAAAGAGGAGCAGGGCGGTTAGGGCATGGCAGAGTGAGACGGGTGGTGGAAAATGGAAAAGGAAAGGAAGGAAAGTGAATCGGGGGAAGACAGTGGGAAGAGTAGAAGGTCACGAAGTTACACCTTTTTCTATTTTTTAAAGGAGAAGAGTGGTAGAAAGCCCTAGCCCAAACTGCTTCCTTTCCTCTCGAAATTTTTACCACCCTTCTCACTTTGCCATGCCCTAACCGCCCTGCTCCTCTCTCCCACATTTCAAACCTACCCACACCATTTTTTTTTACTTTCTCTGGGTATATATTGTATGCCCTAAGCTTCAGAATGTGCCAGAAGATGTCTTATTAAGGTGAAACCAGTCGCAGTTTTTAAATAAAGTGTGGAAAAGTACAAAGTTTTTTATTAAAAATGGATATCTATCACTTCCACGAAGTGAAGCCTGAAACAATCAACTTTATAATATACGAGCCATTGAGATCGAAAGTGGTGTCAGTTTTTTGCTATATTTTAGTTAGTTGCACAGAAGTATCCCTCTACCTGTATTGTCTTGGAGCTCAATGAATGTGAGTCCAGCTTCAGTGCTTAGGGTTTAATGTTTTTATTTATTTTACTTGAAGCCTCATCTTCCAGAAGGTGGCATATTTGATTATCACCATCCTTGCTATGAACACCACTTAAACACTTATTTATGTTCCAGCTGAATGCTTGTAGCTATGTCACAACTATTTGTTAAAGTTAATGTTCATAGGAGAGGGGGTCCCAATATGGAAAAGCAATGTGGGCATAAAACCTCTGCTTGCATTGAATGTAATGTGATTTTTTTTTCATTTTAGAGAGTGCTTGAGGTTAGCTGAGGGAAGGAGTCTGAGGATCCATATCATCAGTAAGATAAGCCAAGCCATCAAGAAATTTGGCCCAAATTCATCTCAAAAGTTTGGTATGCTCTTTCAAATGATCACTGTATTAATCCTTTTTGCAATTATGCTCTCATACCTGCCCTAATGTAAGCCAATGTTTTTGTCATAATGTGCTTCCTATAAATTATTACTTACCTCAGATTCAAGTTGTGTTCATAGAAGTGTGGTCATTTTGTGATAATATATGTATTACAAAACTAGCATTTTTGTATTGCAGGCATGGTATTAATAATAATAATAACCTCTCAGGTACAGATCTCTCTCAGATACAACCATCACTCATTGAATAAAAGCGTGCTGCTTAGCATAAAGCAGCACGCCTATCGATAGAGTGCGAACACTCACCACTGCCCGGAAAAAAACTCCTCAAGAGGAGAAGGGCCATGAGGGAAAATTCCACCTTTCTCCTTCAGTCGCCCTGTCTCTTTCGACCACCTCCATCTGTCGTTGGATCTCCGCCTCCCATCATAGAGGTTGAATGTTTCTGGAAGGATATCTACGAAACTTCCAAGCCATTCAACAGAGACTCTCCGGCCATAGGCCTCTTTAAAGAGTTGTGTGACCACGACCTACAAGATGTGGATGGACCTCTTTCAGTCACAGAAAGTGACGTGAAGAAGGCATTCTCTGGGAAGAAGAACTTCTCGGCTCCAGGAATGGATACTGTGAATAACTTCTGGTGGAAGAAGTTTAATTCCACCCACCAGCACCTCGCCAGAATCTTCACGTCCTTTCTGAATGGTAGAGTTCCTATTCCACCTTGGCTGACTGAGGGACGCACGGTTCTGATACCTAAGAAGGGAGACTTGTCCAATCCAAAGAACTACCGCCCTATAACCTGCCTCAACACTATATAAGGCGTTCACCTCGATCTTGAGCGACCTTATCCTCCACCACGTCCAGCCTGTGTGGGAGGAGGTGTACAAGCAGAGGGGCTCAAAGCGTGGAATCGTGGGATGCAAGGATAACCTGCTCATTGATAGGTGCATATGCCAGGATGCCATCCGGCATAAGCAAAACCTATCAATGGCCTGGGTGGACTACAAGAAGGCTTTTGACACCTCTTCGCATGAGATTTTGATGGCCATGCTGAAGTTGATGAAAGTCCACCCAGAGGTAGTGTCCTGCATCCAACGCCTGTTACCACTATGGAAAACTCACTTTTTTCTGACCTCAGGCAAGCGGTCAGTTTCCACAGAGTTGGTAACATACCACCTTGGCGTTATCCAAGGCGACAGCTTGAGCCCCTTGCTGTTTTGTACTTCCCTCGTACCCCTGTCCCTTAGGCTGCGACGAGGTAGAGGATACCTGTGCAGTGTTCCAGGTGACAGGAAACATAAGGTCATCCATTTGTTCTATGTGGATGACCTGAAGCTTTATGCTTCTGATGCGAAAGACTTTCGCACTGTCTTGGACACCGTACTGGAATACAGTGAGGCTATAAGGATGGAGTTCGGATTGGACAAGTGCGCATCCAACCACTTGGCGAGAGGATGATTTTTGGAGATCAAAGAAGACGTGCAACTTTTTGATGGGAGCGTCATTCGTCACCTCGAGGACGATGATAGCTATGAATATCTCGGCATCCCCCAGCGCCGAATGCAGGAGGTTGCAGCAATGAAGGAAAGGCTCACCGCTAAATACAGGCAGACTCTCAGAAACATCTGGACTTCTGAGCTGTCAGGTAAGAACAAGGTTCTTGCCATGAACATGTTTGGGGTTCCTACACTGCTGTATAACTTCGGATGCATGAAGTGGAACGTCAACAAGTTGCAGAATCTCGATGGGGGAACGAGGAAGATGATGACCATCTATAGAAGTCTTCATCGGAAATCTTCCGTCGCCAGATTGTATCTCCCTCGCAATGTAGGTGGTAGAGGACTATTGAGTCTGGAGTGTCTCCACAACAGAGTTGTCCTGGGTACAGCATGCTGAAAGTTGAAAAGCAGGAACCCTCTGCTTAATCTCGTAAGAGAGCACAAGAGTGCGGGAGCAGGGACATTTCTCTTCCAGGCGGCAAAGAGGGCAGCGGACGAAACCAGTCTCGACTTCGACCCGTCATCCGACAGCAGCGACAATGATACTACCATCTTGTCATTGAAGGCAGACGTCCTCAAGCTCGAAATAAAAAAAGCCGAGCAGTAGGCCTTGCTCAAGGCGCATACCGATAAGCCCATGCATGGATGTTTTTATCGAAACATCAAAATGACGGGGTTATCGAAGGAGCTGACGTTTGCCTTCCTATGCTCCGCCGATCTGAAGTCAGAGACCGAGGGTTTTGTACTCACGTGCCAGGATGGTGTCATAAACACACTCATATACCGCCACATTATATTCAAGGTGGAGGTTGCGGACACGAGATGCAGGGCATGCCGAGCCCAGCCGGAGACTTTGGGTCACCTTCTCTCCGGGTGTAGTTATTACGCCAGGTCAGCGTATCTAGCTCGGCACAACGCGGCCCTGTGGGTGCTATACTATCACCTTCGACACCATTATGGCATCGACGAATCACATGTGCTGCCCTATTCCCCTAGAGATATTGAGTCCGTTGTGGAGAACGATTAATGCACGATCTGGTAGAATTACTCCTTCACCACCAGGCAGTTGGAGGCGACCAAGCCTGATATCATTCTCCTTGACCACCTCACACGCTCCATGTTTGTGATCGAGTTTTCGGCAGGTTAGCGTATCTAGCTCGGCACAACGCGGCCCTGCAGGTGTTATACTATCACCTTTGACACCATTATGGCATTGACGAATCACCTGTGCTGCCCTATGCCCCTAGAGATATTGAGTTCGTTGTGGAGAACTATTAATGCACGATCTGGTGGAATTACGCCTTCTCCACCACCAGGCAGTTGGAGGCGACCAAGCCTGATATTGTTCTCCTCGACCACCTCACACGCTCCATGTTTGTGATCGAGTTTTCGGCTCCGGCTGAAACTAACATGGAGGCGAAGGAGGTTGAAAAACGGATGAAATATCAAGACCTGCTTTTCGAACTTCGACAGATGTACCCCGGACACTCTGTGAAACTAGTGGTCCTCATCATAGGTGTGCTCGGTGGAGTCAAGGGCTCACTGCTAAACAACATCAAGTGCATTCCGTCCTGCATGCCACAGACAGAATCACTAGTTGCACGCATGCAGAAGGCCGTTATCCTGGGGTCACTCTGTGTACTGCGTATGCATGACCCAACTGCAGTGTAGCCACTCATCAGATGGGCGTCGGACGTGGCAACGATTACTGCCCAACCCCTCTCGAGTCTCCAGCCATTATGACGGCAATGAAACCTGATGCTTGCTGGGGACTCGGAGGGAAGTGTTACAACAGTAACAATTAAATATTAAATAATAATAATATTTATTCACCTTAAAAAATGGAACACCATATTTTATACATACCATATATAAGGTGAGGGCAGCTTCAATGAAAAAAATATATGCATTGAAGGCATGTCAAACAGTTCTCATGTGAAGCATAAGATTCTAAGGTTATAAAATATTTGCTACAAGTTGCAACCATTTTTTTCCCCTAGACCTTTGTAGAAATATCATGTATTCCTGATTCTAGGCTGCACATGCGTGCTCAAAAGACTACAGCAAACATCTTTAAAAACAACTTTTCCTGAAAATATTGGACTAGAGGTTCAACTTGAAACCAGGCTTGGCTTCTACTTGGGCAAATACAGTATTTCAAGAGTTTTCTTGTGCAATAATATTTGAGCTTCACTACATTTGTTGTAGGTAATAAAGACTTACATTTTTCAGTATGTAATCCTCTACCAGTGTGACAAATTGCTTTGGTATTATTGGTAGTTTCTCTATGTGACCAGTTTCATTTGCTCAAAAGTTGTTGAGCTAACAACCAATAATTGACTCAAGTTCTTTACAATGATATTTCCACCATCTCACAAGAATATGTTATAGACCCTCTAAATTTTCATTTTTATTTGTTATTTACTCCAAAATACACACATAATTGAGTTGTTTGCTGTTGATGTGTTTATTTGCCACAAATTAACTTCCAAGGGGAGTGTTCGATAAACGGGTCGCAGATCTTGATGAAAATTTGTATGCATATAGAACTCCAAATGCTTTTCACGAATCACCCCACATATGGGCATATAAATCCAATAGTTTAAACAAAAAATGTGTTTAAACATTTATAGATGCTTTAAAAGCTCTATTTATCAGCATCCGGCAGTATGGGTGGTGTGGTCCATTTTTTTATGCTTATTTTCTTTGTTTTTACTTCGTGGAATTCTATGTTAAAATCTAATTTTTACATTTCTATTCAATGTTTTTTTTAATGAGTGGAAATATTTTTTTTCGCGAATACCAAAGGGCTTATTTTTTTTCTTTCGTGCAAAGTCAACGTAATTTCTTTGTTTCCCCATTCTTTCACCATGCAAACTTGATTTGTTCCTTCATTTGCAAGACCTGTTGATATCATAATTATACAATATTCTAAATAATTGTTACATCATTATTTATAAGACCCACGATCAAAGATCCCCGTTTTCTTGTTTTGTTGTGCATTGAAAAAAGGAGGGGAAAATGTGATCGGCTTATCTACTAATTTCCGTAATCGAATCACCATTTCTCGATCTAAAGACATACAAATAAATACATTGTAATAAGGCTCGTGTTATAAATGGCGAGAGTGACCACTTGCAAAAAATTTCCATGAGCCGCCCAGGAGCAGGCAACGCAGGAAGGAACCACTTTCCCAGCGCATCCGTTCGACCTTCTAACGGTTGTTTTCCGAAGGCATTATTGGCCCTCTCGTCGACCCTTACTCAAATCCTTTTTTTCGTCAGCATTCCTGTAGGGAGTAACCAGATCACGAGGATTGGGAACCAAATTGGTTTTTCAATGAAACAAATGATAAATGATATCGGCAAATGGACTTATGACAGGTTTTGCTAATGCAGAGCAAATGGCGAGCATGTGACGACAAGAATGGTACAGCAGTGGGCTGTGGCTGATGGCAGCATCTCAATTTTTGGCCGAGGATTTTCAGTTAAACACTTCTATGACGTGGACAAATCGTTTTAAACAAAAACATAAGATTCGACAGAGGAAAGTCACCCGATATAAGAGTCAAAAGGACAGACAGTCTGCGAAGGACACAATGAAAGTAGGTCTTCTGTTCCAGGAACAAAGCAGGAAGCTGATTCCAATGTTTGAACCATCATTAGTAATTAATACTGAACAAACGGGATGCGAGTACCGTGTCCATAGCACAATACAGTGTGACATGTTCTGGTGAACTGTTACCAAAAGTGTTTATTTGTTTGCAAGAGGTAACAGGAAAGTTTGGACCAAGAGTCACACTTGAGGTGGAAGGTGCAATGGACCGATACAAAAACGCATTTGTGACTTGTTCCAAATCTGGAAAACCTTTGACAAGCACGTATGAATTGTTTTTGGATAAGGTATTGGCGCCATATGTGAAAAAAGAAAAGTTGCTTCTTTTCATCGATTCCTGGGTGGGAAAAATGAATCAGGCACTGTACGACGAACGGTTTGTGGACAACTCCAATGAACCTACCTGCACAATTAAGGTTATTCTGTCAAAATGTACTCTGATTTGCCAACCCTGTGACGTTTATTCTATAGACAAGTAAAAATATTTATTTCACGAATCCAAAATGCAACAACTCTTCTGCAAGAGAACTGTGATTTAACAAGCCGCTTGGACATGATAAAAATTCATACGCTCATGCACAAACAGTTGTCCGCACCAGTGTTTCAACCAATGCTTATGTATTCATGGTTTGCTTCCAGACTATGGCGAGCAACAGATTTTCTTAAATGTAAAACAAGTTTTGTTTCCAGAAGATATTTCTTAATCAAAATGTGATTGTGGTGAACAAAGTTTTGCAAGATGTTCTTGGTGTTCTAAATTTTCGTTTTTAATGTTTTTTTGATGACTACCATCCGGAGAGATGCCAACAATGACAAAAAAGATAAATGGCGATTGACTTATTTACCTTGTAAATTTATTATTATATAATTAATTATTATATTAATTAAAATTTTAAGACAATTCAATTGAATTCCGTGCCTAATGCAATTTGTTTCATTGAAAAACCAATTTGGTTCCCAATCCTCGTGATCTGGTTACTCCCTACAGGAATGCTGACGAAAAAAAGGATTTGAGTAAGGGTCGACGAGAGGGCCAATAATGCCTTCGGAAAACAACCGTTAGAAGGTCGAACGGATGCGCTGGGAAAGTGGTTCCTTCCTGCGTTGCCTGCTCCTGGGCGGCTCATGGAAATTTTTTGCAAGTGGTCACTCTCGCCATTTATAACACGAGCCTTATTACAATGTATTTATTTGTATGTCTTTAGATCGAGAAATGGTGATTCGATTACGGAAATTAGTAGATAAGCCGATCACATTTTCCCCTCCTTTTTTCAATGCACGACAAAACAAGAAAACGGGGATCTTTGATCGTGGGTCTTATAAATAATGATGTAACAATTATTTAGAATATTGTATAATTATGATATCAACAGGTCTTGCAAATGAAGGAACAAATCAAGTTTGCATGGTGAAAGAATGGGGAAACAAAGAAATTACGTTGACTTTGCACGAAAGAAAAGAAAATAAGCCCTTTGGTATTCACGAAAAGAAATATTTCCACTCATTAAAAAAAAACATTGAATAGAAATGTAAAAATTAGATTTTAACATAGAATTCCACAAAGTAAAAACAAAGAAAATAAGCATAAAAAAATTTGTCGCCAACGGGAATCGAACACGGTCCCTCCGCACCGCAGCCCTGTCCACTGATCACTGGACCACACCACCCATACTGCCGGACGCTGATAAATAGGGTTTTTAAAACATCTATAAATGTTTTAACGCCTTTTTTGTTTAAACTATTGGATTTATACGCCCATATGTGGGGTGATTCGTGAAAAGCATTCGGAGTTCTATATGCATACGAATTTTCATCAAGATCTGCGACCCGTTTATCGGACACTCCCCTTGTTAGCTTAGAAATAACTAGACTTAGAGGCCCTCTAATTTGACCTAGAAATTGTTAAATTTTCTTTTCTTGTGTGGGGTGCTAACTCTCACTGGTAAAAAATGTAGGTTAACAAATGTATGACATGGATTTATCATAACTAAGTATGCCACTATGAAGCTCCAAACACATCTACTGCCACATTTTCAGAAAATGGCAGAACACTACAGGTTTAGGAGATGAAATTTAATATCTGCATTTACTATCATGTTTTCCTCTTTTCTGTTGTCTCTGTGTTCCATTCTTTATGCCGAGCCTGTTTAGTTCCCTGATTCTAGATATCTTAGAGACCACAAATATATTTTGTGACATTCTCCTCTTCTCCAGGCTGTAAGCAACTGAGATTTCCCATTCCCTTAACGGAGAGCTCCCTAAAATCATACCCATGACTAAATTTAGTCAGAGTGGATTGTTATTTTCTTTTCTAATGTCACTCTGTGCTCTGCCTCAAACTAAAAAAAAAACATTTTGCTCTTACTCTATCAACCATTGCTTTGCCCTGCATGCTCTAATGTTGTGTGATTTTATTCATTATATTTTCAGATATATTGATAACAACACCTAATCGGCTGGTTTATTTACTGAAACAGGAGCCACCTGGAATATCTTTAAAAAAGTAAGTTGATACCTCAGTTCCCTCTTTTATTGAGGTTTCTGAAGCCAAATATCATACTTGAATATTTTAACTACTTGTGGGATTGTACTCTTCCCTTCTATCTCGTCTATCTATTCCCATCTATGAAGTGAACCTCAATGTCCATGGGTGATTTTTTCCTTGATTAAATAAATTATTCAATAAAATTACACAATTAAATTCAAACGTTGAAAGTTTTACTGCTCCATGATCCCATCCCAAACCAATTCCCACTTCCTGTTGTCAGAAATCTTTGTGCCAGGCACTGCTGCCCAAATTACCCCTTTCCCAAGATAAGATGCCTTCTTTTGTTTTGAGCATTTATTGCTCTCATCCTCAAGCAAAGAGAAGTAATGACAAATATTTCTGGAAAACAATAATGATACAATACACCTTTAAATTATTTAATGAATGTAGATTGAATAAGTATGCAGTATTCCCCTTCCCTCGCTTTCCAGCGAGCAAATTAGAAACTGAACCAGATCTCTGATGACGTCACGAACTTTTTGAGTGGGCGGCAAGTTTCGTGAATTTTTGTTTTTGATTTAAGAGGGAGTGGCTGAATATAGAAGAATTTTTTCTCCACCGAAAATCTATTTTCCAATCCATCTACCGAATTCGTGAATTAAATTGCAATTTCGCATCATAGTGAAAGACCTTATTGCAATGGTTGCGTAGCTGGCTTTAAAGCATCAATCAAGGCCAACTACGACATCAATATAATTGTCGATATATTTATTTATTGCGTGGCACCAAGTTTGATTTTATTGTTTGAATCCCTAGTTTTTAGCTATTTCCGACAAATGACTGTTTTCCAGTGACAATTGTTAAGAATCCTAGTTTTATTCCTGGTTTCTGTGCTTGCAAGTGATTTTGACAAGTTATTGAGATGCCGTATGCAAAATTAAGCGCAAGAGACCGAGCTTTCCAGTATCAAAAAGATGGATTTTATTGTATCGATAAAAGTACGGTCATGTACATATTCTACAATTGTCAGGTTGCTTGGGAAAGACTCAATTGGAAAAATTTTAAATCTTCGAAGAACGTAACTGCAGCAAACTTTCACAAGGATGGAAATTCTCTAAAGTTACATGTCAATACACGAAATGTATTAAATTTTATTTTTAAATTTAGTGCCACTTTTCCAAATTCCGCCACCGAGGTGATTGTCTTCAGTCATAACATGGCTAGAAGGGGAAGTGTCGCATAATAGTCCAGATCATATTGGTTGAAACTATAGTATAAGTGACCCTTTTCTAGGCTTTGAAATAATCGTTATTTTATGTTTATATATATAAATTTGTGGTCACTGTGAAAACACCGAAATATCTTGTTGAAAGTACCTAATTTCAAAGTACCGCTTTTCTCCCTCTCAAACCACCAAAAAATTCCTATCCCTGAAAATCACTCATTTTGGGTGGGGATCGAACTTGGGACCTTCACTTTCGCAGTGGAGCGCCTTATCCGATGGGCTACCGCCGCCATTCTAAAATGGGTTATATACAGAGATTACATACCACAACATGCTTTTTTATGATTTTTAAATGCTTTTTTCTCAAAAAGTTACGAGAGGTGCGTCGTCTCGCTTCGGCATATTAAATTAACCATGGACTACCGAATCAGAAAATTTGAGCTTGATTTGCCACCCGACGGTCGTGTATTCCCCTTGTTAATCAAAAGTAGGTACACAAGGACGGCGATTGCTGTATCTTGGTGGTTTCGATATCCTGCTACGGCTAATTTGAACCAAAAGGGATATTCGCTTATGTAAAGGAAGCTGAATAAATACTGAGAGGCCGCAGGGGGAAGTAATAATTAGATTCGTGATGTTTTCAGTTTCACACTCAACAGCACGACGTTGTGTCAACCATTTCTGTATTCATTTTTGCAACTCAGTGAGATGAATGAAGAACATAACTTCATAATACTCCTGTCGGAATTTTCCAACCCTGAACATGAACACTATATAGAGCATCATTCCCTAGGCGCTCCAGGCGAAGGACAAAAGTCGAGCTTGGATTGCCTCGAAAGGTTCTTACGTCATTACCATCTAGCGGAGACGATATGAACTGTTGCCGGGCTCAGATGACTCTGGAGGCCCGACTACCCCAGACTATGCAATCATACGCGATTACTACACGACTGTAGTTATGCGTAATTCCTTGAGAAACTGACGATATGTAGATGAAATTGAGATCAGAATTGTCTTCAATACTGAGGTTATTCTGCGCGAAGTCAAAAGATAACTGCGTAAATTCAAAATTAGCTGTCTCTTTGGGGCTGAGTTTATGCTGCGCAAAATCAGAAAACTGCATAAAATCAAGAAAAGATGTAAAATTGAAGTTTCACCATTGCAATTCCCTATGCTTTCCGGCCGGACTTGAGTGTCGCTGCATAAAAACAAGACTTGATGTAAAATCAAAGTGCGCAAAATCGAAGTTTTACTGTATATACCAAAACCAAACAAATCACAAATTAAGTTACATCTTTGACCTACTTTTCTACTTAGTCACCAATTTTCTCAACACATTTCTCCCATCGTGGTACCAGTTTCAATATGCCCTCTTCATAGAAGTCCGTTTGTTGGGAGTATAGCCTTCTGCGGACTGCTGATTTCACTTCCGCATCTGTTGCAAAGTGTTGGCCGGCTAGGAATTTCTTCATGGGACCAAACAGATGAAAGTCAGATGGCGTGTAGTGGTACGCCCACAACTCATCATCAGTGACGATTCCTTTCAGAAAGTCATGCCCTTCTGCGGCGTAACGCGTTAAGTGATCCAAGCTTGTCTTCATTCGCTGGCCCTTGTGGTTGTCTGTCAGGTTCTTAGGCACCCAGCGAGCACTAACTTTACGGAATTTCAGCGTGTCATTAACAATGTTGTACACTGCACCATAGGAAATGTTGAACATCTGCGATAAGGTTCGCAGGTGCACACGCCGGTACTTCAAGATTGCTGCCTCAATGGTGCGGACATTCTGAGGAGTTGAAACTGTTACCGGACGCCCTGAGCGTGGCGAATCACTAAGGTTCATGCGGCCCTCTTGGAAGAATGCACACCACCTGGAGACATTGCTACGGTCCAGACAGTCGTCCCCATATACGCCACGCATGTCCCTGTGAATTTCACTCGGTGAATGCCCTTTGGCCCACAAATATCGAACTACACTTCGCTGCTCTTCACACGTGGACGACAGTAACATGCGCGCCATGTTTGTCTCATAGTTCAGGCTTCTCTCGCTAGAGCTGCCCATGAAAATAAAATACCCTCTATAGCGCAAACTTCAAAGTATATCATTGTGAAATTTCAACATTCCAGCTACAATACCAGGGGAGAAAAAAATGATTGTGCGTTATTTTCCGATCTGCCCTGGTATTTGTCTTCCGGGCGTTAGGTTACAGCATTATTGTTTTGTGGCTTCAACTCATGAATTTTGGCAATTTCAGAGATTATTTAGGGTATTATTATTTTCAGAGTATTTAGTACCCATCCCTTCATATGCTCTGTATGGAGAGCACTAAGTATGTTGTACTCAATCTTTTGTATGGGATTATAACTGTGGCCCCCTTGGCACTTTCCTTCAAGAGGAGGCAATGCTGATGTCCGTTTTTTCTCCCCCTTCCACAGATTCGCAAATAATTCTTCCCTTGCCAACCTACCCACCTGACCTCTATGGTGCAAAAGGTCTCAGTTGTCAGTTACCTGCCTCAAATGACCAACCAATCTATGAAATAAATTGTATATATACATTCATGTACTTAACAAGTTCATTTAATGGTTCAGTTTCACTGCAATAAAGTCTTTTTGTAACATATTTTCTTGTTTCAGTGTGGAATGGCTAATTGTTGATGAATCAGACAAACTTTTTGAAACTGGAGTGAAAGGTTTCCGTGATCAGTTGGCAGAAATTTATCGAGCTTGTGAGAATCCCAGCATATGCCGTGCCATGTACAGTGCTACACATACTCCAGTTGTTGCATCTTGGTGCAGAAAAAACATGCACCGTCTCATTGGTGTTACAGTAGGCGTACGGTAAGCTCAAACGAAAACTATGCTGTTATTTAGTCATGTTTGCTGTTGGTATGAGTGATAACAAATTAAAGTTCATGTTACTAAATAGATATTCTTAAGGCTTCTTATTAAGAAGTATGGTTTTGTGTGATAACGCGACTGAGGAAAAATCATCAGCCTTGATTGGGACTCGAACCCGGATTCCTTGGTTGAAGCGTGGTTATCTAATGTCTTAGGTATAATTTAATTGTAAATGGCTGTGAACCAGTAATTATTGTTTTACATGGCAAAGTGAACATGATAATTTCAATTCAGTCAATAAGCAGTGATAACTGTGTAGTGAACAATGGGATTCTCAGCCATTCTATGCGATTTCAACTGGATAAAAGATGGTTTCGATACCCTTCACCGCAAATTTTGATGAAAGTTTGTTGGTTTCTGTCTTTCCACCAAATTTTCCACATGCCTAATATTATTTATTTTTGTAAATAATCAAGTATTTACTGTATTTAATCCACAATTGTAGTTGGAAAACACTAATATGTCAATTACAGGTATGGAAAAAAACTGCTTCAGTAACTAAAACCATAATTTTTAATGTAAGTAAAAAATAGCAGAGGCAAGCTAAGGAGGCAATTGAAAAATGTTTGCCTTTTCTAGCATTTATTATGATTTTCAATATTTAATACACAGTTTTCTCCATGAAAATTGATCAAAAGTCTTGTTTTAATTGAAAAAATGTAGTTGAAATTATAACATTTAAATGGGCTGTAGAACCTGGCATACCTTGCGCATTGCTTTTAATGGATTTGCTTTTGACAGGATTTAAATAACACTAATTTTGAAATTAAAACTATGCCCACAGTTATGCTCAGGGCCGGTTTAAGACAAAAGTTTCACCCGGGCGAGAGAGCATTCCAGCACCTCCCCCTCCCCGCTTATCAAACCTATTCACCAGTTAAACGTTGTAGTAAAAAAATACTTTTCACAACCACGGCGCCCCGGGCAGTCGCCCGAGCCTTAAGCCAGGCCTGGTTATGCTCAAGTCTTCACAACCTAAACCTTCAAATTCAAAATCTCTGTCCTCTCTGGGAAAGTGGAATGTCTTAGCGGGAAAATAAAAGTTTGCTCTTTAGCAAAAGCTGCAAGGCCATTCATTAGCAGCCTTCCCACATGGACAATGTTTTTACAAACGCTGAACGGTGGATGTACCACATGGTTGTATTGTAAAATGCCTCTCTCTTAAAATGAAGTGTGAGTGAAAATTATTCATTGCCTTATAAAAATACTCACATTTTGCTGGCAAAAATATGACTTCGTATTCAAATCATAAACATTATGGTAATTTTAACAATATTTTGATTTATCCCATCTAACCACTCATTTATTTAACAATATCCAAAATTTTAAGCTCCATTACTTAGTTTAACTAGAATACAGTAAAGCCTTGATTTTACCCAGTTGGAGAGACTAACAAAGTGGCTGTATGTAAAATGGAGGGTTGATAATATTACATGGTATGTTCAATTCTTCAAGTCTCTGAATTGTGTTAAAATCAAGCAGTCAATCGGTGAGTCAAGCATTTGTTTTGATTAATAATTGGGAGCAAATTAAAGAAATGTTTAATTTGATTCATTTTTTGTGTTCGTTCAATTAATGGTTAATTGAGATCAATCAATCAATCTTTATTTGCCCAAAAGATTATGATACAAACCTGTAGTAGGGAGTGTACAAAATATAAGGCACGTCAATAGTAATCTTTCTACCAGTGAACATTCTTTACAATTAGAACATTACATTACATTAGAACAATAAATTATTCAGAGTCACAAGTATCATTAAAATATTCTTCAACAGAGTAAAACATTTTATAATACAAGTACTTTTTCAGATTGTGTTTAAATTTATTGATACCATTCATTTGTTTTATACATTCTGGCAGATGATTATATAACCTGATACCCATTTCAGTCGGGCCCATTTTTATTGCTTTTGTTCTTATGGTTTTATAATGGATGTTATTCCTACCTCTAGTGAAATGATGATGATAATCACAATTTAGTGCGTAGTTACCAATATTATTTTTAATATGAACAATTAGTAACATTATACATATGCAAGGAAGTGGAAATATTTGCAATTCCTTGAATAATGGTCTGGATGGAGAGTTAAGAGGTTTCCCTGAGATTATTCTAATGGCTTTCTTTTGAATTTTGAAAATGGGGATGGAAATATGGGCAAAACCCCAAATATAATGCTGTAAGCAATGTGTGAATGAGATTCACAATAGTATAAATTTAATAATATCTTTTTACTAGTTGTTTTGCTCAGTTGCCTTAGCAAATAGCAAGTTAAACATAGTTTATGGTGCAGAAGATTAGTATTAGTTTCCCATGTAACATTAGAACTTAAAGAAATACCTAAAAATGTACAGGTTATAGTTTGTTTTATTGCCCGACCATTTATTTTAACAAGTATTCTATCATTAACATTTGCACCATGTGAAAAGTAAACCATTTTGCATTTCTGACCATTAAGATCAAGATAATTATCAGAACACCTTTCCAATCAAAGCCGATATTTTCTTATGGCATCTATCCCACAAAAATATTGGTTCTCCAGTTGCAAACAATACAATCATAGACAAAATGACTATGTGCTGAGTCAATAACTAACCTGGTCTAAGGATAAGTTTGATGCATGAAGTATCGCTGTTCTCAATGCTTTATGGTTCTTACCTCTTAAACGTCGACCTAATTGATTTCATGACAGTAGTGTACCTTGAAATGCAGAAAATCAACTGCTTTCAAATCACTGGAGTTCAAATATTACCACAAATTGTAAAAAAAACTATCTGCGGACTATTTGACTTCAATCACATAGTCTGTAGATAGCGAACTCCTCAATGTCACGACGAAAAGCCATGCCCTTTAATGGGTCCTCCAGTAATACCGGGCATTTAGTGCTGAATTTTCTGCACAGGTTACAGGATAATTCAGTCCATAGTTAGATATGCTGGTTTACGAGTTGGGGTTAGCTGCCGTGTTCATTATTTTGTTTGCAACTAGTAAAAAGTATTGAAAATAATGAGTAAAAACAAGAAAATTTTGACCAATGGGACCGAAGAATGACTGCATTAAAACAAAAAACTGAAAAATCGACAAACTACATGAAATCAGAGTTTGTCATTGAAATACCCTATGCTTCCTGGCTGGAGCTTAATGTCGCTATTCAAAATCAAGAGTTACCTAAAACCAAAGTGTGTAAAATCAAGGTTTTACTGTATTTTCACTAGAAACTTGTATAATTACAGTACATTAAGGCACAAATTGTGATTTTGCAGTCATTTTCAGAAAATTTAATCTCTTTAAGTCCCTTTTTTTACCCTAATTTTTTTATGATTTTCAGGAATACGGCTGCCGATGTGGTTGACCAAGAGCTCCTTTTCGTGGGAAACGAAGCTGGGAAGTTGGTTGCTATCCGTGACATAGTGAAGAAGGTATGAATGATTTGCTGTGAATGCAAACAAATGAAATATTGAGAAAGTAAATTAAATCCTAATCTATGAAGACCCATAGAGTCAGGAAATGCATAAAATCTGGATTTTCAATGGAGTAATTCATTTTGAAGTAACCGGATTGTTACATTTTTACAACTACTTCCATAGTTTTAGTGATATAAACTAATGCTTTATAGAAAAATACTTTCAAGACATTTGTCTTTCTTAATTTAGAATTGTAAGTCGATCAAATGAAAAATAACAGCATACCAAGCGCTCAAACATGAGCAATCTGTTTTTACGTGCCAAAAAATGACTTTTGGCAAACAAAATTCAGTAAAACTGCAGCGAGGGCTAAAACATTTTGCAAACTTATATCACTAAACGTAAAACTAAACAAGCTAATAGGTACTTTTTGTTGTATTAAAATCTGTTTTCTTTATCAGGAGATACAGTCTCTCAAACTTGGGTGTATAGACTTATTTTTCAGACAGTATTTGCCAAGTTGGTTCAAGCTGTGCAGTATTGAGGGAATTGAGTTGTAATCTTAGTTACAGATAATTTTTTTCCCATTGAATTTCTATTGCAGTTGAAAATTGCTAATCCAGAACATGTCAGACGTGATCTGTTCCATATTTCCTGAATTTAGATAACTTTCCTTTTAGCTGGCAATATGACTGAAAAAATTGTAGTAATTGATTGTGTAAGATGCTATGATCAATAAGGTGAAAAGTGATTTGAAAAACGCAGTCCATTTATCTTATAATACAATCTCTTTAACCTAAAAAATTTGTATAGAAAAAGTTTTTTATTCATAGTTGATAAATTGACAAAAATTTGGAGAATCCAGATGAGGCTACCTGTAAATGGGGAAAAATAGCTGTGTAATATAATGCGACAACATCGATCTTAAGTATTACTTTAGAATTTCCCAGTCCATAAGACACACTTTTATTTACTTAAAAATGTTTGATAAACTCAGGCTGTCTATTCTTCATGTGCTGAGAGTAAAGCTATATCATATCCATATCACCATATCATAACTGTTTCGGGCTGGATATGGTGGAAGTTCTTGATACTCATTGTGAATAAAAACATTATTTTATCTTGTTGTAACACTTGTTATGATTTCCGATAAAACTATGGTATAATGCATCCGACTTTGTGTTGCCATTGGAGATGCCCATCTAACTTCTTTTACTGCAGAATTTGTTGCGGCAGTATGCTAAAGGTGCATCATTCATTTCCGAGATTTCTACTACAAATAACTTTAATAGAGTTGCTGTTTTTGGAAATTAACAATCCAATCATCCAATCAAAACAGTAAATGTTGTTAAAACAATGTTAGCCTCCCTCCACCTCCAACCCGCTTGCAGGAAAGTGGAAGTGGAGGAAGGAATGGAAAGGAATTCCTCATATTTATTATGGCAGCAGAAAAAGGATCAGATGAAAATGTTAAATTTGTACTATCCCTTACCAAAAAGTAGTATTCAGAGTCAAGTACTTTATTTATTTATTGCATATAAATGTACATGAACGGGCAGTTACCCAGTTATATGTGTTACCCAGTAATGGATTGATATCAGTGCTAAGTAATGAAGTCTCAGTACCTACTATAGTACACAGCATTCACGGTAAGTGCTTTACAGTGAATACTTCTTACATGGATCCCTCAATTTAGTGCTCTGTGGGGAAGTACTTGCAATACTTACACTCTGTAGGAGCCTGTGATACCAATACTTAAATGAAAAGTGCTGGCAATGCTAGAATTTTTTACTAATACACTAGTTTTACCCCCAGTTTCAGAACAATAGTACATTAGTACTATCCATTTACTATCTCCAGTACTACCATCTGCCTTCGTGAAAATAGTACACTAGTACTACCACCAGTACTTGATTTCCAATGCTTCCAGTACTACTTTTTAGTAAGGGTATTTTTAAACCATATTGGAAGTCAGATATTAAAGGTCTATGATAGCCAAAGTGAAAATAAGATGCATAAACTTGATGGTGTTTTGAGATTCTGGGAAGATTTTGTATGGAAGCAACAGATGAAATCTTTGAATGTTATTGCTTTTATAAAATAGTTCAAAATGAAGGGCAAATATTCAAGGACTTCTTACTAACATTAAAATTTCAAATAGGAAAATTTTATGGTACATATGTTACCTTATTGTTTTTAGTGTATGTGATGAAAAACCATGGGGAGGAAGTTTTGAGAAAGAGCTTTGGAGCAAGTGCTTAGTTTTGCAGACGTAGCCAATAAAATTAGCAATTAATCACTTCTCTTTACATCATTACATGAACAGTACATCAACCCAGTGCCACAATACATCCCACATAGCAACTGAAGACAAACATCTCTGACACATTGCAACCATCAACAATACATGTCCCTAACATCTCCCCATTTTTTTTAAAATTAGGTATGTTAAATTGGCATTAGGTACCTTGAATTTCTACTCAAGGATGTTTCATCTTTTTCTCTTACCCAATAGTGAGTGATTCCGTGCTAACTTGTTCCTTAACAAGAGCACTTGGCGTGAAATCGAGGGGTCTGGGTTCGAATCCCAGTCTAGGCGAATGATTTTTTTCACTGTGAATTTCACACAATTCCTTGTTACCTGCCCATCCAGAAAAGAAAACCAAACCACTTGGGATGAAAATGTAAAAGTTAGTAGCACGTGTATAGGTAAAGTAACAAAATGGCAGATGAAAAAAAATTCTATGATTATTAAATCACTACTGGAGGACTACCTGCCTACAAACTTTCGTCAATCTCCTGGACCCGATTAACGGACACTCTCCTTGTGAGACATTTGTGTGGGATGTATTGTAGTACATACACGGTTGATGTACTGTTCATGTAATGATCAAAAGAGATAATATAAAGAGATTGATTGCTAATTTTATTGGCTAAGTCTGCAAAACTAAACACAAAGAAGGCTTATTTATGCTTCCCTTTACATAATTTGTTTAGCTTAAACAATATAGAAAAGTATGCCTTTTATTTACACAGTGCTGGAATTTAATTTGATATTTTTTCTTTGTTTTAATGTTGTTTTTTGTTGTGGTGTATGCTTTATAGGGTTTAACTCCTCCAGTATTGATATTTGTACAGACCAAGGAACGTGCCAAAGAGTTGTTTGATGAACTAATTTATGATGGTATAAATGTTGATGTCATTCATGCTGACAGGACTCAGTTGCAGGTGATTATATTTAGACATATTTAGGTATATTTAGACATACATATATACATATTTTCCTTTTTTCACCAACTATGAAATACTTCAGTTATAGCAATAGTTTTAATATTATTGCATGTGTAATTCTTGCATTTGAATGGCTGCTGATCCAACTTATTTTTCAGAGAGACAATGTGGTGAAGTGTTTCAGAATGGGAAAGATATGGGTGTTAATCTGCACTGAACTTATGGGACGTGGTATTGATTTTAAAGGGGTGAATTTAGTCATAAATTATGACTTCCCACCAAGTGCCATCAGCTATATTCATCGAATAGGTAAGGTCTCATAGTTTCATCGTTATGTCTTTTACCTAAACCTAGGCTTATGCATTGAGGTTATTGTTTCCTATATATTTGTTAATTCCTCTTGATGTCTTGTTTCTACAGGTCGTACTGGTCGTGCTGGAAGGCCTGGAAAAGCCATCACATTTTTCACAGAGGATGACTCAGTCAACTTGAGGAGGTAATTTTTATAGCACAAATAATTAATAGGATGAAGAATTTAATTGATTGGTGACTGGCATATTTGGTCACCATAAAAAACTATATATCTTTAATGGTTCCATCTGGTCCTATTAATATTTTTTTCTAATTCTCCAAAAATGATCATTTCATTGTATGTAGTAGAATTGTAATTGTAGAAATATGTCAGTCTTTTTGGTCAATTTTGTCCATACCTGTGACTAAGTTTACATCTTTACATTGAATTACCATGTATTTCCAATGAACAGTAATTCTCAAATGCAGTGTACATTGATCTCCATTGTTTTAAATTTTAAAATTCATTCTCAAGGTGGAAAGTGGAAGAGAAAACTACCTCGTAAGTGAAAATGTTGGTCTTTGTGTAATGAAAACCTATTAAATGTGCAATTTTTAATATTTTGGAGCAGACTTCCATATCCACTGATGAATAGGGTCTGAAATTAATACATAATACATATTTAATTTGTCAATTGCATATTTGTGTTGATAAAATTTTAATTGAATTTATCAGTATAGCACAGGTTCTTAGGGATTCGGGTTGTGACGTACCAGACTACATGCTTCGTCTTAAAAAAGCAAGTCGAGATGAGCGTCGGAAGCTGGAACAGAAAGCTCCAAGCAGGGAGAGAATATCAACAAAACCTCTTCATGAATTGGAGAAACATAAAAAGATACTGTGAGTGACTCTGGAATTACGTTAATATTATCATGTTGTGGTTTTGGTCGGAGAGTTGGGTTAAAATTTAATTTTGTTGTATTTTGTGAATTCCAGTAGGTAATCCATGATATATGTATATGCATGCATGGTATTATTATTAAATTATTAGTACCTAAATTATTCAATATAAAAAGCCTAATTTAATACACAGTATACTTAACATGCTGATTAAAAAAAGGAAAATAAGCTGGAAAAGGAGTAGGAGACTCACCTATGTTGCGAGTACCTAGTTTGTGCAGATAAAACTCTGAAAACTTATTTTAATGATTGAATGATGAAAGTAATTGTTATGTAAGCCCTCATTCAAATGTTCATTAATATTTCAAATTATATGAAGAGAGGTAATGTTTCAAAAATATTTTTGTTTACTTGAATGAAATAAAATCATTTTGAGAAAGTTGAGGCAAACTTCATATCCTCCAATTTTCATTTATAAAAGTTGATAATGTATCATTTTGAGCTGTTTCTCCAAAATTCCTGTATAATTCATCTTCTGCTTATAGCCAATGAAATGAATTGGGAAGAATGGGAGGGATCATAAAATTTTATGCTTTCCTGGCATATGTAAGTAACAGTTAATTCGGGTATTCCAACTGGTCAATTCTTGCATTACTACTATTTCAATGAATGAGTCGTTCATCATCTTTTCTGGGCTGAATGTCGAGAAAGTGAAAAATGGCCTGTGTATATAGTTAGGGTGGCCAGTTTATATAGTACCTAGTTGTGTTAGTTGGGTTGGGGTAGTTGGGTTATGTGCCTTCTGATTGTTCTGTGGATTCACACCTTTTTCTTGCCTCTCAAATGTTTCTCACTACGGGTTTCCAAGAGTTGCGGAGAGAATAACCAGAGTCCTTGTTGATTTTATTCTCAGCGAGCCTTATTTGCATGCCTTCCTTGACCAATCTTTCCCAAAATGTATCCTCTCAGCAAAGAATTTTCACTTTCCCAGTGGATGGATTGGTCAAAGTCATTTCTGTGTTCCACAACTGCAGATTTTTCAGGTTGACAGCCTAAAGTGCCTCCGATGCTCCTTGACTCTAGTTAAAATAATCCTCCTGGTCTCCCCTGTACACTTGTCCACATTCCCATGGAATATGATAGACTCCTGGAGTCATTAGGCCACAGGGATCCTTTGCATGCATTAGTTGGTCCCTTGGCTTAGTGCAACATTGGAAAAAAAAACCGTGCACATGTAAGGGCCGTGCCCATGCTGCAGGTTTTTTGCAGTTCCTCAGTCTTGCCAGTATCTCAAGGATAAAAGGTCCTTTTAAGGACCAAAGAGATATCCTTTTCGCTACAACCATTTTGGCAGTCTTCTTTACATGTTTTAGCTCCAGCGGTAGACAATCTTGAGTCTACAATTCCCTTGTCCGATAAAATAGCATGGACAGAACCACTCTTTTTGGGAGGGATGATGAGATGATGATTACGGCCATTCAAGTATCTCAAGGAAAGGGATTCGGTCATTCTTCTCAGTCTCCATATTGAAGCGAAATACCTGGATGTTGGCCGTTTAAATAGTCTCAAGAACTGGGCAAGGGCATCCGGTCCATGCAGCTAAATGGCGAAAATGTTGTCTACATACAAAAAAAAAACACTTTGGTCTTAGGGTAGATGAGGAGTGCTTTTTCTTCAGATTCCTCCACGTAAAAATTGGCAATCACCGGAGACAATGGAGATTCCATGGCTACACCATCTTTTTGCTCAAAAAACTGGTCGTCATGCATGAAAAAGGTGGACATAACAAATTATTACTGGAGGCACCCAACCCAACTATTGGTATAGTATAAACTGGCCTCTCCAATTATATAAACTGGTCATTTTTACTTTCTTGACACTCGGCCCTGAAGATGAATGACTCGCTCATCGAAACGTTGTTAGTTTTGCAAGAATTGACCCGGTGGAATACCCAAATAAACTACTTCCGTTAAATAGGTATATATCCTTTTTTCATGCTGTTAGACTGATTTTTATGTGTAATTTTTGCAATCTCTTTTCCTGTAAGCTCTAAATCAGGTGAATAGATGTGTGTACCTCTTTTTTTAGTATGTAATTAAGAATGCTGTATATTGTATGATACATTTTAAAAATTGTTTCAGAGGTTACAGCTATACATGTTCTCATTTCAGGAAGAGGTTGAAGCTCAAAAAGAAACAGATGAAAGCACAAAACCATGGTGTGACACCTGAAGAACAGAGAGTTGAGAAAAAATCTTTAAGTAATGAAAAGAAAGGTGGAACAAAATTGAAGAACGGAAAATTAAAAAATAAGAAAGTAATGAAAACTGTGAAAGACTGTGTGCGATCAAAGAAAAAAGTGGTCAAGAAAAGGTGATGCAGACTGTGCCTGTGGCATTCAAAGACTTTGTATATAAATGTATTTTTATGAAGCTGTAACTAACAGAATGGTCTTCTGGAAATACATGATTAATTTTCATAATTTTTAACTTTTTAAACCCAATTCTATACCATTCATGTCCATAGGCCTCTGTTGTTCTGTGGGATTTCAAGTGCTGCTAATGAATGTACGCTATAGGTTATTTCTGCATTCTTGGAAATCTCTAAATGTTCACCATTAACCTTGATTGCCTGCGTCATATTTTCCAATATGAACCATCACTTACTCTCCCAATCACCATGACTATGTGTAACTTTTCCAATCTTCCTTTCTCTTTCATTTGTCACTCCTCTCCTCTCTCGTTATCCATAAGCCTTTGTGTCCCTCTCCTTGTTTCAGTGTACCATTTAAAGCCACCCACCCACCAATAAGTCATAATCAGCCTCCAGCACTGTATCCCTTGCAGAGCCTAGGGCGTCTTCTATAATATACTCAGTTTGTCTCTATTGAGTTTCCAGTAATGCAAGTGGTGATAGCTATCTTTAGCATTCAGTAGACAAATAATTTTTCCACTTCATCATGCCAGCTTTAACTCAATAAATCTCATGTAGGTATGCCTCTTTTCTAGCACGTAGGAAAGAATTTTTCACTTTCATTAAATTTGTGACAGATGTTCAATTGGTGTCTTAAATTGCATTATTTTGCTCCTTGGTAAACTCACTGAAGCAGAGATTAATTAGCCTAACACATTAAAGAGAACAGTAAATCCTGCAGGAAAGAAAATCATTGTATTAAGTAGGTAAGCCAACAGAGAGAGGAGAATGATTTGAATTGGAAAGACTATTGAATAGGGTCTGTCCTGGTGATTCGTTGTTAATCACATCATTCTAAAGTGGGAAACATTATGGAATTGTAGGCCAGTAGGGAGAAAATAACCCTGTGGGAAGCCCGAGAAGAGTTGAGATCGAAGATTCGCCGGGATAGTCTAAATCTTTCATTGTTCAATGCCCAACTACAGTGAGAGGTTTACTAAATGAAGTTTTGTTACAGAGTCAACGAGCCATGGATGAAAGATATTTTCATACAAATGACGACACTTAGTTTTAATTTTTTCCACATGTTAATCCTCAGCACAAATAAGAGGCATTGTACCATAATTACATAATGTAAAACTGAGTCCCCTCCATCCGTCGAGTTATTGCTAGTTATCATATTCTACCCCTCATTTATCCGTAAGAATCTAAAATCACGTAGATATGCCACCAAGGGTTGATTTCGATTAAGTTGATTTGCGTAACTAATTAAGCCAATTTTTAAAACCCTTGGGGCAGTGCTAGACTAAAATTTACAGTATTTAGCGTATTAAGGAATTGCTATTCCAAAATAGATTGTACAAGACCTAAGTACTAACAGACTAAACTGGTACTAGTTATTGAACAGATAAATAAAAGGATACTGTATAACAGTATCCTTGTACTGTGTAACATTATACAACATAACATTATACAGTATCCGTGGATAAATACGTATTTACCGCATTCTTCTGCGGAAATGTTAAGGTCGCTTATCGCTCTTCATCTGAGGTAAACAAGCGACGCGCTGAAGAAGAGTGTTTGTAGGAGTTTTGAAATGCATTTTCAGGATGAAGCTGATTTTATTACCGGAGTTTACCGTTGTTATGATCCCATTAAGCATTTTAAAGTTCGGTATGTATTTGCATTATATTGGTTTCATATCATTGAATGACAAAGCGAGTATTAAACGTATATTAATTTGATTAAATAGTGTCCGATTGGAAAAGGTGAAGTCGTCTTTTATACCACTACCAGAAAGTGGTAGTGGAGATGGAAAAGTGCAATCCATGGAGGAGGAAATCGAAGAAAGAGTATTTTCATGGCAGGAAAAAGTGTTCAGGTAGCATAGACACTGGTGAATTTGTCAATTATTCGATAGCTCTGCTAGAAGTTAATCCTTCCCTTCTTCAAATAGCCCTGCGGAGATATCATTCTATGAGCTGTCTTCTAACTGTCGCTCGTCAATAGAGCAGAAATATCACAACGAGGTAGTAGGGATGTTAAAGAAAAGTAAGCATAGAAACCGGCTTTATTCTCATACGAACGCAGATGAATTCACGCAGTCGCAGGGAGTGAGTTAACAAATTTTCTTATTCTGGGAAGTTTTTTCTTATTGAATGCATTATTTACTGAAATTAAAAGTGGTTTCATTACACTGTGTCCTCATTTTTTATTGTCTCTGCTGTGATTATCATCTATGAAATTTAATTACTAAAATTGTCTATTGATTCTAGGCTAATGAAGAAGTAATCGTGGGACAAGGGGCAAAATCTCATTTGGAAGAGGCGATGTCACTATTGCGATTGAAGCATGGACCAGGGTTTAAAAAGATTCACAGGTAAAAACTTCGGTAACAGACGAGTTTTAATGTCTCTCATTGAGCATGAAAAAGTAAAAATGTTTTCCCCCCATCCCAGGGGAGATGTTAATTTGCCATTAAAAAATCTAGTAAACGGCAATCCCACGGATGATTTCAAGAAGGAGAGTCACTTGCTGTCAAGTACACCTCAGACCATGTACATCCTTGCAGATTTAAGCGTGAGGGAAAGGTAGGACATATTATTGCCCTATCATCATAATTATCCAGATGCTCAGTCAAGTAAATGGCCCCAGATAACAAAGCAAGCCATTCCAACTGTGCTTTTTACACAATTTCAGCTGTGAGCTAGCTGGATTTCAGATTGGAATCCAGCTTGACTTAAGCTGGATTTTTAGGAAACATTCCAGGCTTCCTTGACCAGCTGGATAGATTGGATATTCAAGATGGAATCCAGCTTGAATATCCAATTTCAATCTGAAATCCAGCTTGAATGAAGCTGGATTTTTAGGAAACATTCTAGGCTTGCTTGACCAGCTGGATTGATTGGATATTCAAGCTGGAATCCAGCTTGATTCAGTGTTGCTATGCCCAGCAGGACTGAAGCCACACATTCAAGCCGGAATCAGGCTTGATTCAAGCTTGCCACATCCACCTGGACTATTCCAGCCAAAATCCAGGCTGGAATCCAGCTTGCTTGCTATCTGGGGCTGGTCATGAATATTCTTGCCAATAACTTCTACAACTGAGAGGAGTTTTGTCTAGCATTTTCTTCTTAAAATTTTCTACTTTCCAAAATTAACTTCCATTTACAGTGTCTACATATTTTGTCTGCCATTCTAATATTCTAAGTTCTTATATTCTTCTCCTATATTCACTACATTCTCCATTCTATCACCATCTACAATGTGATATTGCCCTGCAATATGTCTTCCTGCCACATTTTCTGCCTACTTCTACTTTCTCCTATTAGCCTCCTTTACTCCTCTATCATATCCAACCCTTCCTGATTTGTTTTCCTCTCCACCCTTCTCCACATTACAATAGCCTCAAGATGGCACTCATCTTCCATCTGTGCGGTGACCAAGTTTCTGAACCATACAATGATATGCACTATTTTAGGGTTTCAAGTAATCTTTTATTAATACCTGTAATCAAACTTCCCCTCTCCTTATTGCCTTTATTCTGACTTCGCATCTTCAACTTCCAGCATTCCATAAATGCCCCCAACTGCTTGTGCATATCTTCTTCTTATGTCATTGTTAATAAACCATTCTTCACCTGAATACTCCCCAGGTAGTTGAAATGTTCCACCTGCTATCGTTTCTGCTTTCTAATGTTGATATTTATTTTAGTCTTCCTACTTTTGAGGAATCTCATTACCATTGTCTTTTTATAATTTATCTTCATACCAAACCTTTTATGCTGTGACTTTAATGCACTTGCCATGGAGTGTAGTCCCTTTGATGACTGTCTAATCATTACCTTATTTTCTGGAAATCCAACATGCTTTTATTCCACTCATACTTCCATCCCAAGCTCCCAACCCTTCCCATGCCTCCCTAACAATTTCCTCTTGAGTATACACAGAAAAATGCGTAGGTGATATTGGACACCCTTGCCTCCTTGTCATAGCCCACTCTGATTTGCCATCTATTATCCTTGTCTGTACTGTCTGAATAATTCACAGATTAGTGATTAGTTAGCCTTCCCTACTATGTACACCTACATTGTATAATGACTGCATTAAATTAATCCAATTTTCCATCAGAGCTGGGAAAAATACTCTAAAAGTTGTATTTGGAATACAAGGTGTGGCAATTAAATAACCGGACTGGTGCTACAAAACATTTTATTGATCTCCAACTACATTAGAAAGTTTATCGCCTTCAATGTACTCTCCTTGCCGATCCCTACAACCCTCCATACGAATTTTCCATTGTTCAAAGAAGTGCTGGAAGTCTGCTTCTGTCAGCTTGTTGAGAACCTTCATTGGTTTTAATTTCACTGCTTCCACACTGTCAAATCTTTCCCCTTATTCTCCGATTTGACCATAGTAAATAAAAAAAATGTCACATGGGGTCAGGTCGGGCTAGTACGGTGGGTGGTCCAACACGGTGATGCCATATTTCACAAAGAATGCCTTCGCAGACAAGGGGGAATGGACTGGCACATTTCTGGTGCATTCCCGGCACTGGCTCTGGAGTGAGAAGTTTTGGCACACTTTTTGCACAAACTTTTTTTGCATGTTGAATGATTCATGCAAAATCTGATGGACAATTTCTTTGTTAATTCCTGAGATTTCAGCAAGAGCTCCGACACTCAGACGACTATTTTCGCAGATCAATCTACCAATTTTCTGGATGTTGTCATCTGTTTTTTATGTTAAGGCTCGTCCAGGACGCAGATCATCTTTGGTCGTTTCACGTCCCTCCTGAAACCTTTTAAACCACTCAAACACTTGTGTGTGTGATAAACATTCACTTCCGTACACTTCCTTTAACATGGCATGAGCTTCTCAATTGTTTTCCCCAGTTTCACAAGATACTTGAGGTTAACTCGTTGCACCATCTGAGCACTTTGAATTTTTTCAACGAGATGCTAGTGCAAGGACTTGAACAGGCGATTACTATAGTGAGACTGAGCGACGTACATCCGTGCCCATTGAGCTCAGGGTGGGGGAAGCATCAAAGGCACAGACATGTTCAACCCTGCCACTGCGCACTTGCTGTTTGCTGGTAGCTGCACCAGTCTGGTTATTTAATTGCCACACCTCGTATGTACTGCCTCTTCTTCCTTGTATATAGTAGGCAAATTGCCTGTTCTTTCTTTGTTTCTTCATCTTTATTCTTGCTCAATGGTAAGGTTTTCACAACATCTTTTTCTTGGTCTCCCTAAATTTCTTTTTCCCAAAGAGAACTTTTCACGAGCCATTTTTACTATTCTTTCTTCGCCTATGTATTTTATGTCCTCATTCCACTGTGCTTTCTTGTGAAGGTGCATTCGTTTGTGTTTTCTGCTTTAAAATTTTTTCCTATAGATATTTTCATTTTGTTCTCTGTCCAGTAGTCTTTTACCAGTGATTTTCCCAAGTACTTTCATCTCACCAGTCTCCTGTAGCCTTTTTGTTCTTGCTGTGTCTGGGCGAGTCTGCACCATATATGTCATTACTGGTATTAAATTAGCTTTATCAACTCAAGATTTTTCTTCTATCCGTATGTATTGGTTCTTTCATATAATTTCATTCAAGCATCCAGCATTTATCTGAAAATACAATATGCTAAAAAATATGAATAATTTAGTGAAGTACATAAATAAAAATGTGAATATTTTAGCTTGTCTTTCTCATTTTGATTTGTAGTGATGGGGATTGGTTAAGTAAACAGGAGTATATTCTCTGCACTATTAATTACTATCCAGATGGAATACTTAAAATACAGCCAGATTTTACCAGAGATAAATCTCTTCCATATCAAATAGAGGTTGACTCTGATTCAAGAATTGTGTACCACTATTGGATTGAACATGCATCAAACCTTATAATTGAAGAAGAATTGTCAAGGGAAAGAGAAATAATTAACAAGGTAATTGAAAAAATGTAAGAGGGATTACTTTTGTTGCAAATATATGAATAGGTGATGCACTGTTTAATTTGGCAGTCTATTACATGGTTGAGTCAGTAGCTTTTCATCCTTTGATGTCATGCTAATTTAAGCAATGATCTTTTCTGGTGGCATTAGTATTTGATGCCAGAGTACGATGTTTGTTTTTCACCCCTTTTAAAGATTAATTTAATTAATTAATCCACTTTTCAGCATGTAAAGGCTAGATGTCCTTTTTTCTCAATTTTTTCTTAGGTTAAATGTTACACTTTGAAAAAAATCATTAGGAGAAACTTGAAATTACAATCATCTCACATATGAGTAAATATGATTTGAACAATTTCAATGTGGTGACAATAGTTTTAATTTTTTGTCGGTGATTGGAATTTTAAATGTCTCGGGGGAGGAAAAATGGTAATGTAGTCACAATTGAGGTAAGGTTTTGGATGGTGCTGGAGTTTTTTTGGAGCTGGAGGAAGTGGTGCTTTGGAGAGTGAATATAGAGAGAAGATTAGATTAGATTAAAGACTTTAATGAATTCAAAAAAGATATGGTACTTTTTTCACAGATTTTTATTTCAAGTCGACCGGTTTCGTCGCACAGGTGACATCATCAGGTACATGAATATGGCAAGTGGCAGAATATATACAATTTTTAAGAGGGGGGGGGCAGAGGAGGGGGTGGAAGAGGCAGTGGTAAGGGGTGGGGGTTGGTGTGTGAGGGAAGGTGGATGACTCGATGGGAGGGGGGTGGAAGTTGTGGTGGTGGTGGATGTAGGCTAAGTGGACGCTTGGTCAGGTACGCTGTTCACAGCGGGGGTTGGGGCGTCAGGTATTGAGAGTCAGGGGAATATCCAAGAGGGGGGAATGGCTCACAAAAATGTTCTCGTTAGCAATTTTTCCTGCCTTTAATTGCTTCCTAATCTCCAGCTCCTCCAAACAGTCCATTCTTCTTCCCTTTTTCTCAAGGTGAAGAATCTCCGGGACAAAGTCGCTCTTGTGGTCACTTTCCCATAGATGTTTGGCAAAATGGGATGTTTAACTCACCATTTCGTAGATGTCTTCTGTGTTCATCTGCTCTCACTCTGAACGACCGCCCAGTCTGGCCAATGTAACAGATTTCACAGTCACCACATTTGAGTTTATAAATACCACTTCTATCATTAATGTCAATATTGTCCTTGGTTTTGTTTAACACAGCCCTCAAGTTACACTTTTTGTATTATGCAATTTTGAATTCTGTCTTTGGAAAAAAGTTGGCAATTGACTGTGTAATCTGTCCGTAGTAACTTAGTTTGCAACATTGTTTTTTCTTTTCACTAAGGACGGATGATTTAAAAATGAGTTTCTGTGCTCTGAGGGAGCGTTTTTTCTCGATCATTTTACTAATGACACTTTCTTCGTAACCATTTTTCACTGCAATGTTTTTGATTACTTTGATTTCCTTGGCGAAGTTCTCGGATGACAGGGGGATTTTGAGTGATCTGTTTAGGATGGAATGGAAAGCAGCCATCTTTTGGGAGGGATGGTGGCGGGAGTCGTAGGGGATGACGTGGTCTGTGGTAGTTTCCTTCCTGTAGATTGTGAAGTCGTAGCCTTTTTCCGTGGTTGTAATTGTTATGTCCAAAAAGTTTATTCTATGATTGGTTTCTTTTTCACAAGAGAACTTTATATTTTTGGATTAGGAATTTAACTTATTCAAAAATATGTCCAGTTGTCTCATTGTTCCAGTCCATACTGCAAACACGTCGTCAACATATCTGTACCAACAGTGGATAAAACTGGTGTTCACTGAATCATCACTGAATAACCTTTCTTCAAAGTCATTCATGTATAAGTCTGCCAAAAGTGGTGATAGAGGTGATCCCATTGCTAAGCCGTCCTTTTGTTGGAAGAATTTGCCATTGAATTTAAAGTAATTTTCTTCTACACACACTCTCAGCAGTGCCAAAAACTCGTCGAGGAAGGGTGGTTCAGCTCCGGCTTTCTTCAGTGTTTCTTCGGCTACTTTAACGGCTTCGGAAATCGGAATGTTGGTAAAAAGGTCTTTCGCGTCAAAGGACACTAGGGTATGCTTGGAAGAAGGGAGCTCCCTCTGGGTAAGATGTTGGCACAATTCCGCTGAGTTCTTTACCCCGTATCTTGGCTTGAAACCTGTGTAATCTCTGAAGAGTGAATTTAGGTGGGAGGCTATTTTTCTTGATGGTGCAGCGACACTGGAGACTACTGGTCTGATTGGCACATTTGGTTTGTGTATCTTTGGGAGACCAAAGAATCGTGGAGCTTGCGGGTTCATCACTGTCACCGTGTATGTCTCCCTTGGTTTTATAATACTCGGGGCAGAAGTGGGGGCCTTTTTCACTAATTTCTGAAATTTGTGTGTGGGGTCACTGGGTAGCTCCACTACTGGGTTCTTTTCAATGAATTCGTTGCACTTTTTAACATACTCGGTCTTGTCCATCACAACCACTGCATTGCCTTTGTCCGCTTTTTCTAGAATTAAATTGCAGACGAACACAGAAAACATCTACGAAACGGTTAGTTAAACATCCCATTTTGCCAAACATCTATGGGAAAGTGACCACAAGAGTGACTTTGTCCCGGAGATTCTTCACCTTGAGAAAAAGGGAAGAAGAATGGACTGTTTGGAGGAGCTGGAGATTAGGAAGCAATTAAAGGCAGGAAAAATTGCTAACGAGAACATTTTTGTGAGCCATTCCCCCCTCTTGGATATTCCCCTGACTCTCAATACCTGACGCCCCAACCCCCGCTGTGAACAGCGTACCTGACCAAGCGTCCACTTAGCCTACATCCACCACCACCACCCCACAACTTCCACCCCCCTCCCATCGAGTCATCCACCTTCCCTCACACACCAACCCCCACCCCTTACCACTGCCTCTTCCACCCCCTCCTCTGCCCCCCCCCCCTCTTAAAAATTGTATATATTCTGCCACTTGCCATATTCATGTACCTGATGATGTCGCCTGTGCGACGAAACCGGTCGACTTGAAATAAAAATCTGTGAAAAAAGTACCATATCTTTTTTGAATTCATTAGAATGGATTTTCACAAAGTGAAGCCTGAAACCATCGAGTTTAAAGACTTTGGTGGAGTTCCTCCTTTACGGAGTCCCTGAGGCACTCAGACCTATTGGTCCATTGTGCCGACCACCTTACGTGCGGTACCCCGAGAGCCTGATAGTTCTACTGAAGGCTAGTAGGTCTCCAATTGGGATACCCCTAATTTCGTTAGATTCCAAAAGTGGTGATCCCAGGTGTCTGTTCCGAGCTCTCATCAGCGCGGGACACTGGCATAATATATGGGATGTGGTTTCATCCTCCTCTTCGCACCATCTAATCTGGCCGACTCGACGATCCCTAGTAGATGGAGGTGCCTCATTACGTGGTAGTGCCCTGTAAGCAGTCCTACTATCGTTCGAATTTGACCCCTGTTTGATAAGAGGAGTCTCTTGGCAAGGCGTAGGTTAGGTCCTTGTATGTGCAGTTTGGCCTGTCGTAGCCCTGATGAATTCCGCCAGATCTCAGAATGTTGGGTTATGCCCCAGCTTCTGATCTCTTCCATTCCTGTTGAGGGTCCGATTGGAACGATTGGTTCTGGCCCGATCGGATTGCGGATGGTTCCCACCTTCGCAAGTTCATCCAGTATTTCGTTTCTGGTTACGCCTTCATGTCCTGGTACCCAGAAGATTTCTACCTTGCCGCATTTGCTGATAGCGCCCAGTGCCTCTCGACACTCCTGCAGCATGGCGATGTCAGGGCTTTCATAACCGCCTGACTATCAGTGCAAATGTGTATTGATCTGTCGTACAGTCCCACCTCTTTAACAGTATAGGCACAAGTTAAGAGTGTATAAACTTCGGCCTGAAATACTGTGGGGTGTTCTCCTAAGGAGATTGAGAGTTTCTTGGCTGGCCTTCGACAGAAGACACCAGTCCCTGCTTTCCCACCCTGCCTGAAGCCATCAGTATACCATACGTAGGCTCCATTGTGGAGTGGTTTCTCCCCTTCCCTGACCCACTGTTCTCAAGTTGGAAAGTGGGTTTTGTACGGTAGGGGTGCATTTTTAAATGTTATCACCATTGCGTCAGACCCCATAGCAAAGATGGGACTTTATCTTTGGAGAATATGGAGAGAAAGTGTTACAACATTCTGGAGTAATCCCACGGTAGTAGAGGCAAGGGCCTAGCCACATTGACACACCGGTTCCCATAATATCACCGAAGTTAAGCAATTTTGGGACCGGACAGCAGTTGGACTTTCCCAATGCATAATACTGTGGACTATTAGACTAATAAATATATTATTATTGGAGTAAATATAATTTTTAGTCCTAAATGCCGATATATCAAATAAGTATACATACTTTCCATATAGTGTGCTGAATAATGTAGACTTGCAGCAGACTTACTGTGCACACTTGCGGCAGACTTGCTCTGCACACTTGCTGCAAGTGCACAAAGTGGAAACTAGCAAGTTTGATGCTGACTTGTTGCAAACTAGCAAACTTGCAGCCAAAACAGCTTTTTCATAAAATATTAAATTTAATAGTATGTTTGGAAATGTTGAAACTAAAAGTGCAATTCCTCAATTGGCTAATAAAATCTACTCTATATATGGTGATTAAAAAAATTGACAGGTTTGAATTAACACCATGACATGCAAAATTGACACCATACATTTGCAACTCGCATTACAAAATGCTTGTTTATCCCTGGTAATATGCAGGTATATGGCATGAGATCACATCAAAAATTTAACCTCCTGTTACAAAAAAAATGGAAATTAAAAATTATTTAAATATTTTTCCTGACTTCTGTAGCATTTATATTTGTGTTCTGTGTAAAAAACAAAATAGTCTGAGGGTATTATTTTGGGCTGTATGTGGGATGCATTGAAAGTGCTAAAGAGACAAAATCTTCCAGTATCATTTGTAAACCCCTTTGAGGGAGTGGGTCACAAGGAGCTCGAGGTTCAGAATTTAAGCAAAGGTCTCAAAGCAAATTGTACCTTAGTGAGAGTTAGCCCCTCTATTAAGCACCTTAATGACTAGAGCTGGTTATTATTTTCTGTGTCCTAAAAAAGGCACCCAAGCCAATATTTGTTAATGATTATGGGTTTGTACACACAATTTGTGAGGAAAATAATGATAAAGGAGACTTATAATTATCTCCACTGTCTAATAATAACAGTATCTCTTCAGTAAAAGTTCTTCTGGCAAAGGAATGATATTAAAGCTCCATATTTTGAAAGTTATGTTGTCATATGTGTTCTAATTTTTGGACTTGGCTGTGGAAATCCTTTTTATACAGGTGAGTCAACACTATTCAAACCTCCGTCAGTTGAATGTTGGATCAGCGTTTGAACTCCCTCCTCCTGGTGTGTCTGTGATTCATATCATGGGAGAAATAATGTATGCTGAAGATTTTGAGTATGACTCTCTATATGTGCATTATGTTTTGGATATACCAAAAGGTACTTATGTATGTCAAATATTAAACATTAAATATTAACAGTCTTGTTAGTTTGATGAAAAAATATTTTGTTTCACTATTATGTTGTCACCTCACTCTCTAATTAACATTATGGTGTAGTGTATCCAAATGCATGTATAAATTTAACTATGCCACCTTCATTCAGTCATCAAATTATTCTTACTGAGATGAAAGACTGAAGTGTCTCCCTCTGATTTTATCCTTTTAAACAGCGTGATGTTTGTTCATATTCTAGGTTGGATTGCAGATGACCCTGATAAATTATCAGGAATAACTCAAACCTCATTATCTACTGTTAACCATGAAAACAAAGATATTTTGTATTTTGGACATCTGTTTGAGGTTCAATTGACTGTAAATATGGAGCACATTACTGTGGAGTCAGGTATGTGCCCATCCTTACATTAATTTATTGTTTTTTTAATTTCTTGTAATGCAATTAATTTAAAGCCGAATTTGTGCAATGAAGAACATAATGTCAATGAGCAATAGCTCTTTTTGTCTATAATACTTCTAGTTGCCCATCAGGATACCAGTGAGTATAAACTGAGGTACCCTAACTTTTCATAAATAGCTAATGAATGTAAGGCTGGTAAAGGTGAGCTTTCGTCCCGCCAGCGTTTTCGCGAATTTCACCCACTTACAATAGAGATATTGGAACCAAACTCTTCTTAAGTGACCTCATTATGGAAATTGCTCTACAGATTTAGCTTTTTCAATACATGGGAGGCAGGTCTCTAAAGGTTTTACGTTTACAAACAAACCATGAAATTTTGTACAAGATAACTAGGGTATGAGGTTAGTTTGGTATGAAAAACTTTAACGTGTAATTCAAATGGTATTTATTCTCGACCTCTTTTTATATGTATGGTGCAAATGTCATGAGTTTAGGTCAAATAATATTTTTTTAAACTTTTGCCGATGTTTCGGATTTTTATTTATCCATCTTCAGGGCTATAAACAATGATGCATGATGTTAAATGTTTGACAGTTCTGTTTTTATTACCTAATGGTTAATTTACAGTCATTAAATATAAAAATACACAGACATAGACATTCAAGATTGTTACTTTTAAAGTTTGGTGTTGTTTTTATTTATTTACAATTTTAATTTGGTTGCTTGGATCCATTTCTTTGTTGAAAAGTTATGTGTCATAATACTACTAAATGAATTGGAATGTAGAGAATCTAACCTGTAAGTCATACTAAAAGTGAACTGAAATTAAATAGGAGTGAAGAATTAGATGGAAGCTTCAATCATTAATCTGGTGGTTTATATTCAAACAAGAAGAATGCATGACAGTAGGTGTTGATAACAGTGTTATTACATTTGAGTGTTCAATTGAATTCAATGAATTTTGTATTCTCTCTATTCTGTCTGTAGCAAATAGGATAAAAACGTGATGGATCAGCCATTAGCTTTTGTAAAATGATATACAATTTAACCTTGTGTGGTTTGCAGAGCAATGCCCAAGTATGTAAAAATGTTATTCTGCCAGTTCTTCTGATCAAATAATTATTGGGAGTAATGAATTAAGTCGCACTTCTCAGGTTTGAAAGTTTCCCATTTCTAAAGTAGTTGATGCATTGTTGTGTTGAAAGTGTTAAACAAATTTGCAAAGTTTGCATAATAAGTGAGGTGACTTTGGTTCCGATATCTCTGTTTAAAGTGGGTGAAAATCGCGAAAACAAGTGCGAGACGAAAGCTCACCTTTACCCACTCCTTTATCACTCTATGATTAATGTATCCCCTACCCCTCGAAAAGCACTGCAAAGGCATGTGGCAGGAAGTGTTAGGACACCAGCCATATTAACCACAAAATGACAAACAGAATCAATGACAAAATTAGTAAAAGTATCAGAGGTCTTCAGGCTCTTGAAGTAAAATGACCAAGTGCTGGAACGATGTGCACTCTTCATCATCTAGTCCAAAAAAGAGAGCGTTGATAGCAGTTACCAGCCAAGGAGGGGTTTATCAGCAAGGTTGAGGTAGAATAGGTGAGCTTGGGATACAGGCGATTGGTAGCCTCAGAGTAGAGGAACTAGTGGGATGGGTACTTAGATGGGGTGGAATCTTTCAATTTGAGCATCAGGAATTGGTGGCTGTCTCCGACCACAGAGTTTGGGGTCATGGCCTTTGTACCATGAACAGAATAGCCTTGGTTCTGGAATTCTCCTTGCACTGACTGCTATAGCAATGATAGCTGACCTGGTGAGGGACAGGCACAGACAAAGATGCTGGCAGAATTTGCTGGCAAAAAGTAGTCGTTGCAATTTTGGGTTATAGGCATTGTTGGCATCATTAGCACGATGTCATTAGCACGCATGTCAGAAGTGTCTTTGTCAAATACTTTGGCTGAGTTTGTAGGGTAAACTGTTTGCAGAGAGGAAACATGTTCAAAGAGGGGAATGTAGAGAAAAAAGGGGGTTGGGGAATACATAAAAAATGCCACTGTACATTTAAGTCCAGGATACGGTGGAAATAGAACAGAACCTGATTTAGTATTGGTATTGTAAAATAGCATCTACCATCTTCATTCAGTTGAATATGATAGCTTCCTTCTTGAAAATACCACACTCCTGTGTTGGGTATTAAATGTGCAGCTATTGCTGAATTGTGCTGGCTTACATAACCTTGCAATTTCTCTCTCCAGTCTTTCTTTCTGTGAGCTACTTAAAAATATTTTATCATTGCCCCCTGTATTTTTTGAATCTTGATGCATTCTGAACCATGTGTTATCTAGTGATGGTTGAAATAAAAAATTTGAAGCCTATACAAAATAGGGTAAAGGTGAGCTTTCGTCCTGCCAGCGTTTTCGCGAATTTCACCCACTTACAATAGAGATATCGGAACCAAATTCACATCATTTATAAAGCAAACTTTGCACATTTGTAAAATACTTTCAACACAACAATGCATCAACTACTTTAGGAATGGGAAACTTTCAAACCTGAGAAGTGGGTTTTTTCCTCTCCGCCACCTTGTGAAAAAATGCTGTTTCCTCTTATCCACTGTACGTGGCGCAGCGATCGAGCAGTTGGTTCTCTAGCATATGCACACTTCTCCTACACTATTTCTTCCCGCCTTCCACTCAAACTCGCACCGCAACAGCCATTTACTACAATGCAATTCCATTCATTCCACCGCAGTAAACATTGCACATTTCACTTCAAATGAAGGATTTACACTTCCTTTTCACTCGCATTCATTCCACTGCACTAATAACATTTCACGTATCACTTTAAATGGAGGATTGCGAGTTCCCGCAGCGAACAAACACCCGTGCCTTTCGAGGAATTCCAAGCCTGACTCAGGCGAAACGAAAGTCTGGATCGCAGACATTGGTGTGTGCGTACACGATTGACAACTCATGGCGACCGTACACCACACATGCAAGAAAATGATTAACGCCAACAAGCTTCTCAACTCTCGTTGGCGAATGAATACTGGTTGACTTTTCAACAATCAACTTCCAATTATTGACAGTTAATTTCCCCCTTCCACACTACCCGAGAGAACTCCGTCAACAATACTATTTACTTAGCCTCTAACAAAAGCCCACTTATAATAACCTTGTCATCTGACGAATTTTATACCAGAAACAATACGCAGAATAACAATTTAGCCTTCTACCAATGCCCACGAATTTTTACCAATAAGCGTGAGGGATTCTATTCTTAAAATAATACGCAGAATAACATTTTAGCCTTCTACTAATGCCCACGAATAATCACCAATGAACGAGAGGGATTCTATTCTTAAAATAATACGCAGAATAAAATTTTAGCCTTCTATCTATGCGCACCGAAAATCACCAATAAGCGTGAGGGATTCTATTCATAAAATAATATGCAGAATAACATTTTAGCCTTCTACCAATGCCCACCAATAATCACCAATGAGCGAGAGGGATTCTATTCTTAAAATAATACGCCCCCCAAGTGGTGGGGTGGGTTCAGGGCAAAGGAATGGAAGGGAAATTCGTTTTTCGGTTTAACAAAAGACGGAAATGCAGTACAAATCAGCATTTTGAAATTTCCTCCACTCCCAGAAATGCCCATTTCCTCTATACCATTCCCGCGAAAACTGCGTTTTTCGCTGTATTCATTCACGAAAATGTGTTTTTCACTTTTGAAAATGGCCAAATCGGGCCCGCGTACCGTCCCACCCCAGCACCCCTGTTATACTCCATAGGCCGTAAGCTTGTTGGGGGGGGTGGGGTATAGGAATATAGTAGAAGTGAAATTAGTCTTATCCCTCTACCGGTTGTTCGTGAAAACCTCCAAACATGGCGTCGAAAACGGACGAAAAAGTCTAAAAATTGGTCATTTTCAAACGTCTATATCTCAAAAACTACTGGTCACACGGGTATGGTTCTCACATTTTTACAAATGCGCAACCTTCCTCTACTCATAGGTATCACATTCAATATCGTAAGTTTCCTAGGTTTTCCAAAAAAAAATGTTGACCGTGCGGGACGAAAGCTCACCTTTACCCAAAATAGCTATCACTTGTTTTTTTCCACATCATTTGTATTCTTAAATGGTTGCTGCATTTCAGTTTTAGCTTACATTTTGTACATTAACTGTGTTCATCCAGGCTGAATGTTTGAATCTTGAGTAAGTATCCCCGTCTCAAGGGATCTCAATTCATTGCAGTAGCAACCCCTTGCAGTTGGCCACAAATGCTTGTTCGAGTTTCATCCGTTGATTGGTGGGGTCGCCACCGCACAGAGGGCTATGGCCACTCCATTCTGCCCCTCCACCCTGGACCTCATCAAGTGTCAGTCAACACATGGCGTCCTCTGATTCATTCTCCTGTCGGGGAATTAAGGAGATTTTTTATGGGTGGATCTCCTGAACTTGAGGACCTGACATACTCTGGAATCCCAAACACATTTAGTGTAAGTACATATGTAGCAGCGAATTTGCATCCATATTAGCCGATCTTATCTGGGATATTGACTTATATGATTACTCCAAGTTGAATTATTTTGTTTTTGCCTTTAATTGTAAGATGCAGTGCTCTGTTTTTGAATGCTGTTATCACTCCTTTAAAAATAGGATGACTGGCCAAAGGTTAATGATTCTACATTTAATTTGTATGAATATTTTAGTAGAAGTTATAACATTGCCAATTGACAGAGAGTTGCTGTTAGTAATGCTCACAATTGATGGATTTAAGTAATATGACTCTAAAAAAATCTTTTTGTGGAATCTTAACATCATTTGGCATAGTCAACACGCTTTATTTTGGTTTGGAAAGATACTTGTCTTTGCAAATTCTGTCCTCTGCATAAAAGTGGTTTCCTTTCTTTTGTATGAATTCTTTTAATGCTTGCTTGGCCTCATTCATAGATGATTAATGAAAGATGGTTCAGAGTTTGCATAGTTTATTTGTGAAAAAGCAAAGCAGATTTTTAATGATTTAAAATCAAGAACACCTCTATGCTGTGATGATGATATCACCATGAAGCTTTGTACGAAAAATGTTTGTGCTCTTGATATCGTTTGGCCATATCTACCAATAATATGCTTGATTCCAAGACCATAATAAAAAAATATGCAATGGTGAAACCACATTTTTTCAACATAAATATATTGCGAATGTTACCAAAGGTTATTGCTTTGAGCTACATGCATAAATTATAACTTGTGGAGATTACTCATTGATAGCACTACTCCAAATGAAGACAACAAGACTTGAAAAGTAGGACTTAGTGCCAAAATATAGGATATTTTATCAGAAAATGAAATTTTACCATTGAAGAACACTGAAAATATAGTAAATAAATAAATACTTTACTCTCATCACATTGAGTATATCATTTTCTAAGATGAGTGATTTTCGATACCTAGCTAATTTAGATTGTCCAGAACCAATTGGGTCTAAAAACATTTCTGTGTAAAGCATTTACGTATTTATTTGCTCATCCAAATGAACAAGATTGTATGTACATACTTTTCTGATAGTGAATTCTTCTTAAGTAAGTCATTGTTACTTAATACATATTTGTAAAATATCTTACAATCAAAATGCTTAAAGTTGTGTTTCACCAATAACAAACCTTTCACCTAATCAATGCTTTGGTTATTTCTACTATTTGTCCACTGTGCTGACCCTAGAGAAAATACCCTTTGGATGCTTGCATTGTGACCTGGGATTGAAAAAAGATATCCAGTGATCTTAAGAAATTGTTAATGTTTCTCAACCCTCCCTTCCCTCTCTTAAGGCCGTTTTACACGGTACATTTGTTTGTACAAACTCTTCCGTGAACTCTTGCATGAGGCAAAATGTATCGTGTAAAGCATCAAATTGTATGAACGCTTGTGCGAATGTCTCAATGCCTGCACGGGAAATAGAACCTGTTATAATTTCGTTGAGACAAACGTACATTCTCACGTACATTCGTTTGTACAAAATCTTTCATCGTGTAAAGCGGCCTTTACAAACTTACCCATCTCTCTTCACTAGTCATGCTCGAAATTACATTTTTATTGTCATTTAAGTAAGCATTTAAGTAGGTATACTAATTGGTCACAACATTGTGTGCCATCAATTGAAGTTCCCCTTGCACAAAAATATTATTAGATTTTTCAATATCTTTCATGAATATGTTACCAGTTAATGCCACCCACTTGAAACGGGTATATTCTTCCAAAGGCATTGTCTATTACTTCAAATATTTAAGGCATTTGTTGTATAATAACTTGGCTTCCTCCTTGAAGCATGCCACTTCCTTTCAAACCCTTTTTCCAAAACTTTGGTAAACAACTTAAATTACCAAATATGTATGCAAAAAATACAATGCCATACATATATATATTTTAGTACATAACATCGAGCTCATGACATACCTAATGGAATGACACAGATACCATGCTGATTTTGCTCATTTGTTTATACCCCTCCAGGTGGCTATTGTGCTAGAGTGCTCTTCCTCATGTGTGAAGCATGAAACAAAAATGCTCAGAAGAGCACTCGTACAATAAACGGCCACTGTTTTAAACTTAATTTACTGTCATTCTTGTATTTAGTCACTTTATTAACACTTGAACAAGGTAACATTACATAACCCAACATAACTGATGCGTCATCTTCTCGCACCATATAATGCTCACTCTCGTGGCCAAAACTAAAAGTATTGAACATAAAAAATGAGGATCTATAACACCTCCCCTTTCAGGTGTAAAATTAAAAGTTAACAAATCAAGACAGCTTGGAGGTTTAACCATATAGTCACTCCTTGTGATAGATACAGGTGGGCCAGCAGAATGTACAATAGACATTAAAATTAAAAGTTTACAAATCAAGACGGCTAGGAGGTTTAACCATACGGCCACTCCTTGTGATAGATACAGGTAGGCCAGCAGGATGTACAATAGGATTAGGTACAGCTGATTGAATCACATGACCACGCCCAGTGGTAGATATGGGTGGATGAACAACAGAGCTTGGTGTGACATTTTGATTCTCTACCTCAATATTTTGGATTGGAGCATTCACCTCTGGTAGTAATGTTGCATGAGATGAGGGACCCAATACCATTCTTTTCCTAAGATGTGTGACATTCCGCCTCACTACATTTCCCAACAAATTTCTCACCCAATAGGAACGAGGACTGGAATGTTTACTCACAATGACACCAGGCTCCCAGTTGTCACCTTTACTTGTTCTAATTGAAACAGTTTCCCCTATCTGAAAGGTAATTTCCTTTCGTCTGGAGGTTTTATCATAATTGCATTTCATACAATTGGACTTAGATTGCAACACTTTTACCACATCCTGTGGTCTGATAACTTTGGGCTTTAGCGTGTTGTAAGTAACAGGCAATTTTGTGCGAAGTAATCGATTAATCAGCAATTGCGACGGGGACCAGTCTAGTCCTGGTAAAGGAGTGTTTCGATATTCACGCAGAAGATTTCTGAAATCTGTTTTTTCCTCCTGACTTTTCCTTAGGATCATTTTACTAAGCTTCACCCCTATTTCTGCCAGACCATTAGAGCGTGGATAGTGAGGACTACTTGTTCTCAGCTCTATTTCGTTAATTTTATAATACTGCTGACACTCATAAGACCCAAATGGCATGTTGTCCGCCAGGAGAACTCTAGGAAACCCATGAGTACTGAACACGGTCTGCATAGCATCTATGACAGCTAGTGCAGTTTTGGACTGGAGTCTACAAATATCAATCCACTTCGAATACCTGTCTATGAGGACAAGATACCCTTGACCAGAATAGTCAAAAATGTCTGCTCCCACTTTTTCATATGGAAGGTTTGCCAGAGAATGGGGTTGCAATGATTGCTTAAAATTGGCTGGGCGGAACTTCTCACAGATTTCACATGATTTTATGTAATCTATAATGCTAAATGACATGCCTGGCCAATAAAATAACCCTCTAGCTCTAGCCTTAGTTTTAGTCTCCCCACAGTGACCCTCATGAAGCAGCTTCAGGACATATGGTCTCAAAGCAGCAGGAACCACAACTTTTTCCCCCAGAAAAATTAAACCCCCTTCAAAACAAAGATCAGTTTTAAGCTTGTAATATGGTTTACACTCATCAGATAACTTTTTATAAACTGGCCAGACTGACTTACAAAATTCACTAATTTGACTCAAGACCATATCTTTGCTAGTTTCCAATTTAAACTGAGACAGACGCTCTTTTGACATTGGCAAGTGCTTGCTGATGGAATGGACTACCTCTAGCATTTGTGGGTCATCAGTGACATGGTCTGCAACATAAGAGCGTGACAAATGGTCAGCGAAATGCATAAGTTTACCAGGTAAATAAGTAACATTTAATTGATACTTCAATAATTTTAACCTTAGTCGCTGCAAACGAACGGCACCAATTTGATGCACTGGTTTAGTCATAACATTGATTAAGGGTTTATGATCACTCTGTACCAGGACTGCCTTCCCATAAATATAGTAGTGAAATTTGGAAACTGCAAAATAGACAGCTAGAAGCTCTTTTTCTATTTGCGAATAATTGCACTCACTAATGGTGAGTGATCTTGAGGCTATGTGCACTGGTTTAAGACCCTTGGGACCTTCCTGAAACAAAGTACACCCTAGCCCACTTTGAGAAGCATCACATTGTACAACTAATTTAGCACTGGGGTCAAAGTTAGCCAGTACAGGGGCATTGGATACCAGATTTTTAAGCTGTGTAAATGCCAATTCATGGCTCGGAAGCCATTGCCATGCAACATCAGCTTTTAGTAAATCATGGAGAGGAGCACAAATGTTAGACATATTTGGTATGTATGTTCGAACATAGTTAAACATCCCTAAGACTCTCTGTAATTCTTTGCGATCCCCTGGTGGGGGCAAGTTTACCAAGGCATGGACACGATCTGGGTCTGGTTTCTTTCCTTCTTTGGAAAATATTTGCCCAACATACTTCACCTGAGATACTTTGAACTGGAGTTTGTCTCTGTTGAACTTGGCCCCAACTTCTTTTGCCCTCTCCATCAGTAGTTTTACACACTCATCATGCTCAGCTTGGGAGCTCCCAGTGCACAGAATGTCATCAAAAAACAAAACTACACCAGGAATATCACCAAAATTTTGCTCAATTACTTTTTGAAACATTTCTGGGGCATTGGATAACCCATATGGCATGCGTAGATATTTATAGCACCCAAATGGGGTAGAGAAGCAACACTTGGAGGACGACTCTTTGTCAAGACGTAGCTGATGAAACCCTTCTTTTAGATCAAACACTGAATAAATATGTTTGTTACCTAATTTTTCAGACAACTGCTCAATTGAGGGAATTTCATGATAATCCCTAAGAATCACTTTGTTTAATTCAGTGGGGTCCAGACACAATCTTAGTTTACCTGAAGGTTTTTCCACAATAACCAAGTTACTAACCCAAGAATTGGCATCAAGGGTATCTACCTTCTTTATAATACCCTTCTTTTCCAGCCTATCCAGCTCTAATTTCAATTCAGGCTTAATGGAACTAGGAACTCTCCTCGGGGGTTTGCAAACAGGGCTTACATTACTTCTAATGACAATTTTACATTTTTGCGGCAAACAGCCAATTCCACTGAAATTTTCTTTATAATGTAACACAAAAGCATCTTTAGCACAGCTGGTAATATCGTGAACACGTTTTACCAGATTGAAACCAACACACGACTGTATCCCCAACAGTGGAGTGCTCTTTGAATCTATAATAACAAACTGAACATTTTTACATTCATTTCTAACAGGAAATTTAGCCATGATGTATGCATAAATTCACTATTGGCGTTTTGTGTTCCAATATCGTGTGAAGCAAATTATTTTCAAGTGAGGGATACCTGTGAATATAGGTATCAGTTTCTTTTTTAATCAAAAGGTATTGTAATGGTGTGAGGATTTTGAATGTTTAATTTTCTAAATTATTGGTCTTTTTGGTCTTCATTGATACAGGGTAATCTTCTAAGTCGCCATGGAGTCCATGCAGCCAGTAGTGGGTCAGTAAGCATGCGTTATAATGTTTTGGTTGTGAAAAATCCTAAAAAAGTAAGTGATGACCCTCTTGGGCTAACTGATGCATATGTATTGAAGCAAGAACAATTAGCTCCTTTGAGTGCCAGGAGTATTGGTGCGAGCACCCTCCTTTCCAGTGTTGATAGTGTGGTCTCCGCCTTCTTTAGAGCTCGTGCCCGCTTGCAGAAAATCAAGGAGGAAATTAAAGATGATATAGTTTCGAATAAATAATGGTCCAATGAGGCTAATCCTTTGTAATATTTTCCATAAATTAGACCATGGTTGATATGTACCCTTCAGAGACAGAAGTATTAATTTATTGAAACTGTTTTGCTTTAAAGTGATGTGGATGTGTACATGTGATTCAGTTTTAAACATTGAGTTGCAACTCAGTTTTTGGCCTACTTCGTTATCAACATGTTCTTTCATGTTCTGCACCATGTTATGTCTTCTATCAATTTGTTGAAAATGACTGTTGGGCCAAAACCTTATCTAGGTTTCTGGTCAATCTTATCAAAGGTATTTATGTAATATTTTTTAAACGAAAAATGTACCTCATGAATTAGGCCAATTTCAGTGGTTGAAATGTTAATTTTTTTGCCAAAAATCCTGAGAAGGATTATCTGATATAGACCTAACTGATGTATTGCCATGTGGTCAATTACAGAGACTGGTTTAAGTGCCTTAGTAACTTCCTGATGTGTACAATATTTACATACCTCCTATCTGAGTTATCAGGGACATTCATCTTCAGTCATAATTGCTACAGCCTGAACTGTTATTTTACCTCTCAGTAATGGCCGTAATTGCCATATTACCATGAATATAAGGTTGGTATTTCTTCTTCCCATGAAGGGGAAAAAATTTGCCTGCCATATTATTTTTTCAGCCCTGGGGAAAACGCAACCCACACTACACCTATGTGAAGTTGTGTTGCCAGTCAGGTGGTCTTACTATGACTCTGGTTCCATTTGATTTTGCATTCAGCCTCAGTTGCCTCATACAGGCGTGGCTTGAGTCCTGGGCGACTTCGCGGGGCGCTGCAAAGGAAGGGGCGTCATGATGGTGAAAAAATATTTTTTACTACAATGTTTAACTGGTGAATGGGTTTGATAAGCAGGGAGGGGGGGCACCGGAATATTCTCTTGCCCGAGTGAAAATTTTGTCTTAAGTCGGCCCTGGTCTCATGTCAGTAGGTAAATGTCAGCCTTAACCCTTAGAGTGCCAATTAATTTACTGGGAACTATACTAAAATTGTTGATGCTTTTGGAATTTATTGGGAAAAAATTTTTAAAATATATTATAGAGAATATGTACATAAAAACATAGAAACACAGGCCTTCCCATTGTGTCTTCTTGCAATTCTCACGCAGAACATATAACTGCTTTTGTGGACCATTACCTGCAGCCTCATGTTCACACCCAACCTTCTTAAATTGAAGATACTTACCACTTTCTAAACTGCCTCAATTCAATCTCTTATTCCCCAAAATACACCATTGTTCATAGCCACAATAGACATCACTTCTCTCTACACTTCCATTCCACATTCAGAAGGCCTCTCTTCCGTCTGCCATTTTCTTACCCATTTCTTTGTTCTTACTGTTCGTGCGCACCAGCGTGAGTCCCTATTTTTGTTCCTTTTAAACCTCCCGCCATCTCCTTTCCCTCGTTCTCCTTATTTCGTCCCTATTTTGTTTTACTAAGAAGAGGGTGCTCAAGCTCAAGGGACAAAACATTGTCTGCCTTGTATCTTGGATTTTCAGTGGTTATCGCTGCTGCTCTTGCGTGGTCAGAAGTAGGTCTCCTGTCTGATGATGTAGACTTCAGCCGTGGCAAGCTCACAGGCATTTTATCCAGTGATTAGATTAGATTAGATTGAATTTGCGGCAGGACCCCTAAAGATGGAGTCCTGAAGCACTTAGACCTAACGGTCCATTGTGCCATCCGCAAGATTTGACATCACCCATAGAGTCCTATGGCCTTACTAAAGGCCAAAATATCTCTGATGGGGATGTCCCTGATTTCCTTGGAGTCCATGAGTGCAGCTCCAAGGTGTCTGATGCGAGTCCTAGAGATTACAGGGCAATCGCAGAGAATATGAAATGTAGTTTCATCCTCTTCTTTGCATCATCGACAACTAGGTGAATTAATCAGTCTCAGGAGATTGAGGTGCCTGTTGACACGATAGTGGCCTGTCAACAGTCCAACAATTGTTCTAAGTTGGCTTCTTTCCAGGGATAGAAGTTTTCTTGTCATGCTAGGCTTAGGTCCCGCAATGTGGAGCCTAGCTTTTCTTAGTCCCTGTATGGAGTTCCAGATCTCCGAGTGTCGGCCAGATGTCCATTCTCTGATCTCTGATCTCCCAATAGCAGGGGTGATTGGTAAAACTGGTTCGGGGCCAGTTGGATTGTGACTAGTGCCAGCTTTGGCGAGCTCGTCTGCCTTTTCATTTCCGGATATGCCTTTGTGTCCAGGTACCCAGAAAAGCTTGATTCTACAATGCCTAGCTATCTCCAATAGTGCCTCTCGACACTCTTGTATTAGGCGTGATGTACACCAAGGTGAGTTAAGCGCCTTAATCTCTGCTTGACTGTCGGTGCATATGTGGATTCATCCTTTTTTGAGGGCTCGATCCTTAATAATGTACGCACAGGTCAGAATCGCAAAGATTTCAGCCTGGAACACTGTGGCGTACTTCCCATAAGAGAAGTGGTACGATCTTGAAGGGCTGCCTCTGTAGATGCCTGCCCCTGCTTTATTGTCTTTTCTGGAGCCATCTGTATACCACACAGAGGCTCCGATGTGGAGATATTTCCCCCCTCTCTCCCACTGTTCCCTAGAGGGGATAACCATTTTGAAAGGAGGATCCTTACAATAGAACCTTGCCGACATGTGGTCGCTGCCCATCTGAAAGATTGGGCTGGACCTGCACATCTCGGTCCATATCTGTCTATGGCCAGAGATATTTCCATTGGCCTGTGTAGTTTAGGCGATAAGCTGTGGCCCTGGCTTGACTCTTGACTCTCCACCACCATATGAAGGGGAGGGAGGTCAAGAAGAGTTTCTAGGGCCAGAGTTGGAGCAGTTCGTATGGCTCCCATGATGCCTAAACAGGCCATTCTCTGAATGTGGTTGAGTTCATTTATAGCACCTGATTGCCGGGCTCTCTTCCACCACACTATTGAGCAGTATGTAAGACTGGGTCTGACTTCTGCTGTATCGAGCCAGTGTAACACTTTGGGTTTGAGTCCTCTGGTATTTCCAAAGGCTCGAAGGCATGTCCAAAGGGTTGCACATGCATTTTTTGTTCTTGAATCTAAGTGTTCTTTCCAGATTAGCTTAGAGTCCAAGATTGTTCCCAGATATTTCACTGATGATGAGAGCCTAAGGGTCTTTCCATGTAAAATGGGAAGGGTAAGCCCCTCCCTTTTCCTCTTTTTTGTGAAAAGTACCAGAACACTCTTGTCCGGATTCACCATTAGCCCTGTGCTCTGGCACCAGTCCTGAGTCATGTCCAGGGCCTTCTGCATGAGTCCGGAAATGGTGTCCAGATACTTCCCACTAATAAGTGTAGCTAGATCATCAGCATACCCTTGTGTGTAGAAGCCAACATTGTTCAGCTGTGTGATGAGGTTGTTGACCACCGAGTGCCATAGAAGAGGGGATAGAACCCCTCCCTGGGGGCAGCCCCTAGACACTGCCACCCTCATTGAGCACCCCCTGAGGCTGGAAGTGATAGTGCGCTGAGCCAGCATGCGCCTAATCCATCTCACTATGTGAGGGTGGACTCCATGACTCTCAGCTGCCCAGCAGATCTGATCGAAGGTGGTATTGTTGAATGCCCCCTCTTTCCAGAAATGCTCCCATACTGTATATCCCATGGTCAAGAGCGCTCTCGATACGGGATACCAGACCATGGAGAGCGGAGTCCACGGACTTGCCCTTCTGGTAAGCTTGTTGGTTCAGATGCAAAGAATGCTCCTTAAGAGGCCCGTCTCTGATGTATCTGTCGATAATCTTCTCTAGAGTCTTTAAGAAAAAGGACATTAGGCTAATTCCTCTGAAGGAATTAGCTTTAGTGTAGTCTGTCTTCCCAGGTTTAGGAATGAACACTACACTGGTTGGCCGCCATGCTTCAGGAACATATCCATGTGCCAGGCAGGATCGGAATATTCATAGCAGAGGAAGCAGTAGTTGTTCTCTTCCCTCTTGAAGGAGGGCAGGAAACACCCCATCCACCCCTGCAGATCTGTATGGAGCAAAGCTGGACATGGCCCAGTCAGTTGCTTCATAAGCAATGCTGCTGGAGGCCAGTCTCCAGTCCATCCTGACCGGATGAGTGGGAGGACTCCTTGAGTGCATCTCATGTTCTTCTTTCGAGCCAGGGAAGTGTGTCTCTAACATAAGTTTTAATGCTTCCTGGTCCGAAGACATGTAGTTCCCCGAGGGAAGCAAAAGAGTCCCCACTCCGGCTCCAGGGTCCTTGGAGAGGATTTTATAGAGTCTTGCGGTCTCAGAAACTCCTACATTCTCGCAAAACATCCTCCATGCCTCTCTTTTTGAATGTTTAATTGTCGTTTTATACCTGCGCTGGGCCTCCTTGAGAGGGCCCAGTGTTCAGGCTTTTTGGTGTGTTGTGCTTTGTTAAAAAGTCTTCTGGTTAATTTCCGGAGCCTTTCAAGTTTGGCTCTCCACCTCAAGCTCAAGGTTCTGTTTTCCCTTCCTGATTTTAAGGGGGGATTTTTTTTCACAGGCTGAGATGATGGCTTCCTGTAGAAACACCACGGATGCCTCAATCTCTTCCTCTCTGTGAAACTTGAATGAAGGGGTCTTTGAAATTGCCCATTCAAGTTCTTTTCTATAGGACTGCCAGTTAGTTGATCTGGGATTCCTATATTCTACTGTCAGGTTTTCACCCTCCCTGATAGTAAATTGGATGTACCGGTGGTCAGACAGAGATATCTCGTCAGACACCCTCCATCTATTAATCCTATGCACTAAGTTTTTGGAGCATAGTGTGATGTCTATCACTTCCTGCCTAGCTCTGTTCATGAAGGTTGGTCGTGATCCTTTGTTGAGTACAAACAGCTAAGTGGTCATTAGGAATTCCGAAAGGGATCTGCCCCTGGAGTTGACATCCGAGCTCCCCCACGCAGTGTGATGGGAGTTGGCATCGCATCCAACCAGCAATTCCCAATTCCTAATTGCCAACCAGCAATTGACAATTCCTAGTGATATTCTCTGACCAGTTTCTCCAGTTCCAAAGATGGTGGACGTTCTGGTGAGTCATATGGGAGGTATGCGGAGCAAACCACTACCTCCATCCATCACTCCTGATCTCTAAGAGATAACACAACGGCAGTGAGGTCTCTAGAGCAAAATTGAGGTAGGAGCCTAGCATGTACCCCTTTCACATATATGCAAGACCTAGGTGTTTCAGCCAAGGCACAGGAAAAGAGTTTGCCTCCTGTCATTCCTAGTCCTCTAATTTTTCCATTGTGGACCCAGGGTTCCTGAATCAGGGCCACTTTTGACTTACCTTCAGAGAGTTTCTTCTGTAGAACTCCCGAGGCAGCTCTGCAATGTTGCAGATTAATCTGCAAGAAGGGCAGCTCCGCCATTGTCAGTCTTCCCCTCCTGCAGCTGATTTTCTCCTGGTTGGGGTGCAGCTTCAGGCTTACTTGACCCATCAGCTGGGTCCATTTTCAGCTCTGCCTTCCCCAGAAGCTTATAATCGGCCCTTTGGAGGCCAACTGATTTAATGAAGTCCAGGCCTGTGATCTTCTCTGCAGAGGGCTCGTCCACACCTAGAACAAAGCAAGTGCCCTTTTCAGCCTCGCTTTGCTTGTACACCCTCCACAGATCTGTCCTTAGGGCCGGATTCACCTTGGTGATCCTGCTGAATAGGTCCTCGGTACTCACACGAGTTAGTCCTGGGACCCAGATCCCAAGCCGCCTCCTTTTTATGAGGGAGTCTGCGTCCACTACTCGGAAGGAGACTCCCTCAATCTACCCCAGGTAATTTGACATGCCTTTTACCCAGTCAACTGACTTGGCGTTGGCACACTGAATTTCCATTGCCCCGTTGAGCAGACGTGTCCCCTCCAGGATGGGCACGTCCGGCCCCTGTGGAATGGCATCCCAAGACTCAGTGAGTCTATTGTCCATCATCTCGTACCAGCCCTGAGACATAGTTGTCTCAGGGTAATTTACGGGGATGATGGCCTTTTTTTTACCACCCTTAGCCGTCTCCGCATAAGAGTGGCCGGCCTTGGAGGTTTTGGCCTTCTTATGTTCTAAGGCCTTGGGGGTGTCCCCAGGTGTCCTGGACCTCTTACCAGATCTGTTAGGAACAACCCCCCCTTCGCCTCCGTCAGGGCTCTGTGAGTGACCTCTTTGAGCCACAGACGGGGATCCTATATTACCTCCAGCAGCTAGGGTTCGATTCCTCTCCCTTCTCTTCCTCTTCTTAGCTGCCCCGCTACTGCTGGAGAGACTTAGCATCTTAGATGCCATGCTCCCCACAGTGTTGTTTGAGGCAACTGGCTTTCCCTGCAGCAGGGCCTGCCCGTGTAGGGTGTATGGAGGGCCCCAATCCAGGGCCCTCCGAGGGTGTAGGTATGGAGGCCCCTTGGGAGGAGCCTGCTGGGTAAAGGGTTTTCTCCGAAGAGGAGTGTGGACCTAAAGGGTCTAGAGATGAGGGGCCCCTTGCGGGGCCCTTCTTTGAAGAGTTTATATTAGGTTCCATATGGTTCCCACGAGCAGCTAGGGAAATAAAGGTTCACCCATGCAGAGCCCCGCGTACATGGGTAAGGCTAAAATAAAACCGGATTTCACCTGGTCTCCGGAGTTTCACCTCTTAGCGACTTCTAACCCTCCGCCCCGCGGATGCGGTCATCCTTGGAACATCCTTGAACGCACCGTGATGATGGGAGCATTTTTTCGACCACCAGGTCTAGATCCGTCATGTTCAGCATGACCCAGGAGCACCTCTAGGAGGATGTGGCTTTTCACCACGCATGACGATCTTGGTGGGAGAGAGGCTATGTATTCGCTTCATCCCACCCTGGGATACACTCCCTCGCCCCCTTATCCAGTGATACAATGTACCGCATCTGCTCTTCATTGTTGTATCTAATACATGACAACATTTTGTTTTTCTCCTCTGCCGGTATGAAGTTTTCAATAATGAGATATAACAGCTTCAGTTCTTTAAGCATGTTTTTCTGGTTCGAATCCATTTCTCCTCAAGTCTTCCTCATACACTTCCTCATAATGCCTTCTCCTTCAATGACCTTTTCAAACCAAGGGCTGTGAAGTATGGAAGAATGGGAAGTAGATTCAGTACTTTATGCACCAACCTTTTTCTTGGTTTTCTTAGACAGAACTTTCTCTCCCAAACCCCTTTAAAACCTCTTCTCTGGCTCTAATGCATAGATGAAGTTTTCCTACTTTGGTCGCATGACATTGACTCCTTAAATTCATTAATTTCCTCTCTCAATGTATCCTTGTCTGTATCTTTCTCCTCAAATATTCTTTCTACCCTAATAACTTTCCTAATGTCAATATCTCTTTATCTAATGGCAAATTCAGTAAGGGGGGTAAGACATTTTACCACCACCGACCTTACTCCCGCCCCCACATAACTTAGTCTTACCCCCGATCCGCCCTCCTTCCAACCAACCATCAATTCCGGACCTCCCCTCATTTCTCAATGTTCCCAACCCCCCTTCTTTATTATATAAGGCTAGCAATAGCAATTTTACCTTGTTATGTCTTGTAAATGATGCTTTAGTCGTTGAAACCGATCGACAGCAATAAAATAATTAGTGGAATTTTGTACCATGTTTTTGTGACAATGATTTCTAGCAATACCTTCATTTCAGCATTGTCATTCCTCTCACACCAAACATTCCCTCCTGTACTCTCTTTCTATCAGAGGTCATCGAATTTGCCACAATCTGGACTCCCTTTTTCCTATCTGAACTATAAATATTTCTTCTCCACAGAGGATATCCTGAAGCTCTCTTGCTTTCTTGCATAAATATCCTCAGTAAGGGTTTGCCAACCTCAACTATAATCTGATTTGAATAATGATAATCTTTACATTTGCACCACCTTCTTCCCAGGCGTACAGTCCCCAAAACGTCTCCTCAAGAGCTATTTCCTATCCTTTCCTAGAATCCAACCACCTTTAATTTATTCCCTAAATGTCCCTCCGTTAAATATTAATGTCCCCCAAACCATTGAGATTTATTCAAGATCACCAAACCTTTCTCTAGTCTCCCATTCGCAGATGAATTATATGGAGAGGTGAATATTGAATTCACCTTCAATTTTGACAAATATTTTTCATTAATTTAAAAGTAAAATTTGCCCCTCTGTCTGTGAGCTCTGTATTTTGGCACACCATTTGGCACAAGGAATTTCGTACATACAGATTTGTGTCCGAATAGCAGGTGACCCAAAAAAAAAGTTTCTAAATGATATCTAATGTCTTATTGAATGCACAGTGCCCTGGTAAAGGGGCATCATGGCAATGCTCAAGGATATGATTTCTCATTTCCTTTGGAGCACGTATAACATATTGAGATCCGCTTTCTGTAATATTGACCTTGCATGAAGCCCCAACATCATCATAGAATAATATGGGTCATGTTGAGCGATTCAAGCTCAGGGCATTGGTGCTGCTCTCTAACTATTCTATCTTTGTCCCAACATGGCTCATATGCTGAGGGTTTGATGGAATTTACTCAAGGTGTCCTTAATAGTGCATCGCTGTGCGTAATATCCTTTCCTGGGCGATATCTAACATCTAAAGAGTACTCATTTAGTTCCATAACCCATCTTGCTAACCTCTGTTTAGGTTCCTTTAGTGTCAGCAGCCACTTTAACAGTTTATGATCGGTACAAAGAGTAAAGTGCCTTCCCAGCAAGTACACACGGAATGTTTTCACCATGGAAATGATGGCTACAAACTCTAATTCTGTTGCAGAGTATGAATTTTCTGCTCCATGTAACTGTTTACTTGCACATGCGAAAGGGTGTTCCCCCTCCTCGTCCTGCGAAAGTGCGGAGTTTGATGCATCAGTTGTCTAAGTAAATTGCCTGGAAAAGTTTGGAAAGAGGTTGCATAGAGAGATGACATCTTAATTTTTAGAAGGCTTGATTTTGTTCAGTTCCGCAATGAAATTGCGATGATTCTTTTAGTAGCTTCGTGAGCAGACAAGAAATGTTGACAAATTTTTTAATGAATTTTCTGTAAAACCCAGCAAGACCTAGAAAGGACTCAAGCGCTCGCACATTTTTTGGTTCCAGGAATTCCTGAATGGTCTTGATTTTCTCCTCATCGGGCTGTAGACCTTCTGCTGACATAACATGTTCTAAGAATGTGACCTTTTTCCAGAAAAAGATGCATTTATGGGGTTTAAGTTTCCACTTAGCCTTTCTCAGCCTGGCAAATATTTCCCTTAAGCCAGCAATATGCGCTTCCCATGTATGATCATATCTAAGGATATCATCCAAATAGAAGGCGCACCCATTCATTAGCAACCCACCCTAAACCACATTCATGACACGCAGGAAGGTGGAAGGCTCATTTGCTTGACCAAAACTTATTCTGTTACACACGTAATGAGCGTGCGGCATGCTGATAGCAGTGTACTCTTTGCGCCTTTTGTCCACCACCACTTGCCAATAGCCACTGAATAGATATGTATATTGTATGTAGGGGGGGCCTTTGACAGGAGCCCGGGCACTTAGACCTTCTTGGTCCATTGTGCCAACCCCATGCCTGTCTGCCACATGCAGACAGGGGACAAGAGCGCCACGGTGAAGGTATGTGGTCAACCATCCAACCACCGTCCGTGCCCAACATTTCTTAACTTCGGTGATTTTATGGGAACCGGTGTGTCAATGCGGCTAGGACCTTGCAATAGCCACTACATAAATCCATGGTGGAAAAATAACGGGAATCACCTAACTCGTCAAAAATTTCATCCATGTTTGGTAACGGAAACACCTCCATTTTTGTGACACTATTCAGGGCACGGTAGTTGTGAACGGATGGTATTGAACAGAATCATTAACCACCGATTTTTTCTTCACCAAAATTATTGGGGCTGACCAAGGGCTGGTCAAAGGAGGTATTACACCATGTTTCAGCATTTCTTTAATTGCATTATCTAATATAGCTCACTGAGAATGAGGCACACGATACAGAATGTGTTGTAACCATGAAAACACTCGTGAATAAACAATTGTAACTTGTGAAAAGGACTTGTAATTAGTAGACTTGTATGTTTAAGAAACAGAATTTCACAAGTAACAAGTGAATAGAGTTGTAACTTGTAGACTTGTAGCTTTGAGAAACAGGTCCCTGGCCTCAACTGATCCCATTAATGTGTAAACCTCTGTCTCCCTCCCAGCCTTCTACTTTGTACCTTTTCATCCCTGCACGTTGTCACAGCAGCCTCCCATGTCTAATCTTTCCCATTTCCCCTCCCTCCCTTACTCCCCTCCTTTACTTCTCACTTCCCCTCTTATCCCAAACATATCATCACTCTCATCTTCATTCTTCCTTTACCTCCTGCTGAAGAAGGGGGGAGCAACCCACCATAATATACCACCTGTATGTGTCTTTTTATCTGTGTTTTTGTGTAATGTCACACTAGTGGCAATATATCATTCAAGATAAAATTGAATGACACATAATGTTAAAATAAAATTAATGTTAACTTTTAATCAAGGAGGAACTCTTGACTATACTGTGACTAGTAGTGGTCAGTGACTAGCACTCCTGGTGCTTTTTGTTGATAGAAGTAGCATAATAGCACTCTGAGGGTTAAGGAAGCTGAATGCAGGTACACCAGATGATGTCACAGCAACTAAAATTGATATGTGAGTGAAAAGTGATGTTCCCAAGTTAGTCTGTATTTTTATGGGTTATTTCCTCATAGTGGCCTCTGATTTATCAAGTTCCTAGCCCAGTTCAGCATGGTGGTTGATGAAGGATTTGATACTTTCTTGGCGAATGGGTAATGTGCATTGCTAATGATCTTCCATGGCAGTGGATGTTTCGGTGGGAGACTTTTCCATGGGAAATGTGAAAGTCTCCCACGGAAATGTCAGTTTGGGGGTTGATGCTTGGTAACATTGATCATTAAAGTCACAAATTGTAAGAATATTTTTTCACCACTCGTCTGAAACCATAGTAGCTAACGAAGTGCTGAAAACATAATGCTCAGAGGATGATGTTCTGTGAGACGGAATGGAAAGATCTCTGAGAGAATTCTGAATCGCAATAGAGAAAGAAACATATTATTTAGAATGATATTTTTTTAAACTGAAGGTAATGTGAAATATATGTCATTTTTATCCTGTTATAAATTGAGAACAATTTTTATGTTCATCATGTCATTTTCAAAACTTAACAGACAAGGAATATGATAATTTAATGTGTGAGCATGTGTTATTTAAAAATTATAAATGCTAATGTCAATTCGTTATGAAATGTGTAGCAAGCCTAAAAACTTTTCCTATATTTCTTACATATCTCAAGATTTTTTTCTCAAAATGGTATCTCAAATGACCTGTTCATTATTCAGTGTCCTCCCAATATGTCTTTTGTGTCAAGTATCTTTTAATCTTCCCACAGCTGCTTAACAGATTGTACTGGCTATTGTCACTCCTAAGTTAGAAAATATCTGAAGTGCATAGGTATATGTATTACCTCTGATTCCTCTTTGAAATATCTTTGTCTGGTCACAGATTATAAATTTGAAATTTTTAGTGAGAGGTGTGTATTATACACAGCACATTTTATTTAATGTTTTTGATCTGTTTAAGACTGATTGTCTCAATTTAATTTATTTTTATTTATAAGCATGCATTTACAAGCATAATAAGTTATTAATGTCTTCAGTGTATGAATCCACTCTGCATGTTGTTAGCCTTGGACATAGATTTTGATGGGTTTTGTAAATCTCGATCTATTGGAATGTGTGTATGCCCATGAATTATCATTACCATGATAATTGATGGGCACCAATCATTTGCAAGTTTTTAGTAATTCAGTTATGGAATTAAAATTAGTGCAACTTGTTTTCATAACTCTGCTGCATTATATGAGAAGTAAGTCGTGTGGGTTCCTATATGTTTTATGTCAGTGTGGACCAAATCAGAATTTTGCGATTTAATTACTGCTGGAATAAAATTTCACTATACTGTCTGGTTCATGTTTTTAGTGTGTGAACTAAGAGTTGTATTTGTGTTTTAAACTTTACATTACAAAGTTTCTTTTTTTAATTTGTTGCATTTTTATTGTAGAAAGGAGCAGAAAGTTTTTTTTTTTCTATCGTTCGAATGCATTCAATTCCTTGTTGCCCGTCGAACGTCTGCCATTTGAGAAAAAGCCCTTCTATGCCCAGGGGAAAGAGGAGTTTCATCTCGTTTACATGTGAGGATATCCTTCAATGGCGAATATCTTGCATAACCCCTCACACTCCTACATAGCCCCTTCTGGAGATTCCTTCCGGATATAGAAAGTCTTGAGTGCATGGTGCTGTAATTTTTTATTTCATGTTTATTTTAGAATTCCCCGACAGCGCTTGCGATTACGTACCCCGGGGTTTATATATGGTTGACAATAACTTAACCGTAGCTTTCACCATGCCCTTGTGGCTATTCAATCGGGATTCTCTCACTGGTGTCCTGGAGTTGACCCAGGGGTATGGGGGCTAAGGGGTACCACCCCTCCTTTAGAAAAGAAAGTTCTATGGAAAAAAATCATAAGTTGAGGAGCGTTACTACAGGAAAAATGATTATGCATTTGAACTTAGTCGCACGTTGGCAAATAGGTACTTGAGTCACAGGTGAAATTAGTTTGGTCAAACTTTGCCGACATAAATGCACGCTGAATCTAATGCCAAGTTTTTCTTGGCCTCATCTGCCAATATAATCTTTTATCATACCAAGATAACCCTTAAATTTCATCCCTTGACTTAATACTCCCTTGTTCACTCGTTTACATGAATAACTGCGAAGATAACTCGGCAAAGTAAAAAATTAGGTTGAAAATAGGTTATAGTTTGCCTGCGAATCTAACTATTCTTATTTTTCTTTTTGATGAGCGACTAAGGGTTTTTAGCCGATTCATGAAAGTTCAGCGAGATACATTGGGATAATCAGGAGATATCCTTTTGTTTGGCTTGAGAGTTGTTCGGCTTATTAAGCTATATCAAACCACCAGAAACCAAGAGAAAAGGTTGAGCTACGAAATCTAAAATGGTGCAACTACAACGCCACTCAATGAAGAAGAAATATCGAGAGCAGGTTGATAAAATCATGTGTGCAGATCATGGAATTTTTATGACCCGTCTCTGCTAAAAAAAACTAACATTTGAGAGGTATATTAGCTCCATCACAAATTGTGAATTTCGACTAAAAATTCAAACTTAGCAATATGCGGAACCGTAGGATATTTTGCAATTTCGTTAATTTTTCCACGGATGACTATCCAACTAAAATATTAACTTGTGAAGGGGGTAGTATGTTGAATTTTGAAAACAATTTTTTTTTATACACCCTATTAAATATACCTTGGTTAATTTATGGAGGTTTGGTCATGTCTTTTTTAATAAACTCAACTTCCTTTTTTCGCCGACGTTTCGCCTTTTTATTAAGGCTTCTTCGGGACTCAAAGGATTAACTTTCTTACTGCGACATTGTCACGGTAAGAAAGTTAATCCTTTGAGTCCTGAAGAAGCCTTAATAAAAAGGCGAAACGTCGGCGAAAAAAGGAAGTTGAGTTTATTAAAAAAGACATGACCAAACCTCCATAAATTAACCAATATATTATTAAAGTGGTCAATAACTATTCAAAGAAATAAAAAATACCGTAAAGTGTGGTACTCTGCATCTTGATGCGATACTTGCATAAAACAAAAAACACTCTCAGCTCTGGGTCAGATAGAGAATTGTATGCATGAGTAATGTATGTGCTATGTTTCTATGCATGGAGCAGAATAAAATAAGTTATGAGGATCGCACCGCCATTTGGCTGATTAGCTCTACTCATCTTCACCATGGGTCCAGCAAAATGAAATCACTATGGAGGTTCATGGGCAATCTTTGCATCTCCTCATCTTAGCCATTAGTGAATGAAAATATGATGCAATAAGTTATCCACTGCGGGGGTAACTATCGTCCCTTTAAAAATAAATTAATAACATTTATGATGATATAAGAAAATAGCTCATAGTTATATGTTTATAACATTTAAATGCTGCTACGGATAAATTTGAATCCAAAATGATGGCGCATGCATTTTTTTTTCTTTTCTTAAAAAAACGTTTTCTTAAAGTGATGCCAAGTATCTCTATGGTAAGGATGTAAAATAAGTCTTCGTGTGTAGTAGAATATAGTACAGCTACTTACAAAAAAATCGTACCAATTCCCGACGCAACCTGCACAACAGGCTATTTAAATCCTCGATGTGACAATACTGTCCAGGCACTTGACTGCCTAACGCTATGGCGTCGGGCAGATGATTTCCGAAGCAGGAGCACCCGAATGAAACGAGCTGGAGAAGCCAAGGCCCCATGTTAAAGGGGGCTGGAAGCTCACTGGCACGGCGGCGAAAAAGGTTTTCTTTTGCCGAAGTAACTCATTTCTCATGTTTCATTCGGGTGCTCTTGCTTCTGAGATCGCCCCGCCCGGACGCTATAGCGTTCGGCAGTCAAGTGGGGCGACAGTGTTGTCACATCGAGGATTTAAATAGCCTGTCGTGCGGGTTGCGTCGGAAAGTGGTACGATTTTTTTTGTAAGTAGCTGTACCTATATAATGAGGGATACTAGATAGCGTGATAGAGGAAAAACTACGAGAAATGAAGGCCATAAAATCCGTAGAAGAGGATAAAATTCCATCACAGCTACTGGAAAGCCTAAAATAAACGACTTATCTGTGGGCTAATTTCCTTAGCTATGGTAAAGAGGCGTAATTGCATAAAGATGTGTACATTTTCAGAGCCTTGATTTTTTCATGGGCGTGTATAACCAGGAAAACGCTTTCTAGCTCATAATGCGTTGGTGCGTTCTAAATTGAGCCAAGGTGAATATTTTTAGATTTATTTCTTCAGTTGAAAATTAATATCGCCTCGGTTTCAGTCTTTTTTTAAAGGTTAAAGGGTTAACCGGTTGATTTTCTCCCTCATGTTGTCTTCCTAGTTGCGATCTGTTAGGCCGACATAAATAGTGTTGCAGCCATTACATTGTATTGAGTAAATTCCGGAGAGATGCTGGGGGTCCCTTTTATCGAACTGGTTGTTTAAAAGATTTCCGATATTTCTGTTGTAAAAAGCAAGCTTGAAAGAAGTTTAATGCAGTGTCTTGGTGACTTTTAAGGACGAAGTTTCTAAAAAATTGATTTTATCCCAATGGTGCTCATCCTTAATCTCGTGAATGGTTTTGTAAATCATTTGTTGTGCAATTTGTGGGTAACCAGGTGCTATAGACATTATAGTGCGTCGCCACAAATAATGGTTACTCGCCTTATTAAATCACTGTTAAAAAACAAACGGTAAAACATTAAAATACTATGCAATGACTGCAACAATATTTATGTCGGCCAAAAAGATCGCAACTTCAAAGAAATAACTATGAAGATTCGAGCGTGCATACAATCGCAGCCATAGAAGTCTCATTTTGCTAAACACTTCATCGACGTAGGGAACTGGAGTGATTTCAATTCCACACATCTCTACGTGGAACTTAGGGGCAGAAAAATGGACACCTTGGAGCAATTAGAAATTATCCTCCATCAAGATTCTTGTAAGTTGGCGAACGAAAACGTCTTCCCCTTCCAGCAATCCTGGATGTTCCACTGCGATTCCCCCAATGCCTTTCATACTCCAAAACTAAACTCGTCCACCACCTGAAGTGAATCACCACCACACAACACCACTTTCCATCCGTCAACGTGACCTTACTACCCTCCTCTCGTCTCGTCTATCTCCCCCACCCCACCATCCGCCCTCCTGCTAGTGAGTTGCAAATATAATTCCGAGGGGTTAAATATTTGTTATTGTACCTGATGATGTCCTAACGGGTGAAACCGGTTGTTCTGTTGTGAATAAACCATTGTGGAATTTTACAAATTAAATATTTACTTTCTTTCAACATGAAAGAGTTCCACGAATTTTCGCCGAGTAACTTTCATTTTATCACGCGGCGTCGTTTTGTGCATGAAACCTAATTTTGATCGATTTAAATTATGATATACAGTTTTAAAAATGCATTTATGAGCAAATTTACTTTTGCTCTCCTATAAATGACACATGTAAGCAGTATTTCGTGAACGATCTAAGTAAATATGTGGGATGACTTATGAATCACGCGGTCGCTTGGAACCTCCCTAAAAAGTTACGTTAATTTATTTTCTCGCGTCGTTTACAAACTCGTCAATTTCCACGCCAAGATAAGGAGCACGCTAAATGATTGCGATTTCAGTCACGCTAAGATTGAAATCCGTGGCCATGACCATTCGAAACTCGATTTTTTACCTCTTAACTTATTTACCATCAGGGTTATTGGCAGTTCACCTCAACAACGAGGTGTTCAACATCATTTTAGAGCAATTTTTCATATCCATTTTTCTGGACATCCACTTAAAAGACTTTTCTCACTGGCCCAGATGTTTTTTTTCACATTTTTAGGTGTCGCGTGGAGTCACTGGGGAAAAATAGAATTCATAACGTGCTAGTATGTAGGTTAGCGATTTGGACGTGTATCAGTCATTTCGGCAGTTGACGGATTTCATTTGAAAATGGAAAAGATTGATTATATCATTTATTTTGTATGGCGGGTGACCCGAGATCAAACGTCACCGCCAAGGCGGTCAATGCCAGGGAGAACTGACGTACTTTCGTGTTGTGTCACCGTATGAATTTCTGCCGTCGTTCAGGAGAAGTATGGCGTTTAAAAATCCTCTGCCATGAGTGATTGAGGTTCCTGACCTAGGATCGGTTTGCTTCTGGCGTGAGAAAGGTGAGAGATGGACTTATAAGCGATTGGTGAAACTGGGTGATATTTTCTGAAGCCTCCTGCGAACGTGAAGAGCTATTTCTTCTTCCCCAAGGCTCCACTTAGCATCGTTATAACCATGTTTTGTTGACTCAGACGTAATTCCTAATATGATGTTATGTTGGAGTAAAATTTCACAATGTTTATCGTCTCGTTTTTCAAACTTTTAATTATGTTTACGTCTATTATTCTACGGGTGGAATGCATAACTGGTCGTCCATCAAGCGAAGAACTTCTGGTTTTCCCTAAAGAGTTCCTGCTACAATATATGAAAGTCCGTTCAATATTTCGAGCCAACATAATGACCAATCTACAAAACGGTAAGAACCATTTATAATTTCTTTATTCATAAATTTCGCTGTGGAACCAGATTGGTGTGGTGGCCTCCCCATGCTGACTGGGTAGGAATCGCGTTGGTAAACAGATATTCAATTGAATTCCAATCCCTATTTGTGCCAAGTGTAGATCACTCTCTAAGGCAAATCCTTATCCGTAGGATAGGACGCTAACCTTGAGTTGTACCTCGTGAAACTCGATGGAAACTTTAACTATGAATAACCTAATGCCGAAGCCGGGTTTTTCCTGCCCGAATCCATTCACCAGGAAACCCCAACGTCCACCAAGAAATCCTACCTTGAACAATTGACCAGCCTGTTCTTAATTGTGCCTGACTACTTGCCGGTTGCTTATCAATTTGTCATATATTTTACTGACCTCTACTACGTAGTCAGGTACTGCTTTCATATATTTGGTGACCATCTCAACCATTTTTAAGGGAAAATTGAACTACTCTATTATTTTATGTTACTTACATAGAATAATAGAGAAATGGTAACGTAACTGGGAAACATTTCATGAACGCTGTCCACTGTATTGCCACTGTTGTCATGGTCGTCTTTCTCTGGAATTCTCCAATAAATTTGAAAAAAAGAGGCTGGTGAAATGAGTATCTACTTAAGAAAAGTTACTCGAAGAGGAGTTAGGCAAGTTACTGCTATCGCAGAAGATAGTGGCAAACATTTTCATTGAACGCACCGTTAGGTGCGGGGGATTAGCCTGGGGAAAGAGTAGTGAGAAAGGAAGAGGAGGTGGGAAAGGTAAGGAGGAAAGATGAGGTGGGGAAGCGAAAGTTGGGCGCATTGCACTCTGGCTGGCCGAAACTAAACAAATGCAGGAAACTGCCCCATTCAACTGCAGTGACCTGTTTTTAGAACACTTACAGTCCGATAATCGTCCACTGTGCACATGCCTCCAGCTTTTTCGAGAGCTGTAATTAGTCGAGGCCGTGATTTCCCCCTAATTGTTCCGAAAACCTGAACATACCTAATTTTGTCTTCTAATATTTTCTTTAATCCTTGCTGGGATTTAGTCTGGAATTAACGCATGGAAATGTATGCAACCCTCAATACGCAGATGTGTCGCGTGAATTGCTTTCAAGGAAACAAAATATCCTTCAGTTTCTTGACGGGCGATACCTGTAATTGATTACCTGTCAGTCGTAAAAAAGGGTCTAATTTAATGTGATATTTGGTCTTTAGGGGGCGTCCAATAATTATGTCAACAATTTTTCGGCAATTTTAACCTCCCCCCTTGTCAACAATTGTCAAACTTTCAGTGGCCCCCTTAATAAAATTGTCAAACAATTTTTACCCCCCCCCCCCTCCACACAGACTATTAATATTTTATACAGATAGCTTTAGATGCTATTGAACAGAAGTCCATGGATAGCTATACCTCTCTTTAGATGTCTATAGCTTACAATTAGTGCAGTCTTTGACTTTACTAACAGCTTCCCTTAAAAATTGGTCAAATGAATGGTATTAATCTTCACATTAATACCATGTGTCTATAGTGTACTATCTTGTGGGTATACATTGAATAAAAACAATATGATGATGCAAGACTATGACTTGGAAAGAATTCAATCAGTTAAAGATTAAAAAATTTACTATAAAAAGTAAAAATGTAACATTTTTGACGTCAATTTATCTTGAACCCCCCCAAGTCAACAATCGCCAAACTTCTTCAAATCCCCTCCCCCCCATATTTTGTTGACATAATTAGTGAACATCCCCTTACCTCTGACATTTTTCCATCAACACTGTGCACATTGCAGATCATGACAATGAGCTTTAGAATGAATCATTGGTAGTGAATGAAATTGTAATACATACTGATCCAAGCATCTTTGTAATTCAATATTCAGAAAATGAGACTTATTTTTGTAACAATATATAAATAATAACTTATGACTTCTTCTCTGTGGATGCACATAAATTTCATTCAATATTCAGAAACAAATATGTAGTACAATACTCCTCTTCCAAAATTACTATCTACCTTCCATCATTTTTTCCAGAGAAAATTTACCTCTTCAAACATTTTTATCGGTAATATTACTCCTATTTCCATCCCTTTGGTCTATATGGTCTCCAATAATTGAAAATAATCTTCCAGGGACTTAGCAAGTCATTTATGAAAATTTCCTTATCTTTATCATTGGATGAATTCAGCATAGCATACTTCAGAGCATTTTGGCTGAATACTAGGGCTATGTGAAAGTGGTTGGCCATTTTTCAGAGGGAAAGAAGGCATTTCTCAGAACTCACTGAGCTGTGAAATTTGGCAGAAATTACAAAGAATAAATTTCTATTCTTAAGGTAAAAAATAAAAGGAAGAGAAAGGTTAAAACAGAGATTCCCAACCTTTTTTTGGATTTTCGTATATCATAAATAAAGATTAAAAACAGAATGGGCTTAATGACCCTTGAAGGATGCCCCTAGTGACAGGCAAGGCATTGGACAGAAATTTTCCATAATTATTATTGATCACAACCACTTGAATTCTATAGGAAAGTGTTTCGATCCATGATGACATTCAGTGTATAATAAAAACAGAACATCATAGAATTAAGAATGTGCACTTCTTCCCCACGAGCAGCTTTGTGAGCAATACAAATTCTGAAAGCTTGAACCAGCTTTAGGATAGGCAAATCAATGAATTTTGCTATTTTGTCTGCTGAAAAATATTATGTTGAGAAAAAACTTCTCCAAACCCTGGAGGTGGAATTTTAGAAACTTCAATATGAGTTTTGAAGAAATCATTAGATGTATTCAGGTTTACACTGGTATTTAGAGTGAAACAAAACAATGGTTAAATATTATGTTTAGAAAAGACTTCTTCAAACCCTGGAGGTGGAATTTTAGAAACTTCAATCTGAGTTTTGAAGAAATCATGAGATGTATTCAGGTTTACACTCGTATTTAGAGTGAAACAAAACAATGGTTTTTTATCTCCAGTTATGCTGCCCTAAGATTTTGCTGTCTCCAAATAGTGAGGAAAAATCAAGCAATTTATTATTTGAATATGATTCTTTTCATGCTTTTTTCTCAAAAGGAATATTTGAACTTGATTACCTCATATTGAAGAGCATAATCAGAGCTGCTTCCTCAAGATTTGTTAACCTGCAAGTTTTACCTTTCCTTGAAGATACAAACAATGCAACAACTTTGGAAAAAAATTGGTCCTTGTATTCTTCATTGACAGTTATACCTGGTCCTCTAATTGTCATTATATTTGACAATTCCTATGAAGCTATGGATTATCTCAGAAAGGTAATGATGATCATGGACCCTGACTATTTTTAAATAGTTCAAAGAAATTTTGGATCTTATTTTGGTATTCAAATGATGAAGAAATACTTTGAGGTTCCATTTCATGCAATACCTTGTTTATTGCCTTAATTCATTGATTGCTGTGGTAGATCAAATTCCATAACATATGCCAAGCATGTACATACTTCGCAATTTGATAATTTTGATCTGGCAAAAATAAGCTGCAAGTAGTTGAAATAGTTGATAGAGGAAATTGGTTTCCATGGAATGTAATGAGTCATTTCAAAAAAATATTGCTTTAACCCATGTTTGTTTGTATGTGTATACACTGTACAGTTAATAATCTTCATCATAACATATGCACTTATAATAATGCTGATCTGACTCCTAAGAGTGAGGTTCATGTGACCTGGTGGTAGCCTAGTGGGTGAAGTGCTCCTACAATGGCTAATGCGTGGTCAGTCTGTCAACCCAGCCTGCGGAATTTGCGAGTGACCTTCAGGTCTGGCTGTGTATGCCCAATGCACAGTGGCGTACAGACCTTTTATGGTTTAAGCCCCCCCCAAAAATGTTCACATATTCAGTTACTGTTTCCCGTAATTTACTATATTTTGCACTAGCGTTTAGAATATTGCTTAGTGGGCTGAAAAATATAGTTGAATTGTCTTCATGAATAGAGAATGTTAATTTAATTATATTTTAGTGAATAATAATCTAAATATCATTTTATGATGATGCTCATAAATATTAATTAACCCCCCCCACCCCCCCAAAAGGAAATCCTGCGTACCCCACTGCCAATGCAATGGCAATCTGAAGGTAAAATCCTTTGCCACTTAGGTGCAGTCCATATGCAATTCACTTAGCTATGATCCAACTTATATTTGATGATTTTGTGAGGAATTCAGTGGAATATTCATGGTATATTGAACCCTCTAATTTGGAATCCATTGCTAAAACTTTTCAATGAGCTTATCTTTCCAATTTCAGGCATCCCATGCAAATCATTTTCGAGGACGGTTCAAGTGGCTAATTCTAACTAACAGCAAAAAATTTGATTCACTTGAAGGTCTTTTGCAGGAGCTGGATGTTAATGTTGACAGTGATGTCACTTTAGGGCTGAGCAATGCAGAAGGGATAATTGAGGTAAAGCTCTCTCGATGAGTTATTTTCATTACTATGCCTTAATCTACAACATATTGAGTTTCAGATGGCATCATGAGAACTATGTGATCCATTTATCAGTGAAAGTTACATATTATATTCTATTCAACATTATATTCTAGTTAATGGAGATTTACATTTTGCAAAGAATGATTCATCAAAATTTGATTGGGAGCTGGATTCCAAGTCATTTGACCAAAGCGGAATCTCCAAGCATCAATAGTTCCCTATCCATTCCCGAACTTGAATTTGGGAGCATTTCACTTCATAAGCAAGAAGGAAAGCTATTTAGAAGATCCAACTTATATGGATTTAATCTCAGGGTTGTAACCGTGAATGTGAGTATTAGTTATCTCAAAAATGTTTTTGTGACCCTGTTGATTTCAAGATAAATATTTCTTGGGGATTATTTCTGGGGTATTCTTGATTAGGTATGCATGCTTCACTCATGAGCCTCTTATTTATACTACTGGATTAAACAGAGTTATTGAATTTAGGTATCCTCATTTTACACGGTGGTGTTGTTGGATCCAGTCAGTAACCTGCCTAAGATATCTGGAGGCTACTTTGGGGAAATATTTAACATACTTTCTGAAACCATGAATTTTACGTAAGTTTTAATATTGGTCTTAAAGTTATTCTTTTTGAATATCGGTTATCAATTTTTAAATTATGTTTCCATTACAATTTCGTTAATTACATTGGTCTGTCAATTCAAACTAATTTTTGTATTGAATATGCATGTGGAGATTGTTTTGCTAGTTTGAGCACTAAAGGGATAATTGGAGTACCTACTTACCTTAAGAGTTTCCTAATGGAAACAGTAATTTAACCCTTTTGCTGCTGCAAACCTAGGAGCTACGTCCGCCCAGTGGACTGCTGTGAAAGTAGCTCCGTTGGCAAGGTCATTCCTACCCTCCATTCACTTTTCTGCTGCACAGGGGCTGGGAAGTCTCCGCAGATTGACTGCAGCGAAAGGGTAAATGGAAACCTGTGATAAGAATGCCGAAGTTGGTCTTTACTCTGAAATGCCCATCGCCTATGTTAGTGACAAATTACCTACCATGAGATTAGGTTGGTGTGGTGGCTAGAGAACTCGCTCTCCTCACCTTGAGAGCCCAGGCTCATTTCCCAATATGCACTTTGATGTCATATGGTGTGCACTTAAAGTTCACTACTCTGTCCATTGTATGGGACATTAAACTGTGGACCCCATGGTGCCTTTTATTAAGAAGAGGTTAATTCTGAGGCTATGTTTCTCTCCGCCTTCCTCCAATCTCCTAATGACCATTCCCTTACCATCCCACACACACCTATCCTTAATAAAACAAATGACCTCAGTTGTTGATCATCACCTCAAATTATCTACCAAAGTACCTGGTCCCTGCACATTCAAGTTTCCTAATTTTTTCCATCCCAGTCTTTTTCACCAGAACTCTATGACTGAATAACTTTCTCTTCTTCCATTCTGAATGATTTCCTCTCCCTTATTTTACCCAAGAAAAGGTGCTATGTACTTATTTTCCAGGCTCCTATCCTTTCTTGCTCTGAATACAATTCTTAGCAGTTCATATGCCATAGTTTTTGGTCACAAAATTAAAGCACCTCAAGTATTTATCTTTGACTTTGTGCTTATCTTGAACCCTTGTATTTGTTCTTTCGCCATGTCTCAATTTTTACTCTTATTCTTCTATTTTCATCCCGTGTTTTCAGTAGAATAGGCAGTTCTTACTATAAATGTCCATTCACCTCATATATCAAATACCTATACATAATTTGTTATCATATATATCCTCAATTGAATTTGTCCTTGAAAGCCATAGAACAAGAAATCCTATGAAAATATGTTTGAATTAAATTTTTTTACCATGATAGAGTAGGAATGTTCACTAATTGGGAAATATTTTTCTCTGTCTGTACTTATTATGTTAATCTCTTGATTAGTTGGCCCATTGGTAAAAGCTGCAGCTTGGCATGAAGGCAGATAGTTATATGGTTCTTTTTCACAATTAGAAGTTGTCTACTGAATATTGTTGGTTTAGATGAAGAAGAACCTCGTCTAATTTTAGTAAACTGCAACTTCTCTTTACTACTTATCTTTCTTCAACTCATGTATCAACTCTTCAAAAAACTCCATAAGTTGCTGGAAAAATACTTTATAATAAACCCCATAGTGAATTTTTTTTTAAATATTTTTACAAGGATACAAATTAAAAAATGTTAAAATTACTTCTTTGTAAAAAAACTTCTTTTATAACATCCAAGAATACATATTTTCCCTGCCGGCCTCAGGGGCTATAATGCTGTGAGAACTTTTTTGTGTTAATTTGTCTAAAAAATGTAATTGTTCTATTTCTGTATTTAATTTATTTAGTGGTTTTGCTAAGATGAACCTTATGCATAAGTGTATTTATTTGATGGTGAAAAAATCTGAACTCTCCATATACGATATCTCTCCTCATCCCATCTGTTATACTTCTTCTCCTCCTCTTCCTTTCCTATCTTACCAACATCATAGTGATGAGGAAATGATTGATCTTCACACCAGAGTTCTCACACTGATTCTCTAATGTCATACTGACACTAATTTTCCTAATGTGTTCTAAAACCCTGTCACCAATGTGTTTTACAGTTCCCTTTTCCTCAATTTTTCAGTAACACAGCAGTGCCATGAGCACTCTTGTCACTTCAATTTTTGTTATTTAATTATCTCCCTATACCAGCACTCCTGTAGTACTCACTGTCTTCCATCTCAGCTCGCACAACTTCAACATTGGTGTGTATCTATATTCCTGTTTTATATTTTCCAACTTCCCAAATCTCATCATCATCCCAAAATTTTGTTCCTGTTTTTGTTGTCTTTTTCTGCACCTTCTTCTCCTTTGCCTTAGTAACAGCTGCTGTGCTAGGGTTTTTTATGATGATGACTGGAGAGGCCTTAATTCCCATACTGCCTGGCAGAACCTCCACCCTAATTTGCGAGGCCCCATAGTTTCCAGGATTTGGTTCTACAATTAGTCTGATTTCATGTTTTTATTCTTACCAGATAGATACTGTAGGTCATTGGGCCTACTAAATAATAATGCTGTTTCGTGGTAGAAGAGCTCAGTTTATTGGTCGAGAGGTTTATTGGTCGAGAGGTACAGTAGGTACCTCAGGCACGAGCGAGCTTGATGATCTCCTTTATCTCGATGGCGGGCGATGAATTCTCGAGGCGGTCCCATATCAGCTCTCGTAAATTCCCCACTTTTAGCTGCTCGCCACATCGCATGCGCCCTCTGTTGGCCGGGCTGGAGAACTGCCAACAGTTGCCCAGCGGCGCGGCATTCGCATCGCCGCCACAATACCATAAATTTCAGTAACTAGTAATTTTCCTTGGGTACTTGAAATTTTAATGGCAATTATAAGCATTACATAAATTTCAGTCAACTGATTGAATGTATATTTCTTCTATATCACAGTATTCTGGAATGATGACATTGAGTTTATCAATCTATATTCTCAGGCATACCATCAATTTACTGGAGGGATATGCGTACGGTGTGATCTTATCAATCTCATACAATGTTCCAAATTGGACTGGTATAGTTGGAGAGCTACAACACAAACGTGCAGATGTATCTGCATGTGAAGTGTCTTTGATGCCCCAAAGGCACATAGTAATGGACTATTCTATGCCACTTCAGATAATAAGGTGATGAGATTTATTTAATGTACCGACAATGAAAATATATATTAAACGTGAACTAAGTTCAACTTTGCTTTTCTGAATTTACCGCGGGATTTGAAAAATGCAAATGTGTATTTAAGCATGTTGTCTTTCTATTGAGATCTTAAATTTTCTTTTTGTTAAGATGTTCTCTTCTTTTTGTTGTCAACCTTAATTAATTTTAAGACTTCAAATTATTTTATCCTTCTGAGACTCACCATTCAAAACTAAACATTGGTTATATCTCTAATTTCTGTTATTCTTTTCCCCTTAAAACTGCCTCTCATATTTTATTTTCCCTCATTGTATTTTCTATGTGAAATTGTTTCTTTGATTTGAAAAAAAAAATTTGAAAACTATTTACGGCTAAAAATGAGGAATGCTGGTGGCTCCAGTAGCTGATTTAAAAGTAAATACCCATAGTTAATTGAAGTGTTGTGTGTTTGAGAACAAGGATCAACATGTAATTGATCTCCGTTATTTTGTACCTGTCTCTTGATCGAGATATTGTGCAATAATGATGAATGATTTTTCCCTTGGCTGTCAAAGTTCAGCATTTTAAAGTTAGCATTACATAAGTAGTCAACTTCACACAGCAATATATGGTTTTATGAACTGATCGAGTGCCACCTACATGTACATAAGACATCCATTTCAGACTTGATAGATCTTGAGGGGTTTGGATTAGTATGTTGGCTCGTGGCTTCCCATGAGTAGTGCCTGGGATTGATTATTAGTGGTGGTGGAAAATTTTCATTGTCAATCTATTTGCTACAGGAGTGCTTTGAGGAGAGCACTTCAAAGACATTACTCAGTCCCTTGATTGGGATATGGGCCATAGTCCCTTTGCCATCTTGTGTTTAGAGGTGGGTAATGCTGGTAATGGGCTCATATTCTCCCTTCTACTCTGCATTCAGCTCTTATTCTAATATTTTTTCCTGCTGGTCTGAAGCCCTGATTCATATGGAACAAACTTGAATTATATTTTCCCTCTTATTTCTCTGCAGAAGAGAAAATATCACCTTGGTGTGATGACTGTGACTGTCTTCTCAGCATAGGACTTATTCTGACAGAGTTGGACAGATGCTGGGATGTTTGTAATAGGCTGAATATTGTGGAAGACCTAGATTGTATTTTAGGCCATGATCCCAACAATATCACCTGTGTAGTTTTATTCCTAAAAGAAATTTGAATATTACATAAAATTTAACGTGCATTTATGAAAATTTGACTGACAGTTAAATCAAATGTAAAATCAAACACAATTTCCACTTAATCACAGGAGTTAGTACTATGTAGTACATATGTTTCAACTCACAGAGTCCATCCTGAAGATGACTCTGTGAGTGACAAGACAAGTGCCTTAAACACTTTTTCTTCATTGCAGCCGCAGGATTTACATACACCGGCCGATGCGTTCTGGTGTAGGTGCTGGGGGCTCGAAGAGTGAGGCAACATGGTATAGAGGAGGAGGGTTTGTGCGCCCATTTGAAATGCAAGTTTGGTTCTGCATCACAGCCTCCCTATTGCTGTTCCTTGCTGCTGCCAGACTTCATGCATTCTGCACTTTCCCTCATCAGAGCAAGGCTTATGACCATGATGTCATAGTGAGGCAAGCAATAATGCCCAAAGGAAAGAAGAAAATTAAGAAAATTTCTCCTACAGAAGACTCTGCAGAAAGCCCATCTCTCCAACCAACCTTAAGTTCTGACTTTTTTCGGTTTACAGCCACTCTTGTGCAGCAAGGTAACTTTGTTCATATAATTTTCAGTTGGTAGTTTATTTGAGTATTTATACAACTCAACTCTGTGTTGCTACATACATAAATTGAATGAAACCAGAGTAAAGTGTCACTAAATAAATAAACTATGAATAGGTATGTCCACTGATTAATCACTCATATTAATTAAACATCACTCACCCCATTTGATTCCTCACAATGGTTCTCAGCCCTTTATGGAAAGTGAATTACTTTTTTTTCAGTATACATTATGTTTTCACCATGAAATAGCCTGGATCTATGGTGATGGATATTAATTTATTAGTAATGGAAAGTGGCCTCCTTGATTTTCCATTTTAAGATTTTTGATGATCAATTTCAATTTGAAGACCATTTATGTATTAGCTTTGCTGTATACATCTTTGAACAGATTTTTGTTTTTTTTCATCATCCACTAGGTGTATCAAAAGAAAATAAGGTCAATACACTTGGAATGATATTTGTTGGATTGGAATTGATGGGTACCTATTCTTAGCCAGCTGTTAAAAATTACCATCTTATCCCTCTAAAATTGGGTCAAAGACCATTACTTTCTTGGGATAAATTTCATTAAGTGAAGTTAATACTGTTACAATGTTGACCTTTTGGTAGAAATATCAAGGCTTACTGGAGAACTTGAAATTATGATCAGACCTATAGTGTCATGATGAGAAAAGGAACCTGTGCTCTGTTCTTCAGATTAGGTTATCGGAAGTCTAGCCTCCGATAAATATGAGGTGCATTCTAGTTATGAGGTCTCCTATTTTTTTCTGAAAAACCACTTACATACGAAAGTTGAAACTTCAACAAAGTCACTTTTCAACATAATCACCCTGCACACACATTTTCCCCAACGTTGATGTCATGACTGCATGCCTGCTGTGAATTCTTCTTAAGGGGTATGCATTGACCACTGGAAAATTGCTGATGCGATAGTGGCCCGACTGGAAAATGAGTGGCCACAGAGAGTATCCTTCATCATTGGAAAAAGGGAGAAATCGCTGGGAGTCAGGTCAGGTGAGTAGGGAGAATGAGACACCACTTCATAGTTGTTATCATGAAGAAAATTTTTTTTGAGGTCTTCATGCTGAATGGTCTGCACAGATCCCATGGAAATGCCCATTATGGAGGCAATATCTCTCACTCCTAATCAGCAGTCCTCCAGAACAGTGTTCTCCACTTGCGCAATCATGTCGTCAGTTTGGCTGGTTCGTGGATGCAGCTGCTTCGGTTCATTATCGCACGACATTCAGCCTTCTTTTAACTGTCGCACCCATGCACGAACATTTTTCACATCTATTACGCGACTCATGCATCACTCAATTGTCAATGAATGTTGATCATTTTCATGCCAAGCATGTGCAGAAAATGAATGATTACATGTGTTCTTTCTCACTCAACATTACCATTTTATGTGTCAAAAACACACTACATGCTAGCAGCTGCTATAAGAACCCTTGCTCTACAGTGCTGCAATCTCATTCACACATAAACAAAGAGTGCTCATCAACTTTAAACCAACTCTCATGTTTCTATCTGCACCCAGTCCCCAGAAAACAATTAGGAGAGCTTAGAACTTAAATGCACCTCAAATACCCACCACCATGAACAATTCATCTTGAACAAAGTTATCCTCATCTATTAATAGTTATGGCCATCATGATGAACATAGCTTGTAACTTTCTTTCTGGAAATTTCTTTTCTAGTTAATCAATAGTTGGTATTGGCTAGCACACCTTAGCTGTGTATGATGAGGGACAGACTGCTCACTACATTCAGGAATTCCCCTTCTGTTGCAAAGTCTTCAGTGAGCTAGCTACATTTCAGTTACCCATAGATTTTCCAAGGTTACCCCTTATGTCTTATGCATATGAAAAGTTGAGGTTATTTATATGTTTTGTTTTTTAGGCTTACCAGATGATCCTGATCCGGATGAAAGCAAGGGAGAGGTGAATAGTCTACAAAGCCGGCGTCTAATATTGTGGACAGCATCTGTTACCTATCTAATTGTCTACACAAGCTATGGAGCTAAACTTGCGTCCATTTTGGCCAGTGAATCTGAACCTCAGCCTCTTTTTACTGACCTACAAGGTCTTCTTCAGATACCAAATTGGAAATTAGGATTTTTGGAAAAGGGACTTGGCAGGGTGTCTTTTGAGGTAGGCTATGAAATAGCATGTCGAGTTCATATTTCTAAAGTCAAATATGTCACTGTGATTTTTTATCTTATGAAAACTTTTTTCCCTTGGGATAAGAATGCAGAGCCTGATTCAGTGATGGGAAGATTATGGTCTGAAAAAATTGTGGACAATCAAGATGTTCTGGTTCCAAACATAGAGACTGGCTTACATAAGGCCTTGAAAGAACAATATGCCTTTTTAGGATTTCACACTGGAGTGCAAGGCATACTGGTGCAAAGTTTGAGCAAAAAAGAAACAGAAAAAGCAGAATTTACAAAATCTGAAGTTTGTCGCCTGATGGCACTTCCACATGACTACTTGAAAGGAGGCATTGCATTTGGTTTTCAAAAGGAGTCCCCTTACAGACCATATTTTGACAACTGGTGAGTTCCAGATGAATTGGGATCTTAACATAAAAAGTGCACATTTCATATTTATGAAATAAAAATGATGTGTCCAGTTGGCAAAATAAATCATACCATAATGCGGGATGAGTTTGACCACCAGAGCTTAAACTCATCCCACATCGTACTACCTATGATTATGCTTCTAGGATTTAGTTTTCCTAATGTGGTGACAATTACAATATAGAATTACATAATGTAGAAATTCCAAATTGGAATAATTTGTTCCATTCTTTCGCCTAGTGAAAAAATTCTTATCAATTCATTTTAAAAATGGGTTTGATAATGTTAGCTAACATATACTCTTAGCTAGTATTACAGTTGCAAATTCTGAGTCCTACAACTTTGACATAGATGGAGAAACAAATGGGCCTATTTTTAAGTGTTTATTTAGTGTCTCATTATTTTAGGTTATTATTTTTATGTTGTTAAAGTTTTTACACCACAACTGTTCCTTGATGTTGGTCTAAATCATCAAGCTATCAATGATAAACACTACATATTTTGCCTTATAAACTTTTTCTGAAAATATTTGCACTTACTATTATCTTTTCTTACTTCCTCCACAGGTTACTTTTCATTCGTTCATGTGGACTTTTGGATAGACTGGCTAAAACATGGCTACCTGAAACATTGCCTTGTTTGGAGGATCAGACTGTGGCAACGGTTGGACTTATTGACATTGCACCTGCTCTGTCTGCCTTACTCTTTGGATTAGGATTATCTATCACAATCCTTCTGCTTGAACTATTGTATGATGCATACAGAAGGAGACCTAGCCGTACCAAACATGTTCTTAGATTCCAGAATTAAGTAGAAAGCCTGAAAAAATATATACCTAGTGGATTTAATGAAAATGAAAAGTTGTTAACAAATTGGCATTCCTACTATGAAAGTTAACTACCTATATTCTCTTAGAAGTAATAAAGTGATGAAATGAATTGGTTTCCATACAAAGTTCCTGCTTATTTCTGACACAGACCGAGGTAATGAGTGAAAATATATTGATAATATTTATCAATTCCACTTGTGTTTTACTTTTTCTTTCAGTTTTATTCATGGTTGCAGTCTCAAACTTTGCATCTTCTTATGAATGGAATATGTGTATCTGTGAGAATTTTTGTTTCTGTGAAGAAAAAAGTAGGTATACATATAAACATTCTTTTTTCCAAAACCTCAGCAAATATAACTCCACTAATAATTGTATGGAAAATGTATTCACTCAAGGATATAGGTTTAATATTTTAATGTCACAACTTTACAGTAAGAACAATATCCCTCGTTTTATTTTGCACTGGTAAATTAAGCATATCATTTCTGTTATCAATAGTATTTACTTTTCAATATGTGATTTCATAATTGTGGCAGTGGTAGGTTCATTTCAGTCTAATCAGTCAGAACTTATTCCACTCTGTCTAATGCCAAGTCATCTTGCCCTACATTCATAATGAAAAAAAATCACCTCTTTCTGTGAGGCTGACTGGAGATCCATAGAGGTAAGAACTTTTTAATTACTTCAAAAATACTTATTCAGCATGCTGTAATTAGTCTTCTGCTTGTAAATTTTCACCTTTCTTGCATTGTTCTCCTTCTCTTTATCAATGTCCTTCTGCGATTGAGCCTTGATTCCTTAGTCTCCTCCTGTGTCCTGAAGTCAAAACCACCATCCCAAGTGCGCTTCACATAAAATGCCACTTTCTCTGCTAGCATTATAGTTGCTGCATTTATGTTTGAAGAGGGAACCAATGGCATTGCAGAAGCATCTGCCACCCTAAGTCTCCTCACACCCCTGACTCTCATTTTTGTGTCCAGCACAGCTCCAGTATTCTCTGAATCATCCCACCTACTACTCCCTGTGGCACCCATTTGGCATGTTCCAGCTTGGTGATTTTCAGGATTGGTCCGCATGCGAGAAAAACACTCCCAGTAGGCATCGGGTCGGGCCAAAACGTCATCAGTGTAGTCTCCTGTGTGGCCTGGTGCATACTGCTCACATCCAGGCTGCAGGGCAGGATCAGGCCTTAGCCCAAAGGATCGCAGAGGTGCTGTTTGCCCCATCCTCAGGACAAATCTGTAGAATTAGAATGTGACATTTTATATTTCTTTAAAACCAACAGTAAAAAAATTACAAATGAAGAAAGATTTGGTGTTTTCCAGAAATCTTCAGGGACAGAGTTTCTTGGGCTACTCAGTGGGTGAGGTTCTTCATTTCTCCAAAGGTTTTTGTTTTGGTTCTCTTTTTCTCCAACATTTTTTGCTGCCGGCCATATCTGTCAATGATTTCTGGAAAAATATCCAGAATTCTCTGTAGATTCAATATCCAAGTGATCAATTCACCCACAAAACTCAAGGACCGATTTCTGAAGTCAAATCACCCTATTGGTCTTAGTAACCTAGCCCAGGTCTTTATCAAATCCCTTGTGAATGAGTGAGATCTATGTATGCTGGTGAAGCAGGCTACATGATTGAAGAAGCACTGAAGGTATTTTAGATAAGCATAACTTGACATATCAGCAATTTTGAGTCCAGTGTCACTCAAAGGGAAAAAACAGAATTACTCTGCTGTACACACAGCTGTTGGAATTGTGTTGATGAAAATACCATCAAAATTTACCTCAAAACAGAGAATTTCAGTCGAGACTTGGGCTTCAAACTTCCTACCTCTGAAATGGATGGAAACTCATTCTTAGATGAATTGTAAGAAACCAAACAGTCAGGTGACATGGAATAAAAATTTTCTCATTCACGTGAATGCAGGGAAGAATAAAGACTGAACAGAATCAACCAGATTGCATCGTCTACCCCTGTAAGCAATGATGGAGTGTTTTATGGAGAGGAACGGTGAACGTCACTGGGTTGTTAGGCCAATGGATGCTGGCTCAAAATAAAAAAAATATGAATAAGAAATGAATTCATACTGCAATTGCAAACACTATAGGAGCGATGATGTTGCCATTCTAGAATAAATTCCCAATGCTCACCTAATTCCATCAATTAGAACAGCCACATCATGCGGATGTGTCAGGTAGTTTGGCTGAATCAAAGGGTCATCAAATGGGTCTGCACTCTTCAGCCTTATCTCTCCTCTGCTTTTGGCACTCAGAACTGTGGGCGTTATCCATATTCTTCTTTTATTTCCCATTCGGGTCCCCATAAGTGGGCTGTACCTCTCTTCCAGCCCTGGGACCATCCGATTTATACTTTCTCCAGAAGCAGAGCAATTTGCCATGTAGCCAGTGAAGAAAATTTGCAGATCTGGTTGCCCATTTAGGGGATCAGCATATCGAGAGTTGATCAGTGCAGTCACCTAAAAAGAAAGTTTTACATGTGAAGTAATTCCATGCTGTTATGCATTTTTTGAAAAAAATTTGAACGCGAAAATCCCCCTGATGGACGAGGGCGTCGTCCCTCAGGGGGAGGTAGCGCTCACTTTGGGAACCACTGGTCTTAAGACTTATGCTGATTTGGATATTCATGTACATATTACATAAAATTTTCAATGAAAGTGTTTGTAATTAACCCATTAATTTTAATTGAGAATGTTTGATATGAATATTAGTTATTCACCAGCGACATTCTCTTCATTGCAGAATAACAAGTAGCTGTAGTTAAATAAAATGTAATGTGAGACATAACATGAGCAGGCTTGAAATTGAAAAAAGGGATAAATAATTTATTTTTCATTTGAAGAGATAATCAGTGTAGTTCTTGGGATGATGGATATCCACCCTGGCATACTCCATTCGTCTGAAGTCCATACTCCATGAGCTCCATTAATTTTTTTTTCAAATTTTCCTCAGTGCTGCATTGCCAAAGTTAATATCTTTTAAGCATATTTTATGGAAAGAAGGAAATTAACCAGCAAACTGGCTGATGATTTCAAGAAATTTACATACACACTAAGTAGTAGGCAAGTTTGGGTAATAGGTGGGTTTCCCCTCACTGCCTGAAGAAGGCAATCCCGGACGGGGCCCCCAATAGGCACGGGGCCCAGTGCAGCGGCACCTGCCGCACTACCCTAGGGACTGCACTGATCATGGGATAGCCAGCAGGTGTGACCCACCTGACTCACCCAGAGGGCTGAATGTAGTGTACGTGTGACAAAACTTGGTGGCAAAGCTTGCCAAAAAGTGTGATGTCAGGGATTGGAAAGCAAGCAAGGATGGTTGGAAAAAGGGACTTGTGATCCCTTCAGAGGCCCCTTGGGAGACCCTCTGTTCCTCGGACCGCTCATCCATGCTTGATTCACCCTTGCTGTCATCAGCCCTTACTCTGGCAAGTGCCACCAAGTTTTACAATACCCATATGTCCGTGCAAACTTGCAACTCCGATTCACCATGATAATTTTGATTTCCTGAGGCATTATTCCCTTCATTTCAGAAGCTCTGAGGTATTGATGATGGATAAAACTTTCAGATTTTTCTCACAAAGTATCTTTTCCTATGTCTATGGGACTTAAAAATTCCCCATTAACCCATAAATAATAAAAATAGTTGCATTTCAAATAATTAACAAAGTAAGGTATAAATTTTCCTTTTGCAATATTATTCTTCCATATTTGTTCGTGTGATAGATGTGTCTTGACTTGATTAAAAGCTCGTGCATGTGTTTTGTGCCGTTGTGGTGAGACCATCTTTTAGGAGACAAAAACGGACTTTTTTTTCAATTGAAGCCCCATAAAAAACAAACTACATATGTATATACTAATTTCAATAAATTTTTCAACACCAATTGTTGAAGGCCCTGGTCGAACAACACCCATAGGTGGTCACCCATGGTAGTTTTTAGTCAACACCCATGGCTGTGTACCTATGGGTATCAATGAGCATACTCCTATCTATGTTCACACGAGAGTGCACCAAGCAGTGTCACCCACCCCAAAGATGCATTTAGACATAAGACTAAAAGCAATGTAGATGGTGGCATTACACTGCATCACTCTCATTTTCTAATTTAAAAAAAGTAAAATATGCATCCATTTAACTTTTACTTTCTTTATTAAACAGGAAATAATCTTAAAAAAAATTAAAAATAAAAAAGAAAATTATTTGCAGAGACTTAATTTTGGCCATCAAGTACTTAATGGCTGGTAGAGAGGAAATATTTCATCCAATTGTCTTTGAATCATGACTATAAATATTTTTTCCACATCAAAAATTGATACTTTCAATAACCCACTGAAAATTTGAAATAGTCTTTACTTGAGTAATGCCGTGCTAACTGATTCAGCAATTTAATATTTACATTGATTGCTACCAAATTGGAGTAATTATTTTATGTGCCTAGGGATTTTGCTGGTTTTTTCTCCCCTTCAAATGCTAGGGGTAAGACCATTTTTATGACTACTCATATTTGTGTGAGTGATGTTACGAATTCTTGATTTCCCCATTTCCTGAAATCGAAAAGTACATATATTTTATATCTTTGAAAAGGGCATGACATTTTCTGTCTCATTGTTTTCTGTTTCATCTTACTCTCATTGGTGTGCACCAGCTAGAATGAATGTTGCACATACATGAGGGTTGGGTGTGCAGTGTGCACTCATCTCTATGGGTACACACCTATGCATTTGCAAAGGGTTCATGGGTGTGCACCCATGAGGGTGGGGTGTACACCCATTGGGATGGGTTTATGTACAAACATGTTGGGGGTACACCCATGGGTGTTGGACGCACCCATGGGTGTTGTTCGACCAGGGGGTATACAGGCAGTCCCAGAGTTACGTAAGCCTCGACTTACGTAAGTGGCAACCTTACCCCAAAAAAAGACGATAATTACGAAAGTTGCGAATTTGGAAGGATGGTTGCCTGCTTTCAAGGGGTGCATGTGCCGTAATGTTAGTAAGAGCGGGCCTTAACTCGTCTTTTTATATGGATGGTGGAAGTTATACCTGTGACAGTCCTGTGGAGGACATAGGTCCAGTCCTTTTCTGCAGGTATTCTGCCAGAGTGTCGTCTCCCAAGGTTGTTCCGCTCTCCATCGCATCATCTGCCGGAAGTTCGAAGGCAACGTGAGCAGACACGTGGTTGTGCAAGTTAGAGCCCACGCCTGGCAAATGTTTGACGACGGGTATCCCCATCTCCTGGAGGTGCTCCTTGGGGCCTATGCCGGACAGCAGAAGGATCTGTGGTGTCTGCACAGCCCCAGCGGACAGAATGACTTCTTTGGTGGCGTATACTCTCTGCACTCGCCTCTCAGGATCATCCTCCAAGACGTACTCCACACCCCTGGCAGCTCCCGCGCTCATTATAACCTTGGTGACCCTGGCCCGCGTCAGGACCTTCAAGTTTCCCCATCCCCTGCCCAGGGCAGGCCTGAGGAACGCCCTGGCCATGCTGAGTCGCGAGCCGTTGCGGATGGTGGCCTGTGCGATGGCGAAACCTTCCCCGGTGGAACCAGCCGACCTGGAAGCGGTCACGTCGCCCCTCAGCCCGTTGAGATCGGAAAGGGTCGGTATGCCCATCTCCCTGCCGGCGGCCAGGAGGATGTCCGCCATGGGAGGCTTGTGCGGGAACCGCTGGATGGTCAGCGGCCCCCCCGTCCTGTGATAGCCCGCGTCCATGTCTGCTATGTCCTGGTTGTCCTCGGACTTCATGAAGAAAGGCAGGACGCCCCTGAAGGACCATTCGGGGCCGAGTCCGGATTCCTGGGCCCATCCGACGTCGAAGTCTCTCGGAGATCCTCGGACGTACATCATGCCGTTGATGACGCTCGTGCCTCCCATTACCTGCGAACATGGATAGAGCAACAATAAATACAAGGTAAACCCTCTTGGTAATATTTTCATCCATTTTATCCTTCAGCTTTTGTTATATTTCATTATTTTCGACGAGCTGAGAAGAGCTACTTCCAATGCTTTAAGGTTAGTTTGAGTAAAATTTTCCCCAGTAATTATAGAAATCATATTCGTATTTTGATTCTAAATTTAGGCTGTTTTGAGAGGCGTGAAGTAAATATGGTAATATTAATGACGCAAAAACTTTGTTTTAAATGACTGAAAATCTCAGTAATGAACATAATGTGCCTATCTGAGGAATTAGCTTGCCTTATTTATTTCAAGCCATACGCTGAAATCGTATTCACAATCGTTTTTTTTGCGTTTATATAAAAATTATTACGGCGAGAAAAATATTTATTTTATAATTGATAAAACTTACGAAATATACACTGTTTCATTTCTGACGCTATCTTTGTGTCACAACATACTCATTTTTTTATATCATCTCTCTGGAGCGCACAGCCGTACCGCGTATCCCATTGAAAACCGGCTTCTACTTTTTGGCTGTTATCTCGAAAAGAATAGTGCGTAGAGTGACTAATACTGTGATATAATTTGAGAGATGATATCTTTTTCTATGAAACGAGGTCATTTTCATTGATTTTTTCGGAAGTGATACCTCGCTCAAATGACCTCAAAGATGTTCGAAAATCTGTCTCATACTTAAAATGGGCAGTATGAATAAAGAATGCAAAATCTCTTTAATTTTTCCTTTGTGCAATAATGTATTTTTCCCTCTTTGTCCTTATTTTCATTTTATTCTCCCCAGGGTTTTTTCATACTCTAAAAATATTTTTGGCCGTTCATAATGATTTGGAGATTTTTACGGCTGAGATTGTTATTGATTAAAACAAGTGTACTTACCTAATGCATATATTTACATGGGGGGCATGATACACAAGTTATATTATTCTAATAGATCTAATCGCTCCCGTTCATTTATTTTTCCGCCAAACAGGCGCTCTCACAAGTTTTTTTTAAACTGTCAGCCTATTTCTTTAGATTTTACCCGTAAATAGCTGGACTTACCCGGGTATTGCTTACGCTGTTATACGATTACCACAACGCAATAGTCGTACATTTACAATTTTTCACGTGGTTTACAAGTTAAACTAATTAGTCGCGTTAATTTTGCTTCGCTAGGTGGTACCGCACCCGTTCGTTCAGTTGTACTGCGAAACTAGCTGTTCTCGATGATCTTTTTACTCGTATACCCCTTACGAGGCCATTTTCCCTACCCGAAAGAATTGGACCCAGCGCAGTATTCAAAGACGCTTGTTTATACATTCGCCATTATTTACCATTTTTTACGTATTCCTTTGCCATCAAACACAGCCCTGAGGCATAGTCTAAAGAAATGTGTAGGAATTCTAGACTGTGAGCAAGGGTAGGAGTTCCCCGGCGATGTCGTAGGCATTAGCCTACACGGGGTTGCAGTTTACGCCACATCAGAGCCCTACCCTGCAAGATCTCTCCACATGACTCTATTAAGGACCGGAAGATTCCTCTGAAAAATCTCCACCACTGCCATGATTCGATCCCGATCCTTTTGGTATTGGAAGCCAATACTCTATCTGAAAAAGTGTGACTGGTTAGTCGTAGTCGTTTTGCTCTGATAGTTATAAACTCTTCCATACGTTTGATTTTACTTCTGAACTACTAGTACTAGTAGTAGAGACACGGAACTCAATACAATTGAATGACAATCGTCGTATACCGCGCATAGGAACAGCTTAAGCCAGATCGGCCGTGTTGGGAAGTCCCTCGGACAATGTATTTTAAATGGGAAAAAGTGGAAAAATCGGATGTGAGCATAGTGCTTTTTGACGTGCTTAAACTGTAGATAAAAACACCAGTGACTGATCATCCAAATCGCAACTCAATCCGAATTATATGATCCAAGAAAAAATGTTCAAAGATCCATGAATTTCCCATGCATTCTTATGGAGCGCAATTCTCCGAGGTCCTTCGTGAGATGGCCTGATGCGGATTTTTTTGTCTTCACTCGGGGAGAAATTCTTCACTATTGTCATTCCTTTGTATTGAGTTCCGTGAGTAGAGATGAATATCGATGGCTGATGATCGATATTTTTCTCATCGATCTTTTGTCACCTACATTTTCAGATTATCGATGATTTCCTTTTATCGAGTATTTCGTGTCATCATTGCCTAAAATTTTCAATTTTTTTCCGTATTTTTACGTTCAGTGTGCATTTTTATCTTCGTTAGCTGCTCAGCAGAAAGGACATTTTAAATGACTTTGTCTAAGTTATTTTGGAAATACAATCTCAAAATGTGCTCGGTAGTAAATACCGTAATTTTAAAAGTGTTCATAAAATGGTATCTCGTGGAAATAATTATGCGGATTTCTTTCAAATTAATTTTGTGCTACAACTATGACAACTTAGGCAATGATAAAAATGCATAAAGAAATCATCGATGGTTCGAGATCAATGTTTTCTCTAGATCGATTGGTAAGATTCGATGGTTTTTTTTATGTCAACTGTTGACGGTTTCCTTTCGTTGCCCATCCCTATCCTGAACCATCCCCCGCACAGCGAGCAATTAATCCCCTCAATCCCCCTCCCCGCGCCCAGACTCACCTTTCCCCTCGGCCAACGGCACCGCCTCCCCGGCATGGAGAGGCACGCCACCTCTTGCGGCTCCGTCTTGAAGTCCCAGTCGATCCCGGATCCGTGGTAGTTGTAGTACATGGCCGGGGGCTGGGCCGCCGTCGGCTCCGGCCCCCCGGCCTCCAACAGGAGCACACTCCACCTCCGAAGCTCGCTCAGCCTCGCGGCCACTACGGAGCCCGCGGACCCAGCGCCCACGACGATGAAGTCGTAGACGAACGGAAGGCTTGCGTCCTCCCCCTTGATGTCCTCCTGCTTGCACCTCAAAGGGTCCACGAGTTCGCACTGAGTCTTGAGGACGCCCTCCACGATGCTCATGAAGACGATGTAGGCGGTGGCGCCGCACGTGGCGGGCAGTGACGGGGGCTCCTCTGAGGCGCACGGGCAGGGCGGCGCCGCTGCTCTCAAGCCGGCCCCGCCTCCCAGGCCGAATCCGGTCTGCGCCGCGTGGCCCACCGCCAAACCCCCGGCCGCGGTCATTTGGTGGTTTTTGGAGAGGAGAGTTTAAGCCTACCTCACTCAACGCTGTACCACCCGATGCTGAAAAAAGTTAGAAAGCCCCATGTGACTGTTGACCTACTGTTATTTGATTATCATCATTACATTTCCAGTTTGTTCTGCGTCTCCTACCGGAAGGAAAGGCATCGGGATATAGTCCAAGAAACAGAGAAAAAATAGCGATTTCAGGGATGTAATTGAGGAATAGATGGGACCTGTTTTACGTTGTTGTAGTGGGAGGGGGGTGAAAGAAGATCCCCTAATATGTTTGAAACTCGAGATTCGGTGTCTTTTAGGAGCTACGTGCGTCCAAAGTTGGCCAAAACACGTTTTTTTTAATTTCTAAGAGCCAATATAAGATTTTTAGAGAATCAAAAGCATAAGATACTAGCAGGTAATTCAAAGACCATTAACTTAAGCCGTGGTAAGTTAGATACATATATTTTTTATTGCTCATGTACCGATAGATAATACACAAAACATGAATTGAAGCATATGGGCTTCAAGTTCTTCTTCAAGCTTCAAGCTTAAAGATCGATTTGATTAATTTGTTATTGCAAAATTAACGAAAAACCGTCCAAAATGGCCATTTTATTTGAAATAAATTAATTATTTACAACAAAAGAAATTTTTTAATGTTTTGATCATTTTCCAATTCCAAACCAATCGAGAGTTTGTAAATGACAATCGGTTAATTTGTTCCTGAGATATGTTTATTCGTTTATCCCAAGACGCTAAGTGTTGAAAGACATAAATATCTTGTTTGTCAACTTTTCGGGTCGATTCAAAATGGATTCTCTTCTGGAAGAGTTATATTTTAAATTGTTAATATAAATCCATGAATAATTAAATATTAACTTCTTATTTATTGCTTCAAAAAATGGGGTACTTTTTTTGTAAACATTTAGTGCCACAGTATCGCTCGTGCATCGTGGGAGTTTCTAACTTAGATAAATTGAAAGCTGGATTCAAAACAGATTTAAAAAAAAGTGCCTTGCGGGCCCGAGTTAGGAATTTGTTTTTAAAAATTCGCAACCGCTTTGTTTATGACAATTAAGAAACGAATTCAACGGCATTAAATAGTCAAAGATTTATATTTTCCAAAGACAATTTGTTTTTCAAAAAAGATCTTTTTTGTTATTAAAAATAGCGTATAAAGTGGAGCGTACTCAGAGTGACCGTAGTGGGAGTGGTGGTGGGGATAGCCGACGAGAGACTCGCGCGCAAGACAAAAACTGAAAACTCAATTTCAAATCGGCGGCGCGCGGAAAGATTCGCCATATCCCCGTGAAAACTCAACCGTTTTCGACGTTTTTCATAAATCTGGGGTAGCTTGAAAATTATTGACAACCACATTATTGTTTTTTTAATAATAATGCGTATTTATGCCTACAATTTTTAAATGCATTTTCAAGTTTTTCAGTTTTGCTTACACAAATTAAGTACTAGATTTTTAAAAAATACTAATAATTATTGCGTGCATAGATATTTTTCATATTTAGTTTTGTTTAATTTACGTTAGCGGAAATTTACTGTAATAAAGGATAGACATAAAATAAAACCTTCTTAGAATATTAACTTTAATTTAATTAATTAAATATTTATTGTAATTTTTTCTCCTTAGCAGCATGGAATGGCAAATTTTTATGTGCTTCGTAGTAAATAACACAAAACTAATTTTGGACTGGAGGGGTCTATTTCATGAAAAAGCGTTCACTGTGCCTGGATTTGTAACAACTGCCTGGCTTTGTTTACATCTGACTACCCTACATAATATGCCCCCAAAACTCGAACTAAATAACTAATCATTTCAGAGATAAAGACTTCTTTACTTCCACTCCTGTCCTTCCCCTCCTTTCAGGTGCGGTTTAAAGTCGCTGCTTTGGCGGGGGTATTTCTACTCCCCGGAGTTCTGGGAGGTGTGGAATGTCTTCTGATTAACATTTTTTCTATTTTATCAGGAATTACGGCCGCCCGCCTGCATTCCTTCTTAATGCGCCCCTGCTTCCGCTCCTCCTCAGTACCCCTTCAAGACTTATTCTCTTTGTGACGTAGCGTTCTGTCACCATTTGCCCCTGGCGTGTACGAGAGCTGTTCTTATGATAAGCGATGTTCTAAACCGTAGACTAAAGAAGAGATTTCTCATATTGAATCCTTGTTGTACTCAAATGCGTGCTGGCCGAAATGGTGGTGAGGTTAGTGAGTTCAGGTGGCGATTCCACGCCGACTGAGTCGTTAGATATGCTGCAAGTGGATTCGGGTGGGTCGGTCGGTCGGTCATTCAGTCGGGTGGGACGTCGGAGGCGTTGCCTGGGTGTCGGCGACGACTGCGGCAGCAGGAGATGCCCCAGTTGTCGCCCACCGGGGGAGGGAGGGGCGACTGGAACGAGTTTCCTCATTCACTCGTGTATTCCCCCCCCCCAACCTCCCCCCGCCTCGTATTATATTTTTACTCTTCGTTATGCTTTATTTTTTATTTCTCCGCGGTTCATTTTAATGCCTGCGTCGTCGGAGGAATGGGGTCAACTACGGAAGATGTTGATGATGATGACCGGGTAGATTTCGAAACATTCAATTCCACGGCCATCGTTCGCTCTGTAATGTGTGTGGGCACACGCGCGTTATTTTTTTTGTTTTAATTGCATTCAACGCATTCAATACCCCGAGACTGTAATGGCGATTCCTCATTAAAAAGGACTGACATTATATTTTTTTTCAAACTTGTGTTATGCAGAGAAAAAGGTGCCCTCTATCTGTGAACTACATCAGAATCCCACCTTTCCTCTCTGTTTTCTCTAAATCAATTGCAATTGCATTTGCTTTGATGCGAGAATGGGTGGAGCATAGGAAAAATAGCATTTTTTAAACTATGTATCGTAATTTGGGCTTGCTTTGAACCATTGAGGTGACTTGGGCTCATTTTCTTAAAAAAATTCAAACTTTAATTTCCCATACTTATTGGGCGTACACATTGATTTGTTATGCTGTATTACTATGAGCTGCACGTTCGCTCAATTAAGAGGGATAGGTGGAATGAAGTAGGAAGAACAATATCTCCCCTGATTCAGATTACTAGAAGAGGATTAAGCTTTATTTACCACGTAACTTAACCTTTACCCTACCTTGACGTTACTGCAGATTAAACTTTGTGATGCTACGAAAAAAATGAGCTGTTACTATACCTGAAGACTTTCTTTTATTTAGATGTCTAAGAAACAGTTGATCCAAGGTCACCCCGATCATAGGCTGACAATGAGTGTAGCCCTAAATGAAAGCTTGAATTAAATATATTTTTAATATAAATTGACTATTTATAACTAATGCATCTAGTTGTTTAAGTATTTAAATATTCCTTTAATGTGATCAAAATGAATAACTAAAATAATGCCATATTACATCGTTATTTAAATATTTAGATTTTCTCAAATAGGGCCAAAGTCCCCATCTTATGGCACATATATTGTTTCTGCCAAAAACTGTAAAAAAAGACTTTTTTACAGAAAATTTAATGATAATAAAATGAAGGCACCACACTACGATGGTATCAGAAATCTGAATCATTTGCCTGAAAAAGCTGCAAAAGAGCAGCGTCTTGAAAAGAAATGTGGAAAGAGAAATTAATGAGAAGAATTGCGGAAGGAGACCAAGGATGGAATACATCAGGCAAGTTATGAATGTTGCCTAAGTGAAGGCTTATTCAGGAATGAAACGGCTAGATGATGGGGGATTGAAGTGGAGAGCAGAAGTAAACCAAAATACGGATTAATAACAGCTAATGATGATAGTGAATGCTACCAGCCAGGTGTCAGATATTTCCCCTAAATTTCCCAAGTACGTATGTGACAACAAAGTCGTCCTTCCACGGCTGGTGTGGAGGCTGTAAGGATTCATCAAGAGAGGGTTAAATGTTTTTCAATATAATGTTTATTTTCACTTAATTAGGGAGAAATATGAGGAAATTCTAGGTTGTTTTCTGTAGATTGTACCTATCTGGATACTCCGGTTAATGGAAACCACTTAAAGTGCAAGTCAGAAAATAATTACCCAAATAAATACGGAAATGGTGTTACGAATTGTATTTTCAGTTTTAAGACGCCTTTATGCATATAACATTTTCACAGGGATTTCCGCAGATATGTTTCTTTTTTCCGCAGGCTAAAACTGCAATCTCCTATACATTGTAGATTTTATGTGTGGATAGAGTAAAGTGCGCATCGCCCCGGAGCAAATTCCCTCCTCTGCCGTGCATCGTCATGCATCGCCGCCGATAGACCGTGAACATCGATGCACTCGTGGATGGATTGGAGTGAGTAACGGGGCAGCTAGAAGTCATGTCTCAGTCCGTGACCTTTAATGGGATGGATATATTTCATTCGACGGAGGACTTTCCCGATTTGCTAGTCAGTGGTCCGCTAAAAATAAACACAGACACAACATGGAGAATTAACGCCCCCAGAGGAAACAAAGCATATTTCTTAATTCTTTTGTTTCGATTCAAATTTTAAAACCTCGCAATTAAAAGAGATTTCACCGTTCATGTTTTAAAATTTGGTAGACATACATTTACTCCAAATATCATAAAATACTATTGTAGTGGATGCCAAATAGATGAAAATGCATCCATAATAATAGGTTTAACATCCAATAAATCTTGGTGGACTCTCCTCAGGCCTTCCACGAGGTTGAGTTTATAATTTTGGCCGACGCGACGGTCCGAAAGGAAACTCTCCTATCGTTATCAGGACTACTACAAAATCTCGACAGTATCCTTGCCAAACGTCGGCCATAATGCAGAATTTGGTGCTCGGTGGTAACTCGGTGGTAACTCGGTGGAAAGCCCGGATGGAGTTCACCATGAAAATTTGTCGAGAAAGCATTAAGTCTTTCATCCAATAAATCTCCTTCTAGTGGTAATGGCGTGAGGTTTAATTTGATATTTTTTTTAGGTGAATAAAAGTGCTTATATGAGTGGTGGGTTGCAGCCTCCAACTCTCTCTCTCCGTTTTCAGAATGACGGGGGTTTAAATGAGTCTTAAAAAAACTTAAATGTTAATTAATGGGGCGTTGAACATGGCTCTCCTTGTCGCATTAGAAGTCACTTGCTTCCTGATTCAAAGTCATTCGCTTGCACCATGAATTCCGATTTTCTGAAATAGGTGTAGTTAGCGCACATCGTTTTTCCTATACAATGCCATGGATAATTATGTGTACCGACCTATAATTTTCCAAGTGCATCATATATATCATCAAACAAGTATACTTGTTTTCAATTATAGTTTTATTGCATTTTTACCAAGATTATTATCAATATTACTATATTGTCTCTTCTTGTCCTCTGTGACGAGGTATTAGGTTAACGAAAGATCTCGTCATGCAGGAACTGCGACAGAATCAATAATTACATATCAATATTCATGGATTTTATATTATTCGGTAAATAAAAGTAACTTTCTATCGATTAATCTGAGTTGAATGAGTTTCATAATTGCCTTTCTGACTCAAAAATGTATTTGTTCTTATAGTCACCCTGGTTGTTTTGCATGAGAGTAAAATTGACTCCACGGTCACCTCTTCTAAACAACTTTCAAGACGCGCTTTGTTTTTAAAATTTTAGTTAAATTTTTAAAAGCTAAAAAACTAAAAAGATAAATTAATCCAATCTACCGTGTGGACAAGGTGGGCAAGCCAACTATTGATTGGTTATCTGGGGGAGGCTACCGACAACTAAGGTCATCTGCGCCATTGAGGATAGGTGGGTAGGATGGCGAGAGAATTTGGGATAGGAGGAATAGGGTGGAGAAAAACCCAGCCTCGACATTAGCATTTTCTACCAACTGTCTCTCAATGTTCTGAGAGGTAGTTTTACGAAGCATAAACTCAGTCTAGAGGCCTTAACACCGTGTATCATTGTACAGAGCCGAAAACGCGTAAAGTTGTTTTTTATAGAATTTAGTTTAAACGGGGAAAATTCTCTTCAAATTTTTCTTAAAATGTTTGGTAGCATTGTACCTCACGAAAGCTCTTCGATATGCCCTCTCTACCATAAACTTTTTTTATTTTATTTATTCTGAAGTGCTATTGACATGCATTTGCTTGAAAGCGTGCAAATGTTTTCATGTAAACATGGATTTCAGTTTGATCAAATGGGTTGAGTACAAGTAAAAGTGATATCCCGTAATTTATGCTATGTCGTATGTGATATTTTTAGCCGCACCTGAGAAAGCCGGACAAGTTCTTCTTATGTATGTCGCCGTTCGTTATTTCTTGCTGATTCAATAGCTTTTTTGTGTTCAGCGGCTCGGTTACTTCCTCGAGAAGTTGCCCATCTCCATTTTTGTGACCCCCTTTAGGAACTTCGCCCGTGTAAGAAGTGCCAGCGCATCGAAGTTCTCGTTGTTGTATTACTCCGCTCTATGGAGCATAGAGTCATGAAAAGATAGATTAAATAATAGAATACATTGGGCCACATGGTACAATAGCGCAGGGGAATATTGAAGCCATTGAAGTGCGCTATCGGTCAAGTTGAATGGATCAATAATTGTGCAGTCAATACGCCGAAAACATAGGTATTAGTGGTGGAATTTCCCCGATACCGTAATGATATATAATTAAAATGCAAATTGAAACACTTTTCTGAAAGAACTGTATTATTCGTAATATTAATAGAAGAATTGTGCTCGATAGCGATGTTTGGTGGATCATTTTTCACGAAAAAATGCTTCAGTTTCGTGCATCGTGACGCAGCCTACCCTCTTTTTTAACCTATGGTTACAACTGTTCGCTGATTGGCCGGTACTAGTCACTTAACTTACTTGAGTAAAATAGTGGTTTACACCACCAAGTAGGTGGGTAGGATACTTCGTCAGACAGTGTAATGGCCTCACAACATCATCATTGAAGGGCAACACGCTAAATTCAAGATGTCCCTTGAACTAAGGCAATCGGGTTTCCGTTAATTCATCTAATACAGTATATCGGCGTGGAAGGCCGATAAATCGCTCGAAACCACACAATTATTTATCAGTGAAACTCAGCGATAAATAGTCTTCCCCTGTATTTTCCTTTGCCACGTAAACTATTTTTGCATTCATCCTGCTTAACGCGAGTGTACTGATGATCAATCTGTCCACGCGAAGTATAGTAACACAGCGTGAATGGGAAGCTTCTGTAAAAAAATTCCAATCGGGTATTTTACACATTTACCGTATAATTTTGATCTTCCAACAAATTTTGATTCTTCACAAACGCCTTTGGGAAAGTTATATTCGTCAGCAGTCATCCATCCGAAGGTTGGTTTTCTATATCTTTCCACTCCACTCTCTTACTCTCCACACTCTATTGCTTCGTAATTCCTTATTTAATCTCTTGCCATGATTTGCTTGATTTGATTCAAGCCTTGGTCTTCCTCAGTAATTTTCCGTTAATTTTTCCTTCAGCTATGGTTTAAATGAGGATATTATATTCCTGTCGTACCAGCGCGAGCAAGCACGTATATTAGTGCTCAAAAAACAATTATTAGGCTTGCGGCTTGAGCGGCTTCTTCTTGAAATCACGGAGGATGCGTTGTGAATCTCCGAAACTCTCCGCGGTCGTCATGGGAGGTGCCTCAGAACAGGCTTCGCTCAAATCTAGAGACGCCTCAATCGGATGAACTGTTGGTCAAGTTGTGACCTCTTTCTTACGAGTTCTGCTTACTTTTTATGGTATAATTTCCCGTAATCACTCCCATACTATTCAACATCGAGGAAAAATAATTTCTCGAGCTTGTTTTCTAAGTTTCTATTCATCGATACCAACTTTAATGACAAAATAATGTTTTAAGAGTGAGTGAATAATGTTTTAAATCATTCAGAGGAGGCCGCGGGTGCAACTGAGTTCTGAAAATTATTTACGAGAACATAACTTTTTTTGCAGTTTTCCACTGTGATAAACATTCGATTCGACCGGTTTGGATGTTTTACATTACAACAATTCAACTGTTGAGTTCCTATTTCGTCATGTACCTACACCTTCCACCGCATCAGCCCTGAGAAAAAAAAATTAAAAATGATTTACTATTCTAGTGCAGTCATGTCTGGCATAATTTTCATTGATAATTTATTCTGCATTTTGATTATTTAACTATGAAAATATTCGCACTTTTCTATTTTTCACTGACAATGAGCGGCCTAATTCTGCAGTTTTAAGGGCTTCAGCCGTAAGTGTGGATAATTAACTGATTTATGTCAGCACATGAGCATCTTTAATTAAATAGTCGCAAGATTCAAGGTTTTGGGTCGTGGTAAATTTGATCTTCTGAAAGATTATTTTCTTCCGTGCCTATCCCGCACAATCCCTTTGGTTATAATCCATAGTGAGTGGGTGGTAACGTAATTTGTGTACCCTTGTGATGTGTAAGTTTTTCGATGTTTTCATTGTACGACACATTGGCTGATTTTAGATTTTAAGCATTGTACGGGAAGTGAATTCTGACATCCCTTAATCAAAATTTCTCGAAAACTGGTGATATAGTAGGAAGAATAAGAAACCTCCTCGTCAGAGCATCTCTCTGTTAGCATTGGCTATCAGACAATAGTTTGGCGTAATTACCTACATTCAGATCTCCTGTAGGGCAACATTTCCTCTAATTCTCTTACCTTTGATTTCTCACCTTACTTTTTTTACAGCCTTTGAAACAGTGTTGTGATGCCAAGAAGTGTTTATATTTTTATTTTAAGAGGAAATAAAACTTTCTGTTTTGATATACTTGAAAATTCGGGGTATTGCCTGTTCCAAAGCAGAATAAATTACTTTCCAACTTAAGTAATTAAAATAATTTTGATGTACAAAATATAACAAATTGTTTCATGTGTTGTATGTTTATTTCGATGTTTTTCATCCTGTTCTCATACCTTTAATCATCTTTAGTGAGTTTTCGTACCTTTAGTTTTCCTAGGAAAGTGTTCTTCGTAAAAGAATTTCTTCGTTATCTCTTCAGTAGGTATAGATTTTGATTTATTGCCTTGCATACTATCAATGCATTTTATTGTTCTATCTATCCTGATAGAAATATTTATTTTACTTTTCTTTTTCCTCTGAACTGTTCCTCAAACAGCTCAGCTTTTCCCTTTCTTATAGGTTTTTTATTGATCAAAATTATTTACTATATGTTGCCTTCTTCTCTTCTACCGCGGACCATTATCTCGGCTGTGGTTTGACCTACCTCTTTTGGCATGGGGTGCAGTTGCCTGTTCAAGAGGGCCTCAGATTTCGCGGAAAGTTTAAAGTTGATAAATTCGTTAAAGTTGATAAATGTGTTTAAAGGATAGTTACAGCCTACGCTACCCATAATACATTTAAATAGTTTGGGATTAAATGTGAGGAAGTTAATCGCCCATTAGTTATTATTATGACGATCGATCATCACATTTTCTTCGTATATGAGTTTTAATGAACCTTTACTAGGTACTTTTTTTAAGAGTGTTTAGTGTGCGTTACCGCGTATTGATGCATGAGTATGGTCGAGATTTATATTGATGAGTCATGTGAGATATCATGGCATATACAACCATACTTTCAGGGTTAAACGTCCATGCTTTTGGAGTTGTTGGTACCCGTGGCCTTTATATTACGAAGCAGATGTCCTCACCGATATGTCCTGATATCGAGTTCTGTTTTTTTATGCAGATTGGAAGGTTACTAGCCAGCGGAAATGCTTGCAAAGTTCTAGATCACGAAGTGCATTAAATCCGGTGTGTACGATGTTTGACAGCGATTCTTTTAAAGGGCAAGTGTGATATCGATTGTGATGAATAGTGTATGATCATCACCAGCAGTAGTAATATGTAGGTATGCCTGATGATTGTCGCAGCTCTCCACTTAGCTTCCTAATCCATTGTATTCCTTCATAAGTCATCATTTTAACTTCCATCGCAATTTTCTTGATATATTTCAGCGTCGGTCTTCTTCGGTAATTCTTCCCTTTCATTGTTCTTTCCTTTTGTATCATAGAGGGTTTATTTTATAGTCATAGAGGCATAGAGATTATCGCAGAATGAGTCTACAGAGTTTGCCCTTTTAACGTCGTGAAGTTTTCATTTCATACCTTTTGTCCCCAACCCTTTGTAGGATATTAGTGATTATATCCGCCCATTGGATTTGCGCATTCTTCTGTAGCCTCTCATTTCCATTGCGTCCACTCTTCTTTGTTCTTCTGTCTCATTTTCATGTTTCTCTGCTACGTAAAGGCATGCTCCAAATACATGTTTTAATGAAGTTCTTTCTAACTACCAAGTTTGTATTTATAAGGAGTTGTGGAATGAGTCCAAGGAATAACTCATATAGAGCAGCTCATACTAACACTACCACCAAATTCACATATTTCCATCACAAAACCACTATATTGAATTATGTTTGTGTTTTAATATCTAAATAAACTGATATTTCAATTTTGAAACGATAATTACTTACAAGTATCGACCATCTAAGCTAAAATTATGCGGCGAATTACCGGATAATTCTTCTGCGGGACGGATAAAATCATCTTGCGGGCCAGATGTGGCCCGCGGGCCGTACTTTTACCGCCGCGAGACCCCTGATATAAAGGCATATTAGACGCACCATAGTTTCACTTATTTTGGACTGCATGGTGATTTTCAGTGTATTATTTGTAGGAAAAAAGCGCTGCTCAAAGGCCGAAGATTCCAGTTATCTTGCTGCAGTTTTTCCCGAAACGAGCAGTTTTTCTGTGTATTTTCTCAACTCACGAATCAAACTTTCCTATGTTGAATCCAGTGTGCTCGATACAGGTCCTAACTTAAGATAGATAACATTTCCTTTTCACATTTTCATCGCTCTATTTCCTACAAAGCGTTTCACAAATCCTAACTTATGTACTGCATCACTGCATATATTACACATTCGCTTTCCTGAGTGAAGACCGATGTGAGGGAAAGAAGGGAGAGATTAAAAGGTATGCCGTTATTGGAAGAAAGATCCTGGGGTAGTTTTTGGGGTGCATCATAGTGGTCCAACAGCGAGACAAAAGCCAGTTCTAATCTCCGAGTTATTATGTGGGAGTGAAACTTGTTCCGTATATATGTCGGCTGAAAACTGTAGCATTAGTGTATACACCTCGAGTAGTGAGTTCGAAAGTAGTGGAGATGGGTTGAGGAATGAGTGTGTCATGAAAGAATGGGAATTGCTTATTCTATGATGAATAACCATGAAAGGAGGGTGCACAAATTGTTTCATCAAGTTGGGATAATTTATTTTAATCCAATGGCTAAGAATATACCTATATGAAAGGATAGTGGTTGGTACAAGAGGAAGAATTAATAAAGTTCATGGTGGAGAAGTCTTTTAAGAGGTAGGTTGCTAGGAGCCTCATGACCAAGAGAGAATTAATAATGCGATCCTTAAGAGGTACAATGGGTAAGGATTCAAACAGTCACGTACACCATCTATAGCCAAGCATTCTTTTTACTGTTCCCAACCAGAAAAGGTACGGCATATTTGTATTGAGCGTCTTCGGCCGGAATGTATTTTTCATCGAGTATAACTCACCGAAAAACAAGCCCGACGTTGGCGCTAATAAACAGTAAATTGGCTTTCTCACAAAAACCGTTCGACTTTTCTTTCCGTAATTTTTTCGAATACATTTTCTCGTTCTCCTTATACTTACTGATCAATACTTGTGTGTGACTCCACCTATTCGAATTCAAATATATGCTTCCGACCGTACATCTCCAGTGGTGCAGCTATTGAGCAGAACTCTCAAAGTTCCACGATGTGTGGCAGCCACGTTCAGTGGTATGTGAAACCTGCAAATCAAAGTTAGGATTCCGATTTCTTTCCGTGTAGCTTTGGTGTGGCAATAAGTGACTAAATAGGAGTCACTCAAGACTTGATCCCTGAGCCCACTGGTCGACAGATGATCTCTTCACCTACTATGTTGCACTGCCATTTCCAAAATTTTTGAAGTTAATGCAAACCGAAGTTATTTGATCATATGTATTTAGTGGGGATATAAAGAGAGCGTGCAGTTTATTTACACGTTTTTTCAGAGACCTTTGGCTCGATTGTGAGATAACCGTTGCTTTGTCCCCGTATAGCTTAATTTTTTTGGTAGTAGCCGGTTATGCTCCCTTGTAAAATGATGCCGCTCGTAATAGCCGCTCAAATAATAATTATAATTGGTGTATGATGTACTCTCATGTCCATTTATATCTGTCAAAACAGTGATACAGTTAAATAGCTTCTCATGGCTTTATTCCGTTAACATCGCTACCGAAAGTGAACTCAATTCATCGCTGAACATCTGCCGTGTATAAATGCATTTCTTTGAAGGCGCTTCCGTCCGCCGCGGCCGCGACCGTTCTTCGGGGAGTCGGACCAAAATAACCTTCTGCGTAAGACGGCGAGGAAAATCCCCGTGCAACCCGAGGGGTTCATTCGCATGGATTTTTTATGGCAAGTGACACGAACGTGTAACGCAAGGCATGTTCGCGGCACCGAATAGTGTTTAGTCGTGATCGAAGACAATAGATCTTTCGAAATCATGCTACCGTTCCCATAAAATACCAACGTATTAGTCATTATGTGCAATATGGCCATTTCTGGCAACTGCTCCTGACAGTTGGTTAATGCATGTCCTAGGATGGCATATGATCCGTGATTTTCCCGTAATATTTTCTCAAATGAGGCGATTCTCGTGAGGGGTGATGATCATTTACATTTTCATAGTAGACATATAGAACAAGATGTTGATGTCAGTGTAGCCAGTTTAAATGATGATTTGATGATTTTTAAAGATATTCTCTGAAGGATATTGCTGATTTTTACCATGATCAGCAGTCGCCAATCCAAGGATTGGTTTATTGCAGCTCTCCACTTCATTCTCCTTTCAACTAACAGCTTTATTCATGCGCTAGTATTTATTTTTAACTTCCCTCGTATTATACGTAATACGTTAGGTACTTGATCTTCCTCGGTAATTCTCTTCCCTTTTCCTTTCAATATTGTTTTCAGGACGATATGTCTCAGGTTGTATTAACTTTGACTTATCATAGGAATTTTCAACCGTTCGTCGGAGTCATTCGTTGATGATTCTCTACGTCCATCTGATCTTCATAATTTTTCGATTATGACATATTTCTATTCGTTCCGATACCTATTCTTTGTTCTAATGTTACTATCATCCAAGCCTCTCTACCGTATGAGGGCGTTACGCTTTATGTGAGTGCTGTAATAAGGTGCTTCCTTGCTTCAAAATTTAATCGATGAGATAAAAATGTTCCTTAAATATGATAAAGCAGAATAAGAGCTCCTGCAGAAATTTACTGCATGGGTGTCTGAGCACAAAAAGCCTTTTTAGCATTAAGAAAACTCCTGGGTTTTACTCTAAATGACAGCTACGCGATAGACTCATCGTTTATCATGGATGCCCAAAAACAGACAGATTAATAGACTTCCATTAGAAAGAAAAATGAAATTGTGTACAGAGTGAGGGATCAAGAAATAAAGTTTGAGAGTTAGGGAGAAACTGAAAATAATCTATGGTATCATATTCAAATGAAGAAACAAATTTAAGGAAGATGGAAGTCATAAGCGGAATTATTTATCGGTTTGTGGGAGCCATAGCGGGAAGGGGGCTTCTACACTTGTGATTGATGGAAGGCGCGTGAGTGAGGATTGTGCATAAAAACATACTCAAGACTTTAAGTACTGGGAGCGTTGCCGGGGAAGATAGTGAAAGATTATTCCTCAATACGGAGGGATTAAGATTTTCCCCCAGTTACGGGCAGTCCTGGGACCAACATATAATTACGAGAATGTTGATGATGTTTTATCCAGGGAGGCTGGATTGTAATAAGCATTATTTTTCACTTCTGGTATTTTCAAGAAAAAATTATGAGAGTCTATAATGTTCGTTTGAATTGTTAATATATCACTAACATTTAAAGCATAGTATGATTATCGATATACCTAAAGCACTGGCTGTGCGCCAAATCTTACGAATACACTCGGAAGTTTGATTTTTTTATGTAGAAGAAAGACTTATAAAGAAATAATTCTTAGCCGAGCGAAACTCTTTGGAAAAATCTCCATTTTTTCATTTTCCTTCCAGCAGAGCTGCAATAATTACTGATGACTGTTTACAGCCGTGTGCCCGGTCTTTCATTCGATGCCGAGAAACCGTGACCTTGGGCTAGTGTGTAATTATTTTGAGCTTCTGTTTGCCTTCCTCTTACGGAAGGCTGCTTTATACGGTCATGAATTAGATATCATTATTGTGAAAAAGGCAAAGACAAACAATTTTGACACGAAGAATCAATCATATTCTCAGCCCTGCCCTAGTGGAAGAAACTTAACCAAAGGAGCCATTTTTTGCACACGTATGAACAGAAATTTGGTATTTTTTCCCGTTATTTTTTAGTACGAAAACGTTTTTTCCATCAATAAAACTGTCAGGTTGCACATTTGTCTCATTTGTTGATGCGATACTCGCATGAGAGCTCGTTGGTTGATTTTAAACTGACTTCATGAGATGCACCCGTGTTCATTCACACTTTCATACTGGAGCAATGTAACTCATGTTGCCCTCTCAGCGTGACCTCTCCTTAACCCAAGCTCCCAAGTTTAAGTGGCTAGAGGCTCACCAGGAGCAGGGGACTGGGGGATCACTAGGGGCACGTTTTCAAGATGCTCTCGCGACGGAAATGCGATCATTAATCTCAGACAAACGTTACCATTCCCTCGGGAAGACGTCTGCGAACCATTAATTCCATTAACTAGCGATTAACATTAAACTTGTGTCTGCCTTTTGCCAGACGTCAGTGTTAAACGGTAGTGTGACCGTTGACGATTAAATTGGCCTATATCCTCTTCCAATCATAGGGTCAAGTTTTCCGTTGTCAAAATACCGTAGTTTATGCATGTCCTATCTTCTGGGGACGCAATTTTAAATGAAATACGGTATTACTATGTCTCGTGATACGGATGGCTCTTAGAAATGTTTGATTTGAAGCGTCGTAAACGATCTTGAAAAAATGGAGATTTGGTACAGTAATAATAATGACTAAAAAAAACTTATTTTTAACTAGCGCGAAATTTAATAATGTGGAAGCTTACTCTCCTCTCCACTTACTTTATATTTTATTTTTGGTAGAAACGTAATAAATTTCGAAATTTAATAATGTGGAATCTTACTATCATCTCCACTTACTTTATATTTTCTTTTTGGTAGAAACTTAATTAATATTATAGAAAGGATGTGGAAAATGAAATCGAATCATTGATAACATCTCGCGGGCTTTTTTTGCAGCAGCTTTGGTATACCGACAGGTGTGTAAATTCATTTTACTCACTGAGAATATCTATGGCTTCATGGACTCCATTGAGGCAGCAATGGAAGGGTGATGCATTAGAGGAACTACATTTGATCGTGAACATTACATGATATGGATTAATAGAGATGCGGTGGTTGAAATCGGGGAGGGAGTTCTTTCGAGTCTATCGTTCTACTTATGTGCAAGCCTTGCGACTTGAAGGCCGCGGGTCCGAATCTCGGATTGAATATAAATTTTGAATTCGTCCTCAAATTAGTCATTCAGAATGGTGTTATATGATTTTATTCCATTAGAAACCTAAACTTATCGATACTCCTGTAGTGCAATTCTTTGCCTCGTTAAGGGCGAGCCCTTGGCCTATCGGTTACGAAAATTCTTGCAAGTAACTCTCACTATCCGACAATGCAATTCCGTACCACGGCTGGACGATTGGCAATATTTACATTTTTAGCGGAATCTTGGCTCTTATTGACGAAACTCATCATTTTTTGGATCACATCTCATTGATGCTAAAACTTTCCGCCAGTCAGCTGAAGCAAAAACCAAGCACATTTGTAATATGTCTCACTTTCGAGTGACATTGTAGTGAAGGCTACAGCATCCTACTGGCCATTTCGCCGATATATGTAGTTAAACATGACTTAATGAAACGGCGATTTTTGCTAACATATCGTTCAAAAAGATGAAGCCGACAGATGTTGCTAGGTCTAAAAGAGTTAGAAAATCTAAAGAGTGGCGAGCTATTACTAAATGGAGAAATTTCCAAATAGGAGCACTTATAATAAATCTAGAGAAAATTATAGACTATTGTAATTGTGATAAGAGAGGGCAAAATTAATGTAATAGGGCTGCAGAATGTAGTTGGCATTTAGTTACGCCTTTTTCTCGAAACAGGGTGAAATGCAATACCTACTATAGGGTACCCTCCTTTATGTAACGAAGAAAAAAACGCGCTTGAGTTCGGCGATGTGATTCTAAGGCCACTCCAAAAACATCATTCACACTGGGCGGTCATTGGGGAGTAGCATGTTCACTAGTCAATATTCATGAAAGACATAAACGATTTCAATTTTAGTATTGATGTGGTAGATGTCATTCACTTAGCAATGAATTCGTTCACTCTACGCGAAGTGTATTGTTTACATCGGAAATTATAATTAGCATGAAATCCATACTCTGATCGGTAAAGATACGTTAACTCTTTATGATGCAAACGGTGATAAAATTCATAGGTTTGTCTGAAATATAAATACCTATAGTGACCTTCCAGTTGACTTTTTATTGAGGTTCGAAATTTACTGCATCTTTAGAGTGCGACAAATACATTTGAAATCAGTAAACGTGAATATTTCTTAAGCAAACCGGTCTCGTCAATTTATCTCGCGCTAATTAGTTTGCGTATAACTTTTTTGTAATTATAAAAAAAATGATCGTTATATGAGTACATGTCTTGGGTGTATAAAAAACTAGTCTTGAGCCATGAGCCAATTAAGATATATGGAAGTAACTCAGAGGAGAATCAGTATGATAACACCAATTTCGAGAAAACAGGGATCAGTCGGCAATATTGGCAATTTTTACTGATTGGTAAATACTTAGCATTGTATATTATTTTACGTTTAATGCTCTATTTACTGTTACTGTAACTAAGGTGTGTTCCAAGATTCGATTCGTAGAATTTTTTTTAAATTCTCTGAAAATTTTAAGCGTTACCACGAACCGCCAATCTGCGTGCAGAGCATTGAGAACGTTTCGTGCATAAACCCTTAATGAGTTTCTTGTTTGGATATGAGAGGCCAATCAACGATCTGAACATAACGAATGTTTGGCAGTTCAACCAATGCACGACCTACGGCCTCTAATGTGCGTATTGAAACGCACTCGTTTGAAACGTGTAATGAGTTATTGTCAGCAAAAATACGTGATGTCACTTGTAATTCTAGAGTTAATATCGTTGATATAAATGAGGAAGAATGGGGGGTCGATTGCTCTTCCTTGTGGTACACCGGCTGTCACCCGAATTTCGTTGAAACTACTTCCGTCGATTGCTACTTTTTGTTTTCGATTCATCGCTAGTAACGAGTACAATATTGTAACCAGCTCCGGGACCAAAATTTGGATCGCTTGGTGGATGAGGAGTCCATAGAAAGGGCCCCTTTGTGCCTCATTCATGGCGAAGGACTCACCCCTGGAGCGCTATTCTTTCCGGGCGGGCGCTAGAAGAGGGCGTTCCGTCGGCACGTGGGCCGTCTCCTGCTCTTCAAGCGATCGTCTTCCGCCTCCCTCGCCTTCAGCCGCCCGGCGTCGTCTCTCCCGCTGCACGCGGAGGGATGCGTCCCGCACGAGGAGGAAGGGAATCCACGCGCGGCGGGCGGGCACTCGAGGAGCGGCTGGCAAGGCGTCTAACTCGCTGCTCCTGTGGGTCTGCGGGTGACAAAGCGGAGCCACTCGGGAAAAGATCCAGCCCATCTCTTCCTTCTCCCCCGGATCATCTCCCCCTCCCCATCTCCATGCTCTCCCCCATCCCCCTTCTCCTCCTCCGCGTCCTCTTTCCCTCCCGTGTGTACACCTCCTCAACGTGAAATCATCGGCCGACAAACTCTCCAAACACACTCCAACATCTTTCCCTCAACCCTCCGGTATCAACGGCCTCACGCCTCGAAACACCATCATCCCTTCCTTCCGAAGGTGTACCGTACGTACTAAAGAAAAACCTAAGGCTTTTTCATTTTTACGGACGATTGTCGATCGTTCATAGGTAGGTTGATGTCTAGGTAAAAATTAAGGTCAAGTTCACTGGTCATTCAAAATATTAGCGGCATTGTATTATGGAGGTTCTACCGTCAAATGAAATTATTTTTTTCTTCACATTTCTGTTAGCAATGAGTCGTTGAGAGCATAAGTGGTGTTAGTCAGTTTTTTTGCAATATTTTATTTAGGTGCACAGAAGCATCCCTCTACCTGTATTCCGTTTTGTGCGTGTTTCGAGAGCCTAACTTCAGTGTTTTTCCGCTAGAAAGCAGCACTTTGGGTTTAATTTGGCTTCACGTTTTGCTACGAAATTGCTTCAAATTAGCGAAAACTGTCCCATAAAAATTGGAAGGACTGTGAACAACTCCTCAGGTGATACACCAGGCTCAAGTTACAGGATAAAATCAACTCGCATGAGTTTGTTGATCACACGGAGAGCTTCCTTCTCACTCCACTTCACAGAAGCTGGTCGGAAAATTGCGACAAAATAAGAGAGACTGTCGAACAGATGGGCACTAGAATTATTTCCGTTACTGCGCCATTCAGGACAATCAAGTCGATTGAGCGATACTCTTGACACTACAAAACGCTCCTCTCTTTTCATCCCGTCTGTTTCGCGAGCCATTTATATTCCCTCTTTCTTTTTCACGGCTCGTGACCAAACACCCCCTGTCATGCGTCTTCTCCATTTCGCTATTCATCTCTTCTCTTTCTTAATTCTCTTAAATCTTCCAGCAGCATGATTATCATGTATCTATGGCAACTTTTACTCAATGACGTGGTATCCCAATTCGTTTTCACGCGGCCATAAGCTTTATAAATCACGATTTCATGAGTCGGTATTCGTCGTATTTTCCTCGGGCATTCCTCAGTTTTCTCCTCAACATGACGCCAACCCGTTGAACTCCATCCCCAAGGAGGTTAAGAGTATTTATCAGTCTCTTACAATTAGTCAAGGAGCGGGTACTCTGAGGCCTACATTTGTTTTCGGCTTTTGGATCCATCTTTACCGAATAAGGAGCAATAATTACTCTATCGAGACTCATAGATGGATAAAACGCAAGACACCATTGTTACGCCAGGGTCCACGATAGGCGTTATTCTCTCTCGCCCTTAAGTTTGTGTTTAATCCATTTTTTTACATTATCAAATGACTAAGACCAAGGTGCCGCAAAATACTAGCCCTTGAGTCCATTTACCATTCAAATGCCTATTATATCTAGAGAACCAATAGTATTTCTATTCTAAGTGAGATGTGGTATATGTTATCTGGCACATTGCGCTCACAATAGCTATCATCAGATTTTCGTGAAGGCTTCCGCGTAGTTTTGTTGATGAAGAGAATGGTTTTTTGGGTTTCCTTCCGCGTTTATCCATTTTTGGTGGACAATATTTCGCCAGCGTTGACACACCTCCACCCGAAGGCGCGAAACCGGTATAACATAAAAGGACGGATCAAACCCTGCAATCCAACGGACCTGAGGAAGCTAGCTGGAATGCTGGCGAAATATTGTCCACCAAAAATGGATAAACGCGGAAGGAAACCCGAAAAACCATTCTCTTCAGCTATCATCAGAGTTTGTTTTATTTATGTTTCCATCCCACAATTCGGAATGAATGATTTTGGCGGATTAGGTTCATCCGCCAATGTGTCGATACTTTTCCAGACCCGAAGCTACGGTCACACACACGAATTTGAATGCAAAAGCTGTATTTTGTGTGACTAATGATAATTTCATGCAGTTAAAATCAAAATTAGAAGCTTCAACTTTATTGAAGATCGTCATGATAAAAGATGAATGTAAACTTCGTGACGTTCTCCGTTAATTGTATGCACGCAACCAATTTCGGCAGCTAACTCATTATCGGTCACAATAACAGTAATTTTGTCATAGTGTTTTACCTGATGATGACTTAACAGCCGAAACCTGTAGTGCTTATATAGTAAACAGTGTGAGTCACGAAGTTTATTTTCATTTTTATCGTGCTAGTGCCTACCTGGCAATGTACCTCTAACCGATGGTCTTAAGTCAAATGGAACAGAAATGCATGACGAAGGTGAAATAAGTTAGTGTTTGAAGTTATTCATGAATGCCGCAAATACGACGATGAAATACGTAGAAATAGCCACGAGAAAAAATCGGCCTGGACCGGAAAACACTATGGAGATGCTTCATACGTGGCTTATCTCGGCATAAGTGCTGTTATAGGATGCAACCGCATAGGTTGTAACTTCTTTGAAGTCCTCTGCTCCCTTGCGTTGCCATTTTTGATGGACCGCAAGGGTTTGACATCATTAAATTGCCGCGGGGATAAGGAAGCCTGGGTAGCGTAGTGGTCGCGCATTTGCCCGGCAAGCTAAAGGTCCGTGGTTCGTTTTCAGGTCCAGGCCAATTTTTTCTTGTGGCAATTTTCTACGTTTGTTGGTGGTTGTTAGGGGGTTGAAGAGTTATGCGAAATTTTTCAGCGTTCCTAAACTCGGGTTGGGTTTGGAAGTAGGGAGGGCTCCGAGTTCAGCTAGATCAGCTTACTGGGGAAAGCCGTTGGGGTCATTTTTATTTTTTCTCACGCGAATTTCTTATAAAACGTAGAATCGTAGCGCTCGAATGTATCGACCAGATTAAAATCTGGAATTTCAGGTTTATTAACAATTGTATCAACTACAGAATTCTCCAACTGACGGTTTTCTGCTACTGTAACTGGGAGGTTTTGCTAACTGATTTAAGTGAAATCCTTTTTATATTTAGAGCTCTCCGGAAGCTTAAGTTGTTTCACTGCGTAATACTTCCAAGAAACATCACGAAGGCACGGCGTATATGCCCGATGCGCGATTATAATCTGCCCCAAATTTGACTGGTTGTTTTCACGGCTAATGGAAGACTCCACATTGAAATAGCCGGAGGAGGTAAGGTTCCGTGACCCGAAATCCAACCACGAACCCGCGGCTTTATGGACCAATCCTCAGATCACAACGCCACTCAGGGTCCCCTATTCGAATACCTACTATTTTTCCTCTGGGTATTTCCTACGTATTATTTGCTGTTCTCCCCGGTAGATGTATGTTGAATTAGACCGCTTGTCGAGCGTTGTGAGAGTTAGTGACGTGAGGTGTCTTTTAAATCGGTACGATATAGCGGGGGTTTTTATGGCTGGCGGAAATACGACAAAATTGTGTACACCTAGCTTTTCTCATTACTCGGAAGTATGAGAGATATCCAAACGGAGCCGGAGATTCGTGGTACGAATCCCAGTTCAGGAACCATCTTTTTTCCAGCTATTTCAAACGAATTCTTTTTTTTAATCGTGGCATTTGGATAGGACCTTACATCCTACAGATCCAACTTTATGATTCATCGTTTCCGGGTAATTAAAGAGGTTCCACTATTACGGTGTTAGTCAAACAAATACTCTATTCTACCTTTTTGTTTGCACTGCTTAAAAATTTTTGCTTTCTCTGGTGACATGCCTTAGTTGTTAAGAAACACAAGGTGTGTTTAGTAAGGCGTAAAATATGCTGATAAGTCAACTAATTCCATTTTTAATGAATACTTTTTCCAGCCATTGAAGCTGACTGCAGCGCCATTTCCATTAAATAACGTATTTGACTTCAATTACTGCAGTAATTTACGAATAACTCGACAAAAAAATGAAAGGTGTCTACTTTTAATCAAAATTCAATTCTGTTGGAGGATCCGCTTCCGTTAAAAAGTTTCGCGAAAAATGGCATTTATAATGGATTTAAAGAAACTATTCACCCCCTTGTTTCACCCATTCTCGCATTTGGCACTAAGTAAATTCAAGTTCGAGCTGCGAAAACATTGTGTGGTAAGATATGATTTTGTTTAGCTCGCCAAACGTAGGACACATTTATCTATATGTAGCTAGAACCCACACAGCACATTTCCGTTTTAAAACGTTTTTTTTTAGTCTCAAAAGTGTCATAAAACGGTTTTTTTACTGTTTTCAGACTAAAAAAAACGTTTTTAAACGGAAATGTGCTGTGTGGGAATATTTGTACTGAATGATATTTAAGACATTTTACAGTGGAACCACCTAAATCTCTTGGTAATGCAACAACATTTTCGAGTCCCTACGACAGTTTCAGGAAATCATAGTCCGCGAAATGTTCGAGGGTGGTAGTACGTGTAATAATCGACGGCGCAGTCCTTAAATAGTGAACAAACGGAAACGCTGGGACTGTTATTTTGGGTATCGGGTAGACGTGAGATGTAGAAGATACGTGAAGGGGCTGTTTGGTAATATTTATGCATCGTGAGGGAGCATTTTGTGTGCTGCTTGATTGGGGTCAAGGGGTTGGCCTGCGAGGAAGGAAACGAGGTCACGGGAGGGAATTCTTAGGGAAAGATTGAAGGTCAAAAGGAGTCCTGGAGTATGTTGTGAAGGATCCACGTTCCGATGATTCTTGGCACTCTTTCTATTACTGTGTGGTGGTCAAGATTTTAATTCAGTTTTTTATGTAGCCAGTGGATGGAGCAGGTAATGACGGGCGAAGGGATGATGCAGGTCTATCTATATAAAAGGGAGGATGATGAGTTTGAGCGAGGAAAGGGAAGGAAGGGAGTATGCTATATGCATGACATAAAGAGAGGTCTGACATATTATGAACTTAAGAAAGAAACCGTCAAAGATAAGTTTTGCAGTAATTAAAAACTTAACGTAAGTAATATTATCTCCATCAAAACCTACCGTAGTAAGTAGACCACCTATAATGATGATACCATGTAAAGAAGAACAGTTTGATGCATTACCTAGTCTCAGGATTTCACTGAGTTCTAAACGTTTGGTCTATGAGCATAAACATTTTAAATTCATCTAAAGTCAGGGTTTTATGAGTGGTATTTTCTCCTTGAAGACATATTTTGGCCAAGTGTCTGTAGCCATTTCACCTAGCTTTGAGCTTTAGTGCGGTAAATTAATGTTTCATAAAACTTAAACCATCTCATTGTTTTCATGTAAATTAAATCAATTATTTTATACTCTTACCCCACTTTTCATTATTACTATTCTCACTTTTTATACCCTAAGCTCTGTATATCCATCCCAACTCTCTCAAAGAGTGCACCTGACCCTCTGTCCCGTGATATCCAACCCCGTTATTTCGTTCCTTTTCTTTCTTGTCCTTCTCCCTCCTTACCTCAACAGTCCACATGGAACGATCTTTCCAGGTTTAAGTGACACTGCTCCAAGCAGCTCATCCATTTCCTTTCCTGTGTTTTTTTTCACGATGTAAACACCGGCTCCCGCGCAGTCACCGAAGATAGGCACTGTTGGACTCAGCTCGAATTCGGAGTAGTGATCCTTTGATTCGCTAGGAGTGCTGTTGCCCCCGTCTAGGGAAACCTCTAGTCAGACAAAAAGTAAGCAATGGAATTAGCCGTCGGAGTACGTTCAACTGACGTACTACTCTTGAACTTGTTCTATTTTTTAAATTTGAAATGTTTCCTTCACAGCCTTTATTTCTCAAATTGGGTAGAATTTTCGTTTGAGAATGAATGCAGTCAGAGAATTGTCAATTTAAAAGAGCTAAACTTTTAATTATTTGAATAATACTAAATTCCACTGGTGAGTGGAGGATATTAGACTAAGTCCCGGTTTTATGATATCTGATGGATATCAGATGACGTAGCTTTTCCGTGTAGGTATGTGTTGTCAACCGAGAAATTATGTTTCATATAGTACAGGTCACTGTCTCTTTGATCACGTGAGCGTTATCATTGGGGAGCATATCGACATCGGTTATCATACCGAGAAAGTATTTAACCAGAGGTTATAAAACCGGGCATAACTGTATCATGCGATCTCGATGATTGGTCGTAGGGTACAAAACTAATGCCAGAGGTGTAGGAGACGATCCTAAACGGCAGCTCGTCAAAAACTTCGGAAGGAAAGGAAATAAGTTTCGGAGATGCAGAGGATGAGGAAAAAATGGATGGAGGACGTACGAGGGCGAGGTGAAAAGTACTCGACCTTACATAGAGATGGCGTTAGTACCAATGAAATTTTTGTTTTGTTATGTTTGCACACGTTTCCCAACAATGTAATTCAAATTTCAACTGGAGCTGCCACATAGTATTCTTGACACGACTTTTCGAAGTAGGCGTGTTGTGTGTGTTTCGTTCAAATGAATAAACTTGAGTGTCGAGCTGTCATAAAACTATTCATTTTGGACGGTTTATCACCAACGGATACTCATCCAAAGTTTGTGAAGGTTTATAAGGAGTCTGCTCCTTCATTTTCAACAGTTAATAAATGGGTGGCAGAATTTAAACGTGGCCGAACTTCTCTTGAAATGAATCATGTGAAGGACGTCCCAAAACTGTAACCACTAATGAAAACATCGAGAAAGTGCACAATATGATATTGGACGATCGGCAATTAAAGGTGTATGAAATAGCTGATGCCATAGGCAAATCAGAAGAAGGAGTACGGTAAATTTTTCATGAAGAATTAAACATTAAAAAGCTTTGTGCATGTTGAGTGCCGCATTTGTTAAATGCTGACCGAAAGCAAGTGCGTAAACAAATTTCTCAGTAATGTTTGGACCGTTTTCAAAAGAATCGAACTGATTTTGTGCGCTGAATTGTTACTGTCAATGAGATGTAGGTCCACCACTACACACCAGAAACTAAATAGCCATCGAAGCAGTGGATGGAAGCCGGCGGACCCGCCCCAAAAAAGGCGAAGTCCATTTTATCTGCCAGAAAGGTGATGGCCAGTGTTTTCTGGGATGGAAAAGGGATTATTCTTATTGATTACCTTGCATATGGTAAAAAAATAAATGGCGAATACTACGCAAGTCTTCTGGACAAACTGGATGAGAAAATACGTGAGAAGAGGCCTGGGTTGCAAAAGAAGAAAATCATCTTTCACCAGGACAATGCACCTGCCCACAAAGTTGCTTTGGCAATGGGAAAACTGAGGGATTTGAAGAACAAATTATTGGAAAATTCATCATATTCACCAGATTTGGCATCCTCTGACTTCCACTTATTTCCACATTTAAAAAAAATGGTGGCTGGAAAACGTTTTAAGTTCAATGAAGATGTTATGGCAGCCGCAGATGGTTATTTTGCAGACCTGCCAGAATCGCTCTTCTGTCACGGAATCTACTCATTTGAAAAACGTGAGACAAAGTAAATTGACATAAATGGGGACTGTGCAGAAAAATAAATGCATTTTTGGCATAAAAATTAGTCTTTCATTTCCAGACCGAGAACTTTTCACCTCGCCCTCGTATTAAGAGGTGGCTGTAAGTTGAAGAGGGTAATGGAGGGGAGAACGCTTGGTAAGCGCGGAGGGAAGAGGATATGTTTTGTACGACATGAGGCAGAGGGTATGAGGGAGAGAGATGACGGGCAAGTAGAGTTATGCTTAGGGAATTTGTGCTCGAAAGTGGGATATTTAGCCAGGGACCGTCTAGAAACCTACTAGTCAGTTGGTATATTACCCATTACATGTTCTGAAACTTGACCGAAGAGAAAATCGTCCACGCTCCAATCTACTTGTTATTTTGTCTAAATGAAAATTTCTGCTTCTGAAAAAATCTATTACTGCCATAAGGATAATTTTTAATCAATAAAAAGCCCATATTTTCGTCCTGGAAATAATGGACGTTGTAATAACATTTGCTTTACTAACTATGCTAATTGGTTCATTCGGAGTTCTATTTCTTGCGGGTTCAAAATGCTTTTATCACGGAGCTCAAATGAATTACGTCAAGAAATCCATAATTGTTGATGATATATATGAGCGATGATGACAATATCCAGCCATCTGTGGTGTTGTTCAGGAAGAGGTCAAACATTCAGAATCTCGAAAATGACGACATTATGACGTCACAGCCTCGATAGATCCGGACTGTTGCGTTACAAATGTTAGTAGGTATGTATTTATCGAGTCTGTGACGTCACAACTGGACTACAATTTCTTTTCTTCGGGACCACTTCGGGAGGCGGCCTCAGGTGGTCCCGACCGCTCTCATTGCCGCGGAAGCAGTCGCTGGAAGAGTTTCTTTCTCCACCGGTAACTTTTTCGGGCAAGGTCGACTTTCTTTTTGTTCGTGCCATTGATCTTGGGCGTCCCGCCGTCGTCCAATCGGAGCGAAGGAGGACCGCCGCCGCGGGAAGAAAGGTATGTCGCGCGCCCTCTTCCCCATCTCCTCTCCACTCGGGAGAATACCGAAGAGGTTGACCCCCCGCCGGGAGAGAGGGCGGTGCGATGATGGCGAAAGGTTTAAGGGGGCCAGAGGGGGGCGTCGGCCGCCCCACTGCTCCTTTTCGGGTCATTAGCCACAACCGCAATTCTGAGACACTGGATAGGTATTCTGCCTCAGTCACGTAGGCCAGGGCCATAAAACTTCGAAGGTCGCTTGGGTTCATTGCGTTTTTGCAGAGGTGCTGGTAGTGAGTGTTATTCGACTGCCTGTTCATAAAAACTACCTTGGTGCAGCACGATGATGAATTTTCATCTCGTGATTAGTTAACGGACAAATGATTTTCTTGGCATTTTTTTTCAAAATTTTGATCCTTTAATTAACCTTCATCAACATCCTGATTACTCTTTCATGTGCTTTCTAATTTAGGAGTGACCAAGTCATTTAATGAATACCTTTTCGAAGTGAGTCTGATCTTCCGACTGATTAAATCTGAATAATTCCTGTTGGTAGTAATTATTATTTGTGTTCTACCGGTTACGGTAACTTTAAATAGGTTTAAAAGTACTTTCGACGCCTTGCTCTACTTCGTTTGTCATCCTCTCCGTCTATATCGTAACTTCTCCAAACCTACATCTCCAAAGCCTTCAATTTAATCTCCAACTTTCATCCGCAGAGTTCATGTTTTTTGGAATATAAAACGTCACGCGAGATGTCAGATGAATATTGTAGATAGGGAGCATATTGTAATTTATAATTGATGATTCTCAACCAGGATCTAAAAAAATAATGCAACTGCTTCATGGTAGAAATTATGTGCTGTACCATTACAGATTTACTGTTTGAATCCAGTATTGGTAGTAGGATTGAGTATTTGACTAGTTGGAGTCATAAGATAACGTTTGAAGGAGGCATTTGACGCTTTAACTTTTAGTTTAAAATAAAGATTTCAATACGCAAAGCCAATGGCATTTTAAATCTAAACGGAGCCGTTTTTGTCAGTCTTGGTAATTCCTTGGATATTCATGGAGTGACTGTTGCCTTTAAACAAAGGTTTATAATGTATAGGCATCGTCCTCGAAATACTTGGGCCTTGCGAATAGGTGGTTAATATTAATTAGGAGAACGGAATGTGGTAGATATCCGAGAAATAATGTCATGTCTCTAAGTACGCTTACTTTTTGTTTTAACGTTGCGTCTGATACATAGTGAGCTCTGCTCTGTATATAAAACCGATCTTGCCGTTGTATTGAGTCAACATATGTCAATACTTCATCCCATTCCATTTATGGATTGGCGCAGTAATTAGTCTAGGTCGGCCCAGGACATGGGATCTTTTTTTATTAATTTTGTCCATACTTTCCTATCACTGCACACAAAATTTCGCTTCTATCCTGTTCATTCACAGCTTCATAAATGCTATTTTATTATTAAGACTCCTGATATTCCTTCACTTTTAAGTCTCATACACTTTATTCACTCGTAACTCTCTATGTCTTCCCTTCGTCTCTCGTCGTTCCCTCTCTTTTCACATATCTGCTAAGTGAATAAACCCTTATCCATCCTCTCTGCAGGCTCAAACTAGTCTTTCGCATTTTTTCATTTCAAAACATCCTATTACTTTTTCCCATGACCCACTTCATCTTCACTCAATTCCTTCTACATACCGTTTACATTTCTGAGGACCCTCTCCCCGCAGCATTTAGTCGACATCCATTCTCATCGAAGCATAACCGAGTAAACTAGCAAAATATAGATATTTACTAATACTAGCTTCTTTATGATGAATCCATCATTCCAGCCCTAAATTAAGGAAGAGTTACTAGGTAATTTTCGAGGTGATTAACCCATTATAAATTTTACCATATTGTCTTGGATCATCGTTTTTATTTTTTTTATATTTTATTAATGGCCTCTCTATGGCTATTTCCCAAGTAAGCAAGAGTGTTTGAGTTCCGTGAAGCTAGTCCTCTCACCTCCGCTATTTTCCGCGAACTTGCGCCTACTCACTATTCGTGAAACCGTAGCGTTTTACGATTGTATCCAACGATGAAATCAGAATTCTCCAGCAACACAGAATATGCATTTTCCCTTTGGCTACGCTGGTCTCCGTGACTTACCCTCACGATTATTATTCTCCGTTGCAGGGAGCTGCCCAATCATACGAAGTGCTCGAAATTAGGTGTTACGTGTGAGAAATGGCATTTGGCAGCAGCAAAATGACGCCTTCGAAGATTCGGGAGATTAAACCTTCCCCTACACCGCCATCGGTTTCCTAGATTTGCACTTTCCAAGAAATCTGCACATTTTGTTTTATGGCAGTTTAAGCTAGACAGCAAGGTACATTATATTCAATGAATTTGCCCCCACCTCAAAGAAAAATATCTCATCTTTCTAAGTATATCAAGGTATCAGCCACTTATTGAACTACTTTTAGAGATATTTTCCACAAAATGGAAGCAGTTTTCCACGGAATATGTTGCAGCTGTGCGTTCCAGAGAGGATTCAAAATGAGGGAGTTCAGATGCACAGATCGCGTCATTAATGTAACAGAGTGTAGTTCATATGTTACATCATTTTTTTTTTAAAAGAAACGTTCAACTCTCCATATTACTTTTTTTTTAATCGTAAATGACCTTTGGTTGTGAAGGCATTTTCAGCGTATGGCGTGGAAAAAATAAGTTAATTTAAAGCTTCAACTAACTATATTTAATTTATTACAGAGAAAAATCAGTCATCTAAATCAAAGTTTTTTCGTCAGTAATATTTCTGTATTTACTTAATACGTTCATTAAGAATGTCTTCTAACTGCTTAAATCTTAAAATAAAAATCGAATTTGGTCTCTATCATGACCAGAGAAACATTTTCCTCCAACTACCTTACGTCATGGGAATCCAGTTGCGATACCCGGATTTGAATTCGTAACCTCTCGAACTGAAAATCGTAACAAACGCAGCAACCGATCTTGATCGTCAATATTCACCCGGAAATTTCACAAACCTACTTCATAAATCCTGTCCTGTTTCATTTAAATATTAAGTGAAAATTCAGGGAGAAACGGATGCCATAATATTGCTTCTTTGTTTTAATCCCTGAGCTGTCATGCTGTAGGGGAGGTAAGCAAATACATTATCTTGACCTTAGTTTTTTCCTGGATGTTTTTTTCCTCGTGCTTGTTCCGTCGCATATCTTTCGAGGAAATAAATCGTCCAAAGGATACGCTCTCTAAGGCTCTATACGTCTACGAAACTAAAAAAGAGGGAATTTACGGGCAAGAGGAAAAATAGGGAGGGAAATTCACGAAAGACAAAAATATAACGTTTAAATAAAAATGTGTGTATACTGTACATGGTAGCTGAATTTTCGAGGCAGAGAAAAGATTGGAGTCACCAGGAAAAATTAAGAAATGTAAACAAATCCGAACGTATCTCGGAAAAACCTAAAAGGGACCGTCAAATTAGAGATTAGGAAAAAAAGGGGAATGCGTGATAACGCCGTTTGCTTTGTACTGGATATATCCAGACTCTAAGAGCGAAACTAAGTAAACTATTTCATCACCTCTGCTGTTAAGTGGTGGAACAACAAAGGGTGGTCAATTTGATATATTTCCCCGATGAAAAAAAAGAAGCAGCACCAAAGATTCAAAATCTCTGGGTAAGTGCGATGTGTTAATGCGCACCATTCGGAAAATATATCCTTCGTGTCTCCAGCGGGATTGTTACTGTTAGCCTTAGCTCAAAAAATATTGTTCTGTATTCTCCACACTCTTTCATTTCCGGCCTTTATGTATTACCTTGATAATGACAATTACTGTTGAAACCATGGTCAGGAATAAAATCGTGTGGGAAATACTGAGTACTAATTTATTGAGTGATGAGTAATCAATGAGCAATCAGCTCCGCAAATTTTACTCGTATACCATCACTTATATCCCTGGCCTTTGATTGGCTGAAAAATCTATCACAATGGCCCGGGACTATGATCTTCGGTTGAGTATTTTCTCGGTTTGAAAACCGATTCTAAAAAGTTCTCCCAACGATAAACCTCTCGCCAACTAGCCGGTAGTCTGATGCAATGTTCTCTTATTACAATATCAAAATCCCAAATTCTCATTTACTTTTTAAAAAACACGTAAAAGCTCTGTCATCTTGCGTTTTACGTTACTCAGAAATAAAACTAACTAGGCGTAAAAAAATAAAACTAAGACCTCATTCCCGTTTTCACCGTCGTCCATTTCTTCGTTACATTCCACATTTTTACTATCATTTCGCAACCCAACTGTTAAGGTAGGTTAAAATTGAGTGAGTAAAAGTTCTCTTGGTTGATAGATTTGCAGGGCCCTATCTACCAATTATATTTCTTTCTTCATCTTGGCATACGTGTTACCCTTCTTCGTCCCGTCCATAAAAACGTAGCCCCCATCCCCGCCTACCCAACATCCTCCACGCTATCACAGCCTTAAACAACCCTTCGCCCCTCATTACCTCTTACGATCACCTACTTTGCCTCCTCCGAATATCATCCAGAAAATTCCTTTCCTCACCAACCATGCCGAGCACTTCCTCGTTTGTCTTCCTTTCCATCCACCGCGCCTTCTCCATTCTCTTGCTTACCAACATCTCGAACGCCTGTAGCCTACTCTCGTCTTCATTTCTCAGAGTCCACATTTCTACCCCATACAACGCTACACTCTTTATCAAAATTTTCACCAGCCTCTTCTTTATATTCGTACCATTTTCCCCTTAGTCAGCTCTCATCTATTACTGAACGCTTCATTTGCTAGCACTATTCTCTTTCTAATGTCTTTGCTGCAATGCCCATTTTCTATAACTGCTTACCAAACAATTTAGAGAATTGTATCATCAGATAAGTTTTATGATTAAATTATTCTGAATGCCCTGATCATTTTCGTCACATACACTCAGTCCTCGATATCACATAAACTCAATCTTTCCGTGCTCTCACAATCAGGGCTCAAGAATTTTTTTCACCTGGGCAAAGACGCTTTTCGTCGCCCTCCTACTTGGTCTTCCTACGCAAAATTCTAATGAGGCACTCTTATTATGAAATATATTTCCATATTGATGAATTCGGGGGTCGGGGTGGCCCAGTGGTAACGTATTCGACTCTCAATCCGAGGGTCAAGACCAAGTGACGGCAATTTCTCTGATTTTGGAAAAATATATTATTGGAAAAATCATTCGATTGCTCTGGAATGAGACAAAGGGAAATATCTACACCCTACAAGCATGGGTGTAGCTAGGGGGGCAAGGGTGGGCACCGCCCACCCTAGAAATATCGACAGTATTTAATAAATATATTGTTTTCATTATTTTGATCGTAGGAAAAGATTCATTGCCATTCCTCGTAAACACAATGACACATGATCTGTGCCTACTGAAAACGTTGTAACCGAATAAGCGAAATTGAAGCCTTGCGGTGGCTGATCAGCTGCCCCCCTGGGAAAATTACCTAGCTACGCCAATGCTTACATGCAACCCAAACTACCCGGCCCCATTGTTGAGAGGCAGCAGTCTTAGCGGAAGGCACTGATGGCGCAGATGAAGATCGGCCCGGTATCAACCGTAACTGCGGCAGTGGCGGATACAGAATCAACTCAAGGGGGGGCGCAGGTTATCGCGACGATTGTAGCTTTTAAACTGACTACCTGGCAGCGACTCTGCTTCCCTTATATATGTAGCTCGGTTGTTTCGAGAACATTCGGTACCAGAATGTTCGCTTCCAGACTTCTAAGGAGTGTGAACAAATACAAACAGATTATTCGCGGCTTTTCTCGAACAAATGCCAGACAGAATAACGTATCGAGATCACTAGAATGGCCGCGACTTTTCTCGTAGGTTAGCTATCTATGTGCTAGACAGAAACGTATAAAATACGATGACGCGGACGCGCGCGCGTGCTACATAAGAAAGTATAACTACTCGATAACTCGACTCAGAGTCGACTGACGAAAGACACGAACGAATAGCGTGCGGGCTGACTGGCGGGGGCGGCACGGGTGGCAATGCGGGCGGCCCCGCACGGGGGGGGCGCGCGCCCCCCGCGCCCCCCGCGCCCCCCATATGTATCCGCCACTGAACTGCGGGCGAGAGTAAAGTTCACCAAATCGACCGGAGTACTAGGATGCGGAAAGCAACTTCTCCCTAGAATGTGCAGCCTCGCATTCCTATGACGTGAAGCCATCCCCCCCTTTTAAATATTCCGGAGGTAAAATATTCCCCCTATGGGATCTCCGGGTGGGAACTACTGGGAGGGGAACAGTCAGAGTGGACAAATGCAAATTAATCATTTATATTTTTTTCAAATATTATAATAATATTTATTTATCCATGAAATCAACATTACAGGCACATCTTTACATTTCAAATATAAAAGAATAAATTAGGAATCCCTTTTAGGCATTGCCTGTACTTGGGATACCTCAAAACAATTTACATTGTGAATAATTGAAAAAATGAATAAATAAAGTGAGACCAAATACGTAAAATTAATATATAAAAAATACCGTCTTTACCATAAGGGCACACGGGGCCCGAGCCCACGGCCCCCAACCTCACGGGGGCCCCGAAATACCGATATATTTGCCTAGACAAAAAAGCTCATTTTTTTCGATTTTCAAGTTGATACCTACTAAAATTACCGTCATATTTTCAATTTTTCCAGAGAGTAAACAGTGAACATTTTAATAATAATAAATACGTATTATTTGGTATTTAGTGAAATTGATTAACTGCGCAAAATATTTTTTCTTGTCCTTCACATTTATTACTTTCCAACGGGGCCCCAAATTTTTCTGAGCCCAGGGGCCCTGGCATGTCCTAAGACGGCCCTGTATGTACATGAAAAACATAACAATTTTTTGTTTTATCTCAACCTGGCGTGCATAAAGTTGATAGTCTGTGTTTACTATACTATTAACAAAAAATATCTGGATTCTCTACATCAAATAACCATCTTTTTACTTTGTTCAAGAATGATGTTAAACTAATTGTACCTAATTGTAACTACTAACTGTCTTCTATCATTTGACAATCTGAGAAATAATTTTGACCCTATAAAGATAAATGAGCGTTTGAACAGAGACAAATTGGGCTTGTAACTGGGCAAAATATCCATTTTTGTATATCTTAGATTGTATACATTGGCTTTTGGGTCTACCTTAGGTTTATGACCACTTCTGAGGTAAAACAACTTCAATACTTTATAAACGTAAATATGACGTAAAGGGAGTAACTGTAAATCCACAAATATGGGGAAGGACGGTTCAAATTGACATTTTCTAGCAATCAGTCTCACTATTGCTTTTTGGAGAATCAGCATCAGCATCGGACTGCGAGAATCAGCATAGGACTGCGCGAATTTTTATAGGCACCTATCCATACTATCCAGTAGTTTAATTTAGATCGCTATATATTTTAATAAATTTTCGGGGACATTTATTTCTAAGGAAATAAAACTTTGCGTGGAAAAATTATTAAAATAAAAATTATATTAATATCTTTAAAAATACATTATTATTGGAAATTTATTTAGAGCCAATGTATTTTACCGTCAGACCTAAATTTCGCCCTCTACTGACGTCTTCCGGGCCTTTTGAATTACATATTCGACTTCTTACCCATCTTATGTTCAACTCCACGGTTGGATTACTTTGAGAGGTTGGCGAGTTGGTATAGAGCTCCAGCCTCGAATCCGTAGAGAAGGGTCATCATCCGTTCGCAGAATTGTCGGTTAGGGTCCGATGCTCCACCTCATTAGGTATTCATCATGCCACGCCCTTCGTGACATTACATACCCTCCTATTGGTGTGGAAGACAAAAAATCCTCAAATATAGCTCTCTTCACTTAGATCACTTTTTCCTCTCCGCGTCACCTATCTAGAGGGAGTGGATGGAAAAATAAACCATCAAAGTGGTGGGCGTAATGAGAAAATGAGTACGGTAGTTCGAAACGAGTAATGATATGCCCACCCAGGCGTCATTTATATTGAGCCCGGGGCGGACGATTGGTTTTGCTCCACCTTTCAGGTCTTCGCCCTCCTCGATGGCCTTTTCGTATGCACTTTTATTTGCCCATACCAAGGAATCTTGAGAATGATACTGGTGATATTCGTTGAGCTTTAGCGTAATATGAAATTGGTGTCGATATACATTTTTGTTTTGGTGACATTTCATCTGCATCTATAGGTACGTTGTATTCCGCGAGTCTCTATAAGAGCATGGGACAGCAAGTGTTTGATGCTTTTTTCATTCGCAATAACTAAAAAATGGCTGGTATCCTATGTCTACCGTAAATAATTGTTTCACTTCAATATTCAAACGTGCTTTTCCGTGTTTCTTGTACAATCACGAATAGAGCGGGGATAAGGAGCATTTAAAGGTTAATTCCAATTTCAGTGCGCTGGTTGCTTGAAAAACATCTGCGCAGCGCATTTTGAAATGGACCGGGAGAAGGGTCGATGTGCGCTTGAGGAGAAAGAAACTCTGACACTTGCATCCTCCATTGTTATTGTTGTGTTGGTTTTCAGTAAAGGCATCAAGTATGGATTATGTCAAGTTTTTACTTCTTGTGCTGTGAAAAACACACCTTTATAAGTATATAGGTGGTGCGAATTTGTTAACAGCTATTTGCAAAATATTCGGGCGTAACGATTGTGTGACCGCAAAATGCTACTTACCGGCAAGTTACCGCACGTTTCTCCTGCAAAAGATTGTACATTCATCGCCGTTCGTGTGTGCTGTTGTATTACGATCTGCGCTAACTTTAACATCATGTATGGAAAGTTCCCCAAATGTAATGGTCTTTGTGTTTACCTCCTTTATTTTATTTGGGTGGTTGAATCTGCCAACTCAGTGACGGAACCAAACTATCCCGTCAAGGTCAGAATTAAACTCGAATCCCCGGTACTTTTTTGGAAATTTTACTTTGTTTGCTGGGTAGTGTTTGGAGGGACCCCCAATCAAGTCCATCCTATAGCTAAGTTGAACTTTGCATTTTCTCTAAGCATTTTTTCAAACAATTATAGTGGGTCTACTTTGAATTATATCTAATTTTTAAACGACTCTCTATGTTCTGAGAACATCTAATTGCTACAGATTTAAAAATTGGCCTTTGTGATGTAAAATAACATCTTTCTCCTTTTCATTTTATTTCTGCACCACCCGCAAGTTTAAAAAGACCTACTACAGATAGGAATCCCCAATCTTCCACTCCACAGCGAGAAACGCAGAAGATGAGACCCCATGATGGACACTCACTTATAATCTGCTTTCAAATTCAATTCAGGAGCAGTGCATTATTTTGAAAAACACCATTTTATTTCTATTCGAGTCAGAGGCAGAGCTAATTTGAAGGAAAAGTCGCCGGTTATAAGAGTATACAACTCAGCTCCAACTAAACCGATCAGTTTGGCTGATAGAGTTGTAGCTTCCCATCCTGAGGCCTTTGGTCAAATTCCGGCTGTTTAAATGCAGTTCTCCGTCCTTAAAATGAGTCGTTAAACTAACGACCCCTTGGTGCCTCTCGTTAAGAACAGGCGGACGCCAACGCCTGCTTTCTCTCCACCATTTCTCCATTACCCGTGTGTTCCCACCAACCAATCCACTCTCTTGTCCTCAATGGCGCAAATGAACCAAGCTGTCAGTCGTGTCCCCCAGAGACCAACTCTGCAATGGTAAAATGTACACAACGTCAAATCAGTCCCTTCCTTCCCACCTTTCACTCCATTCGGCGAAATCGTTTTCCCTGAAAACCGACCCACGCGATGAAATCCGAGAAGTACGCAGAAATCGAATACCTAACTCGCCGGCAAGCGTCATGCTGTATTATTTTATATGTTCCACCAATAGAATTCCAGGAAAGATGGCTCTCGAAAGAACTATGTGCATGGCAAGCATCAGACCAATGAAGCTGAGAGACATCATGCATTGATGTACAAACCGTGGGCCCAAATTGTGCTGATATGGACTTCGGCATTGCCTCGTCGCCCTAAGCACACTTCCTGTAGATCAGGGTTCTCCAAACCTTTCAGCCCGAGGGCCGCATTAACCATCAAACAGCAGTTCGGGGCCAACTACACGCTCGGGGTCCAAATAAAAAAGAATCAAAATATGGATGTTGTTTTTAATTATTTATTTTATAGTATTTTATTCATAATAAGTAGCGAATAAGGTTTTGCAATGTAGTAATTGGTTGGAAAACATAACGCACTACTGCACGCCTCTATTTTAATTCGGTAAAAACATAACGCACACGTAAGCGGCGGCTGATCTTGGCAGGTTACTCGTAAATATCCGTGTTTTTTTCCGTAGACAAAATGGTCTCCAAGGGCCGGATGAAAAGGCCTCGCGGGCCACATCCGGCCCGCGGGCCGTAGTTTGGAGACCCCTGCTGTAGATCAATGAAGCTAGCCCTTCGCGACAACATTCCTGGCTACATACATTTTTGCCGACGTGACAGAGCGACTTGAAAATTATTCAGCAGGTACTGGTGGATCTCAGCTAATGATAATGATATTACGTGTTTATCTCATATAATGATAATATATAAATACTGATCCATGGGACGGTTTTTATTCTTTCCTCCTTCGTACATACTAAGTAATGCATGGATCGAGTTGGAGTGGTGGTCTTACTATAGTACTGGCTTCCTATCCCGAAGGTCCCGAGTCTCGGCAACGGCGGAGATTTTTCAGTGGAATCCCAATCCCTACTTGGGAGCTCTGTGGGATAGTTCAGTTCAGACATAACAGTTGTAAATTTAGTACTTAGCCCTCCGGATGAGACAAAAAGCATCCCTACTTGAGAGCAATGTGGAGCACACTTCGAGGTGTAGTACTCCGTCCTTGGGATGGAACGTGAAACTGCGTGGACCCCTTTGGTATAGTACCACCCTGTGATAAATTTGAGGCAAGTTGCTTCTCCAATGACGTAAAGAACAAATTAAAAACTACGTGATACAATGGCAGGATCAGTCACATGAATAAAATCAGAGAGATAGATTTCATGACGAACAAGTTTAAAATGCCATTTTTTCCGCATACGATTACGGCCCACAATAGCTGAGATCGATGCTGCCAATAGTGTAAATGGCACATGACGATAAGTAGGTACCATTGTTTTTATGTTCTCTGTAATTTATTTACGTTATTTAAATTTCTGTGAGGGATGCCAATTAGTTATTTTTTAATAGTCTTTATTTAAAAAATAATTTTTGCATGTTAGCATGACAGTGTGTTTCTTGGTTCGTGGAATGGTGTGGAATCAACCGCTGCCACCCACCCTCGAGTTGAATTTCAGGTTAACGTAGGCGTAGACCCCCGAGGCGTATTTCGCGAAGAGTAGATTGTTGGGTATAATAAGAACTTAGAAGATGCAATTTTCCACAGATTTCAAATCGACCCGGGTTTCGATGCACTGCATCATCATCAGGTACATAAATTTGCAAATCAAGGTCACGTGAACGAACTTTTGGTTTTTTCAAATTTAAATTTTTTTCGATATTATTGTGTATATAAAACTCCCTCCCCCCTTGAAATTTTTCCCCATCCCCACTCCCTCCCTCCACTTTCCTAATCTCTCTCACCCACCTTCTCTTGTATATATACCTTGATTTGCAAATTTATGTACCTGATGATGATGCAGTGCATCGAAACCCGGGTCGAATTAAAATTTTTATCAGTGGAAAATTGCATCTTTTAAGTTCTTATTATGTACTTATTCCACAACATCTCGCCTGATTCCTCCCTTTTTGTAGATAATTGAGATTATTGACGATATTTCGTTTCTCTCTGCCTTTTCTTCATTCCCGAATAACCTTCTCTAATCAACCTACCCGGATTTTTTATGGAGCAAATGACCGTTGAAGCCCCCTTCCCCCCAATTTCCAGCCAAGCAAACAAGTATGTAATACCCCGAGAGATTTGCTGAGAGACGCCGCTTTAATGGACAGTGCGGCGACTGAAGAGCTCACCAATGTCATTTGGATTGAATGTCTTGGAGAATGAATTAATCAAGGGGCTCGCAAAGTTGGGAATGTAGCGAGAAACGGAACGAGAAGAAGCTAGTTTTTTTATGTCTACTCAAACCTTCTTCAGCTCAGGTAAGCCGTCCGGTCTCTCAACCCTCCTCTCAGCTCATGAATTCCTTACAGGCTTACAGATGTCCCATTCGTCTCAAGAGAAAAGAAAAAAAAAAACACTTCTACCTACCAGCATGAATTATGTGCGGGTTCACTTAAACCTTGGTCAACAGTCCGCTTCGCTCTGAAATGAATATCCAACCTCATTGTGTACTCTACTATTTCTCTCTCTCTCTTTCTCCCCGTGCCTCGCCGGTCATTTTTCTCGCTCTTTCATTCTTAAGTTCCGTCAACGGTTCATCGCGTTCGCTGCATTGTGATGTGGTGGAACGGGACAGGTTATTCGAGGTACGATCCACTTTCTTTCTTATGAGCCGTTTTTAGGGAAAATGGATTTTTGTTTCCTCAGAAGTGCCAATGATCCTCACTATCGAAGGCCGTTGTAAAATTTGTTAGTGTCTTTCTCCTGATAGAAGTACACATTTTTCTATGGCCTGCTCTTCCTTACTTTCCTTATACGTATCTGCTAAGGACAATCTTTATGCAGGTGTCCATGTCTACCATGTTTTTAGTTCATGATGCTACAAAATTGTTTTCAAGGTATGTTTTCTTTCTTTAATTGCCTAACGGGGCTTACCTTCTTGACGTACTCGACGTGACGTCGCACTATTAACGATTTTTATTTAATGTTTTTGCGATGGAAAGGCTCAACAAAGGTAAGCCTGAAAACTCTACCTTAGATTCCGGAACCACAAAACGCTAAGCTCCAGATCAAAGTCTTCACTTACCTTCTACTAATATCTCCGTTAGTTTTGTTAGTTTCGTTAGTTTCCTCCTATTTTGAGAACGTTTGTGAGAAATAAAATCTGTTAATATCAACGTTATATCACACACGATGACACCTGACATAAATGGAGAGTTTAAGCAATTTATTATAGCGTTGTTTATTAATTGACCTCAGACGTACACGTCAGGAAGAAGTGGTGGTTCATTATCCTTGGCGTTTCGAATTAATGCGGTTACAAAACATGAAAAGTAAAGAACGCCTCTGACTTAATTCTTTGATGAGACTATCTTGAGGCAGTTAGAGAGATATCTTCGAGTGTTGAACAGGTCAAGTTATTTTGAAGAAGTTAGAGGAAGATTTCATCTGGATGATTTCTATTGGTGTGGTGATTTCATCTGGATGATTTCTCTGGTGGTGTGATCATCATGGAGGTATGCTATTATAAAGAATAACCTCCGGATCCGATGGAAAGCAGTTAAATTACGTTTCGTTGATTCCTCGTAATAAACTGCTATCGTTCTCATCCTCAGACAACCTTTAACGTCACAACTACACTAAAACCTCTCCATCGCAATTCGAACGCATTCAATATGACATCGTCTGTGTTATCGCACCGGATACCTTCCCAGGGTCTTAAGAATAACCTCATTCAACATCCCCTTCACATGTAGATTATTCGTCTTTCTTTCCTCTTATCCGTACAAACTCCCGTTTTTTCCCTAACGCTTCAGCGAATGGCCAATTTATTATATCGATGCCTTAACGCACCAGTTTTTCGAGAATTAAATAACGTATTTTATACGCCCGTGGTCATGGTGCGCGATGAATTTTGATAATACACTCGTTCATGTTGCACCATCATCATTGGGTATTCTACCAGCTGATTGGTGGGTTTTTCCTGTCCCTACTTCCCCGCCTTTGGATCATTTTACTGCCCTGTTCATATCTCCACGACGCCTCTCTTAACTTTCCCAACCTTTCGCTTCATGCTTACACTTTAAATTATGACGCTATTTCGTTTGATAATTATGTCTTTGAGGTTTGAGCGCTATATGACTTTGAAATTTAAAATGAACTATTTACAAGGAACGAACGATTTAACAATTAGAACTATCTCACTAATTTCTCACTAGAGTGAACTACCTCAATGAAAATCTATATCAAAATTAGCCGTGGGAATCAATGGCGGTGCCTTTGTTGAACACGCGCCGCAATTTTTAACATTTAGCTCCGGAGGAGTTATTATGTAACTTTTCGGATCCGAATAGAGAAAAAGATATTGATTAATTTGGTTGCTCATGGTAAGTATTAAAAAATTTCGACCGGAAAAAATGAAAAAAAATTGTCGGGATAAAGTTACGAAGTTTCACGGTTTGGACATTCCGATCGACTGCTACGTATATCCCGATTTAACCTTGAAACAGTCGGTACGACAGTTACGTTATTGCCTCCAGATCTTTCTGTAAGGGCCTATTTTCTGGAAGGGCGCTAGGTATCTCAATAGAAAGCTATCTTAGCATTCAGTGGTGAGCAGGCAGTTGAAATTACTTCGCATGTGGAATATCAATTGAGGCGCAGCGTGAGACACGGTTTGCTGAACTGAACTCTGCACCATACTACACTTTTAAGCTTACAAAATCTTCTCACGAGTTGAAATAACGATACCTTAAAGGCTCCTATGCCGAGATAAAAATGTTAGTGTTAACTTTTACATTTGGTGGAACATTTCAAACTCCCTACACCTATTCCTGCACTGGAAATGATAACCAAAGCTCTCTCTCTCATCGATATCGCTCACGTCAACTAACCTACAGAGTCGACGAAAAGGCTACGTCACCTTGCATTGAACGTGAACAAGACATTATGAAACCGAGCAACCGACATTATGAAGAGATGGAAAGAGTACCTGGAGAAACTTTACTGCGGCAAAGAATTGAATAGCAGGTTAGGGCAGTGGCGGATACAGAATCAACTCAAGGGGGGGGGGGGGGGCGCAAGTTATCGCGACGATTGTAGCTTTAAAACTGACTACCTGGCAGCGACTCTGCTTCCCTTATATATGTAGCTCGGTTGTTTCGAGAACATTCAGTGCCAGAATGTTCGCTTCCAGACTTTTAAGGAGTGTGAACAAGTGCAAACAGTAGAATATTCGCGACTTTTCTCGAACAAATGCCAGACAGAATAACGTATCGAGATCACTAGAATGGCCGCAACGTTTATCGTAGGTTAGCAATCTATGTGCCAGACAGAAACGTATAAAATACGATGACGCGGACGCGCGCGCGTGCTACATAAGAAAGTACAACTACTCGATAACTCGACTCAGAGTCGACTGACGAAAGACACGAACGAATAGCGTGCAGGCTGACTGGCGGGGGCGGCGCGGGCGGCCACGCAAGGGGGGGGGCGCGCGCCCCCCGCGCCCCCCATATGTATCCGCCACTGGGTTAGGGGCTGTCCATAAATGACGTCCACACGATTGGGGGGTGGGGGGGTCACCACCTTGTGACAGTGTGTGACAGGGGGGAGTCGGGGGGCTATGCTTCATGTGACACCCACACTTCCACTGTATATTATGCCTTATTTTTACTCAGATTGTGTGGGGGAGTAGTAGCTTTATCATTTTTGTGACATCATTAAAGGACGTGGGGGCGGACACTATTTGTGACTAACTGTGAGAGGGGGGGAGGGGGTTTAGTTTGGTCCAAAATTGTGAGACATTATTTATTTATTCACTCACCACCGAAAACAGCTCTCATTAGCCTTTACGTCGGGGTATTAACTTTCAACAATGGACGAGCTCACACAACCGTGCCGGAAGTGAATAATCCTCCCCTGGCGGGACACGAACCCGCGACCTTAGGGTTAGAAGGCAAGGACGTTACCCCGCCGCCACCGAGGCCGGCGATCAATTTATGGACAGCCCCTTACTAGAGGATGAAGACACCATGGATGAATATGAGTAAGAAAACGGCGCCAGGAGTTGATGAAATTCCCCCGGAGATCCTCAAGTATTCAGGAGTGAGGGCTCTGCATAAGCTATAAAAATTGATATGTGATATTCACTCAAGTTGGCAAATTCCAACGGACTGAAAAGAATGTAATCAATCTTATCCATAAAAAGAAAAGAGCTGAGAGATTCGAATACTTAAAAACAATTTACCTTACAGCACATGCATCGAAAATTCTGACCAGAATCATCTACAGGAGGATGGAACAGAATATGGAAGAATTCCTGAAGCTATTTTGGCCCTGTGACTTATCGTATAGAAGAGGATTCAAAAGTACCACCCCACATATATTTGTTTTATCGACCTTGAGAAATCATTTGACAATGTGAATTGGAATAGAATGCTGACCACTTTGAAGAGCATAAGAGGAAAGATTATATACACGTAAGAGTGTCATTTAATAAAATAGGACGACATGCGGGATGTATGAGGAACAGCTGGCAGTGATTCAATGTGGCGGAAACGCAGATTAAGCAGAAGTGAGGGAAGGAGTTCGACAAGGATGCGCGTTGTCGCCAATGATCTTCAATATATTCATTGAAAAGTCATAAATGAAATAAAGGAAAAATGAAAAACAGGAATACGAGTGTACGGAGAAAAAAATCAGCATGCTACCCTATGCTGATGACATGCTAATTCTTGCAGAGAAGAAACAAGACCTGACGAGAGTGCTGAACTGTATGAACAAAAACTCTGAAAAAATACAACTTGAAAATTAACGTTAAGAAAACCAATGTTATGGTTTGTGGTAGAAATAAAGAAGACCGAATCATCGTTAAACGTGGGCAACAAAAACTTGCGCAAGTGGAAGAATTTTTTATCTGGGTAGCAAGATAGACATTGTGAGCAGAATAACCCAAGCAAAGAAGACATTCTACCAGAAGAGGAATCGACTTACAGCCGGTAACTCAAGCCTGGAAGTAAGGAAGCACTTTATTAAAAAATACAGTTCGAGCATGCTCTTAGATGGCAGTGAAGCCTGAGCAATAACAGCAGAAGAGCAAAGGAGATTGCGGTGGAATGATGAAGATCAATTGCACGGAGAGAATCACTAACGAACAAGTCGTACGAAGAGATGGAGAGAAAAGAAGCATAATGAAAACTGCGAAGTAGGAGAGACAAACTAATTTGACACATTTTATGACACAATAGTCTAATAAATGCAATATTGGAAGGAGAAATGAACGGTAATAATTATAAAGGAAGACCAAGAAATAAATACATCAAGCAAATCATGAAGGACATGTAAGTAAATAATTATTTATAGGAATGAAGCGGTTGGGAGAGAGAAGAGAGGAATGTGAAATCTAATGCAAACCAGTCTTCGAATTGATGACTACTGATGATGATGATATGTTCACGATATTCAAAACTTAGGGCAAAGAAATTTTAGAATTACACTATTTAATATTGGTTTGCGGAGCGACATTCACATGTGGTTAGTGAAGTGTTCACGCTCCGGCTTCCGGGTAAAATAGCATAAATCAGTGGATTGTATACGCCATTAGGATTGGTACAGGGTAAAAAATACGTACATTTAGTGATTAATGGTAAACCCTCAGACGGATTAATACAGAATTGAACGTAAATGCGTAGCCATGGACACTAAAATAGCGTAGCCTCCGATACGGTGAGTCGACTGGTTGTCATGGACGTTTGAATCGCCGCGTAAATCAAACCAATATCACGTGATCTTTCGTAACCAATAGCTTTGACTGCGCCCTCTCGACGCTTGTCGGAAAAAGCCGGAAACGACGACACGACGATTCAACGATTCAACAGGAAATCGAGTTGGTAGTTCGGTTCGGTTGGCCGGGTGGAGCACGTGCAAGCTGTAACGGCAGTGGACACGATAATCGTAGAAAGTATATTGGTACGTATCGCATAGAATCCTCTTGAGAATATTCGATCTATTGTTGTGGGATATGAAAGTGTATTGCATAAATTTCACTTAGCACCCTCATTTAGATTATTTCAGTGAACTCGTGGTAATTTGCAATGTTTGTAAAGACATTTTTACACGCACAGTTTGATGTTCAGAAATTGCAAGCACGTGGACACGGGATTGGAGCTTGGGTTATTTTCCCATATTTTATTAATGCATTTGCGCATGAATTCTGGAAATTCAACATAACGCGACGCAATTTTCATTGCACGCATCCATGCGTTAGATAGTGCCTCTTGTTAAACGACCTTACGACTTAAGAGTTAGTGTCGCTATAACTGTTTTTTTTTTGTACAATTTTTATTAATTATTTATTATTTAATGATTTGGTAGCTTGCGCTTTTAAACCCGCTGTAAAACTTATGATTACTTTATTACTTTGGCTGTTATTGCAACTTGTTGCATTGCCAGCAACGCACAGAATGTACGCCTACCCTCATGGCTATATTTTCTTAAGTTTGCTGGTAGATTGATTTTGCTCGTGCTTATATCCTCCTCCATGGCTTTATTATATAGTGTGGTAGGCTGGAACAAGTACGGGACATGTTGACACGGGTGGGGTTGTTTTAAGTTTTTATGTGGTAATGTTAACTTTGAAGACGTATGCGTTGTCATAGTTTTAGTTTGGTTTATTATTCTTCTTCGTATTTTGGCAGTTGTTTTGGACTAATTGATCAATCAGTCATTAAAACCTGAGTTCATTGCTACCAATTTATTGGTCACGTGTACGTTTTCAACTTTGCCCCACTGGTGGTTAAGACCACCAATTATTAATCGTTTAGAATTAAATTAGGCTTCTGCCGTAATGGGAACTTTTTAAATGTTTCACTTACGGAGATTTGTTCTTTGAAGGTAGTTCGAGCGCAAAATCACTTAACCTAGAATTTGATGAATTTGACCTCATTTTAAAGAAAAGACCCCTCTTTCCAATGATATCGAACTACTTTTCGAACAATTTGCCTAAAAATATAAGCTTTTTTACATGGGATAGATTATGGCTGTGCACTCCATAGGGAGAATATTAAACAAATTAGGAACTTCTTGCACCTAGTTTTTGTCAAAAAACTGTATATATTGTATGTTTTATCAACTATTTATAAAAAATAATCTATTACTCACCACAGTAATTTTTACAGAATCGCTAAAAAAAACCTGCTGTTTTGAAGGGGTTTCAGCCGTACGGTGGGAAAAAATGAGTCAAGTTAGAGACTTATGTAGCTTATATTTATTTAATTACTGAGAATTTTAGTTATATATAACTGTCTTTTCGCCATTAATATTACAATATTTATTTCATACTTCTTACAGACGCTGATGTCAAAAAGTAAAATTTGGATATGGTCTCCAATATGACTAGGGAACTAACTATCTCTAAACCACCTTAATAAGTTAGATTAAGTTCATAAGAGGTCATCTTCCTTATACGAGCCATCTCAACCGGCTTTCATACAGGCCTCTGTAGTTAGTTCATCATACGCTCTGCCGCAAACGATAGTAGGTGGGAGTTAATGTTGCCTTACTAATGTATTGAGGGCAGTTGGTAACTAGTTCTTATATCGAGGAAATTGACTATTTTCAGTTCTAACTGTATATGTGCAAGTATCCAGGACATGTTAATGTGAATTGTTAAGCGTTATGTATTGAGGACAGTCAGTAATTAGTCATTATATAGGAGAAAATAAGACTTTTCAATCCTAACGGTCCTAACTGTAATTCTTTAAATGTTCCTGACAAGGTGAATTGTTTTTCCCCTACGTTATACAGAATGCCAAAATACTGATTTATTCCCTGATATTCCCTGTCAGCGATTCCGTGGGTGTATGCTCTCTTATAAGCTGCTTTGATGTTCATTTAGTTCGGACTAATTAAATTCCTTTTAACATAGCAGTGCGGAATGGCCATTCCCATAGTAAGAGTTAGAAGTGGGGTACAATGAATTCCCAAAGACAGCTGAAATGCGGATTCAGGCCAAAGATTTCTATTATTTTATTGAGAAAGTGTATTGAAATATGCTTCAGAATATTTAATCTTCATTCTATATGGCATTCGCAGATTTAATGGAGCTTGCTGTTGGTGTCAGCATTCCGATGTGTCTACTCTACTTGTCTGATGTAGTCAGGTCATATCAAGCTATGAATTATTTTAATAATAATAATAATAATACATAGCTTTATATATTATATATAATGGTGATATTGAATAAATTGTTTAAGTATGATGAGTTTCAATTTTCTTACAATGTGGCAATGAGCACTAACATATACATAAAGTTGAATATCGAAATAGGCCTTTTGTTTGACTACAGGTGGAGATTTGGAAAACTAAAGGCACAAATTGCATTTATTAAAATTAATTCGGTCTCTAATTTGTGAGTTGCAAGGACTAGAACAGTGATGGTTAATTATTAGTCGAAGCAGAATGATAACTTGCTGGAGGTCAAACCTCCAGCTGCACAGTTGTAGTGACACAACCCAATAAGTGATGCAATCGTACATGTAAAGTTTTATTATGCTTTTTTTAAATGTAACATTGAAATATGGTTGTTGTGGTTGTGGTATGGAAATAGTATTCAGTAAGAATGATAAAATTTGTAATGTGTAAAATTAAAAATCATTCTAACTAGACTAACGCTGTCTTGGGTGTACTTCAGGTTGCATGTGGTCCATTGAAGAATTGTATCCGTTCTTTTAATGTGCAAAATGGTTGCATAAGCTCCCGTGCAGTACACTGAAAGTGGACGTCTTGAGTAATAATCCTTTCTATAATTTCAGGGTCTGGTGCTGATTTTCATCTTTGCTCCTGGATATTGTAAATTATTACATCCACAGAAGATAAACAGGATTTCAGGATTGAGGGCTAGTTAGAAATAAGTCTTATCATGATGGCACATGGGTTCACATCCTCTTGAAACCAATGGTATTGCATCATGTCCTTCATACATTTCAGTTTGAAGCCCCAAAACTTTAGTAGTTAATCTAATTCTCAGGGCGCTTGACACCCTTGCTCCTGTATAACAGTATGAATGATTGTATCTCAGGCTAAAAGTGACTAGTGAATTTGAATCTTATACATTTATAATCTTGGGTTCAATGGACCAGAGCTTAATTAGTATTTTCACAATGACTTCAAAACATTGTGCCCACAGTAATTTACAAAGAATTTTAAGGTACAGTAAGTTTCAACCTAGTGGGCATCATGAGGTTACAGATGATGCCTGTGTGGGTGAAATTAGTTTTACCTTTAAATTGAGTTTGACAACCCTGTGTACAGGTTACAGCATGTTTATATTTCATTGTAGTTATATGCATTGGTAGTGCAAGTGCACAAGTGCAGATAAGGGACTTATTTGTACAGTATATAGGGATTACAGAATCTATGATCCTGGCTAGGTATCTTGGCGAGCTGATTACACATAGAATTTGAGGTGATATGCCAGTTAGCCATATTACTCCTTCCTTAATTATTCAAAGCTCAAACAAGAAGTGACGTTACTCCCACCATAACATTTGCTGATGGTCTCGTTGCGAAGTTAGTGGCAAAAGCAAAGGGTCTGTTGTATGAGTCTATCTACTGGTACTATCTACTTGGTATACTACTATAACTGACGGTATGCATACATGTACATACTACTTTTTACAGCCACTGACCCTTCTGAACTCAGTATGTCCCACCTCTCTTCATCCCATCCATATATTATTCTGTTTATACTTTTATATAGTTCAACCCCGAATTTATGTACAAAAAATATATTTTTTTATATCCAGTATAAATACCAAACCTACTGTCCAAGAAAAAAGTCGAGATAACAAGAGTTTGAGATGTTATAACTCATTAACCAATAAACCTATTGCAACACGGTAAACTGCATATCAAAGGTAATTTATGTGTCCGTCCGACTGGTTTACTTTGAGATTTTTTAGGACTGTTTAAATATTTTTAATGTGAGCTTGTATGAAAAAAGGCACACTTTTTGCCAGTTCAAAAATGGTAGCACCACCACTTACGTTAATAACGTAAAATTTTACCACTGTATCCACAAGAAATTTGTTATTGGTATAAACAAGACTATAAATAATAAGAATATCGAAAAAGAATGTTGTACAAATATTAATTATATCGGATAAAGTTTACTACTTTCGGATATGCTATTTTTGTTATTTGAAGGCTTAAGAGGTATTTTAAAGTATCGTTAGCAGCGGATGAAAGCCCATATGGTGAATATATGAACAAAACCATTCGTGTTTTATCCTTCTATTTTAATTCGATTTTTACGTAGCTTTCATTTATTCGGTGTTGCTCGCTGAGCCAGTGGAGCGGCGACAGGAAGGAGGGAGCATGCTGCCACTTCCTCACGGGCCGCTACCGTGGTCATTTTAAATAGAAATTTCTCAAGGAATGCGGAAGCTTATTATTGTATTGTACGTCGCACTGTCATGTGCAATGAAATATCATCAGTTTGATATATGGGGCACGTTCCGAAATTTACTGCCTGTGCTGCCATGAAACAGAACGTGAAACTGTACAGCGGCTGCTGTAGTAGCATGAATTTCGGAACGGTCGGCAGTGGCTTGAAATTCAATATGGCCAAATTGAGTGGTTATTTAATATAAGCGATCTTTCAATGCGTAAATTCTTAATGCTAATCCTTATGACATTGATAAAGGGCATGCTAATTGTATTCTAATTTTCATTGCCTTGCTACTTAATGCTACTTTATACTGATTGGTTACTTTCTCTGACGAGAATAAAATGAATTCGCGTCAGCTACCCGAGCATGGAGAAAAAACCCTGTGTTATTATAAACAAATCTCAGTTATAATTAACACTATCGAATTCATAGTAAGTAGTTAGAATCTTGGGCTTATAAACAAGTCTTAGAATATATTTTTCAAGCCCTGGATTTTCTTCATGGTCAGTCGTACGGAGCGTTTCCTAGAGTGATAATCGATAATTAGGAAAATATACGGGTTGTTGAGGATTGCATCGCAGAATATTTTCCCTAACAATTAAATTTATGCAACAAATTGTGTTTCCCGACAATTATTATACATACCAGTGTTATGCTAAGTTACCACTCTAGTAAGAGGCTGTATATAATTATGTGTACCACGATTATTCATAACACTAAATTAATTTTTGGTACCTAATTTCACAAGTTGCTGACATTTGCAAATATAATTGCTTCTCTACTTGTATCACTTATGATATCGTTCACTCCCTCATCATTTTATTAACGCTTTTATCCTATTGAAATATTCACCGGTACTACTTTATAAATAAATGCGTTTTATAAACTATTATACGCTAATCAGATGTTGTTAGCTATTTAAGTGCATCGAGACTTTTCCATCTCGCCTATACACACATTAAAATGTTCGAAGCAGTGTCTCTAAACTCTTCTGATATTATTTATTAACGTTGTAGATTTGATTTTTCCGCCATTTGTTCGATGGCCATCTGCTGCTACTGCCGCTGCTGCTGCTCTTGGGCTGCAGTAGCGGCAGTAGAGTTCTCAGTGAGAAACGTCATCAATAGGCTGATGTCATTGGTCACTGTGCGGTACTGCCAGTAGATTTCGGAACGGTTTGGCAGCACAGCCACTGCCAGTGAATTTCGGAACGCTCCCATGGTGTGTATTATGGATTGGCTACTCAGTAACATTTCCCATCAGCTTTTTTCATGTGGGCTTTGAACCACCTTTGGCAGCTTTAACAATAGTTTCGTGGCATGAGCCAGTCGTCATAGCTATACGAAAATATTTACAACACTATTTAAAAAAATATTTGCAACATCATTTACAATGTATATATTTTGCCAAGAATAGCCACGTCGCAGGTGATATGTCTACGTATTCACTAATCTGATTGTGATTCATAGCTATCCAACAGTGAAACAGCATCATCATCGTCAGAATCGGATTCAGAATCCAAGTGAACAATGACTTGATTTTCGTTGCAATCGTCCATCAAGTAGTCTTTCTCCCAGTAATGTTCTTCTATTTTCGTAACATACAGAGTACAATTAGCCCAGAGTTCGGCAGTTACTGAATTAAGTGCCTCTACACACAGCTGTTGCACTACTTTAACAGTGTTGCCATTCTCTGCTGCATTGGATAAGTTTACCCTTGCAATTTTATTTTTCACATATGCCCAAATTAATTATATGGCGTTAAGCTCACAAGGCACCACTGTTAGCCAAATAAGTTCCACGTCAGTTCTTACTTCCTTTACAATTCTCTCTAATATCCTCTCTGGTTTTCTGAAATATTGACGTGCATGATTAATCAGCTCTGCCTTGGTCAAATTTTCGAAAGCTGATGTATCCATTGGTATTTCCTAGTCTCTTTTCTTCAACCACACAATTATTTCTGCTTTTCTCCATGCTTTGAAAGGATTCTTCGTTTTGGGATCAATCATGGTGTGGTATGGAGCCTGGTTAATAACCGCAGCAGATTTTGGTGGAAGCAGTGACAAAATTATCCGAAACCATTCTCCGAAGTGCTTTGCATTTATTTCAGATTGATAGTCTCCACTTCCCTTGCAGCCAACAAAGCACAGTTGTCCACCATTCAAAAACCCATCCTCACTGCCAATGTGCAAAATTATTACAGGTTTCCCTGCTCGTGATGGGGTCTTGAATCCTCCGTGCCATCCATGCACCTCCTGAATATGTCCACGGTAAATGGAATAATTATTCTGCGCCTGGTTTACTATGTTTTCCACCCAACCATACTTCAATGAATGGTGCTGCGAGCACAAAGTTTCTTCGGTGTAAAATATTTTGTAGCCAATGCACCGTAAATATCGAACTCTTCGTAGAAAAGCATGTCGAGTTACTGCTATCGTAACTGACTCCATCATTACCGGCTTCTTGTCCAACTTTTTGTAACGAAAACCGAGATCAATGAGGATAGATCTCAATTTATTGATGGATATTGGTGGGAAATCTGGCATGGAGCTAACCAACTTATCTTTTAAACTCTCCTAGGTCGGATACATAATCTTTAAATAAAACTCGTGGACTGTTCTCCTTACTACCCCCAAAGTGAAGTCGTCCTAACTTGTCGTGTATATTTTTGGTCATCCTAACTTCACTTTTTTCTCTGGTGTGAGGTTATTCACAATATTATTTTCTTTATCGCTCCTTTTATCCCTGGATGCAATCCTTTTCACGGATACCAAACTAATTCCCAAGCAATCTGCAACTGTTTGGTAGACAGGAAACAGACTGTCTCCCTTCTTGCCTTTGCAGCGTAAGAAGAAAATTGTACTGAAAACCATACAGACCTTGCCCTCAGAAAAACGGGTTCTCAGACACATTGTGCACCTCTTGAGGGTCTTTTTGCTAATACATACTATTCATCTGTTTATTGTCTCTCCAGAAATGAGTAAGTGGGGACGGACCCTGCGGGAATTCATGACTCATATGAGGTACTGTGGCAACACTAACTTTCTCCTTCTTCCCCCGGTAGGCATCATCGCTGGGCGAAGCTATCTCGGAGCGTTAAAATGAAAGATAAATAAAAATCGAAATAAAATAGAAGGATAAAACACTGGTTTTGTTCATATATTCGCCTTATGGGCTTTCATCCGCTGCCAACGACACAATAAAATACCTCATAAATCTTCAAATAACAAAAATAGCATATCCGAAAGTAATAAACTTTGTCTGATATAGTTTATATTTTTACATTCTTTTTCGATATTCTTATTATTTACAGTCTTGTTTTTACCTATAACAAATTTCTTGTGGAACCAGTGGTAGGATTCTACGTTATTAACGTAAGAAGTGGTGCTACCATTTTTGAACCGGCAAAAAGCGTGCCTTTTTTCATACAAGCTCACATTAAAAATATTTAAACAGTACTAAAAAATCTCAAAGTAAACCAGTCGGACGGACACTTAAATTATCTTTGATATGCAGTTTACTGTTTTGCAATAGGGTTACTGGTTAATGAGTTATAACATCTCAAACTCGGGTATCTCGACTTCTTGCATGGACAGTAGGTTTTTCTTCACTTTGGGAGATCTAAATGATCAGGAACCCGTAATATTTATCAAGAATGATCTTTTTCATTTTGGTTTCTTGTATTGAATGATCTTAATTTTCAACATATCCTTGGTACATATTTTCCAGCATATTCTATGCGTGGTCAAGTAAGACGCACACTAGTTTTGGTAATGGAATAAAAGAAATAGAATTTCTATTACCCCTTGATATTGTTTACTGTGAAACAGAAGTGTTCTTTTGCCAAATGCTTAAACAAATATGGTGACATAGAGTGATCTGGGAAGTCGTTTGCTTATTTTTACTTACATTTCGTAAGATTCATAAATCAGGGGCCCGTTTCTCAAAGCTACAAGTCCACAATTTACAAGTCGGATTTTACAAGTGTTTCAAATGGAAACGGAGGACTTGTGAATTCTCCACAATTGTAACTAATATTTTACAAGTGAAAATGGCGGTCGTCATCCTGTCCGTATTTAGCTATTTTTTTAAGCTTTAAATATATTTCGAGAGTGTTTCCAGCAATCTACTATTACCTAGAGTCACTGCAACGTTGCTCGGTGTATATAAATACATGATAAATGGTATTTTTGGTGTACAATTCACCTTAAAATATCCCAAGCAAGGACGAATCATCGGCAATACTTGAACATAATAAGGAAAAATCGGTTATTCCAACGTATGATTTGCATTATCTTGTAATGAATTTAATTTATAATTCTTGAACGCCAAGATATATTGTTGTGCTGTGTTTATCTTTCAAACCACTTTCGTAAGTACGACGTAATAACAATATTGTACGGCAAGGATGGGATACGCACGATTGGAATCGTTTATTCCAATGTATGAATTGCTATTTTATCTTTTAATGAAAGTAATTTATAATTCTTGAATGCCAAGATATATTGTTGTCCTGTGTTTATCTTTCAAATCACTTTCGTAAGACATAATAACAATATTACGACAAGGATGGGATACGTACGGGACGTACATTTTCTTGCATCTTTTTTAACCAAGAGTCAGTGCTATGCTGCTCGGTGTTTATAAATGCGTGAACACAAGATAAATGGAATTTTTAGTTCTCAGTATACCTTAAAATATCTCAAGCGAGGAGGAATCGTCTGCAAAAGTTTAACATCATGAGGAAAAGTCATTTATTCCATCGCAGGAAGGGAAAGATGAACTCGAAATGAAGAGTTATTCACAATTCTAGCATGTCAAGACATCATCTTGTGCAGTGTTTATCTTTCATAGGTACGAATAAATAGCGGAGTAGCGTTTTATCGTCAGACAAGCGAAGACAATTTCACCCATTTTGAATGTTCATTATTAATACCCAAAGGGATCTCAAGCTTTGAATGAAGCCAGTTGGTGTAGTGGTAGCGTGCGAGATTCACGAAGCATAGGAGAGTGGGTCAATCCCGCCGGGGTAATTTTTTTTCCTCTTTCATTTTGATGGGCTAAGGAGATATTTTACCACCAATTTATGTCACTTCGTTCTAGGACTTATGCACAATTTATTTTTAATTTCACTTGTCCTTGAGCCCCAAGTTACACCAAGGGTATCGGACACATGCCTACGGTGTATGGAAAAACCACAGCACATTAGCGTAGCATTTGCGAGATGTCACATAAAAATGTCGACTTAAATTACGTATGGAGTTTCCTATTGAACTTTCACAACTTGATATCTCATGGCGATTTATCATTTTAGTACGGGAACTTATGCTCTGCATTTTTACCTCTCAATGTATAAACATAATGACGTGACATGAAAAGTAGGTATATATTGATAATTAGTAATAAATAATACTAGCAAACTAGCGCTTAACTTTCGCATTTTCAACCTTTCCCACCTCCCCAAAATAATTTATTCTTAATCAAATGAGATCATTTATAAATTCCACGATTAAAAGCAACATTCCTGTCTCGGTTGGAAATAAATCTTTCTTCTTCGTTGTTTATTCACAAAGTCTCCGTGGGGGTGTTCTTTTCTTGTTACGTCTTAGTCTAAAAGATTTTCTTTTAACTTTAAATTATAAAAAAACAATGTGTTTTAACGTAAACTGAGCATGTTATGTCAAAAGTCAGTAAAAAAATCCTATCTACTGATACCTTGTTTGTCGCTATCGCCTTCATAGCAGTTGAGAAAAAGAGATCGCTAGTCGCTTTTCATTTGTTTTCCCAGTTATTCTTTCCGATTTACTGCGATTTACTCACCTCGGAGGACTAGTAGAAATTTCCTTACAAGTTACAAGGATTTGTTACTCACAAGTCTGTTTGAGAAACAGAATGTGTGGTAACAAAGAAAACACTTGTAACTTGTGAAATGGACTCGTTTATTGTAATTAGTAGACTTGTACGTTTGAAAAACAGAATTTCACATGTTACTCGTAAGTCACACTTGTAAGATCACACTTGTAAATTGTGGACTTATAGCTTTGAGAAACGGGCCCCTGATTTCGAAAACTTTCCTATGGTAATGAGATCCCTTTTATGTATTGCTGTTGTAGTTTGTAACTACTGATACTTGTGAAAAGACATTTCAAAGACATAAAGTAAAATTGGTGCCAATATCAACTATGATAGTTCAAAGTCCAGATAACCAGCACTGCATCACTGAAAGTCCATTACAGGAGGTCATTATGCAAAATCTGGCCTGACCATGTATGATGCTGGGTGATTTTCATGTACAAAAACATGTCCGTTAAACATGTTTTCATTATTTCCTTGTTTGCAAGAGTAACTTTCACTCCCCCACATCCTATCTTCTTCCCCTTCCACTCTCCTCCCTCTCTCCACTTACTGCTGTTAAGAGCCCTTCCAACCCCCTCCCCTAATAATCTTCTGTCTGTTGTCCATTCAGAAACCCACCCAAGGTTTCCTCTGGTGTCCTTTCTTTGCAGCTCCCTCACTTCACGTCCTTTTTTTTAATCTTTGTTTCGGCAGATCTTAGCCAACTTTCCTTGCCCTTCAGTCCAATGTTTGGGCTGGGGCTCTTAACCACTTCCCCTTTAAAAAGTAGAAAACAGTAACTTGGTGACCTTCTACTCCTCCCACTGTCTTCCCCAGATTCACTTTCCTTCCTTTCCTCTAGCAATTTTCCAACTCACTTTCTCCTCATTCTGTAAGTAAGGGGTCTGTGCACTTCAAATCTTTGCCCAACTCCCAATAGTTCTCGGCCTCAGCCTTGATATGTGCTTAAAAATTGCTCTTCCTCCCTGTTTTGTCCTTACTCTGCCATGCCCTAATCGCCCTGCTCCTCTATCCCATTTCAAACAAACCCCACCATTTTTTAAACTTTCTCTGGGTATATATAGAATGCCCTAAGCTTCAGAAGATGTCTTATTAAGGTGAAACCAGTCAGTTTTGAAATAGTGTGGAAAAGTAGTTTTTTTTTCAAATGGGTATCTATCACTTTCACGAAGTCAAGCCTGAAACAATCCAATTGAACTGTTAAAAGTTAGTTGCTCATAAGATTGTTCGATCATTGGTCAAATCATAACTAATTTAATAGCCTTTTAGTAATGCATGTCGAGTGAGATCTTAGTAAGTATTAATCTAGTTACATTTATTTTGTGTTTGTACTTCTAAATTGTAATTGCAAAATTTGTCCTAGTTTTGAGTTTCCATGAGCAGTATTTGTTTTATGGTAATGTTTTTATGAATAAATTCATAATAAAGACGTTTTATGTTATTTCTTGGTATTTTTAATGTCATCCTTAAATCCCCTGCTTGTCTACTTTATTGGTACGGGTTTGAGACCTTACTCTCTATTGATGGAAAAGTTATTACAAAAGCACAAATTGCATAACAAAATGGGGTCAATCCATTTATAGTGGTCCAGAGGTGGATGCTTGATGATTTTTTATATTTTTACCATACAAACTACCAGTTATTGAGAATACAAATATGTCATTATTTTTTTAGTTTTATTTTCCTGAAAGTGGCCATTTTTATGTTAACGAAATACCGATTTTAGGAGATTTCAGTGTTCTACAGATAAGCAAATATCTCCAATTCTGTGCATCCTACACAATCAAACCAATTCAGTAAATAATTAACTTAATGAAGGTATGGTGATGTATCGACCTAGAACAGAGTTCCGAACCGACGAGTTCTCTCCGGGCATTTCTCCCAGAGAAACCCGTTACAGACTACTGATGGGAGAAAAGGCTCGTTCTAGTGCCCCGCGAATCTGTTTTCAGGAGAAATCCAAGTAACAGACTTGGGCCCCAGGTAAAGGGTTGGATGTAGTTATTGGCCTCAGGTTTTCAATCTGAATGCCACTTGAGGCAATGGTCAAACCAGGAGGATGAATCCAGGACCAGTGTTGTAATTTTTGTCAGTTCTGTCGAGCAGCAATTGAGAATCCTGGAAGAGAAGTTCCTTCATTGTCTCCAATTTCACCATTAGTTCTTCCCAGTGAGAGATTCAATGCAGATGAAATTCTTGCAATTATTTCATATGACAGCATACATCCAACTTACCAAGCAATGAAAACAACAGCCAAAAGCGTGAATTGGGACATGCTTCTGCACTGATATGAGGTTGCTCATGAGAAACTGCAGGAGGCTGAAAAAGTGGAGGGAGGTATGCTCAGAGCTTCTTGTGGTAAGAGATCCATCCACCTCGGAGGAATAGCTCTCATGCCATCCATTCTGAAGGTGTTAATGAATTCTATTGCCAATGGTAGAGTAAGTCCTGTAGGTTTGCGTATACTATCATTTACAAATTGCTCTAAATTTCTGGAGCTATCAACTAGTAGACAAATGTCCATTGTTGTCTCTAAATATTTTGACAATATTCAATTTCATTGAAGCAGCTTTAAGAGAATATGACATTTTAATACTTTGCCCCCTTCCTCATTAAAAACCTTGAGGTATGAATCTCCCCTGAGCAAATCCCTCAAGTGGAAGGGAATGTTTTTATATGTACTGTAAAAGCATTATCTAGATATACTCAGCTGTCTGTGCAACCTCGTTGATGCCCCAGACGTTGACTTGACACCGATGTCATTAGACATGGCCCCATCAGTGGCGTAGCCAGGTTTTGTGAGAGGGGTGCCGATTCATAAATTAACAAGTTTACTAAACTTAACAAATTTTGGTGAAGCAATAGGCGGATGGGTTTGTGCAAAATATGACAATTGACAACATCTTACACATTTATTTATATGTATTTGGGACTTAAAGAGTGGAAAAAATACACAGACAGTGGGGCACGATGAGGGGACCTAGAGCATGGGGGGGGGGGGGCTTCACACCCCCTGGCTACGCTACTGGGCCCCATCATTGAGTGAATTTATCCCAGGGGGGTTATTACGTAACTCGGAGGGCACATTTTTTTTGAAAAACCAGAATGAAAAGAAAAATTTGGAAAACAATCTCACTTGAAAAATGACAAAGGAAATTTATAGTGAATAAGTGAAAGGGAAGACCAAGGGTGGTATTCGTGGAGCATATCAAAATGAGAAACAAAAAAGGAGTGGAGAGTGGCAGCAGACCAATGATTCCATTGGTGACTGATGAATTGATTTTGATGTAATTATTGAGGTGATACTGAGACTGCATGTAGTCTGTGGACACACTACAGGTCTTTCTTATATATAATATTATTTTATTTGCTTTTTAAAAATAGTCTTCCATCTTCTACAAGGATGGGTTGCGATGGTGGATGCACCGACATAGACGATATATCTGTTGGTGATGCTTAAATCAACGGTGAATCATATATTATGTTGGTTTCATTTAAATTACCTTGCCAATTTTTTATTTTATTCAGGATTCCCAAGTGGGTTATTAGGGGATTTTTTTTCAGTCAACACCACCAAGACTTTTCAATAAACATATTAAGTAGTTAAGTAAAGAATTAATTAGGAACAAGGATGAGGAGACTATCATTTTCTCTGCTGATTGATTGATAGGAATTCTCAGTTCATCACTGGTGACAGGGACTTTGAAGGGCGCGGTAAAAAAGTTGAAGTCTGATAAGTAGGAGTGGCAACGTTGCAGCGCACTGTTCGTCTCCACGTGTGTTTTGTATGGTCAGTCGCATTCATCCGAGAAAGTTCACTTTTCAAATTTGTACACAAACATTGCGGACTGGAACCAAAAGATACGTGAGACTGCGATGTCTACGTCTTGCGTTTATTTCTAATCATGTAGTGGGTCGACTTGTGGACCGGATTCTTGTTATTCACACAAGCTCCTGAAAAATTGTATTGTATTTGAAATTCTCTGAAAATGGATGACGACTATTCAGACGATGAACTGCTCGATACGCAACATTCAACTTTACTGCAAAACACATCCGTCACGTATGGGAAAAAGTTTCAAAGGTAATATCTTGTTTTACAAATGAATCATATTAGTTCAGCAACACTGGTGTCTCTGGCTTCAAGTTATTTGGTCTTATGTTCTCATTTTGTCGTTGTTGTCAATGCTATGAGATTGATCATGGCGATTAACGACAATTATGGTTTTCGTTGTTATAATTGTGCAGTAACTATCACCTTCTTCGAGCGAAAGCGTAAATTAACCAGCTTATTTTTCTTCCCGAATCAATTTTGTGTAATCTACCTATCGGCAGTGTACTTGTGGATGACAGTCGTTGGTCGCGTTACATGTTTTGTGTGAGAGGTTAGGCTTTACAGTATTATTGAAGGCTGAAGATGTTTTATGAAATGGGAAGCACAGGCATTTAAATTAGGAGGAACAGATGAAGGCACAATGAGTTGATGCTTTCAATGAGAATATTTCTTTGTCGCAAAACACACCTGAGGATAATATCATTGAAGACTGAAAATGCGTTTCGCTTTAAATGGGAATTGATGTCGAGGCTCCTCGGTGAGCATTTTAAGAAAATTTGAACATGAAATGGATCATGGCGTAGCATTATTCTGATATTTGGTTCTAGATAAAAGTGGATGGGCTTAGGTTGCAGGGAGGCTGTAGTGTTTTGGGTTTGCTATAGGATAGGGAGAGTTAGAGATGAAGTTGTATGATAATGTGCTCCAAGGTAGGAGAAGAGATGAAATCGGCTGGAGGTCAATTCAGAAAAGACTTGAGTTTTTTTATGGAGGGTTATGGACGAGTGGGAGCTATTGAAGGTGGCATCAGTAGGGAGAATTTTGTAGAATGGGATGATCAAAATATACTTGGTTTGAATGGAAGTAAATAAGGTGAGGTTAATGGAGACTTGACAAGAGAGATAGCGAAAGGGCATAAGGCATATTGTCTGATTGGAGACATTTCTAATGGCTGGATGAGATGAAGGTGAGGATCTCAAGCTGGCCATTCCCGGGATTGTCCTATAAAATATGTGAGCGTGATGATCCAGGTGGCAGAGTGAGCTTACCTTCTCTCCTATGCAAGCAATGTTTAAACTTGGGTAATATCTATTGGCATTTGTTATAATATTTTGTAGGGAATAATTTAAACTCAAAATTACACATACTATTTGAGAAAAAGGCAAGGCATTGTCATATGAAATTTCCCCAAACATACATAAAATGGCTGGCTTGTCAAATTTGTCACTGCAGCTTCCTGTGTTAGGGATTTAATGAAAGATTAAAAAAGTAATTTCAATAATTTCCATGGCATTAAAAACATTCCAATCATATAATAGTTTCCTGAAATGCATCTAAACTCTCTCCTAGCATTTTAGAATATGTACCTAGGTATTTACTTTTATACTTTGTCACATCGTAGTCATGTGGGTAATTTGTGTGCACTTGGGTGTAATGCTTCCAATTGGCTCCTCTTTTTGTTAAGGATTTTGGATATTTTTTTATTGGAGGTTTTTCTGTGTGGCAAAAAAAGCCTACAATTTCAATATTTTCCCCTTAAGTCGATTTTTTGCTGAGATTACTATAGGTAAGAATTATTGGCTCACCATGATTTAAATTCATCTGTAGCACATACAATCACAGATGCTCCTCTGCCCACTTCAAGTTTTTCCTTTGGATTTCCTATTAGGGTTACCAAATCACCCGCTTTAGGTGGGTACCACCTGGTTAGTGTCCTTTTCCAGCCCCCGATTAAAAGTCCTGAAAACAGGGAAACCCCGGTTTTTATGATCGCTGCCCAGCCCCGGTAGTAGAACGGTAGAAGCTTTTCTTCCATTGTGTAATATTGAAAAAATGAGATGATGCCCCTTACCTTTGTACACGAAAATATAATAAAATAAATATTAATTGAGGTTTAACTGGGAATTTTGGGTTGTTTTATCTAACATATTTGTAAATTTTACCTTGAATTTAGTTAAAATTAAACCACCCCTCCTGCAATCATAAATATTACATCAATATTGATGCTGTTCGCCGAACTATCTCTCACGCCCTGAACGTATGCTTCATTCAATCACTTCCAAATTATATTTTTTAATACTCCGCTCCAAAAACAATGTTCAATAACTCGCTTCAAACATGTGGACTAGTTGTCAGGCGGCCTTTATTGTTTGGGATATACACCACGTGCTCCCACAAGAATGCAACTTAAAGTCGATATGCTAGCAATAAACACCAAAACACGTGTTCTATGCCAATTAAAGAAAATGGAATAAAACTTTTATTGATAATCCCCCGGGTTTTCATTGTAAAATATGGCAATCTCCCTGTTTTCTTCATTTTAAAATATGGCAACCCTATTTCCAATCAGAAGGTTGAAACAAGTTGTGCAACACAGCCTGGAAGAAAAGATTACATTATTCTTAATTTTGAATCATTTACCATTACAAGTCTCCTGTTTTCACTGCCTCTTCTGTGAACAACAGCATAGGCCGTATCTAGAGATGGGCCACTCTGAAAATTACCTCTGTAATTTTCGTAAATTACTGCAGTATTTTTTGTAATTTACCACGTCCCTTGAAAATTACCGTAATTTTCTAGATAATTCACCTATGTTTGAGTCAATTTTTCATACAGACAAATTTCCAACATGTTCTTTTAAGCCAAGTTTACAATTCCTACATGTTTAATAATACATTGAGGCACATACATCTCATTTTTGGAATATTTTACTTAAATTATAGCATTATAAGAGTAATGCATTAGAATATTCTTCTTGAAAATTTCTCATACTCAGACAAAAGAAAGCCAGATTGCGTGTTACTGCCATAGTTCTTTTACAATTTAAAAAATTTCTAAAAGATTAATGTTCCATTAGGTATGGTTTATACATCGTTATTCCCTTCCTTTTGCTATTGCCTTTCTTATTTAACCATACATTTGCTGTTAAATGCTTAAAACATACTGGAAAATTACGATAATTTTCAAATACTACCTGTAATTTACCAAGGTAATTTACCTCAGATGAAAATTATGGTAATTTTCCCATCTCTAGCCGTATCTATTTAGGCATTTCATGAGGTCCAGGGGCTTGAATCCAGGTGAAGGTTCTACAGACTCAAGGTCGTAACCAGGGAAAGCTCTTGGGGGAGGGGAAGGGGGGGTGATTAATATTTGTGCCCTTCCCCTCGGCAACTCTTACCAGTGATCACCACAGTTGTTCCTTGGAAAATGTACTTTTTATAAGGAATTTACCTCCAACACGTCAAAACTGATTATGCGCACTTGATTTGCATTTATCAAAATTTGAACGTAGGATATTAAAATTGAACTTTTTCTCCATCGTTGGGGGGTGGGGGGGGGGGTGACTTTAATTTTTAGTCAGCTAATGCTAAGTGGGATTTCTCTCTTCCCTTTCTTGATTCCTCAAATAATCCTTCCCTTGCCAACCTACCCACCTTTCCTAAATGGCATAAATGACCTCACCTGTTAGCCACCTCCCACAAATTCCTGGTACTACCTACTATTAATGTCAATTGGTAGGTCTTCTTAATTCCAGTACCTGATCCATCCCCATTTACCATATAGATGTATCCATGCTCTTATACTCATTGTTCAAATTATTTCATATTGCTGGCTTGTGAGTTTTTGTTCATATGGAGTCATTGGTGTGTATTTTTTAAGTTTCCCAATTCTTGGTTGATGTACTGGGCCTGAGTAGTGATGAAGCTTGTGCCAGTTAACTTAGGGTAATTGGTTAGAATCCTGACAGTTGGATTTTCACTGCTCAGAGCATGTTAGTGTGTTTGTTGTATTACATATATTAAATAGGACAGAAGTAGAATAAGCTGTGGTTAGAAGATATTGAAAAGGATATGTCTAGTGGGTTAAAAAAATATAAATCAACCCTGAATGAAGTGGTACCAGGTAAGTAATTATGTGCTGTTAAAGTGTTAGTACTTCAATATAGTTATATAAAAATACAATGATTGCTGGAGATTTATTTTCAGTAGGCCTTCGTATCTAATGGTTGATATGATTCTCCTAACATTATGGACAAAGACTTCAAGCGTAATTCTGAGTCTTACGATGTAAACTCTGAGAAGGCAGACTACTTGATTCATTCAAGTATTCTACCAGCTGATTGGTAGGTTCTTGGACAGTCCCCATTTTGTATCCCAAACTAATAGAAATTGTCTCGCTTTCCCTCCTAAGGATGGCCCGTTATTAGATCCCTCTTCAATTCTTCATATCTTCTACCTCCTCTCATTTCGTCCAGAATTCCTATCCTCTTCCTTCCTCTCCCACGTTTCCCCAGTGTTCTCCCCTCTATCACTCTCTTCAACATGCCCTCTCCTCTCAAAACCTCCTCCATCCATCTCTTCTGCCTTCTCCAAACCTCTGCCACAAGCTTCCTCTCCTCTCCGACCATATCCAATACCTCCTCGTTCGTTTTTCTCGCCATCCAGCTAACCTTCTCCATCCTTCTCCAAACCCACATCTCAAACGCCTCTAGTCTACGCACATCCTCCCTTCGCAAAGACCAAGTTTCCGACCCATATAGCGCCACGCTCCATATTAAAGTTTTCACCAGCCTCTTCTTTACGTCTCTTCTCAGACCCCCCCTCATCAATTCCCTTCTCTTCGAAAATGCTTCTTTAGCTAGCGCAATTCTGCATCTGATGTCCTTACCACTAAACCCATTCGCCTCCAAAATACTACCCAGATACGTAAACTGCTCGACCTGCTCTATCTTCTGCCCTCCCACCCTTATATTCAGCCCCGCCTTCTTACTTCTAGAAAATCTCATTACTTTCGTTTTCATGTGATTGATCTTCATCCCATACTTTTCGCACTGCCCCTCTAATGCATTCACCATTGACTGTAGCCCCTTGGCCGAATGACTAACCAATGCTTGATCATCTGCAAATCTCACTGATTTTATCAGCTCCCCTCCTACCTTTATTCCTACCGCCTCCTCCCCCCATGCCTCTCTTACCATTTCTTCTGAATACACGTTAAAAAGCAACGGCGATAGTGGGCACCCTTGCCGCACTCCCCGTCCTATCGTGGCCCATCCTGATTCTCCATTGGCTACCCTAACCTGCGCAGTCTGATTCATATACAAATTTCGAATCAGACGCCTGTCCCTCCAATCGACCCCTAATTTCTTCAACACTCCCATTAATTTCGTCCATTCCACCCGATCAAACGCCTTCTCGAAATCTACGAAGCATGCAAAAACATCCTGCCTATACTCTAGGTTTCTTTCTACTAGCGTCCTCATCACCGCTATAGCGTCTAGCGTTCCCGTCCCTCTCCTAAACCCGAACTGGTCGTCACCCAGGTATTCATTTGCCTTCTTCTCTAGCCTTCTGTTTAGAGTCCTCAGAACTACTTTGGCCGCGTGGGATATTAAGCTTATTGTCCTATAGTCTTCGCAAGTTTTTGCCTTACTCTTCTTCGGTATAGGAATTAGTACAGTCTTCGCGAAGTCTTCCGGCCACACTCCATCCTCATAAATCCTATGAATAAGCGCAAAAAGTTTTGCCCTTCTGATCTTCCCCATGCTCTTTAATAACTCTGCAGGTATGTCATCTATTCCCACCGCCTTATTCCTTTTCATGTCTCGTAGAGCTCTTTCGATTTCGCTATCTAGGATACTTGGCCCGATGCCATCTCTGTCGATATCGTCTTCCCTTTCTATATCTAACCTATTGGGCCTTATTTCTTTACCATACAGCTCTTCCACATACTCCTTCCACCTCTCCTGGATCTCTCTCGGTTCTACGATCACCTTTCCCGTCTTGTCTGTTATCGTTGTAATTCCCCTTCCCTTATTACCACCCGTCAGTTCGTTTACTCTCCGATATAATGCATCTGCTCTTCCCTCTTTTTGGTATTTCTCTAACGCATCGATCTGTTCTCTCCACCACGCCTCTCTTGCTTTCTTTGTTTCTCTTCTAAGCCTGTTATTAAATTCTCGGTATTTTCTCTTACCTAGCTCTGAGTTTACGCTCTTCCATTTCCTTCTCTCCTCCATCTCCCTGATCATCTCCTTCGTGATCCACGGTTTTCTAATTTTAGTTGCGCTCACTACGCCTACCGTTGCTTTCGCAGCTTCTACAATTCCATTTTTCAAACTTCCCCATTCATTTTCCACTGATCTAACTCCATGATCCTCACCCATTATCTCATCCACCTTCTCTCGATACTTCTTCTTCATTGCCCCAGTTAATGCCTCCGTATTCCACTTTCGTACCCTCCTTCCCATCCTTATCTTTTTCAGTTTTACCCGACATTTCATGACTAATAAGTTGTGGTCTGTGTCTGCATCAGCTCCTGGATAAGTATGCGAGTTTTTAACACTATTCCTGTATCTGTGACGTACCATTATGTAATCTATCTGGAACCTATCTGTGTCTCCCGGCTTCTTCCAAGTGTACCTACGTCGAGGATGATGTCTGAACCATGTATTCGTAATTACTAGGTTATTTCTGCGGCAAAACTCCACAGCTTTCTCGCCCCGGTCGTTTCTCCTTCCTAGCCCGTAATCGCCCACCTCTCTCCCATCTCTTCCTTCACCCACCACCGCGTTCCAATCCCCCATTACTACCAGGTGCTTACTTCCTGGTATTCTACCAATTATTTCCTCTAGCTGATCGTACACCCCATCTACCTCCTCCTCTTTATGATTAGAGGTAGGCATATAAACCTGGATTATAACTAAATTCGTTGGTTCTGCTTTTAGCTCCACGACTATTATCCTATCACTCACCTGTTCTGCATACACTACTTTTCTACCTAGTTTCCTATTCATTACGAATGCAACCCCGCGCTGACTTTCATTCCCTCCACTATAGATTACTCTATAGTCGCCGCTCCAGTAATCTCCGTCATCCTTCCATCTTACTTCACCCAGACCCATGATGTCTACACCCACCCTCTCCATTTCTTGCTTTATATTCTCTAGCTTCCCCGCCCTCAGCATAGTCCTAACATTCCACGTGCCTATTCTGATAGTTTCGTTCCTCTTTATCTTCTTTTCCTCTGCTGCTGCTATGTCTGAGCAAGGATTTCATGTGATGACGACCGCAGGGGCCTTGCTCCCACCGCTGCCGGGCACGACACCCGACCCTCTTGGCCGAGTCCCGTAGTTGCCAGGATTCATTATCAATTGAGAACTGTCCATAATTTCAAGGCTTTTGTTTTAATTGAGATAGTATTCCGTGGCCTTACTCAATAGTGTTTTTTACGTGACACCATCACTTCAGAGGCCGCCCCACTGGGGTCAGACGCCTTTTGCAGCCGCCTCACTGAGGTACAGACGCTGCGCGGACTACCATTCGTCTGTCTCCTAACCTTTGACCAATCTGGCATGGGTGACCCTTCCAGGAGCAATGCTCCCGCCAGTGCAGCTCTAGGGGTCATCGGAGCACGCAAGCCCTTCAACCACGACAAGGTTGTAGTCCAATACAGCTTAAAATTCCTCTTGATGATTTTCATGAGGTGTTCTGTCTGCGTCCTCCCTAATATATGATCATGGCATCAATATTCCTACCATCTGTATTTTTCGTTTGTATCTAAACTTATGCTGTAATGATTTCTGTGACTCAATTTGACAACTTGTTGACTTACAGAATTAAGCCCCCCAGCAGAAATGAACCATCTCTTGAGATTTCTGAATTTCATCTTTTAAATAAGAGAAAAAAAGAGGAAGGGCTTGTAAAAAACTTGGCCTCATCATTGGATAAAACTGGGAAACATGCCCAAGTGAGCCAGAAAGTGAAGAAGGTCCAGAAGCTAATCAAGCCCCTGCCAGCACCATTGGAGAAGCCCGAGGCTGAGAAGGTTAATTGATGCATTACTGGCTCTTATTGTTGGTTCTCCCTTTAAAGTTTACTCTCTTACTGAATTATTATTGTAGCAAATATTCCACCATCTTAATATTTTTCCTGTGAAAATTAGTATGTATTGTCAAAAATCATTGTTTTGTTAAGCTTAAATTTTCTTGGACTGTGACATTTTTACTATTAAGAAAGTATTGTCCTCCTAAAGTCAGGGTGTCCGGCAACCTGGAAAACTCAGGGAAATATTTTGTCCTGGAAAACTCAGGGAATTTTTGTAATTTTACAAAAAACCCTGGAAAACACACAGCAACCGATTTGCATTAAGGCACAGAGAGAGAGGTTTAACCTGTGCCTTTGCTTGCATTATGCTCTCGGCTCAGTGTAGCCTTGCACTCCCTGTTCATTTCGTACTCTTTTCATAGCTGTGTGCCCGCTAGCAGCTTCTGCTCCATCACCCCACCACTTCCACTCAGAATAATTCCCATGTAAAATGGCTGCTATGAATGGAATTGGAATTGATTCCGAAATGCGATTGTATATCTCTGTCAGCGGAAACAGAATTCCACACGGAAATCTTGATTCCGTTCGAAGAGCCGTACAAATGGAATTCTTAGTTTTGCCAAATTTACGAGAAATCTAAATGCCTGAGCATGTGCAGTAACCTACCCCGCAATTATACGAAAACCATTCTGCCGACAACCTAAATGGATAATTGGTGCATTGTTATATAATTGATAATCCTCTCCCAATAATCTCCACCCTCCTCGTTTTAATGTTTGCAGAAATGTTTTCGAAGGAGCCAAAATACATTTTAACGGTCGCTGCGTATGGAAATCACGGTCCTCAGGTTCGCAGTCGACAGGGCCACGGTACAGGGGCAATCCAAACTAATTAAAATTTCCAACAAATACAATTTTGTTCTACATAATTGAATGTTTTCGGGTGTCAGATCCGTACCTATCACAAAGCAATTAATTCACAGTTTCCGAAATGCTCATGTAAAGTGCAGTGAAGCCTTTGGGGAGAAGAGGAAAGGTAGCAAGGCTTCAAAAGAAAAATAATAAGAAAGAGGTACTTATTCCAAAAGGTTCAAGAGCTGTAAACCAAAATAAAGCAATTTCTTGAAAAGCCGAGAAATTTGTTGCTGAAGTTGAATCGGAAATGCACTCCTTGAAAAATGTCACACCAGTTTATTTTATTTGCATGTTCTTTATCAAACTAGTCTGAATCTAGTTTATTGTGTTCAAATTGCACCTGACTCAAACTTTTGTTGTAAGCTAACCGTTTTTGTTTATTTGTGGGTTGGAATAAAACCTGAAATACTCCACATTTCTTGTATACTCGTACATATTTAACTGAAAGTAGGGACTGAAATTTCTCGTATTTTTCATGTTGGCAAAATTATGCCGATTTTATTAGAAATTCATTAAAATTATGTTGGAAACAAAGTGCAGCAAGACCCTGGAAAATGCAAAATTTGCCTGGAAAACCTGGAAAAATCAGGGAAAAAAGAAATTGAGATTCATCGGACACCCTGAAAGTTAAAAAAACAGTGGTTGCAGAAACAATATTAGAGACTCCATTTTAAAACTATTGTTTATAATTTGTGTGTATGTATATGGTACATTGGGCATTGGTAAATGAGTATCTTTGAAGATGTGTTTATGATATGTTGTTAATACCTATTTTGATGGGCTCGTGAAAATGCAGGTGTTTACTTGCTCTCCTCTCAATTTTGTGAGTTGGAAGTATTACTTGTAGTATGTTAAGTGTTTTTTTATTTTAATTTTTTAAGTGTTTTTTAAGTTTCATAAACAGATGTTTTCATTGAGTTTGCTTCTTTACCTAAGATCAGCAGTAGCCTTTCTTTTAAGTAGTGTTGATGTGATTTAAATACAATTTTGATTATTTCAGATCAAGAGGACTGTTGCATTCAATGCTACCAAGAATTTGTTGAACCGTTGGGAGCCAATAGTGTCTGCCAATCGCGTTGCTGACCAACTAAGTTTCCCCTTGAATACCCCATTCTTTAATTTGACCTCAACTAAAAGTTTCCTCAGCAACCCCCAAGTAAGTGGATGTTGTGATTCATTTTCACTTTTTATGGCATGCATTTGATTTTATTTTTAATATCACATTTCAATGTTCACATCAAGTACCCATGCTATACTTGTTGGTTACTGCCCCATTAACTGCTGCCATAATTTTTAAACATTTTAACAAATTCAGAAGTTACTGGTGATATGGCTTGGAATTCAAACTTCTGAGCAAACTTGTCAAGGTTGCTAACAAGTTTTTCCAGAAGTGCCATCGTCACTTCTAGTGACTTTTTTCCGGTGGCTATAATTGTAAATAACAACGGAATAATTCATATTTTCTGTTATATTCCTTTTTCATACATCAATTTATATTTTAATGTAACTTTTTCTCATATTTATCCAATTTTCAAAAATTTTACACATTCATATACTGCCATATTAATTCAAATACCCTGGGAATTTTGCAAAAATTTTAGCAATTACGTGTGGCACTCAAAGGGTTAGCATGATGATGGGATAAACTGAGTGCAATTTTCTGGTCTTGATATAAATTCCCATCGACATTATGCTGTGATTTTAGTTTTAGTCAAGATAGAAAGTAACTTTCCTTGAGAAACTGTAGTTGATGTAAGTATTTTCTTGTAGAACTTTGGTGAAATCTTTCACCTTGCTAAATGATGAGATCTGTTCTGCATCTGCTTTAATGACTAATCTGATAATTGGATACTAATTGAATTGATAGCATTTCCCTGAAAAAAACCTAGGTATAGGATGTGATGCTGGACTGTACTATCCTTGAAATTGCTAAATACACACATATCGAAAGAAATTGCTTTAAGAAAATCGTGATGGCATTAAGCCATTTACCATGAGATGATGTAAGTATTTAGTCAGGGAGTGTTTTGTGTTTTATTAACACATTGGCTTTATTCTAGGGTAAAACTCCTTTAGAGAAGGAAGTAGAAAGCATATTGTCAAATCTTACCGGAGAGAAAAAGGAAGAGGACAAAGATAATGCTTCTGTAAGTACTTCACTAAATATTTAATGAATTACATCTCTCTGACACCTTCAGGTATCCTATAATTTTTAAATATGCATTTTTATTTTGCAGAAGAAAACATTCTTCTTAAACCGTAAGGAGATAATGCAGCAGAGGCGGGAGTTAGCTCGACTGAGAGCTCAGCAATCATATCGAGAGTCCAAAGCTAGGCAGCAGAATAAAATTAAGAGTAAACGGTAAGTTAATATATATGTGGCACACGTTTATTTTCTCGGTAAATGGAAAAATATTTGGTATCATTTAATTTAGCTAATTCTTGTGCCGCTAGTTGAAACCTCAGAAAATATCACCTTTCTCCTCATCATCATAGTTGAATTGACCTCTTTGAAATTCATATCCCTATTGTAGTTCTTTTCTCTAATAAACGTCTGCTGGGACAGTTGTCATCCTAACTGGCCCATCTGTTGAAGATGAATGTTTACTAAAAGCTTGTTGACTAATGAAGCAAGTTTTTTGAACAGAAAAATTATTATAAACATCTTGTCTGGGTGTGAAAAGTACCCTCCATAGCATTTGCCATAATTTGGCATTTAATCAAAGATTATCTGGTGACAAGATTAAACCACCTCGTGGAATATGAGACATTACTGTCATAATTTATGCTCGTAATTAACTTAAGGAGCAAAATGTAAAAAAAGGTAGTGTGAAGGTTGACCTCTAGTTGTTTTGCTTTAAACTTTTGCTACCATGTGCGAAGACCTAATAAAACCAGAAGGATGCCTAGAAATCTAAATGATGTAAGTATGAAGAAAATTGATGCTCTGATGGAAGTCTTCCTAGGGCCTCCTCCAGGTCGGTACCACTTGTTTGCGAAAATTCTAGTGATGTTGAGTCACTCATCTGAACTTGGGTTGGCATTTGAACTCTACTAGGTAAAAAGCCTTGTAGAAGTTCACCACAATAGTATTCCATTTAATAGAGAGATTAATTTTCATTGTATGGTTCATTTATTTCATCATTTAATTCCTGTGGTCTTTACAGATGTAGGATGGCATCATGTTATGTTTATGTATGAGAAATTAATGTCACATTTCACTTAACAGACAATTTTGTTTATTAATTGAAAGACATGGAACTTGTCATGGGTTAAGAAATGTTACAGTAAAAAAAGAAAGTAAAAAATGGTGTTGATTCTTAGGTTTCCGCATTGTTGATCGGATGATCTCTCCATTTTTTCTGGGTTGTCACAGCATTGGAACTTTGTTGATGACAACAATTGTGCTGGTCGGAATGCCAGTGAAACTGTCCTTGTCAACAAAGTTCCAACGTGGTGACAACCCAGAAACAATGGAGAGATCAGTCAAAAATGGTGGTTGAGCAAATGACCCACAGGTTAAAATTGTTAAATTCATTTAATTCTAATATAATTACTAATGCCGGAAGGAAAGTTGCTGGTAGGATGTGGAGCATTTCTAGGAATCAATGTTTGATTAGGGAAGGAAAAATTGCAGTATACTGGTGTTGTCCCCCTGACGGTATTTTATGGCAGTGAATTGTGGATAATAAGAATAGGATAATTGCAGTGGGAATGGGGAACCTGAGAAGTGCTGGCGGGAGAAGTAGGGTGGATAGGGTTAGGAATGATTGGGTGATGAAAGAGTGTGGGTTGGATGCTCCAGTAATGGGCATATATGAAAGGTGTGTGCTTCATTGGTTTGGCTTTGTGGAGAGAATTAATGAGAATCTAATACATAATGAAACAAATACAGTAGAACCTCACTTCTGAAATTTTCTGCGGACAACCAAAAAAAGTTTCATAAGTGAGGAAGTTTTTACAACAGAGGTTTCATAGTAAGGGAACATGAAACCCTTCTCAACTGTCCAATTTGGTCAGCTTTGTTTCATGGTTGTAATTACATGTTTGGATGCAGGCAAATGAAGCCTAATAATTTATTGTACTTCTTAACAACTCTACTAATAAATGCATGTTCATGTTACCAAGAAAGAAACAACGTGCATTTGCATTCCTAAAATTTTGTAAGATCTATTCCCACAGTGGAATTTCTTGGTTGAATAGTTAGCACTCTTGGCACTTGACCAGCAGGGAATATTTTCAATTAATGCTTGGCACAATTTCTAATGATTGTTCTAATTTATTGTCTGTTCATCTTCTACAAACAAGCACCAGCTTATGCTGGAATATTGCTTACTAAAACGTCTGCTGTGATTAATAGGTAATTTTTTCCCTTACAAACTAGTTTTCTTCTAAAATTGAATAGAACTTCTAATACTAGATATGAACAGATATCTTAACTGAAAACAGTTTTGAGTTTCTATTAAATATCAGAAAGCAATTAGTATTAGAAGTTGCATAATATATTCATTCAGCCATTTTTAAATTATAAATCTTAAATTTACCCTGATTTTTCATCATCTAAAGAGTATTGATGTTTACATATTTACCAAATTTCAGCAAGACATACCTTTCTATCCATTCTTGAGATGAAAATTTTTACTTTAAACATCCTAAATGGAGGCTGGAAAGGAAACAAAGCGATTCCTGACAAATGCTTTTTTTTTCTTTGTATATGATAGTAGAGTGAATGGTGTGTGAGGAAGGGGTAGACTGCGAAAGTCATGGGTGAATGTGGTGGAAGAGACTCTAAAGAGGAGGGATATTAGGAGTACTGAGAATAGGAGAGTGTGTATGAAGCAGTGAATGAGTGTAAGAGAAGCTAAAGAGGTATGCAAGGATAGGGCATTATGGAGGAAATTATTAAATGAGATCCAGTTTTCTGGGTTTAACTGCAAAAACGTTCTTTGATGTTATAGCTTGAATTAAGTGTTAACTCCCTAATTAATATAATATGGATTATGAAGAGATCAGTAAAAGGAAGTAGTCACTCCATTATGGTGGCACAAAAAAGACATTTATTTACTCACACAGCGCACCATGGCAGAACAGTTGCCACATAGTTACCAACATAAACGAAGCTTAATCAAAAGGAAAAACAGAGTTACAAAAACCAGCTAATTGATTTTTGCATCTGAACATAAATCTAACATTCAACCACTCCAAAGGGGAATGGCATGTTAGGTATGTATGTATGATATTAAAATATTTGTTTACACAGAAAAATTTCTGGTCAAGAACATTAAAAAAAAACTGAAATTTGCCATGACAAAGTCATTTGACTTGACCAGGATTCGAAACAGTGCGAATTTCACCATCTTTGGTGTATATCTTCGCACCTGTGCACGTGACTGCATACCACATCATTAGTGCAATCGTAATGGTTGGAAAAAAACATTTTATTTAGTTATGATTTATACTCAGTAATTCCTATCATTTGATATTTAATGGAAGTTTGGGGGATTTAAGGATGCATTAATACAACCTGCACACTGATATGTTTTTTTTTTCTTTGTTAAGGTACCATCGCATTCTCCGACGTGAGCGGACGAAGAAACAGATAAAAGAATTTGAAGAGCTAATGAAGGTTGACCCTGAGGCAGCTTTAAAGAAACTGGAGGAGTTAGAAAATACAAGAGCTGAGGAGAGGCTTACTCTACGCCATCGTAGTACTGGGCAGTGGGCTCGTAACAGGGCTGTCCATGCAAAATATGATAAACAGGTGCTGCTTAACCACATATCTCATGATAAGGTTTTAATCAGAAAATTATTTTTAGTGACATTTCATCCTCGTAGCTCTTAGAAGTAGGCTGTGAATTGTGATATGAATTATAAGTGTATTGAATGTTTTGAATGAACAGCTGTTGTGAACGAGGGATATTTAGGCGACTGAAATTTGCAGATATTTCCCTCTTTCTTCTTCACTCACAAGCAAATGGAACCCCAAAACAATCAGATTGAATGGAAGGGGCAATCAGCAACAACACCACTTCTTCATGCCCGCTTCCAGCCGAAAAAGAAACCGCAGTCCCTTTCAGGTCACTTTTTAGATGGGTACAGCCTTTCCTCAAGCCAAGATGGAGGGGAGGGTTGCTTCGTTTGGAATGTTTATTGCCCGTCCAGAAAAGAATGGACCGGGTCGTCAGGGTGTTGCCTCTTTGCAAAGATCCTGGATAATTTAGTGAAGGCTGAACTCATAATTGAGAGGATTGAAGAAGCATTAGACACTTAAAGGTGAATTCATAAGAGTCACTTGTAGATTCTCGTTAAAAAACAATAACAACAGAAAACATTCAATGCAAACTCCAGTAGCTAATGCTATGTATTATAAATGTGATGCAAACAAAACTAAGTCCTACTGTGTAAAGTGTAAGCGTAAAATTCCACATGCCATTTTACCATCACTAAGTATTGACATAATCGAGAAACAGGTGGCGTAATTAACTTAAGTGAGGCTAGGTAGTAACATATATAGTGACAAATATGACTTCGTCTCATAGGCGTATAATACCTTACAACTGAATCCTAATGAATAAAACTGATTAATAAATAAAGGAATGTGAATTCATTAGTTTCTATTTTATGCTTTTTTTCCTTTCACTTTCAATTAATGTTCTCCTATGGGACAAATAAAGTTTTGTATGGTCAAAATGATTTCTTTGACCATTATTTGATAGACTGAGACCGAGACAGAATTTAAAAATCCAAACCGCATTACGCTGTTTGGATTTTTAAATTCTGTCTCGGACGTCAAGTAAACGTCGCATTAAATATACAAGCATTCAAAACAAACATAATTCAGTAGTAATTGTTGGACTCTTTTATGTTTTCAAATTAATATAATCATTAGATAAGGACATGTTGCTATCAAAACTCGAAGTATAACAGAATAATTTATATATTCAATTTGACACGTTTCAACCTCTCTGAGTAACGCTAATTCACGTTAATTGCCTTGGTTATAGAATCAGTATTGTTTATCAGACAGGGAGATGTTATAAAAACTTTAATAATATAAATTATGTAATCAATTGGCACGATTCAACCTCTTCGAGTGATGATAATTCGTGATAATTACCTTTCTGCTTTATAAAAAAGTGGAAGATACATATCACTTCCAGTGGAGTTGTTTCCCGTGCTGTGATGGAGACTTTAAATGGATACTTGTGTTCTTTCATTCTCGCCCATACAAAGCAAACGGAGGCTCGGACCCTACCCCTCCCCTCAGAAATAATCTTTTCGCAGGTCAAACCTTCCTTCCGTGCCTCTCCCCCTCGCCAGCTGCCGGGAGGAAGGCCCTTGTTTTGTTCCATATGTTTATTGCTTTCCCGCACAAGGGGGTGTGGTTTAGCTGCGTTCTCACATTGGCGTCAAGTCGGGACTTAGAAATTTTTCGGCTCTGAGGTGGTAAGTTTTTAATGAACAGGATTGCACCTTCACCTCATAATGCTGTCGTTATAAGAAGCTTCCTATTTTCAAGCTGTAATTCTCCAATGGGCTTTGTCTGAGAAAAACTATAAATCGAGCATCACTTGTTCTGTGCAGATACAATGGAGCATGAGGTGAGCACTGTTTGTAAACAGTTTGCCCGTTAGCATGCTCTATGTAAGTACGGATGTATGTAAGTCAAACTTAAGCAAGTCTGGAACTGTCTGTATATTGATTCTAATATTTGGGAGTCAAAATTGTGGGAATAGATTTAGAAAAAGTAAAGCAAAGATGTAAAGTGGAAATTCAGCTGTGGACATGCTGAATTTTCACTAAGTCACAATTGGTTTATAGCTCATTGGTCGCAAAGGTGGGGTAAAATAGTAAATGCAGTATAGAAGCAGTTTCCATCAAATAATTTTTTGACTTCTCCTTTTTTTCAGTCTCGTGAAATGTTAGCCCAACAACTTCGCGTAGGTAGAGAACTGACTCAAAAAATTCGTGCTTCAGACAGCAGTGATGAAGAAGATGTGGAGGAGAACATTGTACTGAACAATGATGAAAACAATCCTTGGATGCAAAATAAAGGAGAGTACCAGAACTTTGTCTCTGGCTATAGGAAATTTTGGGATGAGCATTCCAAAAAGAAAACTGAGAATGGAACTGATGCGAGTCGTGTGCCTCCAGTGATCAGTGATAATTCAGAATGCCACGTAGAGAGGGTGAGTGATGGTGGGAATGTTGGCGATGAGGAAGGTGTGAAAAGTAATTCTGTTGGTGGATCCTGTACTAAATTTGGGTTCATTGTTAGTGATGTGAACAAAACGAATGTTGAACCAAAAAGAAATTCACCAATGAAGAGACTTAGTGGTGATTGGAAATGTTCGGTACTCCTAGACTCCATGAGGGATGGCGAGAAGCAAGTGACTAAACGAGGAAACAAGAAGACCAAGAAGGACATTGGTGCCAAAGAGGTAACAGAAAAGCCTCATGGCAAGGATTTGGATGATATATTTGAGGAAATGGAAGTGGCTTTAAAAAATAAGGCTGAGAAAAAGATAATGACTCTAAAATCAGAAGTTAGCATAGAGCCAATATTGGAAAAGGGAGAGAAGACTTTTCGCCCAAGGAAGGGAAAAAAGAGTGATACAAGTAGTTCACAGGAAATTAAAAAGACTTCAACTATCATCGATGAAACAACAAGAGGTCTGGTATCAAATGCTGAGGACAAGCAAAGCGACTCAACAAGGTTTGTGATTTAACTTCTACCAACATACATACAATGATATTTGTAATTTTAATTTTTTTGTGAGCAATCTTTGTCACTAGTGTTTTTTAATGCCTAGCATGTGCACAAGATGCATATAATTACATAATTAAAGGGTGGGTTTGGGAAGATTAATGTGTGAGCTAATTCAACTGGCACCATTAGGTTGTGAAGATCATGCTTTTATATTAGCAATATCATTTTATCCTTTCAGGACTGTCTTGGTTATTTGGTCTCACTCAATATGATTAACTATCCATGGATTACATGTGTCTTTCTTTCCTTTAATTTTGTTAAGAATCTGTCCATATTTGATTGCATGTATTTTAATTAAGAAATATGCATGTTTGTGTTTTAAGTGATTATATATGATTGATAAATTAAGCTTTTTTCAATTCATATGTAATAATAGATGAAGGGTATAAATGCTCCTTAGTTTTTGATGGATTGGAAAAACAATACATGTATGACATATTCTATTTAAACTTATCAATCTTTTACTGTGCCATTTTAATTTGGTGGTTACTATACACTAGCACTAACTTGAAGATGCCTTGTTAATGGGATTACATTGCTGTCTAGCTGCTACAAAATATCATAACTGATCAGGTTTAGTATTTTCTTTACCACTGCATGCTGTAACTTTTTCCTCGTTTCTACATTTCCTTGGATTTCAGTGCCTTGAGATATGAATTCTGATGTCCTAAGTTCCCAGTGGTCGTAGAAAATGAAGCTCTGGATTTTTTCCCCACACAATTACACAAATGACTCATAGGAACGGTCTAATTGAATTTTACTGGGAATGATTCAGTCATCCCCCCTGCAGTTTAAACATTATATGTACTTTATAAACATTATTTAACCCAAAGATATTATGTGGTGGGTATTATGGAGTGATGAGATGAAGGCAAGCACCCAGAAATGCATAGTTCAACTCACAAGCTGTAGACTCGTTTTCAGAGGGTATCATCAGATTAGAGGAGAGGTATTGCCACTCTTTGGGTAGTAAAATGTGGAAAAGCAGATATGTATAAGAAAGGAGCATTTTATGGTAATGAAGTAATTGTTTTTCCAATTGCGTACATTTTTTATTTGCATAAAAGTATTGATTTTCTTTTGTGCCATTTGATGTTTAAAGTAGAGGTCACAAACTTCAGATGTTTCAACACAAACTTTCCTCAAGGTTTCTCTTTTTTTTATAAATACCAAAAATTAAGTCTGGAGATTCAGTTTTCAATTTTCTTGGTAATTACAGTTAACCAAGTTCCTTTTTTCCAGGAAAGCCATGGACCTCTTTTCAAAGACAACTTCAGCATCAAGAAGCAAAGCCAATGTTGAAATTGATCCAAAGAAATTCATTTCAATTGATGTCAATAAACCACTTAATAGTGGGATTCCAAGCATTGCAGGTAAAATAAGCTGCCCTCCATGTCAAAATTATGCAGGTTTTTATTTAGGGATTAATATCTTGGAAATGAGTCTCTAGAAATTAAAAAAGCTAATTGTGTAATGGGCTACTTACTCTGTATTTGATAACAATAAGACTGAATTCAAATAGATGAGTACTGTAGGGTTGTTCAAAAGAATCACAAGTCTGCAAATGTTTCACGCTGTCCATTTCAGTGCTACATGACTAGAAAATTATTTGTGCAAAATATTAACTCAATACATCATTCAGGGGCAATGCAGAATTTATTTATTTTTAAGCCTTTATATGTATCTAGTAGGCAACACAAATGAGGCCATCTGATATTTTTTAATATCGAAGGCTCCTGGTGTGGGCTGTAATTCAATGGTGTAATGGCAAAGGCACTTTGTATTTTTTACTTGCCTGAGCAATGAACACATTGTCAATAATGGATTACTTACGTAGTATGTATGTAATACTTATGTAGTCATTGTCATGCTGAGTGACTAATGGGTAAGGAACAATATGGTTATTTAATAATCATGTATACTAATATAATATTAATATTTATTTTTTATAGAATTCTATTAATCATGCTTCACACATTACTATTCAAAGTGGATATTAACCTGAGGTCAATAAATATTATATATGAATATGTATTGTGCTGGAAATAGCAAAGCTGGAGTAAATGTATTCTGGTTATACATATCTATTGCTTTTAGATCAGGACTATATTGTATTCTGTATTAAGTTTGTCTTAATAATGTGAGTTTGTCTTAATAATATAAGTTACAACTCTGATTAGACGTGAATCAGTTAAATTTCTGCATCGAGGCTCTTCACCCTATTTCTTATATTGCTTGTTGTGTCATAATTGTAGGTGCTTAAAACATTGATAATTTAGCATAATTTACAATATTAAGTACATTAATAATATGTATACAATTATTGAAATGTTAATTGTTTTCTCATTTATGTTCTACAGAGGCTGGTGATGATGATGATAATTCAGCTTTAGTGGACAACCGCATCACCATTGCAGCAGCTTTCACAGAAGATGATGTTGTCACAGAATTCCGGTCAGTAATATGGTAAAAATGTAGTTGTTGTCTATTAAACTTAACACTTGGTTTTGTTAAGTTGCCATGGATTATGCTATTGTGAATAAGCCTTAATGATTTCTGGATAAAACATGGAAGTTAAAATCGATTTTGTATTAGATCTTAGGTTATCTTGGTTTATTTTTGCTTATATCTTAATATTTCTAATAATAAATTAACCTGATTGTTAGGGGCCTAATCATATTTTACCTGAGACCTTACATCTCATACCTGGAGTGTGTAAAATTAACTCATTTTTAATGGATAGGCAAGTTACTTCCCATATTTTTTTCCTTTTCTGCATTTTATGGCTTCAAAAAAAGTTTTGAGTCTGAAATCTTCTGAAAGTTCCCCACTATGCTGCCATCCTGCTATGGAGTTTTCATATATTGTATTTCTTGGAATAAAATCTCTTGTCTTTGCCCAAAATATTGATAGGAAAAGTAGTGAGAGGGACTACATTTGCAATCAGTTGCTAAGAATCCCAAACATCAGCTCCAGCCTATTGTACTGTTAATGGTTTTGAGAAAAGAGAAAATGAGCTTCTGCTCTTTTTTCTCTCTTACTGTTACAACATCCCTGACGAAAATGGCAATGTACAGGAAACGTACGCTTTTCGCACTGCTGCTGGTGTACAGGTAGCAGACACGAAGTGTACGGCGAGAGCTTAGCAGCTGTAAGCCAAGCGTAGATGAAGCGTACACCAAGGGTGCAGGAACTGTGCTTTCAGCATAGATTGGCCCATTTTAAGCGTACACGAATGACAACTCTAGAACAGTACACTAAACGTATTTGTGACGTGTAGATTGAAGAGTGAATGAGACGTACGTTGGCGTGTCGTCCCTGGCATAGTACGTACAGTGTATGTACGTACGTATGGTATGCATGAAACCGAAATGCGTACGGTCGGAATGGAGTAGGGCAGATAAAAAAACTCTTAATTAACCAAACCACACTTTATTTTAATCACATTCTACTAGAATCATCATCGCTTGTATCATGGTTCTCCTCATTGGCTGCATTGGTGCCTTCAATTTCACTGTCTCCCACATTGTCTCCTACATAGCTTTGGCCTTGGACTTGTTCCACCTACCATTTAGATCATTTGCCTTCTTAGAAAGAATGCCAAGAATTTTTTTTTAAACGCCCTTGGCATAAGGTGGCTTGCGGCCCTGTCTCTCAAGATACTTGGCATACAGAACTGGCGAGGCAAAACAAATGCACAATATTATTTTCTGGAATGTAAAAGACTGATATGGTTACGTTAAAGCACATCAAGAGAGTTGAGCAAAAGGGTGGATAACACGTCATAAAACCATCCCAACTAGTGAGTTAATGTTTTTACATGATTGTAAATAGTGGTAAATTTATTGCTGAGTTGCCTAATGGATGTTATGGTGATAAAGCCAGTCATATAAATAAAGTGTGAAAAAAGTTTAATTCCGAATTTTCACTTTCTTCCGTATCTGATGGATTTTTAAACCAACTTCGGTTCATTGTGGGCACATAATACTTTCCATCAGTTCGTTATAACGTGAATTTCTTTGATGAGAAAATACGCGATCGCGCATGTTCTCATCAAAGAAATTCATGTTATCACGAACTTCGTAGTAGCACATTACTCTCATTTTAAACTTTCTTGCCTTTCACTGCAGACTTGCTTGCTGCCTAATGACCTGAAACTCCCTTGCAGTCTATAATATAACTTCTACACCACACTTACCTGATTCGATGAACCATTCATGGCCATATAACGTCCCTGCATTCACATTCGCTGAGCCAGCCAAACTTAAAAGTACAGGGAGCAATGACAGGGTTAACCTATGTGTACATACAACCTCGTGAAGATCTTTGAATGCCTTCCCTCGTAATGAAATAATTCAGGCTCATTTCAACACATTTAATAGATAAACTATCATGTACAATGAAACATAGGTATGGGCACACAATCGAAAAACAATTGTAAAAACCATCAACAAGTGGGTATAGCTCTATCCTTCACGAAACTCAATCACAGTCTTCTAGCCAAATTATGAGTTCGATAAGAGTGATGAAATTCGTATCTCTCAGCAAAACCACTTAGTTGATAATTAATCTGGCTATCTCACTAAGTAGAAATCCTCCGGAAAAACTTTACGTATGCTTCATGGATGACGAGTGACAACACCATATACACAAACAACTGCACATAAATTGTACATGAAAACTAACGCCACCAGATCAAAAACTAACCTATTTCTGGCTCACATTACCCAAAATACGAATATAGCGTACTTAAAACAACTGTTTTAATGCTATATAAGTAAATATTTCATATTTCCTATTTAATTTATCGGGAATCAGGCACACAACCTTAGAACACTTAACATCATATAAACAACGGTGAATTTCTATCTTCATGGGCGAATTACAAGTCGATGACCGCTCAAAAGTGAGCCTCTGCGCCTTCAAAATAATTCCATCGTACCGTTTAAAGAATCCTGTTTCTAAATGCATAAAGGAGAGTATGAAATAATTTTAAATTCAAATCAGTTGAAAGGCATTAAGAAATGTGTGTACTTTTGTGTGGCCGTGTGTCGTATAAGATATATACGTTTTGAGAATGTTGTAGTAAATGTCATAAGCATATTTTCATAACACATGCTGTGCATATGCTCTCGGTATGTTAACAAAATATTTCGCGGATCATTTTTGAGCATATTTCGTCGAAAATATGCTCAGCACATCTTTGGAGTTTATGCAGGAAATATGCCCGAGATATGTTGAACAAATATGTACCTGAACATTTATTTAGCATATTTTCTGCACATGCTCATATTGTGATCAAAACATGTTTCCCTGGCATAACCTGAGCATATGCGCAACATATCTTGTGCTACTAGGGGATCGATCGGAACATTTTAAGAGGTTAGGGCAACTTGTATGACCACAGCGGGTTTATAATATGTATGTAAAATGTGCATTAGCATCAACCAAATGAAATGTGCGCGAGACGTGCATGACACACGACTCGCAGGCGTACTCGGCCACGGCATATGGCGTGCGGAAAGATTTATCAAATAAAGTGTATCGGGAGCGTACTCGTTCTGCTCCAATCCTGTTCATTTAAGCGTTTCAGTGGTGCACGTCGTGCGTACTAACTAGCGTACTACCTGTCAGCTGTGCAGGAAGCATGCAGGGTGCGTACAGGTGCGAATCACGTGGTGAGTGCGAACGTACAGGGAGCGAGCCGGAGACGTACGTACGTCACAGACCACAGAGCCAACGTACACCAAGCATATGCAAACGTGCACTCGACATGCGGTACACCACTCGCAAGTCCTTAAAACGTACGTATCCCATTTTCGCGAGGGATATTACCTAAGATATTTAGTCCAGCCTCACTAAGCATATTAGAGATTAGTTTTGTAAGTTATTTGTCTATGTTTCTGTTGTTGCTGAGTTGTGTCAAATTTCAGATAGAGAGTTGATTCTGGTGGTTCAGCTCCATGGAGTGCTAATGATGGAAATGTTATTCGAATCCCTAGCTGGTATATAAGTGGTACACATCAACACTTTGAATAAAGAAAAGTCTTTTGCGGAAAGTTACATATCTCGTCTAAATATTTTCATGGAAAAACTCCCATTTGTCTCAGAGATATATGAAATTCACCATGTAGTGTTTCACGAAAATACTAATCTTAATTTCATTGATCCTCCTTTTCTTGTAGTTCATGAGGCTGCAAGATGACTATTTTTGGGTGTTCTGTTTTGTAATAGTAATCTTTGGTGTCTCCAACAAAGAGTTCATAAAACTGTGGTTTGAGAATTATTGTATTGTTAATTTTAAGAGTTATATTTAGCTTTATATATAATGAGTCTTTAATAATTGAAAAGAAGCATATTTGGCTATCATGTAAGAATAATTCTTTCCCAACGAATGCTGAATGTGGATTCTTTTTGGGTTAAGTACCGGGTCAGATCTTTTAGTTCAGCTGATATTTCACCTTATGAAAGAAGCCTTTGAGATCCGTCTCAACCGAAGAAACTTCAAAAGGGATTCAGGTTTCCAAATATACACCACATGGAAGCCTATTCTTCAGGTGATCAAAAAAGCCTGGGAAAATCACCAGGGGAGGAGGGCAGCACTGGGTCAATCAGAGGGCACCTGACCCTACAGGATGTGTATATAAATTGGTCTATCTTCACACAGGGTGGGTATATAAGTCTGTCAATTTTCACGAAGAAGTATCATAGACCTGATGATGATGAGCAAGACGCACATTGAAGTGTCAGCTGAAACGAAAGACTTGACCCTGTGTTTAACCCAAGAAGAATTCACGTTCAGTAATTGGCAATTGTTTTGGTGTATATTATTTAATGTCTTTTTTCCGCATTGGAATGTTAGACAAGAAAAAGAGGCTATCATTGAGGAAAACAAACCAAAGGATGTTGATCTGTTTTTGCCTGGCTGGGGAGATTGGGCTGGGAAAGGCGTTCCTGAGGTACCAAGGAGGAAAAAGAGGCGCTTCATTCTCAAGGTGTCACAGCATATACCTCGCAAGGATGACAAAAAAGATTCTGTGATCATCAATGAAAATGCAGATGATAAAGCAAGACTTCACCGGGTAAGTGAACTGTGTGCCTTTCATTGTCCCTCTACTGCAAGCATCACATCAAAATGTAAGGGACATTTCAATGTGTTAGTTTCTGTGGATTTTATCTGTATGAAGTTAGAACTGTCTTTGAATTACGTTGAGTGGTATTTGCACTTATTAAATTTTGAAGAAAGTTCTAATTTATTGTGATATTAATGTTTGTGTAACAAAGAACCAGTTTTTATTCATTGCAATGGATCCGACCCCAGCCTGCCCAGAGGGTTGGGGCAGGCTGTCCATTAAACCTCCACACGACCCTTTCCTGGTGGGAGGCATGGGGTGAAATCGGTCACCTTGACTTGCTAAAGCGGCACGATAACCACGTGGATTCCACTCCGAATGGGCTATTGGTGGGTTGAACTTCGGAACAAACAGGTGGGGGGAAATTAAGAAGTGAGCCCCAGCTCGGAATTTTTAAGGAAACTCTCAACACTGAAAAAAAAGAATGCGGGTGGGTCCTCAATCCACTTTCTTCCCTTGCGAGGTTAGTACAGTCTGCCACGAGTGATTTCACAAGACTAGTATGTAAATGGAAAGGGATGGGGAAGCAACTGGAGTTTCTCCCTTTTTCCGTGGCACAAGAGTAACTCGACCAACGCAAGAGTTTTCTCAAAGTGATATATTGCACTTGGTAGCTGTACATTACGTGTTAAAAAAATTTTGACGCAACAAAATATACCCTGACGACCATGAAGGATGAATTGTACAAAAATGAATGTGATACAACACGAGGCGAAATCTAAAAAGAACAAAATGACATGAATTACAATGGTTCCCTTCTTTTCCTTTTAACGTTACTTTCCATAACAAGCTTACTGCTGAGAGGTAATATGTACTTGAAAATCAAGTAAAGGATGAACTAAGTGGAGGTATCTCTCTCAAGCTCTCTGAGCCAATTAACAGGACTAGTTCCTCATCTTCAGTTTAAAGGGATGCAGTTGGGGACATGCAACTTTCAGACGGACACTGAGAGCACTTTTGGGATGGGTAATTTACATCCAAACACAAGTGGGAATATCAAACAAGGTGGGGGTTAGTTGTGGTGGAAACTTTCTTACTGATTCAGTGGGATGGCAATGATCCCGGCGAAGATGTAGAGGCAGGGATGGAGCTCCCGGCATCGTTTCTGCTGGCTGTACAAGACTGTGGGCCCTTCATTAGGGGGGAATGGAACATGCTTCTCCCTCACACGCCATGGAACTGCCTCAGGTAAAGCTCGGTTGAGTGGCTTAGGATGCAGTGCTCCAGCCAATGACGTCTCCTGAATTCAGGGGGGGGGGGGGTTAGTTTGGCTCGGTCCCACCTTAGGACCATGGGTGGAATACGGGCTGGATGAGTGTCTTCCATGGATCAGCACTGGTTTCCTCGAATTTCTACCTCATGGCCGTACTTCCTTCTCTGCCACCATGCTTCTTCAGTAGAGTGACTTCTTATATTTCTACTGTCCTTTTTGCCAGCTTTTCGTGATCCCAGTGTCTGCCTCAGGTGGCCCTTCTGTCTGGCTGGACTGCCTCCTCAAATATCTTTCTTTTTCGTTCTCCTCTCTTCACAGAAGACTACTCTCTTTATATGTGTTCTGAGAGAAGGAGGGAATCATGATCATGTGGGAGGAAAAATGGGGGGAGGAGAAGAGGAATTTGATGGCAGCTGCTCAAACACTCGCTCTGACTGGTCAGCCCTTTTGACCATGCCGTCTAGGTTATTCTTTATTCAGACTACCATGCATGCCACATCCCTCACTCACTCACACCACACATTCATTCATGTGAACCTCAGTCACATACCGTGACCAAGTTGAGGTTTACTTCAAATGCCACAAAAAAGGGAAATTCTACATGTACATAATAGGCCTTGACCATTACAGTATGTTACGAATTCATGTTTCCAAACAGCCAATTGCAGGTGACTCCATTAGGATTACTGTGGCCAGTCCCAGTATCTTTCAAAACAGTCTATTCATATTGTTTATTATTAAAATGAATTTATGGACTTATCATCCATCAGTTTAATTCTGGTGTGTAACACTTCAGTTTGTCTCTCTCAAGAACCACTACTCAAAATCACTTCTTTTATCTTTATTTGGCTCTGGCTTGCTCAGGGATTATGTTGGGGTTTCACGGTTGGTAGAGGGAAAAGGCTAGGTTACACAAGTATATACATACATATAGACAGTTTTCGTCGGTGATAGGCCTACACAATAGGGTGGTATGAAAAAAACGAAGTTGATATTTTTGAATCCCTATAGTGAAGAAAAGTTGCGATTGGTAAACACAAGAATAACAAAAAAAATATTATTTAAATCAAACTTTATCTTCAGATCCCGCAAACTGCCTAAAAATTCACAAAAATTAAAAAATTCCCGTTATTTTCAGACTTTTTTAAACTTTTTACATGTATGTATATATTTTTTATCGTTTTTGTGAAAAATATTTGCAAATTGTATTGTTTAATAATAATAAAAAATATTTTTGCGTTTTGAGAATATCTTCCGATCGTTCAAGCTCAATCAAAATCGGGGAAAATTCAATATTGGGTGATTTTGATGAATTAAGAAAATAATCACCTGAGGTAAGTTTGTGGTCTCAGGTTAACATTTACATGTAAATTGTGCAGCTCTTTGCTTGTTTAGATATTTGATAATATTTTAACAACCCAGAACTAACCAAGAGGAGGTGGCTGCACTTCAAGTTCCACCCACACCCTTGCCCTAAGTAATAAGTTTCTAAGTAATGTAAATAGCACACACCCTCCAATGAGGGTGTGTGCTATTTACATTACTTAGAAACTTCACATATTTTATTTACATTTCTTATTTCGTCTGTTTTTGTCTGACTTTTAGACGCAACTTTGTACTGCGATTTGGTGGTATCGTCTGGCATCATGGACCTTGATTTCAGTGTGGCCCTGATGAAACCAATCTCTTGATTGGGGCTCACATACCTTAAGCAATGCTTCTGTTACCAATCTGACACACAGCTCGATGGCTTTCGTATGGCACGGTAATTTTTTAACATCTCAGTCTGGGATATCACCTGATTGAATGAAGGAATATATTTCGTCATTGGTTACTCTTCGGAGAAGAGGTGGAGATGATAATTTTGCTACATTCCAATCAATTAACTCAGTATAGTCGATCTCAGCATCTAAGTTTAAAGTAGGAGTGGTAGAATTTCTGATGATTTTACCTTTTGAATCAGTCTGCCTGGCTTTTAACACTCTTCTTAGCCCTAGCTCTCTTATGTGCCTACTCTTATCAAAGACTACTACCACCAGTAGGTTTTCCGAGTGAGTAAAGAAGAGTTTCGTTCAGTTACAGGGAATACCACTTTCTTCAGGTCGTCAGACAAATATCGAGATGTTTCTATAGAAATATATTGCTCTGTACAGATGAATAGGCCCGTCTGTAATGTACTTACTGCAGTTTATTTCAAACCAATAAGTATTCTAGTGAAACCCCTTGTTCAGTAAGACATGATACTGTAGAAGCTACAATGTCCTTAGCAGTTCCGGAGTTCGGAGACACATGGCCTAAATAAACTGAGCCAGGCTCTTTTATGATAGAATAGTATTCCTCTTCAATTATTCGACGAAGCTGTTTAGATTCAATCCTTATAACTAGGGTATTGTCCTTTCTTTTGTTAAAATATATGCTATGTAGTTCATCTGAATCAAGTTGACTTTGCTGTAATTTTTTTCTAGTGCAGCTCTTTTCCCTTCTAATTTTGTATCAGTCAATGACTTGAGAAGCTTCTGTTTCAATTATTACACCAATGTCTTAAAGCACACTCGATGCTTTAGCAACAGGTGCACGGTCAGATACTCCGTAGCGATCGCAATGTAAAGATGTAGCTCTTCTCCCTCATCTGCCATGGCAATTTCTTTTTCTTAGATCTGCTATGCTTGTATTGGTCACGGTCATCAGATTCTACATTGGTTGTAAAACTCTGCTGTATTTTATCTAAATACTCAGGCTCTTTTATTTCATCTTCAACAGGTTTTGAAGGCTTCCTTTTCTGTGTGTGTAGTTTTGTATTTCAAGTCTAATGCTCAGTTTTCTTGTCTCCTTATCTATAGTACCGATTTTTCCCATTCCATACTTACTCTGGTGGTAGATAAATCTACGCTCAATGACTGGAATTTTGCTAGGTTTTTCACATGTACAGTTCATCTGAATCAAATATTCACACAGATATGGAGTATTTTTACAGGAGCAATACTAATTCATTATACACTTGCAGGCTGAGACATCAAACAGTCGAGTTTCTTGTTTTTTTTTTAATTCGTCAACCTTTTTTATAAAGTTTGGTTTTTCCTTGTCTCGAATGTAACATTTCATTAGTTTACAATACTTATCATAGTAGGCATTAATTAGCTGAATGATCCTATAATAAGAAACTGTAGGGATTGATGCCTTCTCATAAATGCATAATACTTTTTGTGTCACTGCATTGCTGACAGATGAGAACCTTACTTTAATTTTGTTAAGCTTACTTGATAACACAAACCGTTCTTCAAAGCAGCATCGAAGCACATCCTCGTGTGATGGAAGAATGTTTGGAAGAAAGTCTCTTGGATGACCAAATATAGGACTACAAACTGACCTCAGTTGATTGAGTTTAGTAAAAAAAAGATAACTTATAAAACTTATATTCTCTTAATTCGTCAAAATCACCCAAAATTGAATTTACCCCGATTTTTATTGAGCTTGCATGATTGGAAGATATTCTCTTAACGCAAAAATTAAATTTATTATTATTATTATTATTACTAAACCGAACAATTTGCAAATATTTTTCACAATAGCAATAACAAATATATAGTATGTATGTGTTAATTTTTTTTTTTAATTCTGAAAATAATGGAAATTTTCAATTTTTTTTAATTTTTAGGTGGTTTGTGAGATTGGAAGATGAAGTCTGATTTGAAAAACATTTTTTTGTTTTTCTTGTATTTATCAGTTGCAACTTTTCTACACTATAGCTACTCGAAAATATCAATTTCGTTTTTTTCACACAATAATTAAGTGTGTGAACAAGCCTAATTCTGGTTTAGTCTTCTTAAAACGTCATTTTGTGATTTATTGTCAATAAAAAAATGTATTTTATTATTTTGTTTTTTTTCCACTTATTTATTTTTAATTGTTTATGTTTATTGAATGTGTATGTTTTTATTAGGTTGTGTTTAGCTAGGAAAATCCATATTATTCAACAAACGTGAAAAATCTCACTTTGGCTCTTAATTAAACTGCGATAATATAACCTGGAAATTTAAAAAGAAAATTAGCCTTGAAAACCTGGAATTATGCTTGAATTTTTTATTTTGACTTTTGTTGACACCCTGTTCTTGTTTAAACCGTTGTTCCTTGTTATCCTTCCGGACAGCATTGTTGTCTGGCTGTTAAAGTTCAAATTTGTTTATTATCTGTCTTAGCAAATGAAGATTTTTAAGTAGGTTTTTGTGTGTTCGTATTTATTAAATATATTTGTCCTTAGCCATTATTGTTCCTTCACTAAGTTATCTTTTTTTTACTAAACTCAATATATATCCGTTTGTTTGGGCCGCAAATTTTTTACCTGGGGAGTTCAAAGGACTAGATATGACCTTGTCCTGGGCAGTGTACTATTACAGGTGGTACATATTCACTGACCAACAAAAAAACTGTAGAAATGACAAACCATACCTTTGTCATTGATATTGTGTTCATTAAAATGTTCCAGCTTCAGGGAAATCTGTGACAAGCTTTTGGTGTCTGGTGTTAGAAAATGTGCTGTAGTGTCTTGTGAAAATCAGCGATAGAAGATAGCCATTTACCCATCCATTGACATTCTCTTGATGAATGTTATTGGTTTTTAAGTTAATCTGCTGCTTTTTTTTTACATTGCCAGTGATCTGAAGAGTCATCCTGCAATGTAAATAACATGTAGAGTGAACAAAACTGAAACCTAGCAGTTGAAAAAGCACCAGTGTTACAGAAAATTTGATAAATTAATGCCATTCTGAAATCTGCTGTGAAAGCCTTGTGTAAAAGTGTTTTGTGGGGTTGAATTTTGACAGCTTTTTGGTTAAGGATGATAAGATTATTATTTGGAAAGAAAAACGTTATGCTCTTATGGCTTTTCCAAACCAAGAACCAAATTCTGATTTTCCTCTGATTTATTAGCAAGTTCATTTTGGAGCAGTATGAAATACCTTATGTACTCGAGTATAAGTTTACAAAATTCTTCCTTTTTTCCAGTCAATGTAAACCCACTTTCGACTCATACTGAAGTCACTAAATAAGGTGACTTTTTGGGGCCACTATTTCTACTTATGGGCTGCATAAAACTGTATGTATCTCAGTTACGGATATGCCACGGAGAATATTCACCGAGATATTCATTAGATTTACATTCTAAACTTCGTATTCGGACCTATCGCTGACAAATACACTTGACGCTTCCACTTTGTGATATTAATGCATTCCATTATAGTATATTGTAGTGTATGTACAAATATCGCGTAACCATCCCAAAACACCAGGATATCTCGATTAGCTACAGGTGATGCTGGGGCTGTAAATCTCCCTAAATATTCTGATCGATATTATGTGTATTTTGTTACATGCTGTCAGTAAGAATAACTTTGAGATAAATGAACTTAAAATGAGATGAAATGAAAACATGTCGACTTCTCGTCATGAAATCGAGAATTGCCTGGCTTCTATGCTTTCGAGTACAGCACACAACTGTCAGCTATCTGAATCTCCACTGGCTTCATGGATCCTGTTTTATAATTCTCTGTCTGAGTCCTGAATATTTGTAAATATGTATTACTTTCTTCCGTCAAATATTCATTTTTCCATAACCATCTACACCGATGGTGAATTTTCACTGTGGTCAAAAAGGCAGCTTATGTAGGTGGTATGGCAGTATATGATGTAAAAATATTTGGAAGAATCACATAAATCTTCTCATTCTCATCTAACTTTGCTTCCTGTATCCTCTTTGGCAGTTGTTGGGACAACTGATCACACACTAAATCACTCGGGAGTTAATAATTCATTTCAGGGCTGCATTTTACTCAGCATACAACACATCTCTTGTCACCGACCTGTTATTTTTGCTCCAGTGCTATCAACTGTTGCGCTGTCAACACTAGCAACCTGCACCACTAGTCACGGCAAATGGTGCAGGATGATGATTCCTTCTATCATGATGAAAACGATGACGTAACTGCTTCATCACAAATGCTGACAATCATGTCGAAGGGTGTTGTAGCCATCTACACGGCCCATTTTGTAGCAGTAGATATTATCGACACACTTATTGAACAGTTTTATTTCTCTTCAATATTCGTCCATGCGCCTTTAATGATTTGCTTTTTTAATCACGAAACAAGGTCAAGCCTCAACCTTTTTTTGAGACATTTTGAGCCTCAACATTTTTCGCCTTGACTTATATTCGAGTCACAAATTTTAGTTGATATTTTTGGCCCAAAAATAAAACTAAGACTTATACTTGAAGATATATTGTAGGTATTTTCAGGTGCAGAATTCGTGGTGTTAGCTAATTGATATGTTTAGAGAGTTAGTAAATTTTCAAATATGGTCATCTGCCCTTCAAATATAATGCTAAATCTAGATAATCTTCATCGTGACATTGTATATTAACCTTTCTGGCTAAAATTATTTGCATCTCTGGGTTATTTCATGTAGCTGAGTAGTGGTGTCCGAGAGAAGAAAAAAAGTACTCCTATCTTTGTATGGAATGCCTCAATCATACATAGTAGTGGAATGAAAAACTGCCTTTCTTCCCTTTCAATTAGCAATTAAAAGCGGAGGAGTAAAGGGACATTTTATATTACCTAGTTTATCCTTAGCACACATTAAAATCCCTATACCCTGAGTGTGTCCTATTGATATCGGCCAAAGCCTCATGTTTGCTATGAACAGGCCTTTGGACATTTTACCTACTCCTTTCATAATCATGATGTTGTTTCTCTTTAAGGTGAATGAGCTGCCATTCCCTTATGTTGGTGTTGAGAGTTTTGAAGCAAGTATCCGAGCTCCCATTGGCTCCACCTGGATTCCTGAAACTGCTCATGAGAAGTTAACGGCTCCAAAAGTATCGACTTTGCTGGGTGCTGTGATTGAACCCTTAACTGAAGATGCACTCTTGGATGAGTCTGAAATGAAGAAAGCAGCTGATGAGGAAAATGAATTCATCCCTGAAGAATTATGATATGTATACTGTTGCTAGATGGTAGGGACAATAATTATTTTAAATCTGTAAAATATGAAAATATCACAGCATATTTTCAGTTAACTGCAATTGATTCTGAATGAAAGTGAATGGTATGATTTTTGTAAAATAGAGAGTTGAAATTAATCTATTTTTATATATTTATTTTACTTCTCTGAAAACAGCACTGTTAGGCCTTTTACAACTGAGGGTTTAACATCAATGATGAAATACACTCACAAGTAAAACCGACCCAGGTGGGACTTGAATGTGGGACCTCAAGATTAACAGGAGAGGACTTAACTGCCACGAAGGGTAGAAAATTTTGAGAGTAAAAGTGGTGATGAGTGTTTCTTTTTGTAAGCTGCTAGTTCTGATGCTAAAATACATATGAAGGTAATTGGAAAGTTGTGTCTTGGAAATCAGGTATTTGCAAGAATCAGATAAAATCAAGGATTCAAATTTCTTCAAGAATTTCATTTTCAGCTATCATTGTGATGAATGAATGTTCTTGCAAAAAGTTTGGGATGTCTATTAGCCTTTAAACGAATTAAAGATTTAAATTTCCATAGAAATTCCTCCCTGACAGATTTTAATTGGCCCTTTAAAGGTTTTCTTGTTGTGTCCAAGCCAAAAATGGCAATGAGAAGCACCTAACAGCGTGCCAATATTGGCACTTTCGGTGTTTAAAGGTTAAGCCATTCCCTGTCGCACAATGGCATTTTCTCTACAGAAGATGTCAAATATGACAGGCTGTGAAGTGTCATTTTAATCTGCTTAGTGCTGAATTAAGTTCAACAGTAAATGCTTTTAGGCAGTCATAAAAACTCAAAGTCCACAAAACATTTTAGAGTACATATGCATATAGCAAAACATTTGACAGCCGTGAACTCTCCAGGTAGCCTTGTCTTTGCTCTTTTTAATCCTTGGCTATTCCAATGGCAGTTTGAGTGTACATATACATATATAAGCAACAGGTATTGCCCAGTGCTCTTAATGTGTGCTTCACCAATTTTGAGTAGCAATGTATTCACCATCATAATTCATTCAGTCCTAAGATCTCTTGTCTGCAGACGTCCACTGTTATCTGTCCCAAGTGCTAGTTCTATTGTTCCCTGATAAATCCTCTGATTCATGTACTGTTTTATCTAGTTTATTCCTCAGTATTTTTTGCAGTATATGCTTTCCCTTCTAATTTTACTCCTATAATTCTCCTAATACATTGTGTCACAGGGTATGGCCAATCCATCTAGAACTTCTCTTATTACCATTGTGTTACCCAGCAGAATACTAGAGTAGCAGGCTAACTAAATTCTTAATGCCAAGCTGATGTATTTATTTCTTTAAGTACATATGTAGTTTTCTCACTTAGTTATATCTATTCACAAAATGTTGGTTGGCTCTGATGCAGTATAAGAATTGAATTCATGAATTTTTAATTGTTCAAAAGATAAATTGAACGTAAAAACAGCTTTAAATATCTGTACACCTTTAATGGAGTCACCATTAATTTATTATCAACTAATGAATGACTACATTTCAATGGTCACTGATTGCTAATGTGAATCAAATATTTTTCTTGCAATTTTTCTATGGCTACTAATTCCCTACTGATTATGCCGGAACTAATTGTATGTACAGTGAACTCTCGATTATCCGGGCTAATACAGGGTAGACACCCTCCTTGAAAACCAGGAATACTCCTTGAAATTACTATTGTTTTGAAAAATCCTAGCATTCTCCATAATTTTGGCATGATTTGGCAGTTCCTTCTTGAATTTTTCGGGTTATCTTATGATGACAAACAGTGGCAGGGTCATTTTGCAAAATCCCAAACTTACAATTAGTTCCATATTCATTTTTGAGGGTATCATGCCTTCTCTTCGAATCATGAAAACAGTACTTGGCATTATATACCTCAGCAACAAGCATAGTTCACTAGTCAACAATATTATAAAACCTCTTTACGTTTTCTATAGTATAAATTTATGGAGTACTTCTTTACTCTTGTCATTTTCACTTATTTTCATTTGTCATTCATTTTACTAATTTACCAAGATCTTTCAGGAAGTTATTTGTATGATAAAATAATTTAAATCAATATTTAATTTAATCAAATAATTTAAATAAACCCACTCCTTTTCCTGATTAAAACAATTGAAATTTCCTCCTTGAAAAAATGGAATACTCTTTAATTTTGCAAATAGAAATCTGGTGGCCACATTGTTAGGCTTAAGTATAGTTTCTAAGTGAGTTGCTCTCTTAGTGACCCAGCCATGTATTTCCCGAGGATGCTGTGTATGAAGTATTTGCTGTATTTTCAGCAAATTCAGGACAGTAGAAAGATGCAAGGCCATTGAAAAATCAACTGACCATGGCTAGTTTGTTAATAAATTTTGAATATTCAACTTGCATCAAGGTCCTGAAGATGATGATGGATTCAGTCCTAAAAGCAATAGCCACCAATTTCCTGGTGGAAATCGTGTGAAAATTTCATCAGACGCAGCTGTTTAGGCTTTTCCACCAGGAGAAGGAATAAATTGGCTAATGTGAATCAAATATTTTTCTTGCAATTTTTCTATGGCTGCTAATTCCCTACTGATTATGCCGGAACTAATTGTATGTACAGTGAACTCTCGATTATCCGGGCTAATTTATTGGGAGAGAACGCACGGATAATAAGAAAACACAGATAATCCAAACTTTCACTTTTAATTTCTTATAATTTTCATAATATGTATACGTAATAAAATGATGTACATAGCTATATTCCACGGCACATGCCTCCCCCCCCCCCCAGCCGCCATTGCCCCAACCCCTGCCAACTCCAACCCTCGCCGTCTATCGCCAGCTATACTAAATCGAAAGCACCCTCACAGATCGCTGACGGTATAATTCAATAATCGATATAAAAATATATGTATAACTATTTGGTGATATGAGATGAAAACAAAAATCAAAAGATCTTACTTCCCAAAAACGAAAAATGCGGACATTAGCAGAAGTCGTAAAAATGTACGTGGACGCTACATTAGGTACTGTAGATGACATCTTTTGTATCTGATCAGGCACCATGAGACAACTAGAGATGTTCACTCATATGCTCAATAGTGTGGACAAGTGCCTGAAATTCACGAAGGAGATGGAACTTAACGGTACACTAAACTTTTGGATATCTTGATCTCAAAAACCATTCAAAAACTGGACTTCTCAATTTTTAGGAAGCATTCCTACACGGATCAAGTCATTCGCTCCTCATCCAGGCATCATTTTTCTCAAAAACTTGCTGCATTCCATTCTCTTTTCCACAGATTGATAAACATCCCTATGTCAGAGGCCAGCCAATCTAAAGAAATAAACATAATAAAACAAATAGCCACAAACAACGGTTATTCTCCCAAAATATTTGATACCCTTTACAACAGAAAACACAAAGTTAGCTATGAAAAGTATTTTTCCCACTCTCCTCACAGGAGACCAATCCATCAAGTGGCATAGGATTCCATTCTTGGGAAATATTTCTTCCGAAGTGAGTAAGTTGCTGCCAAAAGATAAGTTAAAACCGGCCTTTTACAACAAAAGAAATTTTAAAAACTTAATTAGTTTTATTAAAGACAAGGTAGACCCTTTAAATGCGAGTGGAGTGTATAAACTGACGTGTGATGTGTGCAAAAAAATTTACGTCGGGCAGACTGGGAGAAGTTTCAAAATAAGAGTAAAAGAGCATGAGACATGCTTTAGAAACAATAATCATTCATCTCTTTTTGCCAAGCACTTATTAGAACACAACTACCACCACAGTTTTCAACCGGAAATCCTCCTTGTGGAAAAGAAGGGTGCCAAGTTGGACGCACTTGAACAAGTGGAAATTCGGAAATATGTAAAACGTGATGAATGCATTACCTATTATCAATGATATTCTTTTTAAATCCCTTTACCATCTGCTTAACCTTCCACTACCTGAAGTCCCAGTCCACCCTCCAAAACCTTTCCCCCCACCTTGCAACACTATCGTGACTTCGGTCGGCCGAACAACCACTGTTTCCCCCACTCTCTCCTGACAACAGAAGCCTACAGACTCCCCCCCACAGTGCCCTTCTTCCTTATCTTCTCTCCTCCCTTTCCTTACTCATCAACCTTACCCCCCTTCTCAAGCCTAACCCTCTCAAACAACAGTAACCTACAGCCTCCCCCACAACGCCCTTCTTCCTTAACTTCTCTCTTTCCTTACTCATCCAACCTCCCCCAGCCCAACCCTCTCCCTCCTCTTCCAAACCTTTCCACCCGCTTCCCCCCAGTGTACCTATATATTGTGTGAAAAAAGTTTTCTGTAAAATACCTGATGTCACCCAGCGACGAAACCTACGTCGGCAGGAAAATTATTTATGTGGAACGAACAAAGTTTTTTCTTTTCAATTATGAAGGAGTTCCATAAAAGTTACGCAACAAACCATTAACTTGGTAGCTGGTAGTTAAAAGTGAGTAAATTTAAACTAGTGTTTCTCTTTCTTCAAAATATAAATATGTTTTTCACAAATTCAGTGCCAATAATCATGCAAATATTTTATTTGGCTATACCCAATGAAGAATTTATTTACCAACTGTGATTTATTAAACTACGCTAAAATTGATGTGTTACTTTGGGGTGGCAGAATGATTCCCTCCTCATGGTAGTTTCCTTTCCCGCTAGGAACTAGATTTTTCATTGTCTCCAAACTTCAAAATTAACGAGGAAAAGAGTTTCAAGAGATAATTTACATTATTCCTACCGCGTAATTACTTATTTTAGTGCAATTATTATAGCAACAGCTCCTCTGAATGGGGTTGCGACAAGAACTCTTAATAAAAGTGAATTTTTAGTTAGCAGATTTCATTGTGCTCTTAAATGCAATTAGTTACGAGTGTCAGTCACTTTTATAATGTGCTAAAGGAGGTAATCTTTGTTGGAAATGAATGTAGGAAGTGACATTATCCAATTTTTGTTCTGTCTGTCCCCTTTGTTCATTCATTAATTAACGACCGACCGCCTATAGCTTCTGGCCACGTTGCCCATCCCTTGGGTCAGCACTGCATGTTTCGACGTGGTAGATTGAATATCCTTCTTCAAACTAATTTTGCACCACCCACAAAAAAACTCTTCCATGGCATTGTATGCACGATACCTGTGAGGACAACTCGATCCTCAAAGCCTCAATGAAATTCACAGTGAGAGAGGACGCCTGGGTAGCTAAACTGGAAAGAGCACTCGGCGCGGAATCGAAGGGTCTGGGTTCGAGTCCCAATCCAGGAGAATGACTTTTTCAGTGAATTTCACCCAATTATGTGACAATTAGTGGGCGAATCCATTAAAGTTACTGCGCAGCCAGCTCTTGAGCTATTTATGCAGGAAACCAAATCAGGCAGGGGTGAGGTTTAGGTAAAAAACGACGAGTAATTAAACTAATGCAATTCAACTAACCAGCTAGAGCATCAGAAATCAGCAGTCTCTCCCCATTTACAAATGCGGTTAATATTTCAAATACTTACGCCTGGAGATTAGGAAGAGCTTCCTCCAGTTTCCCGATGGCGATAATTCGCTTCTTCGTCGTCAGCAAACTGGTCACGGCACAAACCCGTGGGAATCCCTCTGGTCCAAACTCGTCCCGGCATTGGATCGAGGAGGGAGGCATTGTTTGAAATGGTCCATGGACAAATTCCACTTTCTTACAAGTCATATAATTGGATCATAGAAGGACATCATCACTGATTCGCTCGTCGATGAAAGAGGGTTTTGGGGATGGGAGAATAATGTGGCTTGCCCAGTAAAATTGGGGTGAGGAGAATACAAGAATTGGAGTGTAGTATTTAAAACTCCCTTAGAACTACAACCGACCAATTTAACAAGGTCGTTGAAAGGGGCAATGCTCTAAGAAGCTGCAAGTGACATCAAATTTTAACTTCAGGCGAATTAAATTGAAAAGGCTATTGCTATACTGCACCTCGCGTCCTTGTGACAGACGCCATTCGTAATCTTTACCAATTCAAAAGTGAAAAAAATCCCACGCAGCGTGATTGTACATACCTACATGAAGCGAGAGAGGTAGGAATAAAACATCGAAATAAATAGCAATAATGGAGAGCATGACTATTACTTTCTGCACATGATGCATTTTAATGCACTGGGTACCAGTTTGCGAGCCAAACGACGGGCAGAGAGACGGGTCTTTCACACCTATCCTCGGGTATGACGTAGATTTGATTTTTTAATCTTACAACATTGTTTACCGCAAGGTGATCAATCAGGGATACTATTTTATGCGCTAGTGTGAGGTGCTAGTAATAATATAAGAAATCGTTGAATTCCAAGTCCTAAGAGTCTCTAGCGAAAACATAAAGCCATACACAATATTTATCGCAACTATCATTGTTCCTTACTTTACGCGGAAAAAATTAAACTTTAAATCTCTCCGCTCTGCAATCTCTTTCTTTTATGACATGCTTGTGAATGCTTCTACCGAAATATGTTGGCGTGATCAAAATACTCTGAACGGCTTCCAAGAAATAAGTCTACATCAAACTTCCCCACAAGATTAAACCTATATTCTGTCCATCGTTCTATCATTAACAAAGTAACTCTTGGTCAGGTACAAAGAAAACATATGAAGCGACAGCAGGGAGTTAAGAAGCGAAGAGGGGTGAGATAACTATTTATCCGGGGTTTCTTTCCTCCCGGTACGATCCTTGCTGAGATTTTATTATTTCTCTATCTCAATGGATGTCAACGTCAAGTTGAGGCCATAGAGGCACACTTAATGCTCCCCCTAGCTTCAAAGCTATACCTCTAGCATTCGTTGATTCGAGAAGTTTCCTCACTATCGGGGAGGAATGCGGGGTTAGGGGTTAATTCCTTTGGCCGTGGCCTCCAGCTCGTTAAGCGATAACACGCCTTGGTTTTCATAGCTTATACAATGAAACAACGAGAGAGAAATAGTGCATTGTTGTCGCCAATTTGACGAGATAGAAGTCTATCTCCTGACCCATTCACCACACCAGAAAGGCAGCATGTGTCATCAAAGTCTCCATTTGAAACTAATCGTTTGGAATTTCGAGTAAATAAAAGGTCTCCAACTGTGCGAGCCATCTTCGCGAGGTATAAGATAAAGTACAGAGGGCCGACGGAAGGGGCAGGGGGAGAAGGGGGGAAGAAGCGGAAGCAGAAAGAGGAGATAGAAGTACAAATTCCTCTCGACAAGGACTGCACTGGGGAAGATTCCAGTAATTTGAGCGGTTGATACTCCGGGAACGCTCAAGAAATGTACGGAGAGAACAAATGCAAAGGTTACTTCACTAGGCGGTTTAGTAGGTCAGAACAGAGCTCACCTCGTGCTTTACAGTAAGCAAAAAGGCATACCACAAATGTATAACAATTCAACCAACCAAAAAGGCGTAAGAATTACATATAGCATTAAAGAGGAAATAAATCCTCCAGTCCTAAAAATCACCAAAAGCGCAAACGTAGTTAAGGATGGAATTTACCTATCTCGTGCTGTAAAACCAACTAATAGGGCGAAAAGAATGTCGAATAGCATTAAGGATTTGGTACTTTCCTGGTGATGATGTGAAGTTTTCACGAATTTTTCACCGGGCCAGGCCTTCGACTGGCGAATTTCGATGGCCGACTCCGCCCTGCGTGACTCGCCTTGTACTCCGCCATCATTCTTAGGGCGTCGATTTGTATTTGTACAATGCCCTAAGGACAAGGCCTAACTTAGCCATCGAAACAGCGTGTCCACTGGGGTTGGGGTTTTAATCCCCACATCCCTCCTCTGTCGGCGACCCTGCTCTCCAACCATCGTAACGCGGCAGCTCCCAAGGATGGGGAGGACTGGCGGAAATGAGTTGTGCATTCACCGACATCCGCGCTCATCATACCTTCAGTAGGTACATGGTACATACTACATCAATTCGTTGAAATAGTTTTATTTTATTTTTTCAGTTTTTTTCGTACCATAGTTTTCCAGCAAGATAAAAGTAGTAGTTTATCGAAAAAATTGCCTTTTAGTGTTAGCTGATGAGATGCAGTGATTCCGCGTGGATCAAAATCGCAAAACTCAAACCCACTAAATAAATAGGTATCTTTATTTTCAAAATATTTCGCTCCAATTCTCCCTCTCCCTCCTTCCTTCCTCCTTCCTTCGCCAGACGAAAGGTTGTTCCGTGATGGTGTCACGTTAAAAATACCGTTGAGTCGCGTGGGAATACCTCTCAACTATCACTTCCCAGAACATGAAAGTCATTCAAAGAGAATTGATTCCTGGCAACTACGGGACGCCGCCCAAGAGGGCGGGTGTCATGCCCGGCAGCGGGGGAGACAAGGCCTCCGCGGTCGTCATCACACGAAATCCTTGCACAGCATCATCATCAGAAGATACAAGGGAAAGGAGGGAGAAGAAGAAGAAAAGGAGGAAGAGGAGGAGGAGGAAAACAGTGGTAAAAATAGGAACTTGGAACGTAAGGACCATGATAAGGGCCGGGAAGCTTGAAAATATTAAGCAGGAAATGGAAAAAAGAGAAATAAATGCTTTGTGATTGTGCGAGGTGGAGTGCGAGGTGGAAACTATTGGAGTGATAGCTACAGGGTAATCTATAGTGGGGGAGAAGAGAGTCAACGTGGGGTAGGTATGGTACTGAACAGAAAATTGGGGTTGAGGGTGGTAAACATTGAACAGGTGAGCGACAGGATGCTAGTCGTAGAAATAAAAGCACACCCGACGATTTTCGTACTGGTACAGGTATACATGCCAACAAGCAAACATAGGGAGGAAGAGGTGGAAGAGATATACGAGCAAGTAGAAGAAATAATTCGAGAAGTGCCGGGAAAGAAAAACCTGATAGTGATGGGTGACTGGAATGCAGTGGTGGGGGAAGGGAGGGACGGATTAGAAGTGGGAGGGTTTGGGCTAGGAAGAAGAAATAATCGCGGTGAAAAGGCAGTTGAGTTTTGTAGAAGAAATAAATTAGTAGCGACAAACACTCGGTTAAAACATCACCCCAGGCGTAGGTACACATGGAAAATGCCGGGTGATACAGGGAGATACCAAATTGATTATATAATGGTAAGGCAGAGATTTAGAAAGTGTGAAAAACTCGCGTAGCTATCCAGGGGCGAATGCGGACTCACATCAGATCATAACTTCTACATCTACATACTACCCCGCAAGCCGCCTCAATAGGCGTGTGGCGGGGGGTGTTAGGACACCAGCCATTTACATATAAAAAGGAAACGTTCTAATGAAATTACGCCTAGCATTTATTGAAGTCCTTATTGTTCAGGGAAAAAACGAATTCCCTTACCTATCCGTTCGGCAAAATATCTCTCTTAATTTATCATTTCTGTCGGACCTGGAAGTATAGTGGGGTTCTATTATGATGTTCTCCGTGTCGCTCTGAAAGATATCTATTCTCAATTGTTCAAGCAATCTAAGCCTAGCACGCAGCCTCCGAGTCTCTAGCGGCTCCCAGCCTAATTCATTTAACATCTGTGTAACGCTGTCTGTACGCCCGTAGCAGTTTTTGACGAATCGCGCAGCTTTCCTTTGTATTTTATTAAGTTCCCGGATTAAGTCTTTCTGCACCGGATTCCATATGCTCTCTGCATATTCAAGGTGTGGCCGGACGAGTGCGAAATAGCACCTCTCTTTTACTTTTTCATCCGAAAATCTTCCCACAATACGCTTGACGAATCCTAGCTTCTTCAGAGCTCTGCCACAAATATTTCTTATATGTGTTCCCCACGATAGGTCCGAAGTTATCGTAACTCCTAGATACTTCACTTCATCTGTCGCCTTTATGTTAACACCATCCACAGCATATACATGGGAATAGTTGGACGACCACCGCAAGAAATGTACCGCCGTGCATTTGCTCAGATTAAGTTCGAGTCCCCACTCTTGGCTCCACACATTTAAATCCGATGACAGAGTTTAAAAGTCAGAGTGATCACTAATTTCACGATAGATGACAGCGTCGTCGGCAAATAAACGTATTTTACTGCTAATTCGAGAGCATAGATCATTTATGTATATAATGAACAAAAGGGGGCCGATTACGCTCCCTTGTGGAACACCTGATGTCACTTTAAGTACATCAGAGCTAATTCCGTCAAGAACTACTTTTTGCTTACGATCACTCAGAAAGTCGCGTATCCAGTTCACTACTGTTTCATTTAGCCCGCATGACTGTAATTTGTATAAAAGTTTGTTGTGAGGTACCGTGTCGAAAGCTTTCTTAAAATCTAGAAATAATGCGTCCACTTGTCTTTTCGATTCACCAGATTTGAGAACGTTACGACTGTCCAGGAACGTCATGATATTGCTAATGACATGTTCGAGTATCTTGCCTATAATCGACGTTAATGAAATTGGTCGATTGTTCCCTGGGTCGTGTCTGTTTCCCTTTTAGAATATCGGTGTAACGTTTGCAACTTGGTGATGATGAAGTGTGAAGTTAGATTCAAAAGGCAGGAAGGTAGGAAGATTCCGTAAAGGTAGGAAGAAAAAGAGGTGGAACCTTGAAGCATTGAAAGGGTTGAAAAGGAGGGAATACCAAGAGCTGGTAGAAAAGAACATAGGTGAAGAGAAGTGGATGGGAACCATAGAGAAGAGATGGGAGGTTATAAAAACAGTCATCGTTTGACCTCTCTTACCACCCGATAACATTTTCACCTCGCAGGAGCGGCAGAGAAAACAATAGGAACGGTGGAAAGGAAGAGGGTTAAGAAGCAGTGGGTTACAGAAGAAATGATAAAGAAAATGGAGGAGAGAAGGATATGGAAAAACGTGAACACCGACGTAGGGAAGAGGAAGTACAAGGAATTGAATAATAAACTCAGGCGAGTGACCAATCGGGCAAAAGAAAACTGGTGGAAGGGACAATGTGAGCAAATGGAAAAGATGCAGGAGGAGGGGGAAGTGGGCGCTTTGTACGCCAAGGTGAAAATGTTATCGGGTGGTAAGAGAGGTCAAGCAATACCAAAGGTTAAGGACAAAACAGGAAAGATATTAATCGAACAGGAAGATATCCAAGAAAGGTGGAGAGAATACGTAGAGGAGCTATATGACAGCGAGAATAGACCCCTTAGCCTAGATCTCGAGGAGGAAGGAACAATAGATAAAGATAACCTCGGACCAGAGTTACTTGAGAGTGAAATAGAGAGGGCACTAAGAGAGATGAAGGGTAGAAAAGCCGTGGGAACCGATAACCTACCTTCGGAGCTACTGAAGAATCTAGGTAGTAGGGGGAGAAAATCGTTTTTCGAACTTATTCGCAGGATCTACGAGGAAGGAGTATGGCCAGAGGATTTGTGAAAACAGTATTAATACCTATCCCGAAGAAGAAGAAAGCGTCAGAATGCGAGGAGTATAGAACAATCAGTTTAATTTCGCATGCAGCAAAAGTGTTGCTTAAAATACTAAATAGAAGGTTGGGAAGCAGAGCAAAGTGCTATTTAGGCGATGACCAATTTGGGTTTAGGAAGGGGAGGGGAACCAGAGATGCGATTGCGGTAATGAGGACACTTATAGATAGAAACATAAAGCATAATCAGGATGTTTTCGCTTGTTTTGTAGATTTCAAAAAGGCGTTTGACAGAGTAAACTGGGAGAAACTAATGCAGATACTGGGGAAAATAGGAATAGATTGGCGTGATAGGAGACTCATCCGAAACTTATGTATGGGGCAGAGGGCTCAGGTAAGGGTAGCTGACGGTGAATCAGGGTGGGCAGTTATAGGTCGCGGGGTACAGCAAGGGTGTCCGTTGTCGCCTTTCCTTTTTAACATCTATGCTGAGGAAATGGTAAGAGAGGCATGGGATGAGCTAGATGTGGGAATGAAAGTAGGAGGCCAGTGGATAAAGTCGGTTAGATTTGCAGACGACCAGGCGTTGGTCAGTCAGTCATCGAAAGGACTGCAAACTTTAGTAGATGCACTGGAAAAGCAGTGTGAGAAATACGGAATGAAGATAAATAATAGGAAAACAAAAGTAATGAGATTCTCTAGGACAAAGAAAGCGAAGCTGGTGATAAGAGTAGGAAGTCACAAACTGGAGCAAGTAGAACAATTTAATTACTTGGGTAGTACGCTAGAAGAAAGAGGACATAGTAGCAAAGACATTAGGAGGAGAATAGCGCTAGCGAAGGAAGCGTTCAATAATAGAAGGGAGCTGATGACGGGGACCTTAAGTAAGGATGTAAAAAAGAGGCTGATGCAGAGCTTGATATGGAGTGTGGCATTGTATGGGGCAGAAACGTGGACCTTGAGAAAGGAAGACGAAAATAGGCTGAAGGCTTTTGAGATGTGGGTGTGGAGGAGGATGGAGAAGGTGCGGTGGACGGAAAGGAAGACAAATGAGGAAGTGCTTGACATAGTGGGCGAGGAGAGGAAACTTATAGATGAGATTAGGGGAAGACAGGGTAGGTGGCTGGAAGCAGTAATGAGGGACGATGGTTTGCTGAAGGCCGTGATAGAGGGAAGGATGTTGGGTAAGCGGGGAAGGGGAAGGAAGAGAATCGGTTTTATGGACGGGATGAAGAAAAGTAGGACTTATGCTGAGATGAAGAAAGAAATACACCATTCACTCCTCATACCAACTTTTTCACTTTAACAAACCTAAAAAAATATTACACACAACTTGTGATGTATTTTTCATGTTAAACACTATTTATTTTCTTCTCACTTCCAACTGCTGATTAGTTATTTAATGAAAAGTAGAAAAGCTAAGCACCCTGTAGCTTGGAAAAAAATAAATAAAAGTGTTTAAGCTTAAATGTGTAGTGCAAAATCAATTAAAAAATCATTGTATAAGCAGATGCCAAGGAAACAGGAAATGAGCATTAAATCCTACGACAATCCTAAGGGCCGTATCCAGAAACCTCGCTGAACCTACAACAGAATCTCCGCTACACGGTATCCAGAAATCCCGCAACAGAAACTCTCCTAATTGCTTGGTGAATGGTACTTAGTACCAAGGTCTGGGGTTCGCTACATCTTGCAGCATGCGTTTGGGTCATACTGCAGCTATAGCAGCCATGGATGACGTATACAGCGGAGATAATGCTATAGTGAAGTTTCTGGATATGGCCCTAAATTTGCTCAATTGGAATTTGTACCAGCACTGTATTTTTTACAACACTATTATCCTTCCAATTACTGTTAAAAGTTAGTAACAATTTTAAATATGATTCTAGAAGAGGATCAAAAATAAGTTTTCTTAAACTAGAAAATAACAATGACCTTTAAGGGGAAGGCTTTGCAATGTTTGATAAAAACTCTATTCTTCATAACATTTAAAAACTTTAATTGTACATTAGATTACATCACTGATGTTACATATTCAAAGGAAGTACGCAGTGTGAAAGCGCAATAAGTTATAATTACTTGGATGTCACCTTATGTGGGCTGCCTAGAACTTGCAAAAGCCAAAAGGTACTGGAACGTGGCTTACAGTGCATTAATAATTCTTGGTTACAAGATGAAAACCATCTAATCACAATATGCTTAGTGATGAGGAATATTCCCTCAGTCTTAAGAGTAATTCCGTGATCATCCTCAATAAAACATTAACTTTTTAAATAAACTTAATATCAATACAAAAACATTAATAAATAAGTACCAAATGGACAACATAAGTTCTCTATAACATTCATATAAAACATAGTATATGTACAAATTAAGAAATGATGATAACAATATCATTCATCCTTCACTTACATTCTATGAATACCACAGTAACACACAATAATATATTTGCCAAATGAAATGCCAAACAAACCATCACATTAAAAGGCATTTCCTAGACCTTAAAAAGTATTCAGGAAGCTATTTCTCTTCGTTGTTCACGTTTTGCCAGATATGTGGCATGGCTTATCAAACAGTCAATAGATTGCCAAGAATACTTTCTATTTACATTGACAGCAAAATTTCAGAGACAACAGGTCATAAGATAGTCAATGAAATTGGTGTTTGAATGAAGGCTATTAATATTAGCACTTCCATTTTACAGTCTTTTGGGTTCCCAAGAGGAAGTGCCTACACAGAAGAAACACAGCCTTGCGCAGTCACCAAAGCAGGCTCTTTCCCTTGGAAAATTATCGGAAATATTAATTCAATCATATACTCCATACAAAATAAGCTGAGTGAAACCACCTTGTGAAGACAACATTTATATAAGGTGCATGGAAGATATATAATAGGCCATTAGCATGTAATGGAAGTAATATATATGTATACTATGCTCAACACCAGCTATTTCACTGCACGAAGGATACAATGAAGTTCATTTTAGCATACTCCTAAGCATATTCTGGGAAGGATTTTGACAGATAAGACTCAAATGAACTAAGATTATTGCTAATTAGTTTTAGCAAACTTATCTAACCCATAAAACCTTTTTTATAACAAACATCTTTGTTGAATCTTATGGAAGCTTTCTAGTTTGGCATTTTGAAGGTGAATAGTTTTTCAATTAACATTTCATTTCAACAATGATGTAAAACCTAATTCTAACCCACTCGAATAAGTGAATGGGTTGGTTGATGAAAAATTAATTAATGTTCACCACCACTAGGGTTTGAAAATGTAGTACATATACTTAATATGTTTTATCAAAGCAATAATTTTTTCAAAGTTTTGCTTAATGTTAACTCACAGAGCTTCTCAGTTGTATTAACTGAAGAAAACAAACAAGGAAAAGAAAGGTTGGACCAGACACAAATGAGATAAACACCCTTTGCCCTGAGATTTATCATGAACACTTAGATCTACCAGAGCTAGTGGTGATGAATTTCACCACAAATCATAAATTTAAATCACTGTTATGGACAAAAATTAAACTTGGAAGACAACTTCCTCATTCTGCAAGCATAGCTAACTATAAATGCCATCATCATCAGCCTCAGCATTTTCTTCACAGAAAAATAAAGGATACAAATCCATCATTTCATGATCATGAATTTTACTGATGCTCGTATATTATGATAAAGCCAACAGCCATCAAATGACTGTTATTTCAAAAATAACTGTCGACTAAATCACAGATTTTAGTTCAACTTATATATATATTTAGAATCACATAATTGACGCAAACATATTAACCACAACAAGGCCAAGATTTTTGTTGTGAAATTACTCAGATTTAATATTTTTCCTTTTACAATTTTTCAGAGTTGATGACATAGGGCTTTTGGTGTTTTCCTGTGTTACTTATGCATTGATGATGACTGCTTTTTACCTGCTCCAAGGAACATCTTCTGGTCAAAAATGTGAACTGAACTTCAACCTGAAGATGTTAAACTGTTACAAAATCATTATCATCGTTGGACAGCCAATGCAAGAAAGCACCAAGAATCCTACATCATCAACTATGAAAACTCCAGGGAAGCCTTTGCAAGATTTTGTGGAGTATTTTTCAGATTTTCCAAGCATCATACAATAAAATAAGAACTATTTGACACCATGTTACCACAGAAATAAATGGTTGAGTTAGGAGAAAATTAAGAATGTTCTACCTCTCTTTTTCAATAATAAGAGTAAGCCTTACATGACTTTGTAAATTAATGCCCCACTTCCTATGCAGTTTCATTAGCAATACTGCATGGCTAAAGATTATAGTAACTCCAATAAAGGTAACATAATAAAAGGCAATGCCATGCTTCTGAAGACAATGCTACATGGTAAGGCTAAAATAATGAATGCTTTAAATAAATGTACCAAACTATTCTGTACTACAATATCAAAATTGGTTTGAAGTAGTGTCACAAATGTTTTGTCGAATCTATACCCAAATACATAATTTCAGCCTCACCTGAGCATTTTATAGTCAAGAAAATCTACTTAGGTGTACAAAAAAATACAAAATCAAGTTGCCATCAAGGTTATCAAGCATTAGTACAGGAAGATTTATCATGATATCTACATTTCCACAATAGTTATCACAATTTGGAAACTTAAAAAAACCATAACATGCTGATTGAGATATAGATAACTAATTGCCTGAAAAGAATTACCACCTGACACAGTGCACAAGGGTTTCATGAAGTACAACCAAAAGAGGCGGGAAGTAACAAAAATGCTGATCTAGAACAAATGACCAAACATATCATGTCTGGAGATATGGCCATCAGAATACATTTTGGAACTTTTGGCAGTGACGTTTCAATCGTGCAATAAAACTAATACACTGGACATTAGCCATTGCATGAGTAGACATACAGTAAATAAGTGCAGCAGCAAGGTGCTAAATAACCACAAAGAGGTTGATGCTATAAATGGACTAAAAAGCTGATGCCACAAGACTTAAGTGTGAACAAGAATGGCAAGACAGTGATCATGAGCAATACAATGGACTTTTTCATGAAGGAAAACTAATCTTTTTCTTCGTGTCAGCATTTAAATCATAAGTAACAAAGAATGACAAAAGGACTCAAAATGGAAAATAGAGGAAATTAACTTAAAGAAATAAAATGCAAGTATAGTGCATGAAATAGGAACACCAAAATGTGAGAATGACTGAAAAAATACTCCAACATGAATTCCAAGTATGTATGTACATGATTATTTCAAGCCAAAAATTTTTTACAATAACACATATACCTAATAACTTATACATAAATTTCAATGTAAGATTATGTTTTTAATAAAGTTCTAGTTTTGGTCAATCTAGAAAGCCAGTGAATGCTGCCTCAGAGCTAGGTTGCATCTTCATGATTTATGCCAAATTAATTAGAAATCCTATAACTACACAAATTTTATCTCACCCAATGAATCATATTGGTTAACTACATGGTTTTAAATTACTCAAGCCCAACAATGTACCATCATGACCAAAAAATTCCTTACCCAAATACAAGGATTCATCTGGAGTAAATGACTAATGCTGGAGTGTATAATTCTCATACATGGCTTTCTTCATTATTTTTCGTGCTTTCTTTTGTGTTCATTTCAATTATCGTGGTTTCAGGGTTTGATAACCGCCTTCTTTTGCTTTGCCAAAAAGAGCTTTTCCTTTATTTTGTCCTATTTGTATGATGATGTGTGTGAGAGAAAGTCTTGAGACTGTGTGTGTACTTGGATTGAGTTGTAGTTGACAATAAAGAGTTAAGAGTTTAAGTAGTGATTTTTAAATTAGAGTCCAAAAGAAATCCTTTTACAGCAAATAAGAAGGAAGAATCATTAGCTCTTTCTCTGTTAAACTACCACCATTAATTAAGGATGATTGGAGGTAATTAATTTTTCCACAGAGTTAAAAGGAACTTTAAATCCTGAGAATTTCTGGCCACAGTCAGAAAGTAGATATTGAAGAATATTATACACCCAGATGATATTTAGGCTTCCCAATGTAAAATCTTAAGTGTTGTTTGAACAATACCAACAAAAAACTGAACCTCAAGGGATAAGTCATCATAATGGGAGCCTAATGTATTACAGGAAGATGCCTGAAAGAATGCCATGAAATATCTGTCTCTCAAAAACACTTCCTAAAAATGTAGACATGACTAATATTTTGCCACTCTTCACAGCAAGATCTTTAAACAATAGCATCACATCATTTTGGACATGTTTATCATGCAGATTAATTAAATAAACTCATGATTTAAAGAATGACGAGAAGAATGGCATATAAATGGGCTGAATCTCTGGAAATAAGACGACAAAGGCAATCAAAAGGAGTCAGTTAATTCATGAGTTTGAGTAATAAAATGCATTAGTCTGGACTTGCCAAAAATGCAAACAACATTTGCTTCTAGGAGAGCTAAACCCTTCAGTGAGCGATACAAAATTGTAGAAATGCTTACAATTTAGTCAAGATCAAAATGTCAAGATTTTTTTAAATGGACGACTATTTCAATCATGGCATATTATCTTAAACCAACTTAACCAGGTATGTGTGGTGAGCATTCCTTCATTCCAATGTATTCAAAATTCTATTTTTAGTCATCAAAACTTCCAAAAGTATTATAACAATTATTTTGCCAAATCATTAGCCAAAGTATGAGTAGATATACTGTAGATAAGCGCAGAAGTAAGGTGCTAAATATCCCTAAAGAGGTTGATGCTATAAATGGAATAAAAAGCAAATGAAAAGAAAATTTATGCCATTCATATTTATACGATCTTAGGCCAATCTTTAAGGAGGTCAACAACATAGAAACATTAAAAATGAAAGAATATTTTTCAGAAAGAGAATAACTGAAAGGCATGTCATTCACTGGTTTTCCTTAACCATAATTCTTCATACTTGAAGGAATAAGTGCCTTAAAGAAGCAAAGATCCAAGCATAAGATTCAAAAGCTAATTCCCTCCCATTAGTGCTCTAACTTAAATAATATATAACATTATATACAAGTTCTCCTCATATTATTCCAGGTATGTACTAAAAGCACAGAGAACATACTAGGTTCATAGGATTGTAACACTGTGCACCAACACTGCCCAACAAATGAGCAGACTTAATTGGTAAACCAAAATCAAAGTTTGTATGCATCAATCCAGATTAGAATGTGTCTATCAAATAAGGTTGGACAAATATTAACCTCAAAAATGTCAACATCCACAGTGTAAAATCAGCTCACCAGAGATCTTTCCATGTCTATGTACAGGGCTTCAGATCCCTTAATCATATACAGAACTTTAATATATTGCACAGAATGTAGAAAATTTGACAAAATATTCCCACCAAATAAATGATATGCCTGTTCTGAAAGCATTGAGCCTCCTTAAAATTAATGAACTCTGAATTAGTCCAAAAGGATATTTCCTGCTAACAACAGTTCATTTACATAGAATATGAGCCAAATCTGCATATTCCTGCCAGACAATTGTAACACACAACATTAGAATCACTAAATACAATATATTACCTTGAAAGTTCCACCATGACAACAGACATTCATATACATATGTACATTTGCAAGAACAATTCAGAAAAAAGTTAATATGCTTCAACAACAACTAGGTAGGAAAATTTACACCATTGCATGTATCCATAGAAATGTTATGTATTGCTTTATCATCATTGTACAACACTATAAATCTGTATTTTTTATGTATTCACAACAGAGTACTTACTCTCATATGCAAGAAAATAATATGCAACCTCTTTTGAGTGTTTCAACACTCAGTAATGGAAAGCTAAGCTAAATTTCAGAAAATGATAAAAAATAGAACATTAATTATGGCATTTATGATTTGATGATTTCCATAACGTTGCATTTAGAATCAATTACTGCAGTATCAGTAAAAAATCTGCTTCAATATGAGCCATCAATCATGAATCTAAAGAACTCTCTAAATATAATCTCACAAAAAATATCCAGCCTTAAAATCATTTTGATTTTGTTTTACATGCCTTCATTTTAAGACAACCCAGTGGAAAACCATAAAGAAAGACAAGATTTGTATATTAACACACTAAATGATCGATCACATTGATCAATTCTCAACAGTGACTGAAAGGCCTGCTTCTTGGTGAACCTAACTTGTTATTTTGGGATGGGAATTATATGGTTTTACGGTTCTCTTTGTTCCGAGAATAGGATAAAAGTGATATATGATTAATGAATAAACTTGCGCATTTGCTTATTTTGACTTGCCATGCTCATTTCAGCTTGCTCTGCCTTGGCCACAAGAGCATCCAACTTATCGACTTGTGATTCCATCTCTTCTCCCACATTGTTGGCTGTTTTCTTGGCATTTGCAAGTTTCTTAGTAATTCCTGGCATCTCTGGAAAAAATATAAAAAATTCGTCAATTCTTCCTCTTTATTATTTAACACATTCAGCACGGAGCACGTCTATTGACATGGTCCCATCTATGCCGATCTACGGGACCACGTCAATAGACGGGGTCCTTTAACTTTAGGCAATTCAATCAATGTGAATGTCACGGGGTGTGAGGTTCGACTACGAGAAGAACGTGGGGTTTCGAAGGAAGGGTTCGATTACTAAATAAATTTTGGTGTGTTGTGTGTCGCCGCCGCAGAACAAGGGGGCTACTTAAGGGTAGGTAGGGAAAAAGGGACAGACAGAACAGAACCAGTTGACCGGGAGTGTAAATCCATATTAAGAAGAGAATGAGCGGACCACGAAAGCAGCCAGGCAGACGGCAAAGTCATCACGCAAACCACTGAGAGGAGACCAAGTTGGGACGGAGAAGGAGAAGCCAGGAGAAACAGCGGAGGATAAGTAAACTGTCCTCCCCGTGAGAACACAGTGTGGGAAGAAAACAGTGTCCCAATCCATCCTCGAGCAGTCCGGTGTTGGCGGACTGAGTGCACCCCATGAGAAGAAGGCAGGAACGTTTGTCGCCACTGCGCCTAACGCCTGGAGGGCGCATCCTAAGTTCATATAATTCTTGCTGGCACAGTGCGCCGTTGTTTTTGTATCAAAAAGCTCCCCGGCGAGCACCTGTTCTCTTCTTACCACTAGGTTATTGGAATCGGCCGGTTATAGCCATCATTTTTTGTGTGTTTTATGAAGTGTCGGCCCAATTGGCGACAAGTACATAATTCATTTTGTTCTGTCAGCCAATAAAGAACCATTGGCACCGGGTTTCTGAAGTTTTTATTTGTTTAAAAGGTGGTTTTCCCTCTCCGGTCATTTTTTCAATCAGGTCAATTTTAACATCGTTCATCCGCACTGGGTAGAACCCCGAACACCCAACTTTGAGGGAGGTCTCGAACTCCGCGAGCCAGGCATGATCGGGGTGGGGACCGTTTCCTCCCACGGAGGAATCCGGAAGGTCACAATATATATATATAGCACATCATCTCCTAATTTTTCCATACTTTTTCTGCATTCCTTCCCTTTGCCATTCCAACAACTAATTAAAAACCTTAAAAATACTAACAGAAAAATCCTGACACCAGGCAATGGGAGCTGACAATACGTACTGCACTGATATGGAGAAAAAGAAAAAATTGGAATCCTTTACTTGGAGGCATCATGAAATAGTTTCAAGAGTGCAAATTTAATGTGAATATGCGTCTGTTAAGTGAACAATAGCAAAATCTGGAGCTTACGTAATATGAATAAAGCTGAGAAAAGGAAACATCCGCATTGAGAGTTCCTCAATGGATCACGGACATTGGAGATTGGAAAAGAAGGTATGAGATTAGGTCTCAACCAATCCCGTAACTGGCTTTGAGTGCTTAAGAGAAAATACACCCCCTCCCCAGACACAAATTAAGTCTAAAATGAGGACTGCCAAGAAGGTTACACGGTCAAGGAGAACTACTGTTGCAGGGGGACTACAATCTTCCAATTTACTGATCAAAAGACTCAAGAATCTCATGAATGAGACGGGCAGATATCCAGGAAAATGCCACTGAAGATTTAGGGTAAATAGGATAATATATTTGCATTCAACATGTAAGTCCTACCAGATAAGCAACCTAGACACTAAACCTTCACTTGTCAGTGAGTGATATCAAAGCACTAATGAGTAGATGATGGCATCCACACTTCTCCCAAAATAGAGGTTTCAAAAGTTAAGAATAACTGTGCTTTATTATTCAAATTACAATCAGGATAAAATTGTCAATAATTTGAAAGTGGGACTGGAGAATGTAATTTTTTTACAGTAGTCAAATGTGAAACACTAGACAAAAATATGAGCATATACTATGTAACTGAAAGCAGCTATTATACAATTGATTCCCATACCACCCATAAACTCTTGCTTGTCACGGCACTACATTAATTTTAAGCATCATTCTTCAAGATAAAGTGTCCTCTTCCCTCCTCTTTCTCAATCTCGTAACATTACTAGTGTGCTCCACTAATTCTCATGACAACACAGGAGCATGAATAAGTGGCATTTTGTGCAAAATATGATCGCATACCTGAACAAGGTACCACTGTTGTGGGCCAATAGGGTGATAGATAGCAGTATGACTCACTTTGAAGGTCTGATGGAAAAATTTTGGTGAGATCTCAGTTGAAGTCACGGAACATAACAAATTAGTCTTACTAATAAATAGTAAAACCTCAGTCCTCAAAATGTCAAAAGAATAAAGTAACTCCAATACTGAACTGAAGAAAATGACTCGTAAACCAGCTCTGGGGACAATGTTTTTTAAAGATAACTTTACTAAGTAATTCATAGAAGTTAGGAGTGAGCTTTCTAAGGTAGATAAGCTTGTGTTAAATAAGATAGAGAGGATGGAGTATGTTGTCTACTTTACAATCAAAGAAATTTGTAAGCAGTTAATAATGGAAAGGAGAGGCAAACGCACACAGGAAGTTAAGAGCAGCTAAAATGCTCTTTTCAAGCGAGGAAGCCATGTACACAACATTCCACGAGCACCAACAAAATTCTACATTACATAATACAAAATACTACATTCACAGTAGGCTGGCAGTAAATAGGCTTAAGTGATGTATTTTTCACCACTTTGCCTTTTGCCACTTGACCTTCCTCTTGCCAGGATATGACAAAAATCTACTATAATAATCACCAATGTGTATATGTATGTCAGTAACTTTCACATAAGAAATACATGTGAAGCTGAATCTTCATTTGGTTGCAGATCTTTTTTTATTTGCAAAATTAAATTAGAAATATGTAGTGGTTTTCTGTTATTGGGAAAGGTATCAATAGAAAGAAAGTAAAATAAAGATTCTTATTCCTTCAATCAAATTTTGTATTCCGGTCGAAATTCCGAAATATTTGCTAAAACGTAATGATTTTTCGAAATACTTGAGCGTATTTGAGTCATTGTCCCCATAACGACCGTACTTATTGTTGAAGTGGAGATTCTGTGTATAATCCATTAGCTCAATGATTCTTTGCACTATAAGATATGAATGCTTTATTACAATCAATGTAAATGATAATATTCTTCCCGTTGATATTCAATGGGCTCTTTCACTAGTACCATTATAATTACACTAGGGGTTGATACAAAGGAATTAAAAAATAGTATTTAGGAAATATTACACTTAAGTCACGTGCGCCTCCCCATATGTGTGGTACGCTGAATATCATCCATGGATCAGATTTGAATTCAAACATTTTTCCCGAGTTTTACTCAAATTTCTATAAATGCACTGTAATGGTGTATTATAAATATATTTTCTCAAGGTCAACACAGGATTATAAACGAGGTCAAATTCGAGAGCCATCACTAGGGATGCATAGTTTAAATAAATAGAGTCCAACAAAGCGGGGGACAAAGGATGCTGGGGGAGAAGCAATTAAAAAAGTGAAAAAAGGGAGTCATAATTTGCATCCCGGTACGAGCGGACAAAAATTCGTGTGGACGGAAGAAAAGTTATAAATTTCGTTGGCCGTCGTAAACAAACGAGCACCGAGTGGACGCAAAAAAATGTTTGCAGTTGGGTAGTCGTTGGGAGCAGATTGGAGATTGCACAAAAGAAAAGGCAGGAGTGAAAAGGAAAAGGTGCTTGCCGGAGATTCGGCGACTGCAAAGAGGAGCAGGAAATATAAACCTGCCAGCCGCACATTGATTGTGATAGGAACAAGGGTGGTCGAAGTTTCGTTGATCGAGGTTACATGCAATTTAAATATATGTTGTGTGAATTGTTTAAACTGACTAAGGGAGATATACATTTTAATTATATGTAAATTGGGCCCAATAATCTTTCGTGCTGGATAAAAAGTTTTAATTAAGAAAAAATTTTAGTGCATGACTTTCTTCTTGCTTTTGTGTTTTTAACGAATAATTGTTATTTTTTGTGGACATGCAAAGAGGTTACAGCACCAAAGTTCACCACTGATACAAATAGAAGTTCTTGAAAATTTTTGAGATAAAATACCAAGAATTAGTAGCCTTCAAAGGTGAATTAGTAGAGAGAACTAGATTTTAAGTACTCTGTGGAAGCCTTAGAAAAATTTAGCCAGTTTCCCCTTCCATCATCTAACATGAATTTAACTGAGCACTCTAAATGCAAATTATTCATATGGGGTTGAATGGGAATGAAAGATGAATATCCTGTAAAAAAGTAATACAGGCGTTTGAGACAAATTTTAAATATTTAAAAACAGAGAAGAGCAATTAGCAGTGCAGTATCCTTAACCCTTTAACACCTAGCATGTTCACATGATCACAGCAAACATTTCTAGCTCTACATTGCCCTCCTTTCCGCATTTCTCAAATTTTTGTGATGCAGTTTTGGTAACAATATCTTGATATATTTATCGTCCACAAGACGAAATATTATATCAATTAAACTAAATGTTCGTAAAGGTGAGCTTTCGTCTCGCACTTTCAAATTTTTTTTTTGAAAAACGTAGGAAACTGACGAAATTGAATGAGATACCTGGGAGTAGAGGAAGAATGCGGATTTGTAAAAATGTAATAATCATACCGGTGTGACTAGTAGTTTTTAAGATATAGACGTTTGAAAATGACCAATTTTTCGATTTTTTCGTCCGTTTTCGACGCCATATTTGGAGGTTTTCACGAACAACCGTTAGAGGGATAACACTAATTTCACCTCTACAATATGCCTTTACCCCACCCCCCCAACAAGCTTACGGGCTTATGGAGTGAAACAGGGGTGCTAGGGTGGGACGGTACGCGGGCCCGATTTGGCCATTTTCAAAAGTGAAAAACGCATTTATTGTGGAAATGGTAAAGTGGAAATGGGCATTTCTGGGAGTCGAGGACGTTTCAAAATGATGATTTTCAAGGCATTTTCGTGATTTGGAAATGGGCATATCTGGGAGTCGAGGACGTTTCAAAATGATGATTTTCACTGCGTTTCCGTGATTTGGAAAAGCGGAAAACAATTTCCCCTTCCGTAACTTGCCCTGAACCCACCCCACAAAGAGGTTTGCGGGCCAATGGAGTTAAACACGAATTGGCTATAATCAAAAGTGAAAAACTCATTTTCGTGAGTTTGAATAGTGGAAAACGCATTTTTAGCACAATCGATAACGAGGAAATGGGCATTTCTGGGAATGGTTGAAGTTTCAAAATGTTATTCTGTGTATTATTTTAAGAATAGAATCTCTCACGCTTATTGGTGATTATTGGTGGGCATTGGTTGAAGGCTAAAATGTTATTCTGCGTATTATTTTAAGAATAGAATCCCTCACGCTCATTAGTGATTGTAGGTGGGAATTGGTAGAAGGCTAAAATGTTATTTTGCGTATTATTTTAAGAATAGAATCCCTCACGCTCATTGGTGATTATTGGTGGGAATTGGTAGAAGGCTAAAATGTTATTTCGCGTATTATTTTAAGAATAGAATCCCTCACGCTCATTGGTGATTATTGGTGAGCATTGGTAGAAGGCTAAAATGTTATTTTGCGTATTATTTTAAGAATAGAATCCCTCAGGTCACAACGTTAATATAAGTGGGCTTTTGTTAGAGGCTAATGAAATAGTATTGTTGACGGAGTTCTCTCGGGTAGTGTGGAAGGGGGAAATTAACTGTCAACAGTTGGAAGTTAATTGTTGAGAGTAGTTGGCATTAATCATTTTCTGACTTGCGTGTGTGGTGTATGGTCGCCATGATTTGCCAATCGTGTACGCTCAATTAGGAAGTGTAAATTCTCCATTTAAAGTGATACGTGAAATGTTATTAGTACAGTGGAATGAATGTGAGTGAAAACGAAGTGTAAATCCTTCATTTGAAGTGAAATGTGCAATGTTTACTGCGGTGGAATGAATGGAATTGCATTGTAGTAAATGGCTGTTGTGGGGCGAGTTTGAGTGGAAGGAGGGAAGAAACTGTGTAGGAGAGGTGTGTATATGCTAGAGAACCAACTGCTCGATCGCTGCGCCACGTACAGTGGAAAAGAGGAAACGGCATTTTTTCACAATATGGCGGAGAGGAAAAAACGCACTTCTCAGGTTTGAAAGTTTCTCATTTCTAAAGTAGTTGATGCATTGTTGTGTTGAAAGTGTTAAACAAATTTGCAAAGCTTGCATAATAAGTGAGGTAAAATTGGTTCTGATATCTCTGTTTAAAGTGGGTGAAAATCGCGAAAACAAGTGCGAGACGAAAGCTCACCTTTACCTAAATGTTTTTGATACACAGCTTTCTCAAGGTGGTGGCCTACCCTAAACTGCTATGCGTGAATGTATGACTTTAGTTTACTACATAGTACAAGAGCATTTTTCTTCAAATTATCATGCATTTCAGTACATGTGTTAAGAATACTACTATATACCCTACAGCTTTATTGTTACAAAATTTTCATAAATAATAATATTATTTAGAAGAAATGTTACACGTGATCGTATGATCACGCTAGGCGGATACCACAGCAGTAGGGTTCCACGAGGAAGGCAGCGTTACAAACTCTTTTTTCGATAAAGGTAATATGATATTTCTTATTCGGGACATTGTAATACTTAGGCACTTGGGTTTAATAGCGATCATGTTATTCTTTTCACTTTATGGTTGTGAGTGAAGAATTGTAAACCGATCATTCTTTGGCATGTCTGCAGTGAAGCTACTTTATGGCACATTTCCACAACTCTCGGCTGAAGCATCCCTACAATTTATATCCAGGTGCTATTTTACAATGTAGCTAGTAATAAAATGAGTCATGAAATACTATTATGTAACAATATCAGTTAGAAAGCCATGAAACCAGAGTGTGGAATGCTACAATGTAACAAGGGTTTTTAACGTTTTTTTTCTCTGCACAACGATTCGACTGAAATTTCATTACTATTCGGGCAACTTCAGGAGGTAGATGCTCTTTTCTTCGACTAAAAAGCTGAGCTACATCACATCAATTTTACTACGGCAAATATAATTGAAATGTTTACAAATTATTCATTCAACGCATCTGTGAAGTGATCGGTAATCAGTATCCATAGTGACGATTATTAAAACCTGATTTTCATTGCATCTACGCAAAGATGGGTGATCTTTGGCCTTCCCGTTTCCTAAGGGAGTATTGTACACATCAATGTGATTGTGCCTTTGGAGCATTAAGAAGACATTTAACAATATTGGGAACATGATAAAATTGTGTAGTTTTGTGCATTTGTAATTATTCACCAAATAATTAATTGCAAAGTGTGGCTTGATTCAGTAATTCAGAGAATACTGTAGTTTTTTGATATTTTATTTCTGTCGCCTTATGGCATTCAGCAGATGTGTAGTGATTTTTCTGGGAAGCTACGTTCTGAGTTTAATGGCTTAACTGATTTTTTTCATCCTCATAAATGCAATTCAGTTTCATTCTCAGTTTTTTACTCTTCATGAGAACTCTAGGTCAATGAGAATATTTCTTTTTATTATCCAATCTCTCAGTTACTGTTATTGATCCCACAGCAACCATCAGATTCCACTGACATCCCAAGGTATGATAATAATAATATTGCATCGGATTCAGTGTTCACTATTGAAAATAATTTGTGTACGGCAGCCATAGCGAAAACAGCAGAAAAGTGTGTACAGCAGCCTACTGTAAGCAGTAAATGGCAGTAGGTGTGCAATATAGTCCTGCTATACAAAAAGCAAATTTATAGAAATAATGTTGCAACAATATTACGATTTTAACCTTTCAATGACATTGAAGAATTAACCTTGCAATAAAATTGCAGTATAAATCTTGAAACATTTTGCTGCGATTTTAACCTTACCACAACATAGTGATGTTAACCTTGCAGCAATGTTACAAAACGAGCATTAGCAACCTTGCATCAATGCTGCCTCAAGGTTTAACCTTTAAAATGCAACATTGCTGCAAGGTTATAACCTTGCGGCTGCAACGTTACTGCCATGCTGCTGCAAGGTTAATTTCCTGTCTGGGTCGACATTCGGAAGGTTAAAAGCCAGTCCAGCACAAAATATTTCAAATTATCACTTGCATTCCAAATTTCGGCCTGGAAACAAACCTGTTAAACTTGACTTCCATTAAACAAGCCCATGTTACCTTCACTACTAGCGTTGCCGTCATCCTTCACAACTTCATCAGCTTTAGCAGCATCTGCACTACCCGGGCCACTATCGGTGCTTAAGTGCCTTTGGAAAAGATCTTTCAGACTTCCGAAGTTGGGCTAAAAACGAGAAACAAGATAATTACATATTTCAAAGTACGCCCACAAGAAAAATATAAATATATTATTCTCGCCTTGAATGAGTTGAGTTTTTTTTGAGTGCTCGTCAATATGCTTGTCAATTCTTCCAAGCCACCTCCAGTTCTCTTCAGGTCATCCTTGGCGTCCTCGAGAGCCTACAGGTTAAGTAAACACTTATTAAGTGATCGCACGAAAATCGATTAAAATGAAGATCTCTACATCTTATCTACTCACTGAAATATAGCCATCTGAACTGAAATGAAAGAATCTCTAATCCCCAATCATAGTAGCATTCCACAGGATAAAAAGCCCATCAATGACGAAAAACGTAAAATCTCTAGGCGTAAAATAAACAAACAAAAATTAATGCATTTCTAGGAAGCATAAGGGAAAATGAATTCTACCATTAAACAAGAAAATACTAAACGAAAGAATAACCAGGTGTGGAACTTAAATATCACACTGACAAAGGCCTTCGAATTTACCTTAGCTGTTTCTGCATCAACTTCTTCCTCTTCTTCATCGGCAACATCTGGCTTTTCCGGCTCTGGTTTCCATTCAGGCTTAGGAAGACCAAGCAATTCTGCTCGCATACATTCGTACTCGTAAGTTCCTTCAGCCATTCTTGTTTCAGGCAATTCCAAGTACGCAACGACCCAAAAATTAAAACTTCTCTACCTAGTACAAAAAGCGATATTTAAGATGCAGATAGATTATTGACAGTTAAATTTTAATGAAATCTTTCATTAATCGATTCAAACAGAAATCCACTCCAACACTTCACGGCTTAAATCCATGTAAATCAAATGCGGCCATAAACTTTCGAACTTCTTTTGTTTAAATTGACATAATGCGCAAAAACACCCATGGCGGATCAATCAAACCAAAATAATGAGAATTCAAATTTCTAGATGATTATATTCTACTCGCCGAGATTTTTTTGAAACCGATCAAATGTTTTGACGATCGGATTAATTTATTTATATTTCCAGTGAAAAATATTTGTGGGTAAATTATGAATAATGTGGGAACCTATTGAAAATATTCAAACCGCGTGTGACCTACGAAAGATAGAATGCGAATGGAGTCGGACAGAACTGCACTTTTTTAAATGTTTCTGTGTTATTTCGTTTCTATTGATGTGTTAAAAATGCATTATTGCAATCAAACTCAAAAACTGACTTCACTTCTTGTCTAATGGTCAATGCTGTCCTGGAAATATATTATGCATGAGGTATGCTGGAAATATATACTCAGGAAATGTACCTATGTACATCAATAGCATGAATTTTAGCAAATAGCTGGGCGGGCGCTACTTGAGGAAATATGATGGTGATGAACATTACTCAATTGAATAATTGAGCAAGTGGTTTGCGGAGACACATGAACCTTTTCCGTAAATATTTATCTATTTCTTTGGTTAAATACTTATAGGTACGTCTGCCTATATAAATTCTAAGTTTATATAAAACTGTTATATGGCAGCTCAGGTTACACGTACAAGCAGTCTGCACAGCTATTTATCCGTGAATTAACTCTTATTACGACTCTGAGTGGTCTGTATGAATTGATAGTTTTATATATATATATATAGAATCAGTGGACACTGATCACTGGTATAGATGATTCATGATGACTGTGGTGTCCATTGCTTTGGGGAAGCATTTCAGCTTCAGAATCCCTTCTTGAGTAACGGAAGTCACAACAATGAGGACGGTGCTCACCGAAAACAACTTTGTTTTCGGCGGGTGTCATTTCCTCCGAGTCAAGGGTACTGTCATGTGTTCATGGGTACCTTTATGGGCACTCTCTAATGCCTTCTGCTTCCTCGGGTGTTGGGAGAAAAATCTTTTATCTTCTTCCCCGCCCCCTCCCCAAGCCCTTCAGTTTGCTCCGTTATCTTAGTGTTATATTCATGAATTAGATCCATGGAAGCTTAACCTTTGAAGATTTTATGCGGAGGATTCCAGGAGGATGATCATTCACACCCAACCATTTCTTTCACTCACCGCTCTTCCATTTCTTCAATCACTTTCCTTGATGTAGATATTCATATGAAAAACATTAAAATTATTAGCACATACGTCCACAAAAAACCACCAACCTTCAGCACTACTTGCATTGGGGCAGCTGCCATACCAAACACTGCGAATGCTCTCTCCCATTCTCTTTGGCACGTCGAGGTCACCGAATCTGTTCAGAAATTTCTTACTTATTTCCTTATTTGGAAGACCTGGAAACAACTTTCGCCTCAACCAGAGGATTATCTGTTCATTGATGAGTCAATAAACGTCGCGGCTACTTTTCATCTGGGTCTAGATGCTGCACTAAAAAGTCTTCTTAAGTCAGCACACACTGTTCGCTCCTCTTCTCTCTAAAATTCCTCACTATTACGAAGACCTCCCATGCTCTCCTTCCGTCGCCCTCCCAATTTCCAAAATGGTCTCTGGATCCACGAGATCCGCCAAACGTCACCTGCAAGTAATGCTGCCAATCCACCGCCCATTGGATCGCATCCTTGTAACAAACCCTATAGCCTCACCTGTCCAATCAACACCTATTCCCGTTGATTCACTACCCTGGTGACAAATGCTACATATAAAATACTTACTCGGGGAACATTTCCTCAAGTAATGTAATCTCTCTTCTAACCTCATCACCAGCAAGCACTGCCAGGCTCTCTAAGTTGGCCTCATGAGCACACCATTAAATTTGCTAGTGAAAAATTACAGGAGCAGCGTGACACATCAGTTTCAGTTGACTGTAGCCAAACACCTCCCTATGTGCCTCTCATTTCCATGCTGGTCTCTCCCTTCCTCTCCACCTAACTACCCCCTTATTACCTCCCCCACCCCTCTATCGCCCAGTTGTTGCATACCTTCATCAATATAACCCTCCCTCTCTTGGACCACCATGCCACAGTGGATCCCTCATCTGCTTTACTAATGATAGTATTGGAATTGCAGCGGAGGCAACTGAGGGATGATAAATCCTCTTGGAGTAGGTTTTTGGCTGGACTGAAGGAATTGTGGATCGGACACTCATTTTCAAAGTTGGTCGCAGAATACCTCAATCGGATGGATTTAGGCCAAAGATTCAGTTTCTAGATACTTCTTCTGCTTCTGTTATATTTATGCATTAACACTAGGAGGACAGGAGTTTTGCACAACCTAGAAGGATGGGCAGGGGTGATTTTGACCCATTAAGTTTTTTTGGAACATCAAATAGCTACTTTTTTCTCCCGATACTTTATTTTTTTCCAAAAATGACATTAAGAAGGCCTTATCTACAAATTATTATCAATAAAAATTATTTTTACTAATTAATTGTTTATAATAAAATTATTTCTGTTGATCCTCTTCAGCAGTGCTCATCTTAGGCTATTCTCAAGCATAACATTTGAAAATCAAGACACCTGACTGAATATTGTGCATATTTAGGTAAATATCCTTTTATTTGATAAATGTTAATTTTACAAAACCTTTTTCAAATAAAAAATATGAATAAAAATCACATCCATACACAGACATATACATGTGCAGATACATATTTGGAAAGATGTAAGATCACTTTATGTACAACTTACACATATAGTTATTTTTTTAGCACAATTTCCACAAACACTTCTATTGCATTGAGGACATACATTGGCAGTTTTCTTTGTGCAATTTTTCAAAATTTGACAATGTTTTCTTTTCTGACCCTTTGGAGTAGTGGCGTGCGATTCCCGGGAAGATGAGGGTTTCGTTTCAATTAGCATCCCATGACTTCTTCAACCAGTCTTTGAATATACTTATTTCTACTTATTTTGCTATTCATCACTTCTATCTTGCTATTTTTATTTGCTATTCGTCACTTCTGTTATCTGCCTGGTAGCCACATTCCTTTCCCTGAAAACCCCCCCGGTCCTAGAGTACGTGAATGAAGCATGCCGCCAGCCACTACGGTAGGGATCTAGTACTCAGTCACCTGCGATAAAATGAGCCGACAACAGAAAGAAAGCATACAAAAGGTTGGGCGAGTTTTTCAGTATCGGAACATGTACCCACTACTTCTAGGAGGGACAAAAACTTGCTTTTCTGCTCTCATAAGAGCCAAAACTCTTTCCTCCTCTCTTTTGCATCCCATGGAGTGATTTCCATAATGCTGAAGAATAGGGGATTCGGAAATGATTTTACAACTTGAGAACGGCGCATCCTCTAGACGGCTTTCAAAAGTAGTGTGCCCACACTTCGGCGACAAAATAGGCCTGGGCAAATGTGCGTATCTCTAGTAAGAGGTCAAAACAATTTGGCGAACGATGGTCAGGACTATCCTTTTCCATTGTCCCACCACTGGCCGCTGTAACCTCTCCTTCTGGGAATGGAATCAATGCTGATCACATTCCTATCATCAAGCCTCTCACCAGTGGAGCTGTGTAGTTGAGGATAGCCTGTCGTTTAGGCATCAGGATTTGAACCTGCAACCTTCGGATTGGGAGTCAAGCACTCTAACCACTACACCACCGCCGCCCCCAAAATGCACAAAGTCTCAAAATTTAAAAAGAATCTAATCACAAATAAGTAGGGATAGGAATTTTTCTGTGGTTTGAGAGGGAGAAAAGCAGTACTTTGAAATTAGGAATTCGGTACTTTCAACAAGACATTTCGGTGTTTTCACAGTGACCACAAATTTATATATAAATACACATAAAATACAGATTATTTCTAAGTCTAGAAAAGGGTCACTTATACTATACCCAATATGATCTGGGCTATTATGCGACACTTTCCCTTCTAGCCATGTTATGACTGAAGACAATCACCTCGGTGGCGGAACTTGGAAAAGTGGCACTAAATTAAAAATTAAATTTAATACATTTCATGTATTGACATGTAACTTTAGAGAATTTCCATCCTTGTGAAAGTCTGCTGCAGTTACGTTCTTCGAAGATTTTAAATTTTTCCAATTGAGTCTTTCCCAAGCAACCTGACAATTGTAGAATATGTACATGACCGTACTTTTATCGTTACAATAAAACCCATCTTTTTGATACTAGAAAGCCTGGTCTCTTGCGCTTAATTTTGCATTCGGCATCTCAATAACTCGTCAAAATCACTTGAAAGCACAGAAACCAGGAATAAAACTAGGATACTTAACAGTTGTCACTGGAAAAAAAACAGTCAGTGATTTGACGGAAATGGCCAAAAACTAGATCTACGCTAAGGGTGGGACACGTGCGGAGAGGCCGGTCGACAGCCTCTAGGAAATCCCAAGAAAAGGCAACCCTGGCATAATCCCTGGACTGAGCCGTCGTGTCGGTCACCAGTGGTCACCAGCGTCACAGGGGTAGAGGTTTTCCTGGTGGGTGCTTGGGATAATCGTTTTCACGACCGTCTGCAAGTATGCACCTTAGACCCTTTACCAATGGCAGCGGGAGGACAGTTTAGTCCTTTCATAGATAAGACTAAGTTGTCCTACCGCTGCATTTTGTTCTCAAAGCCATAAAACCAAAGAAGGCATCGTAGCGAAAGAGGAAGGGTTTAGTGAAGGCTCTGGAAAAAAAATTCGAAGCAGTTGCTAAAAACGATCTAACACTGAATGCTTTCGTGCTGCATCAATTTCCATGTCTAAAAACACTGCTCATTTGTATATTTTTAAGGTATTTAAGGTGAACGTAAACATATATCGAAGAAATTTCAACCGTAAGCAGTGGTTGCATACACCCAAGGGCATTAATTAATTACTCGATATTGGCGAATCAGTTATTAAAATTTGTTGAAATCCATCATTTTAAATCGCATACAAGGAATGTACATTAATGAAAAACATTAATTGAACGATTTCATTTTTTCGAAGAAAATTCTACGCGTAAGCAGTGGTTGCATACACCAAAGAGGATTAATTAATTACTCGATATTGGCGCATCGGTTTTCCAAAATTTGTTGAAATTCATCATTTTAAATCTTACCAAAGTAATGTACATTCATGAAAAACACTAATGGATCGATTTCATTTTTATGAAAATTGACGCCCGCGGCAAAAAAAACGGCAAATTTCACGTTCGCCCAAGGGGAAAAACGGCAATTTCACGTTCGCCGCGAACGTGTTAATATATGGGAAGTCTACAAGGTGTTCCGTTAAAATTTCAGGATTTACAAAGTGTACCATCGCAGGAAAAGTTTGAGAAACCCTGCTGGAGCAGATTACTTAGAATAAATGCGCATATTGCTTTTCCTTTGTTCGACTCACCTCGGAGCGGAGAGCCACCGATCATAGATGCTGATAGATGGTTATTCCACTAATTGTAAATAGAAAGCACCGCGGCGTGACGAGCTGTGTATAGCCGGTTAGCGCCGTAAATCGAAAGCACCCGATGTCATCCTCCCGCGATTGTTATCGTGACACTGGTTATGCTACGATGAACTGCAAACTTCCGCATACCTCAGGAACATTTGCACGCGAGTTCGTTTAAATCGAATTGAGAACATTTGCTTGCAATTTTAATGTTTTTCTTGCGTTTGAAATGTACTTCAACCATTTTCTCACAAATAATGAAAATTCGCGTTTTGGGGCACAATTCGCGACATTTCGCGAGTTCAAAAGTCATTTCCCCAGTAGGTATGGAGTATGTTGTAACTAATTACCACTCCTAGAACATTTTTGTCTAAATTCGCGCAATTCGCGATCGCGAAATTTTCCTATCCCTAAAAATAAGTAGTAAAATTTTATTTTGAACATGTGTTATGGGTCAAAATGACCCATCCTATCCTTCTAGTGTTAATTAGCAATTGCTTCATACATCTTCTCCTATTTTTAAGAATCCTAATATTTCTCCTCTAGTTACTTGTTGTATTCCTCTTTGTATTTGTTAGTATTAATGACAATGGTTGAAAATTGACCAATAGTGATTCACGCCATCTTTGTCAGTGTAGTCTGGAATTCTGATGGTAAAAAACCAGCATTGCACAAATTATGTTCACTTATGACTAGAATTCCAATGTGTGTCAGTAATATATCTATTAAATGGTCCATAATATTTTTTCGCACAGTATCTTCATTTATCACATTAATTGTATAAGAGTTTTTGACTCTAGAAGGATATATCTACCTAGCAATAAAATAAAATTTGTTCTCCTGCAATACTACGAACATTGATTGAACTTCTGACTGAGCTCATAAAGAGTAAGAATTGCAGAAGTTTCCGCATTAGTCAAAAATTGGAACACAAATATATTTCTTCCGTTAGATATAGCCTTCAACAATTTATATTCTCCTCTTATCAGTAAAAAAAATTGGCATACATGCTCTTAAGGTATAGTAAGCTGCAGTCTATCCTTACTGCTTGGTTTACCGAGGAAGAAGGGTCGGATTCTGAAATCTCCACCACTGGTTTTCAAGGTGTTCCGTTATAGATGGCTGGAGATAGAAGTATTTGCACATTTTTATCTCCATGATGGTGGCGTTTCAAAACAAACTGTCAGTATCAACCGGGAGGATGGCTACTCCCACCCAAATTTGTGGATGAGAGTATTGAAATCCTTGGCACAAAGCTAATAATTCACGTGGCAAGTCACTCATATAGACCAGTAATTTTGGCGGCCTAGCATACATAATGGTTATTTTATTTTAGAAGCCAACTCTGCCGCATGGTGGATAGAGTGCTGGTTTTCCATTCAGAGAGCCCTCACCCGACTCCTGGAAGTGGAGGTAATTTTTCACCCGTAAACTGACTCCTACTTAATGACTATACATTATTTTCTGGAGATATAGGTCTATATGTATAAGCTATTACTTGAAGCCCGTGACAGAATCATCAAACGGATTTGGCAGTAGGGAAATGTCTCTTTCATCTGTGTAAGCAAAATCATGTCGATATTAAGAAATAAGACGTTACACATTTCCCCTAACCTTTGTTCAGGACAGTGTGTATCTTTGTCTTTTGCCATCCTTGTTAACCTTCCTTGGCTTCCTCATTAAATTCCACCTTCCTCGTGGAAAAATGGAAAATACAATTGTCTTCTTTCTTTGTATGGGTCTTAAATACTTCTTTTATGCGAAGTCTGATATCGTATAGAGCATAAAATAATTTCAATTTTCTCACGAAATCATCGAAGGAAAACTGCTGTAATTGTTGCAAACTGTTCCCACTTATGCCCAGGCTATTAGAAGCTTCTGTTCGGGAATTAAGTCCCCAGCAAAACTGACCAGTTTCCAATGCTGAATTACTTCACATATAGGCATTTCCTTGGGCCCACTCAATGCTAAAGCTGATACGGACGGATGCAGATAGCTGAACTGTTCAACACATCGCTCATTTCTATGCTCTTTTTTGTGAGCAAATTATGCCTGTTCAAGATATTCCTAATGGATAATATGGATACACACACGACACGCCAATCAAGAAACTGACGGAGACTGTTAAAGATCAGTGTTATGCA